>CM023481.1:190446488-191046488 GCA_013339685.2 Hyalomma asiaticum
GCGCTCGTTCGCTGCAGACGATCGTAGCAGACGACTCCACGACCGCGAGCGCTCTGTAGAAACGCGAAGGCGGGAACTACTGACAGCAATTATGGCGCTTGTGTACTGCTGCACGAAATCGTGTGATGCATGTGGCAGGAGCGCCGAGCACTTCTACACCATTCCGGCAGACAACAGGTATTTATGTACTTACTATGTTCACAAGCCAGGTAGCCGCGGGGGCAGGCGAGGGCCCCTCGCCTCAATTCATCCAGCTAAAAACACACGCACCACATAAATAAACAGGCGATTACACGGGAAAGCAGTGCTAGGGCAATTAGTCACCAGAATGCAGAAATCGTCGACAGAAGTAGCGCGAGGAACCGACCCGAGCTCGCGAGCGCCATGGCGCCACCATGTTAGACTCCCTTTTGGATTGGCTCGCCTCAAACAGGATTTAGCAATCCAATCGCTTGCCGCGACTCCCAGGTGCCGCCACCGTCGCGAAAAAAAACAAAAAACGTCCCCATTGGCTCTATGGACATGCCACCCCCTTGAGGGGAGGTCGTGGACGCACACTCCAAAATCAAGGGACCCGCCCACCACGTCGAATGGAGCAAGAAAGTTATTTACTTCTTTGCAAGGCTAATAACACGTTTTGTAATAATTTTGTACGGCGCTACATTAAGCAAAACCTATTATTATGTAGGAACGCACGATCTATAATGAGATATGCTTTTGTGATACGTCATTAATTAAAACTTGTCCATTTATTCGCAAATAAAGCAACTTTTCTTTTATATTACAGTAATTAAATACATTATGCAGCATTAATTTACTTATTTTAATTGATTATAATGAACTTTATTAAAGTGACGTCACATCCGTGCGTGGCAGGAGACGAATCTGTGTGGAGTCGTCTAGGTTGACGCGCGTCGCACGAGACGCTGCCTTAAAAAATATATGTTCGTAGCGAAACAAGTAAATATCAAGAGTACAAGCGAAAGTGCGCGCCACAGAACTGTGCGGCAAGGAAAAAAAAAAAAAGAAATTGGCATTCATGATGCAGAATAGATAGATAGGTTCGTGTTTTTGTTCCATTCATGGAGCGTAATAATGTATCTAATCACTGTACTGTAATTATTTTAACACATAAATATGTATCCATTCGCTACAACTAAATTTTCAGCAGCAGCAAAAATGAATGACTGCAGCTAAGCCAAGCCAAGAGGTAAGCTCACAGAGGAAAGAAAACGAAACAAAAACACAATTCTCGGCCGCCTTGGCAGCAGTTGGGCGAGTGGAAGCTGGGCTGGTGAAACTGTTTGCTTTACAACCCTTTAAAGCAGCACTTTACTAATGAACACGTAAGTTCAGTGCCCTCAGGTGAGCCTTTTAATTCTGGGGACGAAACAGCGCTCTTTCGTTCGTTTTGCTTGCGTTTATCGCCGCATAAAACATCCGTCAACACTTATGCGGTGTTGCACAATCTGATTTCTGTACTATATACACTTCATGAAGGCACTATTTGTCTTATTGGTTCTAACGTCAGTTGAATCATCCCGTTCTTGGGGGCTGCTCTCAATTGTATCCTCTCTTATTTGCCGAACCGAGTCTCTGGCAAGGTCATACCTATGCCGTAACTGTTGGCAGTTGTTCAAACTTCAAGGCCTCTGTTTGCCCAACGAAACATCCGAGTTTCTGCGCCGCAGTTCATTTGATGGGGCTTTGCGGCGCTAGCTTTGGTAGCCCGTGCGCTAATGCATTCGTCTGTTTTTTTCTTTTTTTGGTCGGCTCTGTACTTTGCATACTTGCTTAATTTGCAGCTCATTGTGTGTATAACCTCAGTCTCTGTTTCTGTCTTCCCAGAAGTATTAACTTTAACATAAAAAAAAAGGGAAGAAAGAGTACTCCACATCATCATGCAAAATGTAGGGGTGTTTCTTGAGTTCATATGTCGAAAGTGCCCAAGTTGCTTCTCAACAGATATGCGCTTTTGCCTGAAATCATGTGTGTCCACCCGCAAAAGATATTACAAAACAGGTACTAACACAGACATGGAATTGTTGCTGTACGCTGTTATTTATTTATTTATTTATTTATTTATTTATTTATTTATTTATTTATTTGCCTGTCCTAGTCGTAGTGCGCTTTTGCAAGTTTCAAGTACAAACTCGCCCAGTGCACCTTGCTCTGCGGGCGTGTGCTTAATAAACTTTCACGTTCCTGCTTCAAAGTGACCTTAGCCTCCTTTTTTTTTTTTTATTTATATAATATAGCTGCTTCATATATCACGCTTATGATATCGTGAAACATTTGTCTTTTTAGTCAATGTATTCATGTTTTATGGTTCTGTAGAATGGTGCATAATTAGTTAAAGAATGAGGCCAGTAACGTACGGAGGACCCTTTGCGAGATTGTCAGGATAACTTTTTAAAAAATTCATATTTTTGCTTAGTTTGAATGTAGTATGTGCAGTATTGAGAAATTATTTCCACATGCGATGGAAATTTTTGAAGCTGTTATTTTGCTTTCACTGAAATTTGTGCGCGATTAAATGGTCTCGCCTTGCAGTAGATAAGCACACTGGTTTTAATATATGATTACAGTGTTTTATTATCTGAATCAGCACTTTGACAAGTATAATGAGGGTCACTGCAGTGAGGTGTTTCTAATTTTGACCACGTAACTGTGGTTTTTGTGCACTTGAAATATCAATGCACAAATATTTTTACGTTCGGCCTCCATCAGAATACTGGTAATCAGATGTGAATGGGAATAGCAAAAGGAAAAGCAGTGAAATGTGTTCTCACCTACAATTATGCTTCTAAACATCTGTTGCCGTTATACATATGCCTTATTACAGGGTTAGCATATGTACCTTGGCTAACATATTGACTGAGTTGATTTGCTAGTCAGCTTTTAAATATGTCTTTATATTTTCTGCTGCTTTCCAAAAATTTAAAGTAGTGTTTTAAAGTTCATGCTATGAAATCCAAGTCTAACAAATACAGGTACTGGACCATTGAATAAGTTTCTTCTCTTTTTTGCTGTGATTTGCAAGTATTTTTGTTTGCATAGAGTCAGCCTTCTGTTTTATGACTGAAGCTCATCAAAAGTATCATCAGTCTTACATTCAAAAACATCTTTCTCCTTACCTGGCCTTAAAAAAATGTTTACGATAACTGTCAGATTCCTTTATGCATGTGTCAGTTATGTAACCTTAATACAGTATATATTTTTTAAAAATTCTTGTATTCAGTACTGAATGGGCAATTGCATGAATGCGGTCTTTCTTTTTTGTATAAAATACTGTGTGTAGTAGTATTGTCTGAGTTTCTCTCTTTCTTTAGCTAAAATCTTAACTGTTTAATTAATTTACCAAAATGATATCTTATTCCTCGGGAGCTTAGCCTGCTGCGGAAGTTTTATGCACAGTGTTATCCATGGTTATATTATGTGCTCAAATTTATGTGCAGACATGCAGTGGTCATGTCTTCTATCACCATAAAAGTAGTCATTTTTTCACAGTACAAGCATTACCTAAGATAAAGCAGTTTTTGGGGGTGTTTTCTGGGCATACTTTAGTCTGCTGTAACATAAGCTCATTAAGCTGATTAGAATAGTATATAAAGTATAGTTGGTCAACCAAGTTTAATTCTATATGATGTCTAGTTCATGGATATGTGTAGTTTATGAATATGCTGTTGTTCATGGACTACTTACATGCTAGGTTGTTTCAATCCCGGTTAGTAAAATTGTTATAGTAGTGGAAGAAAAAAAATCCAGGCAGCTATGCACCACTGGTGCAAAGACTGAGGATACAGCAAACCTGGTGGCTGTCTCCTCCTCGTTTCCCTCATCCACACCTTCACTTCCCCCACTTCCCTTTCCCACTTCTTGCTACACTGTACTGTACAAGACTTTTCTATGCTATACTCTCTCCCCTCTACCTTTTGCTCCTCCTCAACCTCACATAATTATTTCTCACCTCCCTTTGCAACCCCTCCTCCTCACTGTAACTTTCTTTTCCCAGCCCTTGCTGTTACTTTTGCGCATGCACTGCTATGTCGAGGTTATGCCAGGTGGTGTGCCAGCTGTGGTGTGGCAGGTTGCTAGGGGACGTGAGGCGAGGTTTTCTGCATGCAGTGCACTTTTTAACCTAAGCTGTTTTGGCTTCGCTGTTAAAAAGTAAACAAATAGGTTGTTCTGTTATGATTAATATAGCAAAAAGCTTTAAGTAAAGCTGCAGGCAGTGCCTCTGGCATCTTTTGTAGTGCTTTTAAGATTGCATTGGTTCGTAAGCTTTGTATTTATGCAAAGTGCTGTGAGGTGTAGACACAATTATTTTACAACATACCTTTTGTTGTGTGAACTGTAACTGCATGCTCATCTATTTACTGTGAACTGTGAAGTGCATGTAAGCCACCTTGCACCTGTTTTTCTTTATTTGTTTTAAGAAATTGATATAAGGAATACAGATTTTTGTGGCTATTAAAATGTTGGTTACTCATGGTATTAATACTAAAACCACAATATGATTATGACACACACTGTAGTGGGAACAATTTCGATCGACTGAGGTTCTTTACATTGTGCACCTATACTTTGTTTCATACATCAGGTGCAATGCTGTGAAGACTATACAAGTAGTCCGTAAAGAAAAAGGAAAGGAGATGTGTATCGCTCCTCTAAATAAATGACCAACATAAAATTAAATTTGCACATCTTTATTGTTTGCCCAGCAATATGAGCATGTTATGGCAAGCTGATAAAAAACATGTCATGATTTAAGGCGGCCAGCACAACATATTGTTTTTCACTCACTGTAAGCAACGTGCTACTTTTTTGTCATGGGAGTACACAGTGTAAACATGAGCACTAGCTTTGACAGTGCTGCACCTGACTGATGTATGAAATGGAATATAAATTGAAGTGCACAAGTGTTTTTGTGTTTTATGTATCGCCAGGAGAAAACTTTGAGCCCTACAGTGAAATGTACCTACTGAGCTACCTTAGTGGAAGTTTGCTGGTACATACAGTGAATCATTTTTGAGGAGCCCCAAATAATTGGCTAAAAGCAAGAAGTTATAGTAAAACTAATTAGCTAAAAATCAAGTAGTTATAGTAAAGCTTAAATTAACAAATGTTCAGATAGAGTTCGTTAAGCTGTCTGCTTCATTTTACCAGGTGGTGATGATGTCTTGCTGGTGCTAGCTGCTCGAGCAGCTGGAAACACAAGCATACAATGCCAGAAGAAGGTGAGGTGGTCACTGTGTTGCACTTCAACGACTGCTACAATGTGGAGGAGCAGCATGGTGAACCTGTTGGTGGAGCCACCCGCTTCTGTACTGCCCTCAAAAGCTTTGGTAACCTAAACCCACTGATCCTGTTCAGTGGTGATGTGCTGGCTCCGTCCATCAGTGAGTAAACAGACTTTGAAAAACCCACTTGACTATGCGAGAATAAATTTTAGAAAGAAATAAGGGTCTCGTTAAGTGAGGAAAACTGAAAAAAAAAAAGAAGTGTGCAGCTGCATAACACATAAGTAGGTTTGCAAAACGTAATGTGTGATGTTTTGTGGCCTTCAGTTTTTGTAGTATATTAGCCAGACACCACATCTCCGTGGGAATAGCTATTCTTTGGCACCTACCTTCTCCCAGTGTATCTGCAATGCAGACCTATAGTACCAGAGGGAGGCTCTGTCAGAGAATTGAGTGAGGCATCATATTACCTTGAGTAATAATTTAGATATAGGACAAGGGTACCAATTTAGGCTTGTTGGTTCATGTTGTTGGGGTGGCCACGGGGGTTCTCCCACGCTCGAGGAACAAAGGACACAGTTTACCGCAGTGCAAACCAACAGGCATATATTTGCACCTTCTACGCATAGTAAGCACGCTAGACGAACTATACAAACCAGCCATGCTAATGCAATACCCCGCGCGTAATCGATGACATTCGACTCACCGCAGCAGGATACCGAGCGAGCAGTGTTCGCCCATGCCGGAACAGTCAGCCTATATTGCTCGCGAGAAAAGTCGCCCGAACAGAGGCGCAATCGGCGATCGGGAGAAGCATCCATGGAATCGTCCCAGCGGAGCTTATCGCCACCGCGCGCACGAGCATCGACCACGCGTGACGACATGCCAAGGCCAAGAGGGAGCGGATCGTTCCCCGTCTGCGGGCCCGCGAATCCTCGCCGCCAGGTAGCGCTACCACGGGAACCCCAGTGCCATCTTCAGCGCAGCAGTGCGCATGATGATGACGTCACGTCTCGTGCCCCGCGGGAAAGCCACCTTAGAGGAGCTTTGAGGAAACGCGAGCGCCACGCGATAGAAACTCATCAGGGGATGTCAACATTCCGACAATGTATACTGGCTTATAGTGTAGTGCGGAAACAGACAAGGACAAATGATGAAGAACCATACGAACAGAAGCGCTAGCACTAGTGCTTGTGTTCGTCTGCTTCTTCATCGTTTGTCCTTGTCTGTTTCCATGCTATGCTATAAGCCAGATATAGGACAGATCGTATGTTATGTTAATCTCAATTCATTCATGCATTTGCTACTTCAACAACATGGTACTGTGTTTGGTTGATTACACACACTTGAAGTTTATGATGACGCAGATTTTTTAGAGCATGTTTCAACATTCTTTAATAAGATTAAGCACACCACCTTTCTTAAAAGTTACTGTATTTGTATAGGAATTTTGAGCGAGGTTGAGTGAGGTAGTTATATCTACAATAGGTAATTTATATAAGGGCCCTAGCTTTCCGCGATTCCGTGAAAACTCGCGGAATTCACTTTTTTTTTTTTTGCGGAGATGCGAAGAAATATTAAAAGCCTCACTTCGAATCAGTGTAGGCGTGCCATCCCCCTCCCCCCCTCACTGTCACAGGTTTAAAGTATGCAAAGAAGAGTCAACTCGGCTATCTGGCTATCTTCTGCGTGTAAAACACCTATGAAACAAATATCTGAAACATTGAATATGAATATAATATTTTTTAATTAAAGCACATTTGATTCGAGAAATGCCTATTCGGATTTTCTGAACATTCAAATATGGATGTTCCAGCAAGGTCGTTGAATATTCAGATTACTTGTACTAAGCATTATTTTCTCTGTGGGAGATTATTCATACTAGACTTAGGTAAATTTTGAATGAATATTACAGTATTCTAATTCTCTTCAACACTAATTGAATTGCCAATATTTTAAAGTATTCAAAACGAACAAGACCGTATGTAACTCGCCTGTAAAGGTGGTTTTACTGCAATAGATGTTTATATGCCGTGAAACAGCCTTTTCAGGAAAAATCTGTACTGCCGTGAAGACATGCTTTATGGGGAAGTGAGCATATTACCTGTTCCTTGATTAAACTGTCTTAATGCGTTGGAGTGAATTACATAGGTTTACATTGATTAAATGTAGTAAAGTTTAAGACAGTGTGTTTTATCGCTACTATTAAAAACCATACTACTGTACAGATCCTACTACTATATGGTAATTCAGTTATATTAATTACAATTCACTGTAACATTGCGTAGAACCAAAAAAGAGTAGTTTTTGGATTCTTTCTTATTTATTATTAGCTCTTGGAAGGAGCAAATTTTACTGAATGTACAGCAGCTTCTTTGTGTTGTACGTTGTTGCCTGTACAAAGTGAAGCATATTCTCTTACTACATGTCACATTTTGTGACATGAACGTAAGCTGAGCCTCTCAATAATGATACCAAGCAAAATTTAATGTTTCAAAGTGAACAAGACTATGCGCGATCATTACAATGCATCCTTGCACAACACTTTCAACTACCCTTAAATACCTATGAACACATACACTCTGTTGACACAGGGAGATCATTCAGTTGTTATGGTGGTAATGTGTCCCAAAGTTGTCATAAGCATCATCTGGAGCTCTGCCACAACAGCCTCCTTAACTTTTAAATAATGCAGGTATATTCGGAGCCTGAAAGTGTTTATTAAATTTACTGTTGCATCCACCTTATGCCTGTTCAGTGTTGCTGCAGAATTTTGCAGATTCCTTGATCTGGATTTACGGAATTTTAAAATTTCCACCGCATTAAGTTATGGGCCCTATATATATTACTTTTATGATAGCTCTTCCATTTAATGGTGTGACTCAGAAAGTGTTTGTTTTTACAGGAATAAAATGAAGTTAAATTTTCAAATATTTTGAGCGATGCCTCACCTACTGCATGGAAGAAGAGAATATCACATCAAGGTTACCCTGAAGTGCCAGTTGATCTTTGGCATAAATACTTTCCTTATTAAAAATGTCGTGAGTCTATAGATTGATTTTCAAGTTCATAGGCTGTTCATGAATAGTTGTGGTCCACAAAAAGGTGGGGACATGTGAAGGTTCTACATTATTAATACATATATGTCTTATGTCTTTGAAACCTGCCAGTAAAGTATTGGTTAATCTTAGAAGCAAGCACTCTTGTTTGACAGAACAAGGGATGATGAATAGCGTGATACGAAAATGTACAAAGTTTGTGAGAGGCTTTTTTATAGTTTGCCGAAATGAAATGGGTTTCTGTGCCTTTAGCCAGGGATTCAAAGACTAAGTCACGGCAAATTTCAAATAATTTAATAACACCTATGTGACCAGATGTAAATATGCTTTTGTATCCTGCTGAGAAGCTGTTGTTGTGAATGTGCCTGTATGCTATAAATTTTCTGATACCTTACGGGAAGCCTTTGTTAGAGAGGTAATTATTTCAGAATGTCCTTGTGCTTTACCATATTTGAATCAGCATGACTTTGCCTGCTTTCCAATCATCCAACCACATTTTACGCTACAAGACTACAGGCTTTGTGAAATTCTCAAAATTTTAGCTTTGTATTTTTAATGCTTTCAAGTCTCCGTGATAGTGTTCAGAAGACTATGATTGTCACCCACAGCTTCTTGCAAGGCAGAGAAGGAGTGATTATAAAGTTGCTTTGGTACAGGTCTGTAGAATACAAGTTCAAAATATGCATTGAAGCAGCTTGCCTTATCAACTTCATTATGCTCCTGTAACTTTAAATTCAAAGATTACCTCACAAGTTTTCTTGAGTGGGGTAATCTTATGTCATTGCAATTTTTAAAAATCTTAATTTTTTACGATTTGTGATTTGGGTTTTGCAAATACTTTTGATTCTTTCACTGTCCAATTAACATAAGGTAACTGTGTGTGAAATGTTTAACTGTATTGTATATATACACTTGATGGAACCACGAAATGGAATAGGGAGAAAAATCATTCAATATGAAGCATTAAGTTGCATTCTGGCATGAGAGACATCATGTCGTGTTTGCTTTGACTTGCAGTGAGCACATTCACCAAAGGGGAGCAGATGATACCCGTCCTAAATTGCTGCAAAGTTGACTGCGCTGTCTATGGAAATCATGATTTTGGTGAGTCTCTCTCTGTGCAGTCAATGACTAGTGGATGAAATGTCAATACAAAAAATATTAAGACATGAAATCTGGTGTGAATAATCAAGGCTTATTATTTAATACTCTGTGCATCTTGTATGTGCCCTCAAACATGGGCAATTTTCTTTGTTGTTGTACATATCTGTGCAGAGCCCAATTAATTTGCTGGTGTGAAAAATAGTTCAACGATTACTTCATAAGGGATTACATATTGAATTAGTGGATTACATAGGAAACTAGAAGAAAAACATCATGTGGTTTATCAGTTTTGTCTCAGGACAGCGTGCGGATTCTGTGAGGCTCCGTGGAGTGCTCTGGATTTTGACCACTGTACTCCTTCAAGGTTTTCACATTCTGCCTCCATGTGGTTGATCAGTTTTTTTCTCAGAACAGCGTGAGCATTCTGTGAGACTCCATGGAGTGTTCTGGATTTTGACCGCCTGTACTCCTTTACACGTTCTGCCTCCATCAGAAATTGGTTTCAATGGTAGGGCTTCCAAACCACTAAGCCACTGCAGTGAGCAAAGAAAAGAGAAAAAAGCATGTTGAAGCGTCTATCTGTTTATGTATGCTTAGGGAGTTGGTACTTTTGAAGCAAGTACAGCTCCTCTTATTGTTTCATGGAGACTGTAGTAATATGGAGCCTTGCAGTGGTTCTTACACATGTTAAATGTACCTTAGTTACTGGACATTGATTTAAGGTCAGCTTTGAGGGAAGTGAGGAGGATGAGAAGGGCTAGAAGGCACTGATAAAAATGGCAATACAGTATTCACTTTCCAATAGCTCTGTCCATGCCACACGGCTAGTCAGCCTAGTTGGAACTGGTTCATTTTGAATTTAGTGTTAAAATGCAGAACCAAAGAAAAATATACGAGGACGAGCAGTTCTTCTTGCATATCCTTCCTTGTTCCCATGTTTTAGCGTTAAGCTCAAGACGAATCTGTCCATGCCAAGGGCTTTAAAAACCTTGCTTTTTTAAAAATTTTCAAAAAGCGCATTCGAGATCATCTATAAAGGGCGCTGCGGAGCTAGTTTAATAAGCTACCAAAACCTGGAACTATACACAGCATTTGCATACATTGATTGTGTGTACATTTACTGTACCACTTCAGTAAAAATTTAATTTGTAAAGCTATTTTAATTAAATTGTAGTGAAGAATATGGACGCTATACTAGGACAGACAGGGTGCGCTACTCGCGAAGGAAGAAGACGTTTGGGCAGCCCAACGCGTGTGCTGGCTCCGCGATTGCCAAGGCTTAGTCGCAGCTGTTTTCGGTCAACCTTCACAAGCAAGCCCCTTGCCTAAACGCCCTGTTTCAATTGGTGGAAGGTGCTGGGTATCGGTAACCCTGGAACTACGAAGCCGTACGTTACCTCCAGTCTCTACTACCATGGCATCGGATGACGAGCAGCAGCCTTCTCCACCGACGCCGACAACACCAACTATTCTCTGTGCCGGCTCCCTTCGGCAATGTGACCCTCCTTTCTTCAGTGGCGCCGATGACAAGGACGCAGTAGACTGGCTTGAGGAATACGACCGGGTGAGCAAGGTCAACAAATGGGACGATGTGCACAAGCTCACTAACGTCATATTTTATTTGACCGAAGTAGCCAGTCTGTGGTTTCATAACCACGAGACTGACCTCAACACCTGGTCTACCTTCAGAACGGCATTCGTGGAACTTTTTGGTCGCCCGGAACTTCGCAAGCTACGCGCCGAACAGCGCTTGCGAGGTAGGGCTCAGCAAAGTGGTGAGAATTACACCAGCTACATCGAAGATGTAGTTAATCTTTGCAGGCGCGTCAACCCGTCCATGTTGGAGGCCGAAAAGATAAAACACATTCTGAAAGGTGTTACTGACGATGCGTTCCAGATGCTCATCGCAAAGAACCCGCAGACAGTCGCGGACGTCATTCAATTGTGTCAGAGCTATGACGAACTCTGGAAACAGCGTCAATCTACTCGTCGAGCCAGTTCATCACCTACTCCAACAGTCTCGGCATTGATGACCGCTGGCCTTGCGGAAGACCGCTCTGCAATAATGTTAGAGATCAAGCAGTTTGTACGCGAGGAGGTTGCGCGCCAGCTGTCGCTCATGCCCTGCACTGAACCTGCTCCATCGACGCTGCCGCCACCGATACAGCGTGTCGTCCAGCAGCAAGTTTCCGAAGCGCTTCCCGCAGCCGTTTCTACGTTGCCTGTGACTGCTCCGCTCACCTACGCCGAAGCGCTGGTGACACCTCAACGTTTCCCTGTTGCGAACACCTACGTGCCCGCGCGCACCTTTGTGTCATCGCCTCCACCTGCGCAGCAACCAAGCCGTCCGTTTCACCGACGGTCACCACGTCTTCAAAACCCGTGGCGCACCCAAGACAACCACCCCATCTGCTACGCATGTGGTTTCCCGGGACACGTAGCGCAATTTTGTCAACGACGTGAGTTTTTCTCACAGGACGACGCGCGACCGAATGCCTACGATTTCGCACCGAGACCTCAGGCGGCATCATCTGGACCACCTCCCAGCGGAGAGCCGTACTCCTCAACGCGTCGGAATTTCCAAGCACGCCGATCGCCATCACCGCGACGCCGTTCTCTTTCCCCCCTGCTGCGACGACCTCCGCCTGTACCTGAGGAAAACTAGGAGCTGCAGTTCCGGAGGCAAGAACTGCGCAGCTAACGAACTTTTCAAGACCTTGTTTTTCGCCTTGTAATGTTGTTGCTGTTTCTGTTGAAGGTGTGTCCGTTCTCGCACTTGTTGACACGGGAGCCGCAGTGTCTGTAATGAGTGAGAAACTTTGCCGCAAGCTACGAAAAGTGACGACGCCTCTTAGCGACTTCGTACTAAGCACTGCGAGTGCGCAACACATACGGCATTTCGGAGCGTGCACAGCATGGATTGTTATTGAAGACGTTCTCTATACCGTGGAGTTTGTAGTGCTATCGAAGTGTTGACACGATATCATACTGGGCTGGGACTTCCTCCATACTCATCATGCTGTCATCGACTGTGCTCGCGCAGCAGTCGAGCTGTGGCCGTTGTGTGATTCTGTTTCAGGCTACTCATCATCATTACCCGCAAAAGTGTTCGTTGCTGCCGACACCGCGATACCTCCTTTCTCTTGCGCTTTGGTACCGCTTTCCTGTGACGTGTCCACTGGCTCGACTGTTCTCTTTATGCCTTCTGAAACCGCCATCCGCCGCAAGAGCTTCCTGATTCCTTTCGCAGTACTCACAATTCAAGACAAGTTCAGTGCAATCTACGTTTCAAATCCGTTTCCCTGCCCTTCGACTTTACTGCGGGGAGAGTGCATTGGCAGCGCTGACGAATTCGATCCGTCCTCAACATGCGTTGTTCCTGATGAGCCGAATTTCCTTACGATTGACGCCATTGACGGTTCTCCTTCAACATCTATGGCATCATTCACAGAGGCACTCTGTCGATGCATCGACGACAACCTCACGGCTCAGCAGCGTGCCGAGATGATCTCCCTCCTTGAGCGCTTCAGCACCAGTTTCGATCACCACCAACCTTCCCTGGGCCGCAATACAACCGTTGCTCACAGCATCGACACTGGTCTACACGCTCCTTTGCGTCAGCGTCCATACCGTGTGTCAGCGTCTGAGCGCCGTATCATCGCCGAACAAGTTGACGACATGATTAACCGCGGTGTTATCGAGCCATCGAACAGCCCATGGGCTTCACCCGTTGTACTCGTAAGGAAGAAAGATGGCTCGATACGGTTTTGCGTTGACTACCGTAGGTTGAACAAGATCACGCGCAAGGATGTCTATCCTTTACCTCGGATAGATGACGCCCTCGACTGCCTGCAAGGCGCCGAGTTCTTCTCGTCCTTAGATCTACGCTCAGGTTACTGGCAGGTACCCATAGCTGAGGCTGATCGCGCCAAAACTGCTTTTATCACTCCTGATGGCTTATACGAATTCACCGTTATGCCATTCGGGCTCTGCAACGCGCCTGCCACTTTCGAGCGCATGATAGACAACATCCTTCGTGGCCTTAAATGGCAGACGTGCCTGTGCTACCTGGACGATATCGTGGTATTTTCCCGTGACTTCTCAACGCATCTTCGACGCCTCGAAACAGTACTCACGTGCCTCACCTCCGCGGGCCTTCAGCTCAATCTAAAGAAATGTCGCTTTGGTGCTCGGCAGCTTCTTATCCTGGGCTATGTGGTCTCCCGCGATGGCATTCTTCCGGATCCTACGAAACTTCGGGCTGTTGCCGAGTTACCTAAACCGCGGACGCAGAAGGAACTTCGCAGTTTCATGGGCCTTTGCTCTTATTTTTGTCGTTTCATCCGCAACTTTGCCTCCATCATAGCGCCTCTGACGGACCTCCTCCGCGATAGCCACGATCTTTCGTCATGGTCACCAGCATGTGACGAAGCCTTCGCCACACTCTGCTGCCTTCTTACGTCGCCTCCTATACTGCGACATTTTGACCCACGCGCCCCAACTGAAATTCATACGGACGCTAGTGGTGTCGGTCTTGGAGCTGTGCTTGCCCAACGTCAGCCTGGATTTGACGAGTACGTCGTTTCCTACGCAAGCCGTGCGCTCACCAAAGCCGAAGCGAATTATTCAGTTACAGAGAAGGAGTGCCTAGCCATCATATGGGCCATAGACAAGTTTCGGCCTTATCTTTATGGCCGGCCTTTCACCGTGGTGACGGACCACCATGCGTTGTGTTGGCTTTCTTCCCTGAAAGATCCATCCGGCCGTCTCGCGCGCTGGGCGCTACGCCTCCAAGAGTACGACATCCAAGTCGTCTATCGATCTGGACGTAAGCATTCTGATGCCGACGCTCTGTCACGGTCACCGCTACCTTCTTGCTCCATGTCCCAGCCTTTACCCACATCCGATGCGTCATCGCTTTCCGTCGACAACATGCCCCTGGAGCAACGCAAGGACCCCTGGCTGGCTTCTCTCATGGACTTGTTGAGCAGGCCTTCATCAGAAACCATCCTTCGGAAAATGCGTCGCCAGCTACACCACTTCGCTCTCCGAGGTGGCTTGCTCTACCGACGAAACTATCTTTCCGAGGGCCGCCAGTGGTTATTGGTTATACCCAGACATCTCCGCTCAGATATCTGCGCCTCCTTTCACTCCGACCCTCACTGTGCACATGCTGGAGTGCTGAAAACGTACACCCGCCTTCGTCACCGTTACTACTGGCGTGGCATGTACCGCTTCGTCCGCCGCTACGTTCGTTCTTGCCTCGCTTGCCAGTGGCGGAAGCGTCCCCCTTCTCTCGTCCCCGCTCCACTGCAGCCCTTACCGTGTCAAGCAGACCCTTTGACAGGGTCGGCATTGATCTTTATGGTCCTCTTCCCATCACTCCTGCTGGTAACCGCTGGATCATCGTCGCCATCGATCACCTCACGCGCTATGCTGAGACCTCAGTATTGCCCTCTGCATCGGCAGGTGACGTCGGTTCTTTCATTTTACGCCACATCATCTTACGTCATGGAGCACCACGGGAACTCGTGAGCGATCGAGGCCGCGTATTTCTGTCGGACGCGGTAGAATCGCTCCTCAAAGAATGCCACGTCGTTCACCGGACCACCACTGCATACCATCCCCAAACGAATGGCTTAACCGAACGATTTAACCGTAGTTTGGGCGATATGCTGTCTATGTACATCGCCTCTGATCACTCAAACTGGGACAGTATTCTTCCCTTTGTAACGTACGCGCATAATACTGCCATGCAGACCACCACTGGATTCACTCCATACTTTCTACTTTACGGCCGCGAACCCTCTTGTACGCTCGACACCATTCTTCCATACCACCGTGATGTGACTGAGTCGACAACGGTTTCTCAAGCTGCAAGACACGCGGAAGAGTGTCGCCAGATTGCCCGCGTCCTCACCACTGCCGATCAACAGCGCCAGAAACAACATCGGGACAGCTCAGAGGCACCAGAATCTTACGCTCCAGTATCGCTGGTTTGGCTCTGGGTTCCCTCTGTCAGTCCTGGCCAGTCGACGAAACTTACTTCTAAGTACCACGGCCCTTACCGTGTGGTTAAACAAACTTCACCTGTCAACTACGTCATCGAGCCGCTTGCGCCATCATCTGATCTACGACGCCGTGGACGTGAAATTGTGTATATCGACCGGCTGAAGCCTTACTACGACCCTGCTGTCGTTTCCTGCCCATAGGTCGCCAGGATGGCTCTTTTCCGGAGGGGAAGTAAATGTAGTGAAGAATATGGACGCTATACTAGGACAGACAGGGTGCGCTACTCGCGAAGGAAGAAGACGTTTGGGCAGCCCAACGCGCGTGCTGGCTCCGCGATTGCCAAGGCTTAGTCGCAGCTGTTTTCGGTCAACCTTCACAAGCAAGCCCCTTGCCTAAACGCCCTGTTTCAAAATGAATTTTTATAAGCACTTGTGACAAGTAGTGAAAGACAACAGTGGAGAAAAAAACACCGCCCAAGCACTCCGTACAGAAGGTTAACCAGTGAAGCTGAAACGTGTGGCTCCGGTGTTTAGCAGCAGGTTAATCTGGACGGTGCACTGAAGCCTTTCTCAATTATTGGTTACATGTTTATATTTGTTAATGAGGTTACACACACGTTTGGCTTGGGTTTACCACAGTGTTTATTTCACATGCTGCACACTGTGCCTCGCATGATCACGGTCATGGAGGAGTGTAATGAGTGGTTCATTGTGTTTAACTCCCGCTGAAAGTGGTCGTTGGCCCCGGCAAATGCGTTCCAGCCATTGCCACATTGACGCTGCTCTACCCGCAACGCTGCCTCCTTGGCTCGCCATTGCCACTTGTGTTCGATCTCATGAGTTGGCTTGGCTAGCCACCATAGCTCGGCGTTGTGGTTAGCAGCATCCGCCCGCCATTGGCGCTTGCATTCTGTTTCGCGATTTAGTGCGGCTTGAAATGCTACTCGACCCTCGGTACACAGTTGCTGCTTACTTTGGATATACCCGGGCCTGCTCTTGTGCCTGGACTGCAGCATCGGCTTGGCGAACACGAATTATCTCATGTTTATGCTGTTAGTGATGTTCCTTGAAAGTTGTCTGCTGTTTGGGAATTCGTACGATTCGTGGCCTACCCATGTGGAAGTTGTAAGTTGAAACTGCTGTGTGCGGGCTCGGCGGCACGGCTGTAACGTGAAGAACAACGTCGCTGATGGAACATGGGCACGTTAAGCGTAAGCGCGGGGAAGCGCGGTCGGGGTCGGCAGCAGCTGTATGCATCCCACTATGGCCTGCTGCACTAGTCCTCTCTACCTCATGTGACGCTGTACTGATGGCGATGGGCACACCTGCTTGGGTACGATGCAGAGCAGGTCGTCACTGGACGGCGCAGCCAATGGAGAAGTTTGTGTGCACAGGAGGCGAGCGGATTTTCATTTCACCTAGCCATATACAGCTTTCGCTGTAAAAGGTTAATGCGGCATTGCAAATGTGACAAAGGAAAGAAGACATTAAATGCAGATGCATTTTATGAAACTAGGACGAAGGACGAAAAAGACAGTAAAGGATATGTACACCATAAAGGATAGAGGAAGAGTACACTTTATTCAGTGGTTCTGAAGAAAGTGGTGCCTTGTGCTGACTAGCATGTAGTTTTGGCCGTTTGACACATTTAGCCAAGTGTTCTGTGCCCTGCATCACGAGCCTTCGATGCACTTGGCCGTAGCAAACACATCAGCATCATTCATTCAGCATGAATGCATACTCACTGCAACAGCAGGTAAGGTTGGGCAAGTTGATGTGTGTTTATATTTGACAAAACAACAACAACAACAACAACAACAAAGATGATTGAGGATGGGTATAATGAGGTAGCTTCACACAGAGATGCGGACTGTCAAAGAGAAGCTAACCCTTGAAAGTAAAAGCAAATATGCATGGCATTAAGGTTCTGAGGTTATATCAGGTTTATGTTCATTACAACAAAACAGCACTGATGTCAGTATGGCTGCACAGACAAGACAGTGCGCTGTCTACTGAACACGTGATGATGCTTTTAAATTCTCTATTGTCATTCAGTGTGACAAGGCTACTAATAGTACATGTATTTAGGAATTGTGGACAATGCTGATGAACTTGTTTCTGAGTGTGAATGGATCCTTGCAGCTAAAGACTGAATGAGTGGAAGTTTATTTGACCTGCACATTCTGAATGAAGCATAAAACTGCGATGTAGGGTAGATAATTCTAGGCTGCACTTTATTGCTCAACTTGCAAGCATTTTGGAAGCAAGCATAGCTTCTACTAAGAAGCCATAAGTGAGCAGCATGTTCTTGCTATTTAGTTTCTCTGTCTCTCTGTCATGGCCATTTGTTTTATTTCTTTTTGTTTTTTGTTCTTTTATACAGATTTTGGTGTAGACAATTTGACAGAGTTTGCAAAACAGACCAAATTTCCATGGCTTATGTCCAACGTAATAGACAATGAAACTGGAAAGCTGCTGGCTGATGGTCAGGAATTCCAAATCTTGGAGCGATCAGGCAAAAAGGTAGGCCTTGTTTGTTTCATTGACTCTTGGTCTTGCTCATCTTGATGTGATTTATTAGCATACTATGCAGTATGTCCTCAGTACACTTTTTTATTCTTTTTACTGTAAAGATGTACTCATCCAAAGCATATTCAAGAAATTCCACTTTCACACAGAAAACAATATCATTATTGAACCATTAGAACAGGAAGCTTTTGGAGGCTTGATCATTCATTCATGTTGCTGAAAGACTGTGGAAGACAAGCGTGAAGCATTTGTAGAAGGGGATGATGAAAGTAAAGCAGAGACATCATTCTAAGTGTTTCTGCATATAAATCTATTGTTGATGATCATTATTGCATGCACTAGCTACTTACAACATCTGTCACTTGGTGCTTGTACTGACCACTTACTTCTGTAATACCCTATATCAGTAATCACATTGAAATAAACAAATAAATAAATAAATAAATAAACTGTAGTGGGGAGGAGCTAACTCACAAAATATAGTGGGATGCTGCCTAGCCAAGAGGTGCGAGCTGTTGGTGCCGAGACTGACTGCTGCTACTGGACACTGCTACTGGACGCCAATAAAACCCCTCCCAAAGTGGTGGAGGTGCTGGGTCTTCAAATCTGGAACTCCTAAGCTCGAAGCTGTCCATCGCCCCAACCATGCTTGGAGACAACATCCAGCAAGCCCAGCCAACCCAGCAATCCATGGCCCAATATCCACCCGTCATCATAATGGGCACGCTGCGCCAGCGTGATCCCCCTTTCTTCAGCGGGGCGGATGATGAGGATGTTGAAGATTGGTTGTCCACGTTCGAAAATGTGAGCAGACACAATAAGTGGGACGACCCCTCAAAACTACAGAATGTCCCCTTCTATCTTAAGACCGTTGCCAGCCTTTGGCTCCACAACCATGAATCCGATTTCGCCAACTGGACTGCTTTTAAGAAGCACTTCGCCGAGGTCTTCGACCGTCCCGCAGTACGCAAGCGCCGTGCTGAACAATGCCTGCATGGACGTGCGCAGTAACAGGGCGAAACCTTCACGAGCTACATAGAAGACGTCATCGACCTATGTAAGCGCCTCAACCCTTCCATGACTGAACAGGAGAAAGTCAAACACATACTGAAAGGCATAGACGATGGTGCCTTTCAAATGTTGGAAAAAGACCCACAAACCGTATCTGAGCTGACTACCTTGTGCCAGAGCTTCGACGAACTGTGCAAACAACGCGTCTTAGCTCGGCGACAAGCGACCCCAGAGGATTCTCTCGCCTCTGACTGTCGGCGGAGAAAATACCATGCTACTGTCGCAAATCAAGGAATTAATTGAATTTTACCATGATTTAGTTTCTGAAATAGACAATGGCGGACAAATCGATTGCCTTTTCCTGGACTTCCAAAAAGCATTCGACACTGTTACGCACTCTTTTCTTCTAAGTAAACTTGCAGCGCTAAACATTGACCGTGAAGTTCTGGTGTGGATAGAAAATTACCTCTCAGGCCGCCGACAGTGTGTAGTATTAAATGGCAAAAAATCAAGTTTTGTAAACATCACATCAGGGGTGCCACAGGGCTCAGTCCTAGGGCCTCTTTTATTTTTGGTACATATAAATGACATTTGCTCAGGAATTGATTCTAATATACGGTTGTTTGCAGACGACTGTGTCTTGTACAGGAAAATTAGAAATGTAGGTGATGTCGCCTTGCTACAAAGTGACCTATCGCGTGTTCAAGAATGGTGTTCAACATGGAAAATGTCATTAAATACCAAAAAATGCGTTCATGTTACTTTCACGCGTAAAAAACTAGAGTAGCCTCAGAGTACACAATTAGCAATAGTACAGTAACACAAAAACCACAGTACAAATACTTAGGTGTAACTTTTTCAGCCGACTGCTCATGGAATACTCATGTTGATTTAATTGTTGCGAAGGCCGCCAAGACTTTAAACTTTATACAGCGAAACCTGAGACATGCGCCAGCATGCTTAAAATCAACGGCGTATTCTACATACATTCGCCCTATGCTTGAGTACACCTGCGCCCTGTGGGACCCCTGGCAAAATAATCTAAGTGACAAAATTGAAAAAATACAGAACAGAGCAGCACGGTTTGTACTAAGTCGATACTCCAGAAATGACAGTTGTACAAATATGAAAAATGAGCTAGGATGGGAATTACTCTCATCCCATCGAAGGAAACTACGGTTAAAGCTCCTGTGTCAAATATACCATGATAAAACCGGCATCCGAAAAGAAATGTACATTCACAGTCCTCATTATGTATCTTCACGAAATGATCATTGTTTCAAGATTTTAGAATACCGTACTAAATCTGATTTGTATGCAAATTCGTTTTTTGTTCGTTCCATCAGGGAATGGAATCGCTTGACAAATGAACAAGTGTGCTGTGTTAATGAAGATGTGTTCTTTTTGACATTGTAATGTCAGTGAAGATGCTGTGCTAATGAAGTGTGCTGTGTTAATGAAGATGTGTTCTTTTTTGACATTGTAACCCCCCTGCTGCAGCGCCTATGGGCTAAGCGGGGTAACCTTTGAATAAAGAATAAAATAAAGAAAAAAAAATATGTGCGTGAAGAAGTGGCTCAACAGTTATCATGATAATCGCATTTGCCACCCACGGAAACTCCTACGCATTGCTTAATGCCGACTATATGACAAGTAATTCAGGACCAAGTCTCCTAAGCTTTGCTACCCGGCCCTCAGCCGACACTTGTCGCCGCGTCAAATGCCAGTGCCGCACGCTCAACCTGTTTGACATCCGACAATGCCATTTACTGGTGTGCTGCTGTACTATGGAAATCCCTGGCGCACTCCTGACAACAAACATTTGTTACGCTTGCGGAGTTCCAGGTCATGTTGCACGCCTCTGCCGTCGGCGACTCGCGGTGACCCCGAGCACCTGGACCTACCCCAACTATACTTTCCGGCCGCAATACCACATGCAATGCGACCCGGCACCAGAAGCGCATGCCCGCAACCCCCAGCCTTCTTCCAATTTTCAACTCTTCGCTTCCCGTCGTTCACACTCACCACGATGCCGGTCACTGTCCCCCATGCTTTGCCGACCCACTACCACTGAGATGGAAAACTGACTGCCGCAGCTCCGTAGGCATGAGCTGCATTGTCGTCCACCCGCGTTAGTCCTCGCCTGTCTCCCACCAATGTTATCGAAGTATTCGTCGAAGGTGTACGAACTCGTGCGCTTGTGGATACTGGTGCCACTATATCCGTGATAAGTCAAAGTCTGCCGTTCTATTCGTAATGTGACGATGCCACCTTTGGGATTCTCTCTCAGTACTGCAAGTGCACAGCGAATTCGACCCGTTGCAGCATGTACGGCCAAAATCTTCATTCGAGACTTACTGTACCACATCGAGTTTCTTGTGCTAGCTTCGTGTTCCCATGACGTCATCCTCGGGTGGGATTTCTTGTCGCGCCGTCACGCTGTTATCGACTGCGCTCGTGCTCAGGTGGAACTATCTTCATTTTCCGATACGCCCTCTGCTGATGCAGCCATTCCTGGTGTGTACAAGCTTGCCATGGCTAGTGACACTGACGTCTGTCCTCTCAGCGCCGTCATGGTTCCTGTTTAAGTGCTGCACCTTCTAACGCTATTGTTTTGTTATTCGTCGCCACCACACGTCGCTGCCATTTGCCGTGCTAGCACTTGATCGGAATGACGCTGGAATACTTGTTTGTAACACGAACCCCTGCCCTCTTACCTTGCGCCGTAATGAGACACTTGATCACGTTCATTCTGTGGACGGTGATGTAATCGTGCCCATTGATTCTGGTGAGACCAGCCCAAACCCTCACCTGGACACGCTGACTCCTCACCGTGCTTCAGATGACGTGTCCTCGGATGCACTTCACCGTTCGATCGACAGTGGCCTCGCTCCCAATCAACGGGCGCCGCTTATCACCCTTCTCAACAAGTTCAGAACCTCATTCGATTTCCCCCATGCGTCCTTAGGCTGAACGAACACCACTGTGCATAAAATCGACACTGGGACTAACCCGCCCTTCCAGCAGCACCCATACCGTGTATCAGCAATGGAACGTCGCATCATTACGGACTAACGAGATGCTTCAGCGAGAAGTGGTCCAGCCTTCTTGTAGCCCTTGGTCCCCTGTTGTGCTCGTAAAAGAAAAAAAACTGCTCCATTAGATTTTGTGTGGACTACCTACGTCTCAACAGAATCACTAGAAAGGATGTCTACCCTCTTCCTCGAATAGATGATGCTCTCGATTGTCTGCAAGGCGCCGAGTTCTTTTCTTCCCTAGACTTGTGATCGGGTTACTGGCAAGTTCCAGTGGCCGAGACTGATCGACCAAAGACAGCGTTCATCACACCGGATGGTCTCTACGAATTCAGTCATGCCATTCGGTCTTTTCAATGCGCCAGCAACATTCGAGCAAATGATGGACAGTTTATGGGATTTAAAATGAACATTTTATAGGATTTAAAATGGCAGATATGTTTATGCTATCTTGATGATGTCGTCGTGTTCTCCCCCGATTTCGCCACCCGTATCGACCAGTCTTCGCACAATTCTAAAATGTCTTACAAATGCAGGCCTTCAGCTTAACCTGAAGAAATGTCGCTTCGGAGCTACCCAGCTAACCATACATGGCCACGTTGTATCGAAAGACGAAATTCTTCGAGATCCTGATAAACTCCGTGCTGTCGCCAGGTTTCCAAAGCCTACCACGGTCGAACAAGTATGGAGCTTCGTGGGCTTGTGCTCTTACTTCCGTCGGTTTGTCCTGAAATTCGCCTCAATAATAGCACCACTGGCGAAACTACTTGCTGGTTCTGGTACTCTCTCAAATTGGGCAACAGCCTGCGAAGAAGCCTTCATCAAACTGTGGCAACTACTTACATCACCACCTGTATTGCGGCATTACGACCCGACAGCGCCTATCGAAGTTCACACGCTAATGGCGTAGGACTTGGCACAGTACTCTCGCAACTTAAGCCCGGCTTTTCAGAATATGTTGTCGCCTATGCTAGTCGGGCCCTCACTGAAAGCGGAAGCAAATTACACAGTCACTGAAAAAGAGTGTCTGGCAATTGTCTGGGCGATAAGCAAATTTCGTCCTTATTTATACGGCCAGTATTTCGACATAGTGACTGACCATCATGCTCTTTGTTGGTTGGCATCCCTCAAGGACCCTTCTGGTCGTCTTGGATGTTGGGCTCTTCGCCTGCAGGAATTTGACTTTCGCGTCGTGTACCGATCAGGCCGAAAACACTCTGACGTGGATGCACTGTCCCGATCACCACTGAACTCAAGGGATGAGCCATTCTCACCCGGTGACGTTTCCTTAGCTGCACTTACTGTCACAGACATGCCATCTGAACAGTGGAAAGACCCCTGGATTGCCTCTCTCCTGAATCTTCTTTCTGGCTTCTCAACTTCTGCACACACACGTGCTCTTCGCCTCCAAGCCACGCATTTCGCGGTACGGGATGAACTATTATATTGTCGCAATTATCATGCGGTTGGTCGCAAATGGCTGCTAGTCATTACCAGCCACATCAGGTCCGACGTTTGCGAATACTTTCATGCTGATCCTCAACATGCTCACACCGGTGCTCTGGAAACGTATCTGCGGCTCCGTCAACGTTACTATTGGCGTGGAATGTATACATTTGTGCGCAAATACATTCGATCCTGCCCATCCTGCCAACAACGCAAGGCATTTCCTCATTCGCCCGGACTCCTACAACCTCTACCGTGTCCTGCACAGTCCCTTCAACCGGGTCAGAATTGATCTTTACGGACCGCTCCCAAGCTCTGTCTCTGGCAACAGATGGGTGATCGTCGCTGTGGACCATCTAACCAGGCACGCGGAGACAGCCGCCCTTCCTTCCGCCAGTGCTCGTGACGTCGCCAACTTCATTTTACGCCATTTTGTTCTCCGCCGTATCGCGCCACGTGAACTACTCAGTGACAGGGGGCATGTGTTCCTATCCGACATCGTTCAAGAGCTCCTTCTTTCATGCCCTACTGTTCACCGAACGTCTACTGCCTATGACCCCCAGACAAATGGTCTAACAGAGCGCTTCATTCGAACGCTGGGAGACATGATGGCCATGTACATCAATTACGACCACTCCAACTGGGACGTCATTCTTCCCTTCATCACATACACCTATAACACTGCGACACAGTCTACCACAGCCTTTTCTCCATTCTTTCTTCTATATGGCTGCGAACCCTCCACACCACTCGACACCATTTTGCCTGTATCGACCGGAACCTTCCGAATTAGCCATGTTTTTGAAATCGCCCACTATGCCGAAGATTGCCATCAGCTGGCTTGCTCGTTCACTTCAGACAACCAAGCCCTTCAGAAGTGTCGCCATGACTGCGATCTCTCTGTGGACACTTTCGCAGCTGGCTCCCATGTGTGGCTCCGACTACTGTTCCACTCACCTGGTCTTAGTCCCAAGTTTGCTCCAAAGTACCACGGACCTTATTGCGTATTGAGCGCCTGGCTGCCGTCACGTATGTCATTGAGCCTGTGAATCCTTCCCCGGACAAGCGCCACCTTGGTCGCCAGGTGGTCCACGTGAGCCGCCTCAAGCCGTACCATGACCCCCATATCCTAGCGTCCCCTTGAGTCGCCAGGATGGCTCCCCTTCGCCACCGGGGTATTGTAGTGGGGAGGAACGAACCCACAAAATATAGTGGGATGCTGCCTAGCCAAGAGGTGCGAGCGCAGAGCGCGAGCTGTTGGTGCCAAGACTGACCGCTGCTACTGGACACTGCTACTGGACGCACTACTGACTGCTGCTACAGGACGCCAATAAAACCCCTTCTAAAATAAATAAATAAAAGGACTGTGGGATTGATAATGAAAAAAGGTGTGCATAAATATTGTCCCCTGGTTGCCCTGTTTATTCATACTATTGATCCAAAAGTTTCTTAATTCTCTGCATGTGAGGTAATAATAACTGTAATTTTATTTGCCAGTATCTCGAGTTATATCAGCCATAGTGGCCATTCTGGCATACATTTCCTTTGAAAACTGAGTGTATTATATGCATGCATTAGTCTGCAGTCACAAAACGAGTGAAATTATGGCTGGAGAGGCCATAATTTGCTCAAAAACCATCATTAATAACATGTCCATGCTGTTGCTCAGTATTGGTGTGTGCATATACCTAATGTATTGGTCTCCTATTCAATCTCCTCATTAAATGTTGCATTCAGTATTCAGCTAGAAGTTCATATGAATAAAGCATTTTTTCTGCCACAGAATTTTCATTCTGGCATTGCTACTTTGTTCTGACATTTCTTTCTATGCACGCATACCAATTCACGTAGCATACTGCATTTTGTAGGATATATCTCCTAGGCACATCAGCCATGGTATGTGCACATTAAGCACCCAGACTTTCTACATGTTTTTTTTTAGCAGCAAGCTTTTGTCACTCCCTCGCTACTTGATATATATGTAGGCCTTGCCAAATGTATCATGTCAGTCTTTCTGCACAATAAACTTTAGCCACAGGAACTTACATGTGGCTGTCTATGCACTTAGAGCGTTAGGCTCTGCCTGCATGTGACGGATTTTCCCCATATGACTTGCATGGACATAAAGTGGGAAATCGCTGTGGCAACGTCATCCTTATGCAGTGTCGTTCTTCATATCTGCTAATGCATTTCTTTATCGGTGGAGTGGGAGGCTAACAGACAGTCACACAATGGTGAAATTTTGCAAAAGACTGTTAATGGAAAAAGTCATTGGTATTTGCAAGCACCAAGATACATATGAAGCTATCATTGGAGCCAAAATATAAATCAGCTATTGAAGTTGAAGATGGTTTCACTGTAGACTTTTCTGTGCAGATTGAGTTGGTATGAGTGAGTACATCTAGCCTTGTGTAAAATATTGTCCCGCCACGGTGGTCTAGTGGTTATGGCACTAGGCTGCTGATCTAAAGGTAACTGGATCGAATCCCAGCCGTGGTGGCTGCATTTCGATGACAGTGAAATGTTGAGGCCCTTGTACTGTATGATGTCAATGCAGATTAGAACCCCAGGTATAGTTGAAATTTCCGGAGTCCTCCACTATGGCATCTCTCATAATCATATCGTGGTTTTGGGATGTAAAACCCCAGAAATTATTGTTATTATTGTCTAAGGTGTTGTTGCTATTCCTGAAACTCACATTATGCCCTCAGCTACCTTATGCACACGATATGGTATATGTTGCATTAGCACTCATTTTATTATAATATTCCAATGTATAAAACAAACATTTTGTCTTTTTGAATTCTTTTTAGTTGGGTTAAATTGTAGTTGATGCTATATATACAATCATCATCAGTGAATTATTATGTACATGATCATGTACATGAACAGTGCCAGTAACCTCTTTTTTATGTCATGTTTACATTTATGCTTATTACCCATATTTATTCATAGCGTAACAAAGAGTAGCTTGTAAGAGATCATGTTATATTTTAATTTTATAAGAGCAACCTGGTTACCTGGTAAAAATTTCTTGCCTAGTAAAAAAAAAACCTTAAAAAATACATCTGTTCATATGATCTTATCATGGTTAATGGCTATTTTAAACTGTCAGAAATATGTTAAAGTACCATATCTATAAGGGTACGAAGCTTAACTGGTCTCATAACAAAATACAGACATTGTAATGTTCTTATTATAAATTATCAGTAGATCATCTAGTACCATTGATTTTTGACCATGTTTCCCAAATATAACTCATCTGCAAAATATGTTATTGCAGATACAGACAGTACAAACATAAGACACTTCTTTGTCTCTTTTTTTTTTGTTTGGTTTTTGTGGTTGTTGCAGATAAATGCCCTGTTGAAACCCATTATTGGTGCTGTTCCTGAAGGTTGTCACAAAATTTTTCTTTGCAGATTGGGTTGATAGGGCTCGTTGAAGAAGAATGGCTGGCAACACTTGCGACTATTGACCCAGAGGATGTTGAATACAAGGACTTTGTCACTGAAGGCCGAAGGCTGGCAAGGTTTTTAAAGCAAAAGGCAGGCAACCTTTCTGCCTAATTGAATTCTGTTTATGCGCTACCTTAAGGAGTAAGCTTACTTCAATTGAAGCTAGTTGATAGGCTATCAAAGTAGTTCTCATTTTGAAGTGGTGTAAAATGACCTGTGACATTAACCATTAAAGCAGGTTGCAGTTGGCTGGTAGATAGCATAATCACATTGCTACTATTCAACTTTTAAATGGTATGAATTGACTTGTGATGGCAACCAGTAAAGCAAATTATAGTTGGCTCATCATCAGCCTGTCTATGCCCACTGCAAGGCAAAGGCTTCTTCCATAGATCTCCAATTATCCCAGTCCTGTGCTAACTGTGCCCACTTTATCCCTGCAAACTTCTTGATCTCATCTACCCACCTGACTTTTTGCCGCCCCCCTGCCATGCTTGCGTTCTCTAGGGATCCACTGTGTTACCCTTAATGATCAACGGTTGTCTTGTCTTCGCATCACGTGACCCACCCATGTCCATTTCTTCTTCTTAATTTCTACTAATATGTCCTTAACACGCATTTGTTCTCTGACTCACTCCGCTCTCTTCTTGTCCCATAATGTTACACCTGTCATTTTCCGTTCCAATTGCTCACTGCATCATCCTCAGTTTAAGTTGAACCCTTTGGTGAATCTCCAAGTTCCTCCCATAGGTAAGTGACGGTAAGATGTGGCTGTTAGACACTTTCCTCTTGAGGGACAATGGTAAGCTGCCATTCATTATCTAAGAATGCCTGCCAAATGCACCCCACCCGTTCTTATCCTCTGAATTAGCATCATGGTTTGGATCAGGGGTCACTACCTGGCCTAAGTAGATCTATTCATTTACCACTTCCATTGCCTCCACTAGTTGGCTAGTACATAGCATAATCACAATATGTTGTTATTATTATTATTTGTGGGGTTTAACGTCCCAAAACCAGCTCTGATTATGAGAGACGCCATAGTGGAGGTCTCCGGAAATTTCGACCACCTGGGGTTCTTTAACGTGCACTGACATCGCACAGCACACGGGCCTCAACATTTCGCCTCCATCGAAATGTAGCCGCCGCGGCCGGGATTCGATCCCGCGACCCTCGGATCTGCAGCCGAGTACCATAGCCACTAGACCACCGTGGCGGGGCATCACAATATGTTAATCAACTTGTCTATCCTCACTGTTAAAGCAGCCCTGCAATACTTTTTGAACAGAGGCAGAAAACTTTGCCAAGATGTAGTCAAGGCCCATGTGTACAGGTGCCCTAGAGAGTAAACTGAACGCGCAAGTGCGGGTTAGCCCACACATCCCAGTGCTAGCAGCGGTATCATGAGTGGTGTAGCATGCACAAAGAAAATCTGTGTTGCATTTCTATAAATATCTCAAACCCTGTTTGATGGAAAACTCAAACATGCGTTGGGACCAGCAGCCAACACTAAAGGAACCTTTGTGCACTTGCAACAGGCATTTACACTTCTAACATTGACAGAAACACCATAGTTGCTATGTCATGATGTGATGTTTCTTGTTTGATTCCGCTAAAAAAATAGGCATAAAGAAGTGACAGGGGCTATGTGTGTATGAGGCAAATGATTTCGACAAAAGTTTGCTGCTGATGAATCTTTTAGCAAGCTCAGAAACCTCCTCTAGCATTTGCCATTGGCAAAAGTGCTCCATCACCGGAGTCACCAATGAGGCAGTTGTCAAAAACATATTGCATGGTTCCGGTGAATTGCATTTGTGCTTATCATGCAGTACACGCTACTGCTGCTAGTACGCAGAAATATGGTTCAGTCGCATCTTGTGCATTCCGCTTATCTTCTAGGGCACCTGTACATGAGAGCCAAATATTATTGCACTGAACGCAGCAGGAACATTACAATATTGTGTCAAACACAGCCAAAATTCATTTGTGCTTTCTTTGGTAAACTGCACTGCAGATGGGACCGGCTACATAGTTGAAGGGTGGAGGCAGTCATTGGCTGGTTTTGTTATCATGAGGGCATCCTCAGTAATACTTGTTTGTTTTTAGTTCAATAAAAAAAATGATAAAAATGTTTCTATTTTCAAAAACATTGAAAAAGTATTTTATTTTGGCACTTCTGGTCTAAATCTGTGGTTGTCCTCTTAATGTTTCGTTTCCTTTTGCATTCATGTGAAGCAGCGTGCGGCGTACTACATGTATGCTCTATCAAACATCATATGCCCGAGTTGGTCACATTTTTCGTACTTAGTCAGCTACAACGGTATGCTTGCCAGTGCATGCTATCTCTTTTCTGTGTGTCTCCTGAGCTTCTTGTCCCTTCTTGGCAGACATTGGCTGACATTGCTTGGCATATATTTTTGAGTGTTGAGAGTAATGAAAAGTAATGCAGTACTAAATCGTTAGTGCTCGCAAACTTTCTCTACTAACTGCTTTACATTTTGTGAGCAAGCTTTTGTTGTCTTTCCTTGTAGTTCCTGCCACCTTAATTTGCTACCATCACTACTAGTTATTTCTCTTATTATACACTGTGAAAATGGCCAATAAATTTACAGTAAATTTGTATTCATTTACTTTACGAAAATTGGATGGCACGATTAAATTTCACAGGCAGCAAGTTATTTTAATACCTTAAGCAGTATAAGTTCAATATTCTTGCATCTGCACAATTTGACTGGTTTTAGTATGGCACAGTAACTTATCAGGGAGACAAGTTAGCGCAAGTACCCACAATTTTCAGGGTCTACAGTGTTCTTGGTTAAAAAAAATAAAAAAGCGACAACACAGTAGTGTGAATGCAGAAAGGTCATTTAGTATACCTTGTATACTACAAGCTAGGTAGCATAGATGCACGGTATAAAAGATAGTTCAGCAGTATGATTTCAGAAATCGGCAATGTTTGACTATCTACATGAAGTTGCTGAGCGAGTAATTTGCACTTGCCTGTCCCCAAACATTCAAGCAGTTCACGGCTATTGCCCTAAACAGCACATAAAGTTATCGAGAGAATAGTGGGCCCTTGTCTGACCCCCAACATTCATGCAGCTCACGGCTATCACCCCACAAACAGCAGCATGTCCCTGCGATAGGTGTTCGTCTTTACTAGTGCCACTCTGTGTAGCCATACAGTTTCAGCTGTCCTGCAATGACAATTGACAGCTGCAAGAACAATTGACAACATTGTATTTTGTGTGAGTGATGCAAGCCAAAAGTCGGGAGGAGAAGATAATTGTCGGGATACAAGAGACTTGAGTGCTTCCACAAACTTTAATCATGGCATTGTTGCATTGGTATCTGCGAGTGGAATTGGGGTACTTTCAGGGTATGCGTCCTGCTACATGATATAAAAGCCCAGTAATAGTTAGTAGAAATATTTTGGGTGCTTGCACTTGATTATCCGAAATTAGGTTGGCTTTTAATATGAAATCAGTGTTCACCTGAAAAAATTCATGGTGTGCTGGTGCATGTGCCTAACATAGGGTGTATTGCTTGTAATGATTACTGCACACTGTCATGTGAGCATGCCCATCTAAAATTTGTGGATAATCATAAGAAAAAGGTACAGGGGAAATCACACATCTACAATGCGATAGCATAATTGATAGCATGGGTATTTCAGTGAGAGAGTTTAACTTAAGGGGGGACATGGCACCTGGAGCTGTCTTGTTTATATGCTGATTGAATTCACTGTAAAAGCACCAATATATGTGTGTTTTTCTGTGCCGATTCTGAAGGTGCAATTATCTTTTTGGTCATTCAAATAGTTATTGAGATAATGAGATGTTAATTACTATTGTTTGGTGAGACAATAGACAAAAGAATAGTGGCCACAGAGCTATTTATAATGTACGAGTGGAAAGCAGAATGTGTAAGGATTGAAGTGCTGCAAGTAGTTTTCAAATTAAATAACAATTAGAAATTTAGCAGCCTGTTGCAGTTCAGTGGCCGTAGCGTAGGTATTAATGAAAAAGAACAAAGGTAAATAAAGGAGCTACTGGGAGGAAAAAACAAAAATCTGCTTGCAGCACTTCATGCTCCATACATTAATCTTCAGATAGCAAAAAAAATTACAGCTGTGTCTCTTCTAGAGTTTGAGAAATTGCCGCACTAAACAAGCATAGTGAGTGAAAGCATGTTCTGAGAAAGAGCAAGAAAACAATTAAAGCTCATTCTGAACCAAATGTAATACAGGGTATTGAAATATACTTGCAGGTGATTTGTGGCTATTGGGGATATAACCTCGATACCTACTGCTGCAACATACGTAGCTCAGCAGCAATTTGGCATGAAAAAAGCCCATTTTTCTTGCTTTTTGATAGCCAAAATATAGCTTGCCTTGGAGATATAAACTGCTGTTGTGGCTGAAATATCAGTCCGAGATATCAGAAATTTGGTCAGCATCTGCAGCACTGCCTGTACGTTGCAAAAATACCACTTTCCAAAAATCAATTTTTTTTCATGAAATTTTGTCTCTAAGAGCAGTGTCCCCCCTTAAAGGGGTCCTGACCCCCCCCCCCCCCCCCTCTTGGGCTTGGTGAAAAAACATTCTACGGCTAGCCCACGCTGTAATGACCTTCTCAGCCAAATGCTGTTGTCATACGCGAAGCGTAGCGTTCACGAGCGGACCATGAAGTTTCCACTGCCTCAGGAGCCCTCACCTCAAAAAGAGGCTTCTCCTCATGCTCCTTGTATACGATTTGTTTCGTCATAAAGCGTATACAAAAAGCGTCACTGCTACTGGCCTATGGCAGACATGCCCATCGTGCCGGTGTGCGGGCCCTTTGCAGCGTGCGTTTTTTAAAACCGAAAGCATGCGCTTGCAGTGCACTTGCTTTTCTTTGCATTGTGAGCGCCTAGGCGAAAAAGTTGCTGTAAATATGTAAAAGTGTATTTAATAATGCGCAAGTCTGATGGATGCCATTGGAAGGTGTCCATAAACTACCTCAGTGCGGATGCAACTGGTGTGGTGAAAAATTCCCCATAAATATAGTTTCTCAAGAAGCCAACCAATGCGTGCCAGCAGCCTATAAGCAATGATAAATGATTCCCCAACTTTAATCAATCATTGATCAATGATTGTAGATGTGTTTATACCCTATGGGACTTCAATGCACTACCTTCTAGGACTCGAACTCAATAACATGACTTGAGTTGAACCCAAAATCTTTGTTGGATAAGGTAGGCTAAAAGGACTAGGACGGATTAGGGTGTGCTTGGGTGCATTAGAGCTGATTAAGGTGCATTGGGGTGGATTAAGAGAGATTGAAGTGCATTAAGGTGGACTATGGCATATTGGAGTGGTTTACGGTAGATTAAGAGAGAATAGGGTGGATTAAGAAGGATTACAGCAGATTAGGCTTGACAAAGGTGAATTAGTGTGGATGAACATGGATTATGCCTTTAATTTTTGCTTAATTAGACATAGCTTAATAGTCTGAGCTTATTTAGGCTTTACTTAGTCTTGACTTAATTAGACATGGCCTGACTAATCTTAGATTATTTAGGCTCGGTCTAATTGACCTAGACCTAATCAGGCATGACTTAACAAGCTGGGCTTCATTAGTCATGACATAATTATGTAGGGTTTATTTAGTTCTACACTAATTAAACTTGACTTGATTAGTCTAGGCTTAGTTATGTTAGACTTTATTATATTAGATTAACTGGTGTTGCTTAATGAGTATTACCTTAATTAGGCCGAGTTTAATTAGGATTAGTCAAATTAGCTGGAAATACTTAGTTTCAGCCTGATTAGGCTTGACTTTATTAGTCTTGGTCTAATTAACCTTGAATCAAATAGCCTTAACTTATTTAGGTTTGAACTAACTAGCAATAACTGAGGTATGTATGTCTTAATTAATATTAGCTTAGTTAAACTCGACCTAATTAGTTTAAGCTTACTTACACTGGCCTTGCTTATACCAGCTTAATTAAGCTTTGACTAACTTGCTATACCTTAATTAGACTTGATTTAGTTAGTATTATATCTTATTTACTTGTAAATTGTTAGTGTCCACTTAATTAGGTATGACTGATTTCTCATAGCCTAATTAAGCTTGAATTAGTTCAGTTTGGCTTGGCTGGAGTAGTCTTGTCCGAACTAGGCTTCACTTATGTAGTGTTAATTAGGCTCTATTGAATTAGCTTAATTAGGCCTTACCTAAATAGTCTTAGGAAGCATTAATTGGCTTTACGATAGCTTGCGATGCTTACACTAGCATTACATAGCTTAGCAGAGTTTTCTGCAGATTTCCTCATTTCACCAAGAACTTAAACAGCTTCGCTGTTAAAATTGAACTGGTGCATATTAGGGTGTATTCACACTTTAATTAATCCAGCTGTCTCACTGCACCTGAATGCATCTTATTCAACATTAACTATTGAAGGGGGTTCGAGTCGTGAAGGTCTTGCTTTTGAGTCAGAGTAGTCGCACGATCGAGCCTGACAGGATGATTAACCTGTCTACAATCACTTAATCAGCCATTAACCAATCACTAATCAGCCATTAACTTGGGGTTATGAAGCATAAGGTGGAACAGTGTTGGTAGCTGCGCAGTTTATGCTGACGGTGTAGTATGCGCAACATTGAAGACAAGCAGTGCACTGACAAAGTAAGCGCGCACACCTCTGAGCCTAAACAAGTGTGATAAACAAAAACAAAGCTTTGAAGAATAGAAGAAATGCAGTGATCGTGAGGGCATGCGACCGAGCCCAGGTGTGGAATGAGCAGGCGGCCAGTTGGTATAAGTGTTCGGTGAGGTGGCCACAAGTGCATGCTGCCAACAGCCCCCGGCAGTCGCATGCTTTCAATCAGCCACTCTGATACGTCGTTGAACCCTGGTGACATAACTCGGCAGGCGGGGCACCTCCTTCGGTGCCGCCCTCAAGAGCTCTATGGCCTCTATTCCGCAGAGTTGAGACAAAACTGGAAAGGGAGGGTTTCCAGTCACAATATCATCGCTCTCAACAAACATTTTTGAAAAATTCTTTCAGCTGTGAATTTCTGAGAGGCTTTCAATACAAACCCAGCCGTTTTCAAAACCAAGCCAGGTTCAGAACCTCTTTAACATGAATGCTGTTTTGTATTTACTAAAGAAATCCAAGTTTTATGCTGTCCGGTCAGTATTGCCAGTGGGAATTCAGTTTTCTATGCCAGTGCCACTTGGCTAACATTCGTAGCCTACCTTCATGTCACACAACTGAGGCATGAGACAACTGTTTTTTTTTTATTCTTCTAGAATGGGTGCAGTACGCATTGTAGTGAACATCCAAAGAGAGTCAGTCTCGAAGCCCTGTTAGCAGTAGGAATGTGTCTAACAGCTACAAAAATGTTTGGAGTTTTATTGTCTTTATATTTTGATGTAAAAATTAACACACTGTCTAAATTAACCATCATGGCATCACGTGCACACATGCAGACACAAAGACATCTCATTCTATGACTGTGAATGCTGCCTTTCACATTGTTTGCATGACGAGCACTGCAAATGGATGTGAGCATTTGCATTGAGTTGGTTCTCGCCTTTTCGAGATAATGTGAGCTGCAGCATTAAATAGTTGGAAATCCAGGGATGCCAGCGGAGATAGTCACACAAAGTGATAGGTTCAATCAGTCCTTGAAACAACCACAGATTGCTTGCAAGATACACACTCATGCCCCTTTTCATGAACTTTTGCCTCTGTCTGACTACTCAAGACCATGCTGACTAGAGCACGATTGGCATGTTGCAACTTCAACCACTTTGCCCAATCCCTCATCTGCCACATTAACAGTCTTCCTTCCCTGCCTGAACAAGCTCACTGTCTCCCCTCTCTCCACCCACCAGCGAAGATGGCATGCACGTTCTTTCTCTCGATTCCACGATTTACTGCCTACAATATGCTAGTAGCTTTGAGCTGGCCAACATGGTGATGCCATTGACATGCCTTTGCTTATATGTATCCCTATAAATGCTATCTCAATAATAACTTCAGAGCTGAATGAAAGATGTTGTGATACACGTTATAGAATTACATGCATTTCCACAATGCCACACTTTTCTTGGTACGTAAGGGCATGCAAAATATGAAAAGAAAAATGGACATTCTCCAGAGTGAATGTCTGTTTTCACTTTCGTAACCTGTCCCTCACCTTGCAAGATTCTGCAGAACTGACTTTCTATACACAATATGCATAGCTAAAATAATTGAAAACAAATGTAAACATTCATTGTTCATGTGCGGGGGGAACAAGATATGATTGATTAAATCACGTGGTTTGTTCAACGGTTTACTTCCTCTGACCAGATAAAAAAAAAAGATAAACGTATGTTTTGTTTTATTACTACAGAATTTTGTGATTGCATACTTGTTTGTCATTTTATGATCTTGAAGACATCTAATGAAAGAGGGGTCCTGTTATGCTACAACATGATGCTGAAAGTTAGACGCAGTGCTGAGACAGACACTTGTTCAGCATAACGATTTGCTCTGTACTTTAGTTTAAGAAAAGGCGATGCCCATTATGACAGCACACAGAAGGCAAGGGGGGTGGGGGAGGAGGAGGAGAAGGAGGAGACGAGACTCCCCTGTGTACTGTCTCATTCGTGTATTTTTATTTGGAAGGGGGAGCGGGCAGGAATAATGCACAAACTAGCCCTCACAGCATGCTTCACTAGGCTATTTTAGTGCAGCATGAGCCCGAGTTTCCAGATGTATGATTCAAGTTAGTCTTTGTTTGGGCATTTCTTTTTGTGTGATATGTAAGATGTTCCTATTTTTCTCTGCATTTAACAACACCAGGAATATTTATGAATATTTGTGTCCTCATATTTTCGTGCTTACAGAAAGGAGTAGACTACGTTATAGCTTTAACCCACATGAGAACTCCCAATGACTGCCGCTTGGCAGCCAATGTTGACGAGATAGACCTTATCTTAGGAGGCCATGACCATGTCTATGAAGTAAAAAAAGTGAGTTTGTTTCTCTGCCCTTTTTCTTTAGTTGTCTTTTCATTATGTAAAAGGAAACTTTTAAAATCAATGTGTATAGTTGTCTAATTTTTTTCCTTTTGAACAAACTGTCTGTGCAAGTAGTCATATTTAAACAGATATGTCATACTATTGCACTCAATCTGGTCTGTGAAGAACACTTTCTTAATTGTTCTTATTCAAACAAGCCTAAAGTTGGTTTGTGCCAACATAAATGAATCAAGTGTAGGACTTAAAAATGGCAGTGAATCTTACTGGTTTAAAAGTCCTCCTTGTGCGCTCATGCGTACTCCTGTTGCTATTATTAAAGCAGAAAAGCTTATGATAATGCTGCCACTGAGAAGGCAAATGGGGATTTCTTTTTACATTATGAAGTTCATTTTTTTAACTTATCATATGGGCCTGAAGCAGAACATTTTTGTGTGCATGTGAGAAAGAGAGACAGCGTGTATGTGCACTGTCTAGTTTTTTTGTTGTGTGGTTCTCATGAAGAGTCTGAAAGAGTAGAACAGTATCCATGCGGTCTTCATGCAAACTGTCTATGACTTCATGGAAACATTTTGAGACCATTTATGGTGAACAATGCACCACTTGTGCATACAGTTCATGTGGAAGCACAGATATAAATAGAGCCGTGGTGCACATAGATCGCATGGAATAAATTCAGTATGTTGTTAGTAGCCCTTAAGTAAAGGGCTGATAGATAAAAAAAAAAATGAAATGCAATCCCAAGAAGATGTTATAAATTAGTTATGTTGTACAGATTTCGTTACTTTTCAGCTCCCTTGAGGCTCTCAATCCATAGCCTTGAAAATCTCTATCCCCATTTTTAAAAATGAATGGGTCATTTGGGGGATTGGTTCATAGCAGTATATGTGCCTGAGTCATGCATATAGCATAACATACTCTGTTTATGTAACATAATAGATGCTGACTCATTTTCGGTCACTTAGTAGCTTTGGGAGAGCTGTATTCACATTCAGTCATGTTTGTGGATGTTCGATGCTTCACTGGAGCAGTGAGTATCTTTTCAGTGCACTTGACAATTACAGATTGTAAAAATAACACAGGAATTTTGCCATTATTCTAGTTGTATGCACTTCTATGCACTTCCACTAGTAGAGCGAGCCATTAGTATGCATTGATTCTGCTATGGCTGAAAGTTATATGAGAACATGACACTTGAACATCATGCCAGCAACTTTGTTTTCACCTTAATTTTCACATATATCACAATGCAAAGTGATTGATATACCCAATAGTAAAGATTTTTTTCTTGTTGAGCTGTTTATTATTATGACCCATGAACTGTTTCTTCTTCCTTGTCTCTGTTGATTGTATTCTTTACTGACTTGTGAAAGTGGGTTCTCAGTAGTTGCAATGCCACTGTGGCAGCTTATTTGTTTGATATTGTTCTGCTGAAAACGAGGTTGTGGGTTCGATACGTTGGGTTTCATAGCTTAGTTCTGATGTTCACTTTCTTCAGTGGGAACTCCTTTGTTGAGGCCTGGTGAAGTTCTCTTACCCCTTGTGTTCTGTTTGCATATTATTTGGCTTAAAAAATTTATTATTAATGGAGAAAGTGAGACAGATCTAGTTCTTGATTTAAAATGCAATGCAATATTTGTTCATAAACTGTAAGCTAGTGTCGAGGAAAACACTGTCCAAATCTCGTCATCGCTACAAGCTAACAAGGGAATTTTAAGGTTGTATTTTGTTTTTGTCTACTGGCTTTTCTGATTTCATGTATGGTAAGAGACATTTCTGGTTTTTGGAGGTGTAGCTTGCTAGTCTGGCTTCATCTTAACATTCATCTTTAGCACCTCTTTGTTAAATTATCTTATTTATAGTGTTTGTTAGATGTTATGTAATGACTGTGTTTGTTAATGGACTATGTTCTTTCTGCCATCTACCTCCTATATTTGTTAATTGTGGTTCTTTATTGTGTCCATCGGGGACATAGGTGAATGGAAAAAACATTATCAAGAGTGGAACAGACTTTCGACAATTCTCACGCATCACCCTCACATTTACTGCATCTGGAGTGACCGTAGATGTTTCTGAAGTGAATGTCACATCTGACTTTGCTGAAGACCCAGAGCTCAGAGAACTTCTTTCTAAATATAAAGGTGAAGTATGATATTCACTTCTTCAGTTAGCTTGATATTGACACAAAACCTCAGTGAATTTGTGTGTGTTGTGCAGTTACAGCCGTCCGCAGTTTTATTTTGCTCACCATGGATTGTGGCGTGAAGACAATGAAGGGGACGGGCTGTTCGATCGGTGCCATTTTGCAGGGTGACCAGCTGTTGCCTCTTCTGCATTTATTATGCCAAATTGGTGGAGGTGCTGGGTATCAATCCTACCATCCTCGCTTCGAATTCCTGCCACCATTCCCACTAACCCGGAAGAAAACGAGCCACTTCGCCACAGCTGCCGCTTGCAAGGGCTACCTCCTGAATACGGTCCTGTGAGCCCGGTAAGGATGGCCACCGCAGGGGCAGGTCAGTCGCAACAGAGTGACACTGTCCAGCCTGCTTATACTCAGAGTGTCGTCTACGCAGCACGTGTTCCGAAGTCGTTTCACGGCGACGTGTTCGAGGACATAGATGACTGGCTTGAGCACTTTGACAGAGTTGCAGCAGTCAATGAATGGGACGACTCTAGGCAACTGTGTTATGTGTACTTCACCCTCAAAGACTATGCGCGTATGTGGTTCGAGAATCGTGAGCGCTCTATCACTAGCTGGCCAGAATTCCAACGGCAGCCCCGAGAGGAAAAAAAAGGCAGAGCAGCCACTGCAGACTCAGTTTCAGAAGCCAAACGAAAACGTGGCTATGTTTGTCGAAGATATGTCACGCTTGTTTAGACGTGCTGACCCTGACATAGCTGAGACGAAGAAAGTTCGTCTGCTAATGCAAGGGGTGAAGGAACAACTCTTCGCTGGACTCATGCGCAACCCTCCAACTACCGTCGCTGAATTTACAGCTGAAGCAACGATGATAGAGTGAGCGCTTCAACAATGGTCCCCGCAGTATGACCGCCAAAGCACCGTTACCGCCGTGTCTTGTGGGGAGGGATTTCTCCCCAACGCGCGCCGGCCAATCAATGGTGAGCACCCACGTGAGATTGAGCAGTACCTGGCTACGCAACAACCGTCTTCCAATTTGCCACGATAAATGCAGAAGAGGCAACAGGCGGTCCCCTGTGGACATGATGCAGCAGCACTGCGTGAGCTCGTGTGGAGCATTGTGCGCGAAGAGTTCGAGAAAGTGCGCGCAACCACTTCGCAGCCGGCTGTTACTGCACTTGGTGACGTCATTCAGGAGAAATTCAGGGCTGCTACCCAACCACTGGCACCAGTGCGAGCAGATGTCCCAGTCCTGACGTATGCGGAGGCATTGCGGGGTCCTCAACTGCCTACAGGACGCCGTCCGCCTTTCACTGCTTCAGATATGCCACATCAGTATCCCACTTCAAATGGAAACACGTATGAGTACGTGGGTCTGCGACAGGTTACGCGGAAATCAAACGTGTGGCGCACCTCAGATAACAGGCCGCTTTGCTACCACTGTGGTGAAGCAGACCACCTGTATTACCAGTGCCCTTATAGGAGACTAGGCCTTCAGGGATTTCTCCCCAACGTGCGCCGACCAATCAATGGTGAGCGCCCACGTGAGATTGAGCAGTACCTGGCTACGCAACAACCGTTTTCCAATTTGCCACGATAAATGCAGAAGAGGCAACAGCCGGTCACCCTGCAAAATGGCACTGATCGAACAGCACGTCCTCTTCATTGTCTTCCTCTACCTCCACGCCATAATATGTAGTACTATGTTTAAAAAAAACTTGGACCATCTCCCCGAAGGGAACCCTGATGGGATGCGAAGCAGCAGCGTTGCGCACGGGTGGCGTCACAGGTTGAACGGCGCTAACGCGGGTGCTGGAAGAAGTTTGAAGCGAAACTCGGTGTAGCGTTTACTGGTGTAAACGTTTGTTTGAAACGCAGACACGGGAGGCGAGCGGGCGTTGGAGCCGGCAGCTGCGGGCGCTCAGGCGGGTGAGGGAGAGAGTGACGTACGCGCGCACCTGCGAGGGAAGCGTGCGAGGGGAGCGTGACCTACTTGGCACCGCTCCAACACCTGCACCGAGGGAAGCGCGTTGCCTCGCGCTTGTGCGGAGGATGATGATGATGATGATTGTGGTACGGAGGGACAGCATTATACAGGCTAGTCAAAGAGCTGCTTCGCATCTAAAAAATAAGTTGACCATTTGATCTTTTCCTTGCAGTGATGCTGCGGAGTGTGCATGCTTGGGAGATCTTCCAAAGCATGTGAGCCACTATTGGTATGGGAATAAGTGTTTCAGATTGGAAAGAGAAAAAAGAAAAGGATAATGGAAACTCGAAAAAAAAGAAATGTTCATGTTTAAGTGGAATGCATCTAACATACATGATTCCCAATTGCCGGTATGGTGCTAAGCTAGTCGCACTGGTTTTCTATTAGGGTAAAATGGCAACCTGCGAGCAAGGGCGGACAGCATAATACGTATTGAGTATCAAGGAAGCCGCACTCTCGCGAATGCGTCGCACATTACCAAGGTCAGCAAGCTGCTTCTTGGCGGTACTGTTATGTTGTCTGCGACAATTCGCAGGGCGTTTTCTGCGTTATTGTCGGCGCCAGGGTCATTTGCTATTACTTTCGCTGTAGAGAAGCTGATGTTTGATTTTTCCAAATTTATTATGGCTCCGTTCGCTTCCAAAATGTCCATCCCGAGTATCAAGTCCCTCAAACAACTGGGCAGTTGTCATAGGGTTCTTTGAAAAGAAGAGGTGAACGCACGTTGTGTATGACGACGGCAATGCGTTCATAAAGATGGCGAGGCTGTTTTCTGAGAAGACTTTATGAGAAAAACGACAACAAACGACGACATGGATCAAACACACTGCTAAATGAAAATATTCCACAATATGGAACTGAGTTAAAGGAGAACACAAAAGAACACGCGAGTAAAGTCGGACTTCGGAACAGTCTCACCAAAGCCGATGGGATCAGGAGGGACGAGTCTCGGGAGAGGAGTATCGGCACGAGCTGGAGGTTGTCGCTGTGGCTCGTCGATGAAAGGTGGACAGCGATGATGTGGACCAGGGACGGGGACGAGGAGGACGACGGGCACCGATGTCACGAGAAGCGTCGCGTTGCCGCTCGGGGCTTAAAGGAACAATGCAGCACTCGGGTCTATGCCCGACCGTGCCGCGGGTGGCACAGGCGGCTCGTCAGGCGTTCCGTGGACAGCATTGGGAGCTCGGTGCCAAGCGGAGCCATACACCCCGACTCTTGGCAACCGCCAGGCACTTCGGACTACGCCGTGACTGTGGTTCTGGCGGAGAGCTCCCTTGCCACGTCCGCGCTGGTGGACTGCCGCCTTGCTTCCCCCCAATATGGCGCCTTCACGTGCGCGCTCCATGCGCCACGCTCCGTCGTTTCTCCTAGCAGCCATGCGCCGCCCCCTCTCGTCGTCATCTTCTTCGACTCGCGTGGTGAACCGGCGCTTCTGAATGACATCTTCGTCCCTTGCACCTTCGTCGTAGTACGAAATACCACAGGCGCACACTTCTACCATGACACGAGCCCCCCTTTCGATAAGTTTTTTTTATATAACAAAAAAAAAAGACTTCGGCTAAGTGCGCGCTTTTGATGCACCACACTTGTGCAGCACACAGAGGAGACAGTTCACAGCACACAACACACAGTTCTAATATGTAGTCCAAACTAACAAACTCCTATTTACAGGTTCGTGAAGTCCTTGAAACAATCGAGAAGTGAAAACCAAAATTAGCGACCGGCTAATCACTCGGTCTTATGTAATAGCATCCCACACAAGACGAACAGTGCTCTTTACGTGCTTAACAGTGACACGTAATAAATATGCACATCCGCGCGTCCAAAAGAAAGCATCAAATAGTTCGGCTCATTTGAGCACTCTGCCTTTGCAGTCCCTAAATGGTGCCCCCGTCTCAATATCCTCGCAAGAAGACTGGTGACACTGTGACACCACACACCTAGTTAGAGGCGTTCGAGTGACCCCTTCGATCATGCTGACACGGTTTCTTGGCCAATGATCTATTAGAGAATGGGTAATGTCATAAGAAAACCTTTCTGCACAGGAAGCTTCTGCAGAGGGAGCAACAGCCTCTTTATTTCTCAAAGTGGCCTGCACCGCTCTTGTGCTGCCATCTTGCTGGCCCAGCTCCCTGGGCAGGTCATGCGTCTTAATCTTTAAATATTCTCGATATTCTCTGCCAGCTGTGTCACATATACTTTCACATGAACACGCGACATTCAGATATGATGCGAAAGCTTGCTCTTTTTGGAGTAGCTTATTGGCACTCACTTGCTCGATAATGTGTATGCCATCTGATGTAGCAGCATGCGATACACCCGAAGAACCTGAGTGATTCTCCCCTGAATTCAGCCTATGGCCTTCGTGCATGGCTATAACACCGACATCCATGGCATTTTTAACACTACAAGACTCTGCACTTTCACTGCAGCCTATAGCACAGTCCTTAAAGTGGCTCTCTCGACTAACAGTCATTGCCCTTTCTCTAGAGCTTTCTATAAGTGTATGCCCCTCTTTAATAAGCGTGCATTCATCTGCACCTGCTTGCACGGGCGCATCACTTCCAAACGAACCTGACCGTTCCATCTTCTCACATGAAGCTATGCTTCTCTCTGGCTTGGGATTTTCCTTCGCCTCGTTCTTAAGCTCTTTGTGAGTGTCATTACACTTTTCCATAGGCATCGACGCCTCTTCGAAAAATTCACTGTGCCTCCCTGAGGGACCGTGGTCTAGAAAACTGACATTGTCGACGTGCACAGACGCGTGAGCTCTGGCAGCGTTTTGCGCTTCTAACAAGTGTATGCGGAGCAGCGAGTTCCTTTCTTCTAGAGCTGCCACTTCACACGCTAATGCCAGCTCCGTCTCACGGGCGCGTGCCTCGCGCTCAGCCTCCTCGCGCCGCGCTTCGCGTTCCTTCGCCTTCTCTTCTTCGAGCCATGCCCGTAGAGCGTCTCCCGATAAACCGATTTTCTTGCCGAGAATAGTGAGCTCATCTAAATTCACGTCACAGTCGTTGTGATCTTTTGATCCACACAGAAAACAGCCCCGCCCCACGTTGGGCGCCATTGTCATAGGGTTCTTTGAAAAGAAGAGGTGAACGCACGTTGCGTCTGACAACGGCAATGCGTTCATAAAGATGGCGAGGCTGTTTTCTGAGAAGACTTTATGAGAAAAACGACAACAAACAACGACATGGATCAAACACACTGCTAAATGAAAATATTCCACAATATGGAACTGAGTTAAAGGAGAACACAAAAGAACATGCGAGTAAAGTCGGACTTCGGAACAGTCTCACCGAAGCCGATGGGATCAGGAGGGACGAGTCTCGGGAGAGGAGTGTCGGCACGAGCTGGAGGTTGTCGCTGTGGCTCGTCGATGAAAGGTGGACAGCGATGATGCGGACCAGGGACGGGGACAAGGAGGACGACGGGCACCGATGTCACGAGAAGCGTCGCGTTGCCGCTCGGGGCTCAAAGGAACAATGCAGCACTCGGGTCTATGCCCGACCGTGCCGCGGGTGGCACAGGCGGCTCGTCAGGCGTTCCGTGGACAGCATTGGGAGCTCGGTGCCAAGCGGAGCCATACACCCCGACTCTTGGCAACCGCCAGGCACTTGGGACTACGCCGCGACTGTGGTTCTGGCGGAGAGCTCCCTTGCCATGTCCGCGCTGGTGGACTGCCGCCTTGCTTCCCCCCAATATGGCGCCTTCACGTGCGCGCTCCACGCGCCACGCTCCGTAGTTTCTCCTAGCAGCCATGCGCCGCCCCCTCTCGTCGTCATCTTCGTTGACTCGCGTGGTGAACCGACGCTTCTGAATGACATCTTCGTCCCTTGCACCTTCGTCGTAGTACGAAATGTCACAGGCGCGCACTTCTCCCATGACAGCAGTACAATAAAGGACCCGATGTATGTAAATCTTCGAATGTTTACCCGAGCTGTGCATCTGCTTACAGGAATCAGTAAATGACCTCCAGCGGTGTGGATCTGCGACGCTGTCCATTCTATGCAAGCTTTCTTCAACTTTGATGCAAGCTCTCTGCTCATGACCAAGCTGTCCGCACCAGAATCGATTAAGGCTGTAACTTCTTCGTCGTCTATCGTAACCGGTATATCCGACGTCACGAATTGCCTTTGAACACCCGAGTGTGCCTGGACGGTAGTCTGCTGTCGTCGTTGTCATCGTGATGGAGGATGTTCGTTGCAGTCGGCGTCAGCGGCCTCACCTCCGGAGGTCGCTGGACTCAGTTTTCCGTGTTCACAGGGCTGGGTGAACAACGTCGGCGAGCGTTACGAGGAGACACGGGACTTGGCGATCGGTATCTAGCAGGTGACGACGAGCGGGGTTCATGCCCTCGATGCTCCGATGAATAATCTTGGCCCGCGACGAAGTTCTCTATCTCTGCTGGTCGCTCACCAGGCCTCGGGCGGGGTGCATTTTGCGGAAACCCACGAAGGCCTATGCGTCGATAGGGACACGTCCTGTAGACGTGGCCAGCCTTTCCACGATGAAGGAGACAAGGGGAAGGAGCGAGGACATGCCAGACAGAGTCAGCCAGGGCACACGTGCAATAGCACTGAAAAAAAGATAGCGGAAAGCGCCGCATCGCATTCGAAACGGCCAGGTATGCCTTCCTGGTATTCGAAATCAGCAAAAGGTCTGCATCGTGGACACTTTGAATTTGTTCGCGTCACAGTTCACGTCACAGTTTGCCTTAGCAGGTAGAAGGGATTTCTTCGTAAACACCTCCGAGACCCGGCGACCCAGACAACTAGACCATGTCTTTTGTCGTGTATTAAAGGGTCCAGAGTTCAAATCCTCCTAGGTGTTTTTTTTTAATGTCCTCAGTATAGCATTTCTTGTACTGTGCGCTATCTTTTCTCTCTCCACTAACCATCTGGCTTTTCACTGTTGTAACCATACAATATAACACCTTTGAAAGACCCCTACCCCGGGGGAGGATCTGGACATGGGATGCATAAGGGCTTCCACCACCAGCATGCCTCGTCTGAGTAACTCACCGAAGAACCAGATCAGGATTTGGCCTCCCTGGTGCAACACCACGCCAACACCTCCCCAATGACCCAACCAAGCAAACCCTGTACCTATGACGACGGCAGCAGCGGAACCTCCAGACGAGGATCGAACCAGACTGGTATGGCAATAGCAGGTTGAAAAAGCCTCTGGACTCGGACGGGCAGCTATTGGAAATGAAACATAGCGACTCTCAACACGCGAACGCTCTCAACTGAAGCCTTCTAGAATAGCTGAACTATTGGAAGAAATAAATGGTCTTAATTGGGGATTTTTTTTTTTGTGTAAAGCTGGCTAAATATCAGGGGTGCGCAAATTATGCGGGTAAATACGGTAAACAAGCACTGAAGATGGAACGTTACAGTGCTATCGAGCGATTGCGGACCCGACACGACCAGACGACCAGCCGTACTCGCAAACCACGTGCGCGGTGCCGGAACAGGATGCGGTGATCGCAGTGACGGAGCGACTTGCCTCCAAAATTGGTGCGTCACGCTTTAACTAAGCCTCAGTGACCACAGTTTTGATTGTGATCTCTGAGGCCATACTTTCTTTCATCGGAGCGCCGGAGGCTATAATGGCGGCCGATTCACTGCGCTCGACAGCCGGGAACGGAGTCCGAATTATTGAATTTAGAGCTAGAAACCGTCCGAAATATCAGTCGTCTTAACACGTTAAGTCTATGGGGGCACTGGCGGTACCGCACGGCTGTCCGAATTATCGGTCGGCGACCTATATGGCTCACCTTGCTGAAATAAACTGTTTGATGTCAAAACGGCCCTGTTCTCATTCATTTTCGGAGCTTTCCTCACTCTTGCGTTTTCCCGGCTGTTACGTTTTTTTGCCCCAGTCCGCTGAAAAATGTATGAACGGGGTTCCACTGTAAATAAACAAACAAATGGACAGACGGATGGATAAATAAATAAATAAATAAATAAATAACCCTAGTTAATACTTAATAGGTATATGCTGCTCTGTGTAGTAATGCTTCTCTTCTTCAACAAACACTCTATGTCTATTAATTAGGTGACACGTTATTTTCTTCTTGTTCCATTACCGCCATTGTCATGGAGCACTAGACAATTGAAGGCATTTTCTCCTCATTTATAAGCCAACTGTTGACATAGTTGGCCAGTTGGGAATTACAGTAAATGCATATACTAAATAATGTACTAAAGAAGCATTTTCTTTTACCAAAATGACTTCCATGTGGGTTTCATACTTATCTTTCCTTAGAACTGAGAAACTATTTGCTATTCAATGTAGCATTCAGTATGTTTTTCTAGAATTTTTCATCTTACTTGATTAGAAGTTTTGGCTATTTACAACACTGTGAGTTGCTAGGTAAGTTCACATATTCTTTTGATTAGTGAAAAGTTGCTGCTGGGTACAACACAAGACATCAGCTGTACCACATATTCATCTTCCTTCTTGAATAAACGGTGTGTGCGAGTCACTGAATATAGTGTAATGTACAATAACCAACAGCTCGCTATGTCTAGGCCGCTCGCGCTAGGTGCGCAGGGAAACGACGAGGCGAAGCAGAGGAAGACAAAGAGCAGAATAGAACAGCCGGCCTGCAGCTAAGGCGCTGTGTTTACGTCTCTTCCTTTATTACAATGGCGCAGTCGACAAAAGACAGACGCTGAGGGCGTCCTCGCGGGTCATCGGCGCAGCAGGTGCTCCAGTCCAGGGACGCCGTCCACGCTTCCGCAACCATGGAACCCGCAACCCTCCTGCCGCCGGAAGCACCTATGGGACCCACGCCCACGCAGGGCCTCCTGTTACCACGGAATGGCGCTCACGCTTCCTGTGGTAACACACCCTCGCCTAGACCTACGTCGGCACATGAGCCGCACAGGGACGCTGTCCAAGCGTCCTCGGCCATGGACACCGCCTTCGGGAGGACAGAGCCCGCCGTATTTTCCGCGGCCGCCAACCATGGTTACCCGAATGCCTCGGTCGGTCAACTCACCGACGTCATGCGGGCCATGTCGTTGCTATTCGAGCAACTGAATGTCTTCGGCATGGTAACTCCCGGATTATCTTGTGCGGCATCACCATCGCCGAGTGCATGTATGATCCCGGAGTTCCATGCTTTCCAGGACGACGCGATCCTCTGGATCAATCACATCAACCATCTCGGGACTCACTATGCCTGGTCGGACCAACAGACATTGCAGGTGGCCCTAAGCCACCTTGGAGAACGTGCCGTGGCCTGGCATCGCTACCAAGGCATTAGGCAGAAGACCTGGCAGGAATGGTGTGCCAAGTTCATCGCGGCTTTTGGCCCGCTTCCCCATGTCCATGCCAACAGTCCCTTGAACCTGGATGAGGCTCTCGAGACACGACACGAAGACTCTGCCGGTGCACCCAGCAGCCCATCGACAGAGAGTATCGCGAACTGCCCTAGTGCAGACACCAGCAGCCAATACTATACTCCTGTGGATGCCTCAGTCTCTGGGTCGGTAACTGCCGATGGAACAATGCTCTCGGTGGTGGGCAGAACTTTTCATCCACAGCAAATACCGACAGGGTCCTCATGCGTGTCAGCGCTCGAGCATGTGGATGCGCCAGCTCCTGTAGTGCTAGATGCTCCACAGTTCCGTGAACCAACCTTGTCCGCCGACACCATTGAAGAGATGTGTACCCGGCAACTCCACGAACCAGACGTGTCTGTTTTTGCAAGAAAGGTGTCCCCTGCGGACTTGGAGCCAAATTTGCGACTCTCGTCCAATGACTGCACAGACATTACGCCTTTGCCAAAAAATGCCTCGCTCGAGGACACTCAGCGCCTCGATGTCCCAGTCTCCAAACACAAGCTAGAACAACCCAAGCATTCTGTCATTCCCGTGGTTAGACAGGAAGAGTCTGCTGCACGTGGCCCCTCAAGATACGCAGGTTTGTACCGCAAAGGGGACACACCAGCAACAAAGCTGTTGAAGTCCGAACCGCGCCGCCGACCAGCCCTGGGGCTCATCCATCCTTACCGGACAATAAGACAACCACAGTGCCCCGTGGCTCTTAGTTTGTCTATGTATCATCGGCCATTGAAAAACATGAGGGCAAAACTGAGACTGAGGCGACGAACTCAATGCCGTCTGTCACGAACATTTCTGACAGCTCACCATATCAAGTCGCAGCGTGGCCGAGACCGTCAACCCCTTTGGCAGAACCACAACCACCCATTGAAAATGTCTTTGGCAGCTTTGCAAGCCAAGGAGCAGAGGAGCGGTTTCCTACGAAGACCACCGCGGCAAAGCCAATGCCGTCCACCCGAGGTGTCTACGTCATGTTTGCAAGTTGCCACGCACCGGGGCCGAGCCCTGCGACGGCCACCTCGGCACAGTCAGTGTCGACCACCAGAAGATTTGTGCGCGGTTCGACATTTGAGGAGCCCGGACCGCCCAGCGCGGCATAGCCAGTGCCGGCCCCCAGAGAAAGTTTCGGCCGTTACGGACACTCGCAGTCGTGGCCGAGTGTAATGTACAATAACCAACAGCTCGCTGTGTCTAGGCCGCTCGCGCTAGGCGCGCAGGGAAACGACGAGGCGAAGCAGAGGAAGACAAAGAGCAGAATAGAACAGCCGGCCTGCAGCTAAGGCGCTGTGTCTATGTCTCTTCCTTTATTACAATATATATATATATATATATAGATGACTAGTTAAGAGCTGCGACGGCACTCAGGTCCTCTAGCGCTTGCACTTGGTGAGTGGGGAATAGAGAACGAAGAAGACACAGAATAGAACAGCTGGCCTAATGAACACGTGCTGTCTCAGTCTTTCCTGTTTTCGTCATCACAGCTTACTATATATTATGATGAAGGAGACATAGAGACTACGCCTGTTCTGCAGACAAGCTGTTCTATTTCTCTTTTGGCTTCGTCTTTCTCTCTGTCCCCGCGCATCTAGCGCGACCGTCCTAGCCATGGCAAAGCTATTGTCATTACACTCGACCATGACTGTGAGCTTAGACACATATGAAAAGTATTTCTGGTGAGCGGCACTGGTTGTGTCACGCTGGGTGGTTTTGGCCTTGCTGCGGTCTGCCCTGGAAAACTGTGACAAAATCCTCCGGGGGCCTGCACTGGCTGTGTCGCGGTAGTCGTTGTAGGAATTGGTCATGCTGTGATTTGACTTGTGCAACCACGAAGGGCTCATCCAGCAGGCGTCATTTACTTTGCCACTGAGATCGAAGGTATCGACCATGCTTTGACTTCACATGGCAAGCTGCCAGACATGTCTCTGGCAGAGAGTATCGCATGCGATGTTGTAGCGGCAGTTTCTTCCACCTGATACTTTTTTGTCGCAGATCAGACGTAGACAGAGGAGTGTGCTCTTGACCTTTGACTGTCATGTGTCACGTGCCTTGAGTTGCAGTGACTTGGGGTCCTATCGTAGGTGCCCACGACGAATGGACGAGCTGCCTTATTGTAGGGCATAGCCATGTGCAGTTTGATGGCGTCGGCGCTGGAGAGTCCCCTATGCAACCCAAACTAGCGGGTCTGGACCGGCCACCTGAAGCAGACCATGTGTCGTCTTTCCGGTTAACAACTGCATGAATGGCGGCAGGTTGCACAAGCTTATCCTGGACGACAGTGGCGCTCTTGAGCAAGGTGTTGCTCAGCAAACAAGGAACGCCTGCACAGTCCTTGAGTAAGGCTGCTGATGACAGGTCTGGCTTGGTCTTTTCAGGAGACGTATTGCCAGTATATGCAGACATGTCTTGTTCGAGAAGTTGCCTGGCATCAATATCATTATTGGGCTTGATGGATAGGGATAGTTCCCGAAGTCGTGGAGCATCCAGCCCTACAGGAGTCGGTGCATCCATGCACTTTAGCACTGGTAGGCATGACGGCCGCGCCTCTGGCTGCTCGGGATTGAAAACTCTCTCTGCTTTTGGGAATGTTGCTCCAGCACCACTCACCGACGCATAACTAGAGATGTACACAGGAGTACAGGACTGGTTGTTGGTGTCTGTACCAGGGCAGTCAATGATACTCACTGTCGAGGGGTCGCTGGGTGCACCTTCAGCGTCATTGTGGCGTTCCTCATGAGCGTCGTCCATGTTAGGTAAATGGTCCAAATGGTTGCTAGCATTGGGGAGCGGGCTAAAGCCTCTAGGAACTTCGCGCCCCATTCAGGCCAGGACCTGCTGCCACATGCATGCCTTCATACCTATGCCAGGCCTCGGCAAGGTCCCCAAGGTGGCTTAGGGCCACCTGCCATTTTTGTTGATCTGACCAGGCACAGCGAGTTCCGAGGTATTTAGTGTTATTAATCCAGAGGATGGCGTTATTCTGGAAACCATGGAACTCCGGGAGCACAGGTGCATTCGGTGATGGTAATGCCGCATGCAATAACTTGGAATTTACCATGGGGAAGAAGCTGAGTATTTCTGACAGCAATGACATGACCTGCATGACGTTGTTGAGGTGGCTGACCTAGGCACTCGAGAATCCAGGGTCAGCGGTCTCGGTGAATACAGTGGCATCAGTCCTCTTGTAGTGGGATCCATGTCCGAGGGAGCCTGGCCAGCCTCTCTGAGCGGCTGAGGTGCCGACGTAATGCTGGTCGAGGGGTCGTTACTACGGGAAGCGTGAATGGCATTCCCCAGGAGCAGGAGTCCCTGCACTGTCTTGGCTTGAGGACGTAGTGTGACGCCGGTGTTCTCCAGCCCTTGGGACACAGAGGAGGCCTGGATTCCATCCCAGAATTGTGCCATAGGAGCTGCTGTAGATAGAATGGTTGCGGGCACTCGATTGAGGATGGCGTTCCTTGAGTGGGATACCCGCAGCGCTGGTGACCTTCGAGGATTCCCTTACGATTGGTCATTCGTCAGCTGTGCCATTGTAATGAAGGAGACACAGAGACAGCACGTTTTCCGTAGGCCAGCTGTTCTATTTCTCTTTCATTTTCGTCTTCCTCTCTCTGTCCCTGTGCATCTAGCGCAAGCAACCTAAACGTGGCAGGGCCTATTGTCATTACAATGTATGTGTGTGTGTGTGTGTGTGTGTAATATATATATACATATGGACAGAGGTTAATATAATCCATGTTTACTGTGGCTTTTCCTCATTCAAGTTTTAATATGTTGTTTCTTGTCAGAATGTGAACCGTTAGGCAGAGATGTACAGGCACGTATTTTTTGTTGTGATATATACTTATACTTAATGTTCAGCAATTTGTAAAGAAAAGTGGAGGTGCAGTAGATTGGAGTCTAAAGCACCACCTCTATGATGAAATTTATGGTATGCCTGAGCTGCATAACACAGCTTTGCACAGCATGAATGTGTTAATACTTTACATAATATATGAATAAGGTATTTTCTTTCAATAATGTCCTTTACTAGGCATATATGGCACTATGTCTTATTCATTTTTGGTGTCTTTCAGCATGCATTTCTTTAACTGTGTGCTACTTGTCTGTCATCCAGTGTAAAAAGTTGGCAAGTTAAGGTTAACCTTTTGTACTCTCTTTTTTCTTACGGGGTGTGACGCTTTCAGATGTTGTGCAGGGAAAAATGGATGAAGTGATCGGGCATTTTGCGGTTGATTTGGATGGTCGATTTAGCAGCATCAGAACCTCGGAAACAAATTTAGGTCAGTGATGCTTTTTCTTTGTCATTTTATGTGTACTGCTGTTTAAAGGCAGCTATTAAAAAAAAACCTCTAAGCAAGTCATTAGGAGGTCCTATCATTAGGCAGAAAGTGGTGGGATTCTACATAACCAGCGTGTGTCTTTGTGCCTCTATGGAGAGGGGTAAGGGCAGTTCTACAAAAAGATAAAGCATATGTAATGTCAATGCCTCAGTGGCAGTAGCTAAAGGTCACAGTGCTGTATTATAAATGCATGTAGGACACGTTCATAAGTTTGGAGGCCATGGAAGTGGTGCAGTGCTTGGTAAGAGGAGTGTACCATATGCTTGCACCCCTATTTCTTACTTGCTTACTTGATCACTTGCCTGCTCTGTACTGACGTGAATACCATTCACTAGAATTCCCAGTCACCACTGCTAATGTCTCTGGCAACATATCAGCGGCACAGCACAATAGCCATGATTCTTGTGGCAAGAGGTTGATCCTGCTTTTAATGTACAGAAGCACTTGCTAGCACTGCTAGTACTGGCACCCATCGAGCGGCAGCCATTTTAACTTGCCTAATTAATAAAGTAGTCTAAATTTTAGTAATTCTAAAATGATTCTCTCACTTTAATTTCCATTTCCGTGTCTACCACCACAGTCTAGCTAATTAATACTACTTGTATTCTCTATAAAGCTGGCCACTTTCAGCACAAAGCACTGTACCTGGCTGAATGCTGTTAATAAAATGCCCATTCATTGCCATTCCTTAGCAGCACCAGTGTTACACAAAACCCAGATTAATGATTGCAGGTATGTCACCATTAAGAAGTGATGTTTTATTCATACAGAAATTTTTAAAGATCCTTTTTTTTTTAAGATGCTTTGTTATAATCATGTGCCTCTTAATTAAATCCGGGCCTTGCATTTGGTTATTTACATTTTTAACAGAGTTAAGGTTATTGTTTTGTAACTCACCATGAAATGCATTTTGTAACTTTGCCCATTCTTTATACATCAGATGTTCCTTAAAGGCATTTGTTTTATTAATGTGTGTAATTTAAAGTTGTGTTACTAAAATTATTGTTCTTTTTTACTCAGGGAATTTCATCTGTGACGTTATGCTGTCAGCAACTCATTCTGACCTGGCTATTCTCAATTCTGGTACGCTACGGTCAGATCGAATTCATCGAAAGGGGGCCTTCACTATGCGTGATCTGGTCACTGTCCTGCCCATGATGGACTCACTGATTGTGCTTAGCGCTACAGGTACGATTGGTGGCCTACACACTAATATTAATTCATCTCTCTTGTTGCTTTCAATCTCTCTTGTTGCTTTTCATAACAGTACTAGTACCACATAGTTCAGTGAAGGCACTGGCATGACTGAAATGTGTGTGTGTTTCAACGATGTAGCCCCACTCCTTTGGATGCTTTATTGAAAAATAAAATATTCATTCAAGCTATGTAGCTTTGATTACCATTTTCTTGTGGTGTGGTTGGAAACAATATTTTTTCAAGTTTGTTGCACGAAGAACGGACGATCACAGGAAGAATAAGGCAGACAGAAAAAGCGTTGCGCGAAGGATGGACAATCACAGGAAGAACAAGGCAGACAGTTGCGCTCTTTCTGTCTGCCTTGTTCTTCCTGTGATCGTCCATTCTTCATGCAACAAACTTGAAAAAAGTCATGCACCAACTTGCCCAGCAAGAAGTTCTTCTATGAAACAATATTTATTCCTAAAAATTAAAAAAAGAGAGTAGCAAAGACATGAAACTGGTTTTGTGTGGATTAGGGTTTTGTGTTGTGTGATTCATCCTACTCAAGGTCATTCCCACTGTTGGATAGGTACTACGAAAAAAAAAAAGGCTTATTCTCTAGTAGTTGTGTCTTTAAAAATCTTGTAAGCTCATTTAAATCTGTGTAATAAATGGTCACTGTACCGTTGCTTGCACAGGAGATCAAATTTTGCAAGCTTTGGAGAATGGTGTTTCTCAGTACCCCAAGTTGGAGGGTCGCTTTCCTCAGGTATCGGGGGTCAGCTTTGCCTTTGACCCCAAGAAGCCACCTGGTCAGCGGATAGATCCGCAGTTTGTACGAATAGGTGACGAACCTCTGGACAAAGATCAGGTATGTATTGACATAAAACACTGATTATTTCCATTAAAACTTGTGTATAGTGTTACAAAGTTATAAGTGGGGTGCAGTTACTATGTATCGTATGAATGAACTATGTCTCCCTATTCAAGGCTACACATAAACAAAATAATGTAATGGCATGAAGTTATTGTGATACCAGATCAAAATTTTCAGCTTAGTTACTGTGTGTCTTGTATTATATAGGTGAAATAATATCGACTCTATATCACACTGCGATATGGTGACAACATTATGCTATATGCTCTGTAGCGATTTGCACTTTCATGTGGTGTCAGGTCAAGGACTTTGCTGGAATATTTCTTTTTTTTTTTAGCATTTCACCACTGGTTTAACAAGTTTCTGTACACTGTTTTTAAACAGTCATTCACCATGGTGGCTTAAAAGGGACAGTACTCATATTTACAAAACTTTTTTTTTTTTACATTTGTAGGGCTTGCTACATGTATTTGTTACTGCCTAAGTAATCCTGTCATTAAATTGTTGCCTTGAGCTGCAGGTGCAGCAACATTAGGCAGTGATAAAATATGCATAAAGAAGTTTGTTCATTATATGTTGCTACTGCATGTAGATGGTAAAGTCTGGTATCTAGTACTCACTCATTTACCGTATTTTCCGGCGTATAAGACGCACCACTGTATAAGACGCACCCCCCAATTTTCGCAAGTTCTCATCCAAAAATTAATATATAAGACGCACCGGTGTATAAGATGCGCCTATATTCACTCACTTCCCGCAAAGAAACTTCATAACGTGGGGTTGAGCGAGCACTGTGAAATGCCGTACTTACGTTTCTGAGCGCTAGTCCGTGAGAAAACTTCTACTGCACGAAACTTGCGAGAAAAAATAATGTACACCCACTGAAACGTTCCGCATGACTGCAGGAAAAACATTTTATTCGTCGAAGCCCTCAAAGTCCTCGTCCTCCGAAGCGCTTAGCTTACAGCTGTGAAGTATGCAGAGGACTACGGGAACTGGGCAGCGGGCCGTCATTTCGACGTCACCGAGAAGATGATCCGCACATGGCGACAGTCAACTGCTAAGCTTCAGGCCATGAAGAGTGACAAGAAAGCTGACCGCGGCAAGAAATCACGATGGCCAGTCCTTGAGGGACGTCTACACTCATGGATACTGGAGCAATGTGCCCAAGGTAGGGCGATCTCAACGGTGCAGCTGCGTCTCAAAGCGCAGGCGCTAGCTAAGGAGATGGGCGCCGTTGATATTGTTGGCGCGCCGTCCTGGTGCTCCAGATTTATGCGCCGCAAAGCGCTGGCGATGAGAGCCCGCACAACCCCGTGCCAGAATCTGCCAGCAGACTTCAAGGACAAGCTTGAGAGATTCCAGGCTTTCGTTAAGAAAGCCATTGAAAACGATGGCATCGGCAACAGCCATATAATAAATATGGACGAGGTGCCACTTACGTTTGACATTCCGATGGAAAGGAGTGTGGCACCTAAGGGTGACAAAATCATCAAAACTACCGGCCACGAAAAAGCGCACTTCACGGTTGTGCTCGCATGTTGTGCCAACGGGCAAAAACTTCCGCCAATGATAATATTCAAGCGGAAGACGATGCCGAAAAAGAGATGATGGGCAAGTGGCTCGAAAAATGCTTTTCTAAGCGACCGGACGGTTTCTTTCATGCGAAGAAGGGCCTCCTGGTCTTGGATAGCATGCGGGCGCATATAACAGAGCTCACTTTGAAGCGCATCGAGGCAAAAAACTGCACTGCTGCGGTTATCCCAGGCGGGATGACAAAAATGCTTCAGCCGTTGGACATCTCAGTGAACCGCAGTTTCAAGGCTCTCCAGATATGTTAGAGAAATATGCTCAGCGCGGACCGACCGAACAAATGATGTTGCAAATGGCGACTAGCCCAACTCGCTGAACGACAGCGTGGCCGGCGTGGCGGCCGAAGCCGAGCCAAACCCGTTGCGCACCTATTGCCATCTTACGCCCATTTCGCTAACTGAGTACAGCTCACTATGGTGCAGCCTCCGAAACTCGCGCAGCTTCAGTGAGCCGAGAACTCGCACGACGACATACTTTCTTTTTATTTTTCCGTTTTATGCACTTTGGTTTTGTTGTGGAACTGTAGTACCGGCGCGTTGAGTCTTCGTTATTATAATTATGACGCATCATTCGCATTGGACTGCTCTAGTCGTAAAAAAAAGACTCATCAGCATCAACACGAGTTTCTCCCAAAAGAACTAAAAAAAAAGTACGTATAAGACGCACCGTTGTATAAGACTCACCCCCGAAATATTTGGAAAAAAAGCGCGTCTTATACACCGGAAAATACGGTAATTCAATTAAAAGCAGTGAATTTGAGCTCACAAATACATTTTTGACTGCAAGCAATGGATCATCTGAAATACTGGAGTTACATTCTTTTCATCTGCATTACATTTTAGTTTGGTATATAGACAAGAACAGCCAAGAATTGAGCTTCTTTAGTTGCTTTTGGGTGCTCTGCCTAGGGATTATTGTCCAGATTGCCAAGACATGAAGGTATGACATCTGGACTTCCCTGTCATGCAACTCTGCACTTCCTTCTTCCTCTTTAGGAAGGTCAGAGGGTCGGTAAAACTTAGTGCCATCATTGTTTTTGAAATGCTGGCTCCAATTACGTACTACGTATACATGAATTCCAAGAGAAGGCAAGTGGGGCAGGGTGAGTGGCAGAAAGCTAGATGAAAAGATGACATTAGGAAGTTTGTGGGGATAACTTGGCTGCAATTTATGCAGGACCAGATTATTCAGAGAAATATAGGAGAGGCCTTTGTCTTATATTGGATTCAGAAGGGCTGATGAAGGATACATGAATGGTGCAAACGTTGAAAGTTTTGGCTGTGTACAAGAAGTGTTCCACTTAGCACATACAAGTGATATTTCATTGCTGAATTCTCTCATTTTGGAGCCAAGGCCCGCATGGTACTTTCTTGAAGACCCCACCTCCTGTTTCTTTTCTTGCTGTACACAGTGCACTACTAAAGGCAGTTTTACAATTTCTGCGTGCGACAACAATATTTGAGTTTGCACACAGCAGGCAATACATGTTGCATATTTCTTCTACAATACATGTTGCTGCTGATGGGGAAAGCAGCTCCTCCACAATACTGTTAGTCATTGTTAGGGTTAAAAAGCATTAGCATTGTCATGATATTTGTTTGCCAGCACCTAATGGCCTGTCCAGTCATGTTTTCTGGGCTCACTGCTTTTTGTAGAGTGTGTCTACTGCTGTGTGCTGTCCTGATCGGAGTGTGAACATCTACTGCAGTCAGTGCATATTTGTGCTTTCCATGTATTATACACATGTTTTTACACTTTTTGCTGGTCCCACACCCCTGAAAAGCAGACAAGTGTTATCAACTGCAGCTTAATACATCGCACCACTTCCAACCTCATATTCAAGTATGCCTTCACATTTAACAGTGCAATATTGGCACAGTGCATAGAGGGATGTCCGTCATTAGAGAGTTTTAGGTTATGTGCGCCCAAAAATGAGGAGACAGGAACTGCTGGGGCCTACAAAGGAATGCAGGCAAGGTGTGGGACTTTTCGTATTCAAAGGCGGCCTTGCATGCCCAAGGCCCATGCCTGCATTCCTGTGGACTGCAGCAGTTCCATTTTCAAATTTTGGGTGCATAAAACCTAAAAAAATTCTGATGACAACTATGTACACAAAGAGTGCAAGGACAGGAGGCTTTCAGTATGCAAAGGCTGCTTTCAGTACTTGGAGTCATTTGGGCAGGCAAAGTCAAAAGTTCCTGATTAACTGGTTTCTGTAACTATATGTTGCACAACTAACCTCATGTTGCATGTGTTACTTGATGCACATTAGCTTCATAAGGACAAACAGTGGAGGATGATACCATTTCGTGAGCTAGGGAAGTATTCTGTCTATGTAATGTGGTGTCAAATTAGTAAATAAAATAATAATGAATGTGTGAATTTGCACTAGTGTGACAGAATGGTATTTGGCTTTACTTATTTATTTTCCCCCTTCCTTGCTTATCTGTTGTCTTTTGAGCTTAAAATTACTTTTTTAAATATCTGTGTGGATGGGGAAACATGATTGACTGTTGTGCAATATAAGAATGTTAGCAAAATGGTGTGAAAAGTCTTCTCCCTGTTTTTTTGTGTCTTTTTGTTTGGATCAGAAATATAGACTGGTGACAAAGAACTATCTTGCTCAGGGAAAAGATGGTTATGATGTGTTCAAGGAGTGCGAAGTCTTGGTGCGTATATTTACATTCCTTTATTCCTTTTTTTCTTCTAATGGTGTTATGTAGAATGTCCTAACAAGGACAATAAAACCACAGGAAATCTGTGCGTCTCCCCAAATACTGTAGCATTTATGTATTATGGTATCTTTGGGGAACTACAGCTTGCTTACAAAGCATAGAATTGTGTGTCTTCAAGCAACACGAAGCAATACAAGTTAGCAAGACTTCATGTCTATAAATCAGTGCAAGTTGGTAAGGATTCATGATTGTAAAAGCATGCTTCAAAGAACACATGTAACGCAAGTGTAAAGGATAACCAAAACACTGCTTATCAAATGACATACCTAGCATACTGTGGTAGAAAATAAAGAAAACAACACTACCCTTGTATGCTACAGCAAAAGCAGTGTAGTGTGCACATGCACTGGAGAAATGTAGCATTTCAAGCATGACAATTATTTAATATAAAGAATAATTGATATTGGGCATACCTTGACCATAAGGCACACTTCTTTCCTGTGTTTGAATAGAATCACAATATTTTTTTTATTTCGGCAGTATAATATCGTACAAACATAGATATAATGAAAGATCAAATAGAGTTCTATTGGGCACTGGCTACTTATGCTTGTGAAATCGCCAATTTAGTCAAATGGGCAGGCTGCTCTACATAGGCACAACTGGAATTAAAGGGAACTCTATTAAGTACTCCAACGTACCTATCTACAAACCTAACATCTACTATCCAGACACTACCAAGCACATGGTACATATGCAATGAAGAAAGAGAGAGAGAGAGAAAGAAAACAGAATGCTTTCAATTCTAGTACTGAAAAAATATTTAAGCCTGCAGAGTTTACCTTCACAGAATTGAAATTTGTTTACACTTGTTTATCACTGTCAGTTTCAAAGAACTCTTGTTGCTGTCCATGGTGTGTAATAGTATGTCCTTTGTGTAGCTCATTGCATTTTATATCCCACATTTCTTAAATAACTCTACAATAACTGTAAACATGGTAGCGGTGGGGTTGCCCACAGCTAGATTAAAGGGCAACTCCGGCGATTTTTCAATGCCCACAGATCTAAATGAAATTTTCAGTATATGTTCTCATCATCACTGTAATAATATATACCAATCCAGGCAGTTGCAAGCCATTTAGTTTTCCTGGAAATGAATTTTAAAACTTTTTAGCGGATTCTCCTATGGGCCACCCTGTGTTTTTGACGTCATTGGTGTCTATGCCACCTACAAGAGCAGGCGGGCTGTCAAGAGCAACACGGTGATACTTAGGTGCTCAAATCGGCGCTGTCAAGTTCAAAGCTGGCATATAACAAGTTCAAAGCTGGCATATAATTCAATATATCATCGGATGACCTCGCCGCTTTCATTTTCTGGGCACCAGCTCCATATTTCTGATGGTGGGGACACTTGTGACGTCATTGCATACGCTGCAAGAAGCATCTTCCTGTTTCTGTTTGAACACATTGTTAATTTGGTTATTTAATATTATTGGTGGCTTTCTGAGCAAAATCAACTACTCTGCCTGTTACAGGACTATCAGCACCACTTCGAAACATCGATATCATAACATGGTGAAAAAACCGCCGGAGTTGCCCTTTAACCACTTCACCAGTTCATCTAGCAGAACATGTAAGGCCATGTAGAAATGTACCGCAGTGCCAAGGCGGGCAGTAAATTTCGGTGACAATCTCATGCTTTGTCTACTTTCGCAATAATCTTTTCTCGCAACCTCCTCCTCTCTGACCTTGTGTGTTCTGAAAGATGTGGTGTTTTTGCAACACTGCTACAAGGACAATGCTGATGACAGCCATAGGGCTGTCTCATGATATACTTGTCCATTTCATTCTTATGTATTTGATATAAAAGAAATTAGTGCACACGTGTTTTCACGCACTCTGCTACGCATTGTGACACACAGGGCAGTTGTCTCAAACAGCTAATTGGTGTTGGCATCATACAAGTATATATGTGACTGTGGCCTAAAGGATTGAGCACCAAGCTGCTCCACTGCCAATCAGGGTCAATCAAGGCCAATCAAGGTTTTGTTATGGGGCATGTACTTTCAACCTTTTCAGCTTAATCTATTTAGCAGGACAACAGCAGTAGCAGCAGCAGCAGCAGCAGCTAAGGTCAGGAAATTCTTTAAGTATTACAGAAGTAAAAGCTGTGTTTAATGCAGAAGTTATTTATTGTGACTGCATCTTCTGCTCACAAGTCTCCCTAGGGCTGACCAGGAAATTGTTATAGATGAAAGACCTCCATCAAAGCAGGGATAGTGGTCAGTGGGACTGCCACTTAGGTAACGTACATGCGTGCTGACCGGTGCAATTGTAATTATTTGGTGATAACCCATTCTAAGACCAGAATAACAAACGTTATAGCTCACGAAAATGTATGGGTTCAGGCCAAGGCCTTTGGTTGGGCTCAAAGTAACTGAAAAGCCCAATTATCTAGAGTTGAACTAATGGAATTCTGTTGTTGAGACGTAGTATTTATACACCGGGATTAAGTATGCCTATGGTGGAGGCATGCTATATGAGTAAAAGTTACAGCCAATACGTAAACCAGTCTTCAGTCATACTTTATTGAGCAGAATTATCTATTACATGAGTGTTGAAACTGAATCGGATCTGTTATAGTATTGTTGGGCTATGTTGTAAAGGTTGCCAGTAGTACATATATAAGTAAAATTTGAGCAACTGGCTTGACCTACGTATTTATATTTTTTTTTGTGTACTTGTGTCTTTGGCAGTTGAGAGAGGATGAAAGCCCTGAATTGTGCACAGCTGTGCAGAATCACTTTCAAGCAGTCCGCATCCTCACTGGTGTTGCCCACCCTCGTACCCACCACCGCCAGAGTTTGGTGTGTTTATCTCGACGGTATGCTAGTTTTAACTTTTTATTACTTTCTGTGAAAGCTTTTATATGCATTAAGTAAGTAATGTACCAAAGCTGCCAATTTTACACTTTTTCACCGTATAATCTGCTTTATTATTATTATTATTATTATTATTATTATTATTATTATTATTATTATTATTATTATTATTATTGATGTAGTATTTCAGACCCTGTTGTGTGTGCATTGAGCTCTGCTCTAAAGCCTAAATCTCGTGATACATCTTGAGAACAAGCAGTATCACATCACCTGCAATGCTTTTTGTGCAAGTACAGGGATGTATGTAATTTCATTAGAATGGTTTGTTGGGCATGTTGGTACATATTAATTGGTGCAAGAAAGCCAGCACCAGAAGAATGCACGAAGAAATGAGGTAGAAAACAAAAAACAAAAGAGACAGTTTCTATGACTGTCCCTTTGTCTTTTTCTACCTCCTTTCTTTCCTCTTTTCTTCCGTTGATTTTGCTTCTGGCATGCCTCATGTACTGTTAATCTAGAAAAACATTTAGAAGACATTAAAATTTTATGTCATGACTAAATAAATCTTATGTCTTTATAGAACCATTTCTTTTGTATTCTGTCTTGTAACCCAAGAATATAACGGCCATAAGAATTTTCATTGTGAAGATGTTGAGACAGAATTTCTGACTGTAGCCATGGTGCTACTTGACAAAAAAGGGACTTAGTTTCCTGCTGCTGACTTCCATTTAGGGGCATCACATTGTTGGGGCCATGGATTAGAAATGGCCAAGATGCTGTTGGTGGAGCGGTAGTCAAGAAGTGTTTGTGCTAGTGTTACAGGACAGAGTAACACAACTAAAATAGCAGGCACATGATAGTAGAAGTTCCTTAGTACAGAATGTGTGAGTACAGCATATGGAGTGTGTCATTGCATGAAGCAAGTATCTTGAGATAATTATTTGATGCAAAATATGAGATATTTTGCATCAGGAGGATGCCCTCTTGGTGCATGTGTTACATTGTACTTTCCTTTCTTCACTGCACTGAGCAAACTTTCAGACTTAAAATTCTTAAAAATTTATTTTAATGTAACTATGACATTGAAAAATATTTTGAATGGCTTTAAATGTCACATCAAATGAATTGTACAGGTGCTTTTACTGTTTAAAACATAGACCATAGATGGCATTTGGTTTTGCCTGTTGTCAACCAACCAAATACACGCACGTTCAGTTAGTTCAGTTCGAGTGAAGGTAGGCCTACCTGAACAGCTTGAACAAATGCTGCAGTCTACATGTGATCTGATAAAGAATATAAATTAGACAGAGGTTCAGGGGGAAGACAGACACACGAAATGACAAGAAATCATCAAACAGGAGATTTTACTAGAGTCAATATTTTGAGAAGGTGGCTCCTGTCAAACTGTTAGCCCCAGCAAAATTCTCCTGTTCAGTGATTTCTAAATGGCAAAGAATGTAGCCATTACACAGATTGTATTGAATTGGTAAGAGATGAGAGTGTGATGTTGGGCTTGCTGGTGACGCATAATTGTAGGCATAATTCAAAGATATAGACACAGGACAAGAGAACGGACGAAGATCAATGGTGGCCTTCATCCCTTCTCTTGTCTTGTGGCTATGTTTTTGGCACTACACCTCCAGTAAAAGGCTATTGTGTCTGCCAAGCTTACACAGAATGTCAGGCTGAAGTGACTGTATGCTTTTGTGTGAGAGCTGAAGATGGCAAGAACCATTTGTCGTAATATGCAGTGCATACACTGTTGAGAGTTTAATGAATTAGTTTAACAAAGTACCCAAGTACTTTTTGAAAAAATCAAATTGTGATCGGTGTTGCTGGAAATTTACAAACCCTGCAGAAATGCAAGAATCAGAATGACATGCATTTATAGTCATCATTGCTATTTATTTTCCTTTTAAAGGCCAGGTGCTATATAAAGGTGGAGCTGTAAACATATACTAGAAGTGAATTCATCAGTTTTTTTTTTACAATCAAGCACAAGGACACTTGTTTCTGATAGGTTTAGTGACACTGAGGAGTTATGATTTGTTTATTTTACACATTGCTTTGCCATGAAAATATTGAAGGCTCGCTGAGCTCTTGATGCTTCATGATGTGAATGTGTATGCAACTGATGTTGAGATGTGTCTGTGGTATTGTGGGCACTTAATGCGCTACTATTCATCATCTTTACATAATCATCATCACATGGGTTTCTTCTTCATCGATTGTGGGTTGTGATCTCGCGTCTCATCTATGCTTTGGGCTCGGCCGGTTCGCTGCATCATCCAGGCCTAATAAATACCCCGTGGTGACTGCATCGTCACAAGTGGTGGAGGTGCTGTTCGATCCTCGGTCCTCTGCCACGCCGATCTACCTCCTGGAGCTCCGATTCGGTCGCCGATTGTGCCAGCTGTCCGCCGTGATGTCGCAGGACGCGCCGCCCAATCCTTCTACATCGGCCCTCTCGGCCCCGACTGCTGCACCCCTTCCCTATTTAATTGTCAACGGCCACCAGCGCGACCCCCACCTGTTCGCTGGCCTCCGCGGAGAGGACGTGGAGGATTGGCTTGACGACTACGATCGGGTGAGTTCAGCCAACCGCTGGGACGAGCCCCTCAAGCTACACCACGTCTCTTTTTACTTAACGGGAGTGGCCAAAACCTGGTTTTTCAATCACAAGATTGACTTTGCCGACTGGGAGTGTTTCAAGCAGAAGCTTCGACAAGTCTTCGGGACACCGGCCGTTCGATCCGCCCTTGCCAAGAAGACGCTTGACACCCGTAAACAGCAACACGGAGAGTCGTACACGTCGTACATCGAGGATGTCCTAGCCCTTTGTCGACGCGTCAACGCCGCCATGACCGAGGCTGACAAAGTTCGGCACATTCTCAAGGGCATAGCGACTGTTGCATTCAATGCGTTGGCCATCAAGAACCCCGACACCGTTGCCGATATCGTCGTTACCTGCCAGTGCCTGGACGAACTTGAGTCCGTACGTTTGCACTCGGACACAACCGATAACATATCCAACACAGACCCGTCGCTACGTACGATGATCTGCGCGATCATACGCGAGGAGCTCCAGTCCCTCGGCTTTGCAGTAAGTCCACTTCCTCAACACCCTTCCAGTGCCTCCTTGCGAGAGGTCGTAAAGGAGGAATTGGTGTCCTTGGCTGGGGGGCTGCTTACACGGAGCCCATAAACCCGAGGCCCCCGTCAACATACGCGCAGGTTGCCGCAGTGCCACCAGTCATAGTACAACCGATGCCTCCGCAACCGACGCCCGCGCACCTGGCTGCCATCTCAGCTGCCGCACCTAGCGCTCGGCCCTATCCGCAATGGCGCCAGACTCGTCCAGTCTGCTATTACTGTGGATATTGTGGCCATATTGCACGCTTCTGCCGTAAGCGTCAGCAAGACGAGCGCCGCGGATATGACGTATCAGAACGGGACGAGTTTTCTGTGGGCGGCCCGTTCCAACGCCGACCATATCCATTGCGTCCCACCCGCTCTGCGTCGCCAAGTGCAACGTGTGACACGACTCCCGACTACCGTCCCACCAGACGCCGCTCACCGTCACCACTGCGTCGTTCTACGTCGCCCCTGCGACCAGCCTCTCATTTCGCTGATCGCCGCCAGGAAAACTGACTTGCGCAGCTTTTGGAGGAAAAGCTGCATTGCACGAAAAGAAGGAAATTCCTCCAGCAGGCCCGTGTAATGTGATTATGGTTATAGTGTGACGATGCAGTCACCACGGGGTATTTATTAGGCCTGGATGATGCGGCGAACCGGCTGAGCCCAAAGCATAGATGAGACGCGAGATCACAACCCACAATCGATGAAGAAGAAACCCATGTGATAATGATTATGTACAGATGACGAAGAGTAGCGCATTAAGTGCCCACAGTATGTATAATATGTCAAAGAGCAAACTTGTAATGTGTTTAATCTGGAAGCTGAAGGCTGGAGTTCTAGAAGTAATTTAATGCCAGTGACACTGTTGTTGCTTCCATACTGTGACATGATGAATCTGGCAGCACAATTTTGACTGGATGCCAGAGCATTAACTTGATAAACAGGATGGGTATCCCATGTTGGCGATGTGCGTTATTGAAGTTTTACTTGGGTCTCTTGAATGTTCCATATATGGAGAGAATGACAAAAAGTGAAAGTGGTGTTTTTCATTCACACTGTGTATTGTGTTGCTTGCATAAAAATTACAAAATCATCTTTAATAGCCTGTAAGAAATTATTGCTTATATTAATTGACTTCCTATAAAATTGTAAGAACAAGTGCATTTAGATGTTGCGATTATGTCCCCCAAGTCTGTTAAATTAAAAGTGCATTTTCATTACTTCCATATCGTGCCAAAAAATTTTTGCTTAAGCTGAAAGAGGTGATAGGAGTGTTGGAATGTGTACGGATCAGCAGATGTTGCAGAGTGCCTCTGCAGACACTTTTAAACAAAACAATGTGAGTATTATATCAGAAAGTTTAAAAAAAAGAAATAAAGGAAGGTTGGAATTGAATGTTTTTTTCTCATTTGTTTCTCTGAAGACATAGTCTGGTGCGAACTTGTGAAGACGTCACCACGAAGCCGCCGTTGAAGCGAGGCCTCAGCCTTGATGCATCAGCAAGAAGAGGGCTGTTTCGTCAGCGGCAAACTTCGCTTGAAGACGTTGAGCACGAGACATGCAAAATGGAGCCAAAGGTTGAGAATCGCATAGTCATCTTGACAGAAGAAGTAAGCTTCTTATTCTGTCAATTTTTTTATGCTAATGCAGCCAAACTACCCGAAACCATACCAAAAAATCATTGTGTCTGCTCTAGATGTCTACGGCAGCTATGATGATTAAATTGTAACAAGTGTGTAGAGTGCCATCTTACTGTAGTTTAAATGCTTGAAATGTTTAAGCTTTGTTTGTGCCACCATGTAATGTACAAAAGTATAACCAGGTTAGTGGTTATTGTACAGGTATGAAGCCTTTGTAATGCTGTTCATGATGTCTTAGTGTTGAAATTCAAGACCTCAAATGAAGCATGATATGTCAATACACGACCAAGTGAATGGTTTTTCCCCTTTCTTCTTTTTAATTATCCTTGTTGCATTGATAATATGTGCAAGTATTATGTGTGGCAGTGAGCACGGTCTAGTGCAAAATTATTTAGCTGAATATTTCAAGTAAACATGGTCGTCAAAACCAAAATGCCATCACACTAAATGATACCAAATGCAGCATGATACAAAATATGAAGGGCAAAGATGACAAAAGACAAAGCGGAGAGTAAAAACACACACACCTTTTTTTTTTTTTGCTCTCCCTTTTGTCGTTCGTCATCTTCAAGCCTCAGACTTTGTGTCATGCATAACCAACACACCGAGTCTTCCATCCTTACTTAAAATACGGCAGCGCTACACACCACCAATGTGCCATAATATAAAAAATTATGTCGCCTCTCTTGTTAACATGTCATCGCATTGGCGATGACATGTTACCTGATATTAGGAGGGAAACTAAGCTAGGAGAGGACCAGAGAGATGGTGCATAGCGAAGGAAAGAGTGAAATGAGTGGGGACCGCATTTCTATCATAAACATGTGTAACACTGTGATTAATGCACCATTTCGAAAAGTTCTCACAGCTACATGCTTACTGCAGGCATGTGCACAACCGCAACGCCGCAACTAAATTTCGACCTCTGTGTGGGTTAGGGGCCCTTTAACAGAAGGATTTAGTGGGAAAAAGCAATTTATTGAATAAACCATTTAATTAATGAAGTTTACTGATTTGAGGTTCTGACTGCAATGATGATCCATTGTCTACCATTGGAACAGTAGCCATGTGCTGTTGTGGGACATGCCAGTGCCAGCATTCCTGTGTTCAGATTGGTGTTTTATTGCTTCTTCACATTTTCCCTCCTTGTGTCTGGTGCAACACTTCAGTGGTTCCGGTCGGGCTCAGTTCCCTGGACCCTGAATTACGACTATCCGCAGTGCAGGTAGACTGGTCTCAACTGTGAACCACCGAGGTGAACTCTAGATCTGAGCATGGCAGCTCTGGCTGAAACTTATCTCTATTTACTTGATCTCCAGTGCAAGCATTTTGGCTTCTACACCAGCATGCAAAGATCTGATGTGATATGCTTCCAATAGTGCATGTAGGAATCCTAACAGTCTGTTGTTGCTTGGGAGTTGTTAGTTTTCAACGTATTTCACTTTGTTTTGTATTCTGAAGTTTGAATTGTGGCAGCTTGGGCTAACTGATAGGTCATTATTAGACTTATAGCACAAGACCTTTGTCACTGTGTCCTTTGTACCCAGCTCGTGCTATAGCTCTCATCCTGAAGTGAGAATGACCAAATATCTTATGGCTGTCCCTTAGCACAAAGCTTCAGTAGCGCACCCAGGATCTCTGCCGGGGGGGGGGTTCAATTATTCACTAAGGGCCGGGCATGCGATTACACAATTGTTAAGTGTGTAAAAAAAGTAAATAATATGCCAAATAATAGTAACATCAATGATGATCATTATTTTTATTAGTTTTTTTGGTGTTTTGCAGAGACATTAGTGCCACATTTTTCCAGGACATAGGAGCAGTAACGGAGTGGGAGGGGGATTAGGTCGGCCTCGGGGGGGTGGGGTGGGGGGTTGCAACCCCCTAACCCCCCCCGTCGGTGCGCCACTGCAAAGCTTGTTTTCTGTTTTCTGAATTATAGTATAATGGTCTCTGCGTGAAGCCTTGTCTTGTTTGAGACAGTTGAGGCAGGTAAGCAGTTGAAAAAAAAAGTGTTAATATGTACATCTCGTGAATTAAATGCAGTGCCAAGTACCAGTCTCCTTCTTGTCGAGTGCAAGCTAGTATACATAGCCTTTTTGCCTAATCCTTTGGCTTGTTTTCGCTGATAGTATTTATTTCAGAGGAGGCATTGTAAATATGGTGTGGGAACAATTGAGATTTCTAATGTGAATTGAATATTCTTTCCTCTTTGATTAGTATTTGATTCCATAATTCACTGTTCAACATTTTTCTAAATTAATTCCTTTTCAAATAAAACAGGTGTATCAACACAAAGAAAAGGCCAATGTATGTGAGGACATTTTTAAATGATTGTCTCAAAAAAGGCACCATAGCTACCAGTTTCTCAGCACACATGCAAAATAGCTAACTTATGCATAATAATTTTCACTCATTCAATAAGGATTCCTTGTCATCGTGTAACATGCAAGTACGTTGTTCTCATTTTAGCAAACCACTTTATCACATGATGACTCTCACTATGCCTACATTAATTTGGAATATTGTGCAGTGTAGTAGTATAGCTCCTTCAGTGAGCACTACATTCATATATCATCTAGTGACATGCTGTTTCCTTGTTTCATTACGTTCATTACCACGGTAGATAGGATAAATAAAAGAAGCTTATTATTTATAAACCAGTCAGTTGGCCCGGTGTATGAAATAATGAAAATAATTCTTTGTTTTACTGAAATAATTTTGTGCAGTCCTTTTATTTTAATTTGTGTAGAAATGAGAAAGTATTTGGCATCCACTATTCCAACACATTTAATTTTAAAAATTACCAAGTTTCAATATCTGATTCGCTTGTTTTGCAGTGTGACAAAGTGTAGAATTTATGGAAACTGAACAGGTGGCACATACTTTTTTTCATGATTATTGTGACATATAGTGCCATGGTTCTATCCCCACAAATTTTACTTTCTGCTCAGCATCACCATCAGTAATGCATGTTCTCAATTTCTCCAGAGAAAACATGAATGTAAAGGTGACAAGACAATGTATTGCAGGACTGTGATTTCACAGTTTATGCATGCAGTGTTGTGGATGCATGCATGTTCCTCTGAGCAGATTGGTGCTGCTAGTGAGTGCCTCATGCTGTGTCACAGTAACCAATTCAGTGAAGCACACATCTTGTTTGAATGAGAACTGAACCAGAAGCATTTGAGCTCTTGTCAACTCTTCCTGCATATCATATCTGTTACGTAGTGTTGCTAAAGCAGTTGAGCGCTGTTAAGAACACAAAGTAGAGATTTAGCCGCAATGCCTAGCCGTAGTCGAGTGACGAATACATACTGCATAGCATTCACTCTGAACTCCAGAAAGGGGCATGAGAGGGTTGCTCTGGCACATTCTTCTTATTATTATTATATTTTTTTACAATAAGTAGTCTTTGAAACTGAATAGGTCCTGCTCTTGCATGCGAGATAGGTCAGCTCACTTAGATATTTGTAAATAGTATTTAATACTATTTAAATAGTACTTAATATCTAAAACAAATATTTTTACTGAAACTAAGCTGTAGTGGGTTCTGAGAGCCTCTTGGTGTGGTAAACCTGCCTTCAGTGAATGTGAGAAGCATTGGCACAAGTGAGCAGATATTTTGGAAGACCTGAAGAGGAAAAAAAAAAAAGAAACAGTGCAGCAGCAAACAGATCGGAAAGAAGGGGAACAAGGACGAGCGTCCATCATTTGCTGTTTTTTTTTTTTTCAAATATAAATTACCAACTGGCCAGTCTTGCAACTTATTTTAAAAGAAAACATAGTCATAATATCATGGAGCTCCATTGCTCTTGAAAAATAATGGTGTGATTGACCTTTAAATGTCAATCCTAAAGCCAAATTACGAGAAGTCATTGAATAGGGAATTTAGCTGTAGGGGGGCCAGTGCTTCGACAAGGGGGCTTGTCTTTGTCAAGGCAACAGCTTACTGCTGTAGCAATGTTCTTCCTGTACCCTATTTCTCTCTCCCTCTATTTTGTGTGTGCATAAACTTGCTCTTCTCCTCTGCTATTGTGAGTGGGAATGAGTAAACAAGGCCTAAACACAAACGCTTGTAAAAGGAGTCGGTGCCCTTACAAAGACAAGTCCTCCTGTTGAAATGTTTTACATCTCCGGTGGCGTTCCCTGTTCAATTATTTCTCGTTACTCCAAGGCCCCATCTCTTCCTGACCCCAAGTCTTGCCCGGAATCCTGGCACAACTAATTGACAGGACTTGCATATAGAGCAAAAGGGCCTAACGTCAAGGTGCGCCGGATGATAGATGGAATTTGAATTGCTTAAGCAACCCTTGGACCATATTAAACCGTAGATTATTTGTGGCAAACTGGGTTCGTTAAGGTGTACGTAAACACATGTACACAGGCATTTCACACTTTGCAGAATGGAATAAGGCTCACATGGTGACCAGGTATCAAACACCACCTCATGCTTACAGGAGAATACCGTAGCTTCCAAGATGCAGGAGCAGGTGGTCAGCTTGTGCAGGTTACGCTAGCTAGCTGACATTGCACTCCTTGGTTGTTATTCTTTCCTTAATGTATTCAGCACTTCTTGGTTGAAAATATGCAACCAAGAAATGCACAGTGCATTGACCCATTTATAGAATCTCTTATACTTGGTTCCTTATACGAGGCATGCCTTTATGGTAGCTGGAAGACATTATTCTTTGTTCACCAGGGGTTCACAAATAATTTAAATTTACTTGTGGGCTGGTTAAAGTGCCGTCAACTTGGCAAATTAAGTACTCGCTAGGGCATCTTAGCTATTTTTACCATTATTAATATCATATATATTTTTGTAATAGATCAGTTCAACTTATGGATAAGCCTGACTTCCTATCTTTTAAGGACAGTTAACATTTTATAGTCAGTTAAAGTGAAAATAGCTCATACTCACACTTGTCTTGGGGGAAGCCTGCTTTCATAGTGAATATGTCAATTTTGTATAAAAATTTAGACTTAGTACTTATTATATATTTTGATGCAGTGCATTCAAATGTACACTTTTTTTTGCTTGCATGACATATTTTTCCTAAGGGATTAAAAATTTTATATTCTTAGTTGGAAGGTCACTTGTAAGAGGCAATACTATATAAAAGTTCTAGGAAATGCATATTTATACATTGGCAGTGCTTTTCAAAATGCTCCTTCAGCACTAGCACTTTTATTATTGTAGTGAGCAAATCTGGAAGTTCTGTTGGCTGGAACACTGGCTTTCATTCACATGTGACACTTTTATCATGTTGTTTTGTTAGTCTTTCTGGTTCATTAATTGGTTGATGAGTTTGATGCATGAATGTGTGAGCATGTGTTTGTGCTTGTCTCTCAGTGTGCTGGTGTATGTCTATGCCTGCCATTCTGTATGTTGCTCTTACTTAATCGGTGTAAACTTGCACTTAGTACTCCTTTGTTCAGTTGTGAGAAGACAGTAAATGTTTGGCTGTGGTGTGATGCATTCCTGATTTGTAAAAAATTCTTCCAATGATGCCATATGACAAGCCAAGGGCTTAAAGGGACAATAAAGAGCAAAACTACTTTTCTTGTATGCATAAATGACTGTTTCACAATACCAGAAGCACCACTCCTGCCGCGAGAAAGTGCTTTGTAAGCGAGAAAGCTCGTAAAAAGCTAATACAGGCAGCGACGCTGCCTTGATGTTCCTGCACTATCCATCTCACTGTTACGTCATAAATTTTAAAGGCATCTGGTAAAACCCACATAATTATTAACCAGTAAAAATGGATTGCATTGTGTTTTTAGAAGACCCGACTACTAACGTAGCGAATTTCATGAAATTTCCTTGGGATTATGTAGCCAAAATACAAAAAATGAGTTTGAAATCCGTGATGCCATGCCTCCATTGAGGAGCAGAGGTTTAGGCACAAATTCAAGAAATCTAACTTTTACCTCCTTTTTCTCTTCTAATATTGCACCTTTTGCTTTTTAGTATCTGATAAAGTGTAACATGTTGAAATGTTTTACGCACTTAACAGACACTTGTTTCTTTGTTTTTTCTTTCTTCCTTTCTTTCATTTTTTTTTGCTACTCATTGCTGGTGTTGAACACTGTGTTGCATAAAAGTGTCACTACTTATGTTGATATACTGGATATTTGCCACTAGAACTTATATTACTGCAAGCAGTGCTGTATTTGACACACCAGTTGACATTTTCCTTTGTTTTGTTTGTTAGTGAGCTCTTTTATTGTTCAAGTGCATTTGTACTCAAGTGCATTTGTACCCATTCACTCCTGCTCAGGCCAGCCGTATTCAACAAATAAATAAATAAATAAATAGATAAATACATAAATAAATGAATGAATGAATGAATGAACGGACGGATGGACGGACGGACGGACGGAGAATACTCAAAAAATGATATATCAGTATAACTTGATTTACTGTCTCACTTTAGTGTCCCTTTAAGAGAGCTTGGCGTGGCTGATAAAAACAACAATATTCATCATTCTTTTCACAAAACACTGGCCATATTTGCTTCACTTATGTCTTCGAAAGGTGTTTGGTGAATGCGTCATTCCCCATGGACATCTTACTGTTCTTGAATAGATTGAACCACTCTTTTTCAGTTTGAATATGCACATTGACTTTTTCTCCCACCCCCGCCTCCGAAAATAGAATACTGGCTATGCTCCCGGCTCTGATCACATGGTTGGCTTTTCAATGAAATTCTAGGCTTTGAAAGAAGTATGGAATCACGGCACATCTCTTTGGCATCAGAGAGTAATGCAGAAGAAGCATATGGGCACAGCTAGTATAAGACTTGCTTTCAACAGTACAATATGGCATGCAAAAGCCAGCCAAGGTGACTGAGTATTTTTCAGGATAAATCTTCAGTGTTGCATAATAAAGATGCTATTTTAGTGCTTTATTCTTAAAGTTAGTTTCATTAAGGTCTCTTGCGGTCTGTGTGTTAATGGAAGTCAACTGTTCATATATTAGTTAATCATTCTTTGGAAATCGTCAAGCCCACAACAGTTCTTCAGCATGCCCATCTGCCATTTTCAGAGGTTATTTCAAGGACCTGCATGATATTAAGTCGTGTCACATCCAGCAAACACTAGTGGCTGCATATTCTTTTATTTCTTAGTTTTTTTTTAAAACTTAGATATCAAGACTGTGTAGTTTGGCAGGCCTTTCATGACACACCAACTTTTACATCAAGCCTAAAATTTGTACATAGGCTGGTTTATGTTGATGCTGTCTGAAACCAAGATTTTCATGCAACCCAAAATTTCCTTGCACAATTTTATTTGTGGTCCTTTTGGAAGCATCCTTTACTTTTAAATATACTTTAAGAATAACTTGACAAACAACATAATTTTCTCTTATTCTCTCTTATTCCTGTCACAAGTACTTGTGTAAAAGGAAGTCATAAATATATTAATCATATGGTACTATCAATAATGTAAGTGCAGAAATTTCTTCCTCTAAAATTCACCGAATGTATATAGGGCAAGTCTTATTTGTATAAAGGATATAAATTTTATAAGTAAGATTAATTTTCACACGTTGATAATTGCACTGACACCAAAACATGACGGCATTACGTCAGGTCAAGCTGTGAAAAAGCGGCTGCATCTCTTTACTACTTGAAAAGTTGCCTGAATGTGTTATCTTTAGCAGGGGCTGAACGAGCAGTGTCATTTAAAGCATGACAATGTACACCTGTGCTCAGCCAGAAAAGTGCATCTTTAGAAGCTTCTTTTTATTGTAATGATGTGCTAAAAACTGTGAAACTTCAGCAATGCAAGCTATAGCTTTTGACACTTTGCTTACTCAATGTTGGTGGAAGCTCTCTGGGATGTCACCTACATCTCATATTTTACCATAAATTTATTAACATAGCTGTGGCTTTTTCCCTGTTCTAGGAAATAAGGAAAATCACATCCACTGCTTCCAAACAAGAATCGCCACCCTTCCTTTCTCAGACCATGCACTAAAGAGATTAAAGGACTTGGCTCACTAAATAGCAAAACTAGCAAACCACATTCAAGAGCGGCAGAGGCTTTATTGATGGTGGTGTCACCATTATTGTGTGTTATGGCAGAGTGACCCAAGTACCACTTGATTATATGTCTGCATCCAACTATGAGAATTTGTTTTACAATCTCATTAACAACTTGGTGAATTTGTAACTTGGTGATTTTATACTAACACATAAGGCACTTATTTTCTGGCTGCAGTTTTTCAATGATCTTATATTTTTGCATGTTCTGAAGCAAGGACTGCACCTCCAACTTTTATTACTTTACTTTGAAGTCTAAGGATTTGTAATTTTATTTGCAATTTTGTGGCAATAGGTGCACTGTGTGCTTTTCACATGTATTTGTAGAAGTCGAGGTTTTACTTTACTTTCTTGCTTCTGTTTTCACCTCCTTTTTCTTTTTGTATCAGCAGGTCGTGAGGAATTTCTGGGAAGACAGTGACTCTCATCCATTGCGTCTTGTTGAGGAAGTGATCGAAGAAGAGCCTTCAACAGGGAGCTTTGAGAAGAACTAACAGACATGAATTTTTGGTTCAATTTTGTTCCCTTCAGTCCAAAGCTCACATTTTGTCCACAGCTTAAGATTTTGCCGAATTTTACAAGTTGCAATAAGTATCTTTCAGCCCTGGTGTATATACATTGGTTACAAGAAAAATACTTCAGCAGTTTATCACATTACATTTGCTGTAAGGTCTTGTGAGGCACAAGGCTTAGTTACCTTACAGGAAGGATAATTAGAGGCAGATGAAAAGCGTGCCTCTATATTTGTATTCATTGGAACATTGTTGACAGAGTAATCAGCCACAGATATCTTGGCTCTGCCTTATACTACTGTGTAAATGACGGCAAACACAAAACACTGCATTCACTTTGTCAACCTGCCTTCTTAATATTATGTTCACAAGTGTCACCGATAGTAATCCAGACATTCCTTTCACTTTGAAAAAAATGTGCTTGATTTATGGAGAAGTGCATTGACCTTTGAAAACAGAAAGAGGCCGGTATGGTGGAGAGTTAAACCACTGAACCAGTCCATGCCTCAATTTATACCTCAGCGAAGTAGAGATGGGAAAGGTGTGATCACTTATACGTAAACTACATGCTGGTTTCACATATTGCTTTTATTTTTGTTCAATTATTGAACACTGGTGAATTGTTATTAAGCAATTGAACTTTGGCTCACTTGTACCACTTAGTTTGTTGAGAATCTCTTGATATTTTATTATCATTTTACTTCTATCATTTTATCATTCTTTCTTCATCACTGCATCCTCTTTGAAAGCTGCCCCGACACTCACAAGAACAAAATTGATGGCAGGCTTGGGCCAGCTTGAACGCACTAATTTGGCCATTGTGGTAGGGAAAAAAGTCTTGTCTAGAACAGTGCCCCGGGGATTGTTTGCATTTTTCTGTTTGTTGCATCATTTGAGCTACACCATGGAAGACTTTGTGTGGCGTAAGATGTCATTCTGCATTCTGCACAATGGCGGAATGAAAAAAAATATAAAATGTATCTGAATATATTAGTCTATGCAATCACAGTTGCGCATGTTTTAGGTTGTGATAGTGAGTGTTCAAACTGTTTATGCTTCTCATTTGCACTACCTGTACAACAAAATTTTTCTCAATGCGAGGTTGTGTAATGCAGGGTATGCACTGGCGTGGCATTAATGGCAGTTGCTGCTGTAGCTTGAAGATGAGCACTACTGTCAGTGTAACATTATGTAGCAACAGATATACTATCTGGAACTGGAATGTGTAGACTTCAATATGGCATGGAGTTGTTGGCATGCCATTTGCACAGAGCTTGTTCTAGTTTTCTAACGGGCACATCATGTTCACATGGCTATCAAGTATATATTGGGTTAATACATAGAGTGCATTTGTTATATTTCCTGTGTGTACTAAAAGTGTGCAATCTAACCAGAAGTCTATATGAGAAAGGATAGTTTGCTATGTCACTGCGCATGTTTAGAGTATATGTATATTCCTGCTATTTGAATCATGACAGCACTTTTAAGCAGCAATCCATAATGAAGGTAGCTTGCTTGGGAATTTGAAATTTACTCTGTGAGCTTAAAGCATGATGAGCTTCATTTTATTATGCCTGGCATTGCATGTTTACTGGCACCGCTAACAAGAGAAACCTGCCTCAGGAGCAACTACTTAAGTTTTATTTTCCACAAAATGAGAGGGAGCTTCTGTAAGCACACTGTGAAGATTTCACCAAAATGTATTCTTGTGAAATGGGATGTTTGTGAAGAATATGCAAAATATGTCATACCTGTTAAGACATGAGGGCAATACTTTTTTGTTTAACTTTTAAATTGTTATATAATTTTAATGGAAGGTAACTATTCTAGTTTCATAAGTGGAAAGTGTATATTGTTTACTAGTTATTTAGTGTTTGATGCTTTATAAACTAGTGATTTTCTTCCAGTGGCATTTTTTTACATTCCCAAGAGTGATGTTAGTCATTCATTGCTAGTCTGGAGTTATTCTTAAGAAAATTATAACAACATATTAGTCCAAAGAGTATTTTGTTTTAGATAGACATGTGTATCATTAAATGTGTGTAACCTATCAATGACTAAGCGATTTGTTAGTTTCTTATGTGGCCCTTTACCAATCAAGCGCTCAAAAATGTCTTTCATGCAGAAAATCCTTTTGCAAAAATAAATGTGTTGCAAGTCGTCTTGCTTCTTTTCAATAGCCTACTTTTCCCACATAGCTTATTATAGCATGTGTATGGTCTGATAGAGTGAACAAGCATGTGCAGTCTTCATGAATCATATAGTCAAAAGTCTCACATCACTGGCGGTTTGCTTTGTCATGCATTTTGATAAGGTAAGCTCACTGGCACCACTAGCCAACAGAAGATGGTCACATTTTTTGGTTGTTGTTGTTGAGCTTTATACACTTTAATATAGTGATGTAATGAGTGCCCCTCCTTCTTTCTTGTTTTTGAACCATGTTCACACCCGAAGCCATGTTTCACGTTTTGCTTGAAGGGCTGCTGAGAGCCTAATATTAATTTACTTTGAGTAAGTCTGTGCTTGATCACAGAGTGAAATTTTAAATCCTCCATGGTAATCCATGCTACATAGTGTCGCCAGTTGCAATCAGAACAAGCATCACTTCAAAAATGCTTGCCCCTAAACATAAGAAACCAGTGCTGCACAGTAGCACTTGCTACCTAGGTAGTATATGATCACGTACACCCAGAATTTGGTGACGAGTCTGAATGAGGAGTAATGAGCGGCACAGGGTGTGGCAAGGAATGAAACGATACAAGTTCTGTAGTGCTGTCAGTTGGCTTCGATGGGGACCACTGCACCGAGTGAGATGCCCTCTCATGACATTGTGCTCGGATGTGAACATTCATACATGTGTGCAAGGAGCCTGACGAAAGAATGAGCCCTAACACTATTCAACAATACATGGTACGAACCTTTTTATATCATACTGGCAGTACACACAAAACTGGCAAACTATCAAGGTGTACTAAACAAATCATACTGGAGAAAGTGCTGCAAGATGCTGCCACCTTAGATGAGAACTCTCACCTGCTATAAAACCATATTAACTTATGTTTTAGGCAATTTTTGCCACCTCTATCCACTTTGAAGAACCTGCATACAGAGAGAAAAAAAAAAAGACTAAGCAGGAATTTATAAATAATTCGTTTTACCAAATTTTGAGGGGTGTACAAAAAGGTTTTCCATCTCTCTCAACAGTCTTCTGTAAAAATTATAGAGGGTGCATATAAACCACTCAGTACCTCAAGTTAGACATTTTGGTGTTAGTGGTCCTTTAAAATAGACATCCAGCAAAGCACAACAAAGGCGTTACACTAATCATATTGTTTAAAACCAAACTAAAGAGAAATAAACAACTTTCTTATATCAGTAAATTACCCTCTCACAGTACTGAAAGCACAACTCTTGTGACGAGGACAGTTGGCAAGCGAGAAAACATGCAAAAAGAAAATGTAGGCGGCAATATCACCTTGAAGTTCCCATGCCATCTAGCTCTGGCTTCACAGATTTTAATGGTATCTACTGCTTCATAAGCTAGGAAACATGCAAAAAGAATACGCAGGTGGTAACACTGCTACGATGTTCTCAAACTAATAGGCATGACGTCATAGATTTTTGATGGCGCCTTATTCAAAAGAAACCCAAGACTGTGTAATGTGTTTCAGAAAACTTGATTGAGCCAATGTGGCAAGAATATGAAATGAAAAAAAGAGAAATGGTTTGAGGCTTGCCCAGAGTTTAAGCACGGCGTTCAGGAATGCAACTCACTTTAATTTTTTCTTCTAAAAGATACTGATCACTAAATGGAAATATTAACAACCATGGATTTCACTAATAACTTATGAGCCAAAATCACTTGAGTGTTTCACTTACTACAAAGGGACACAAACCTTTAATGTACCTACCAAGTTTCAAGAAATTTTGTTCATCCAGTGAGCTCAAAACTCAACAATTGTTAACACTGAAATCCTTGATGCAATGTTATAATGAAAGGGAAGGGGTCAAGGGCTCGTTCTTTATTTGTTAGAAACAAGTTAATGAGCAAACAGACAATGAAGCCAAGGAAAGCATAGGGGAAGTTACTTGTGGTATTGTAATTGTGGAGAAAGTAGAAAGGAATTAAAGTGGACGAAAAGACAAACCTGCCTTCGGTGGGACCCGAACCCACGACCTTCGGATATCGCGTCCGATGCTCTTTTCGTCCACTTTAATTCCTTTCTACTTTCTCTACAATTACAATACCACAAGTAACTTCCCCTATGCTTTCCTTGGCTTCATTGTCTGTTTGCTCATTAACTTGATGCAATGTTGACATTCATATGCAGAGACTTTAGTGTAAAATTTTAAAATGAAACACTGACCTTTGTTTCCTCTTCTGTCAATATAACCATGATTGTTTCAAAGAATTTTGATTTGATTTTGTGTGGTTTAACGTCCCAAAACCAGCTCTGTTTATAAGAGATGCCGTAGTGGAAGTCTCCAGAAATGTCAACCACCTGGGGTTCTTTAATGTGCACTGACGTCGCACAGCACATGGGCCTCAACATTTTGCCTCCATCGAAATGCAGCCGCTGCTGCCAGGATTCGATCCCGCGACCTTTGGATCAGCAGTAGACCCGTAACCGCTAGACTACCATGGCAGAGTGGTTTCAAAGAATAACATAGCAGCCTAAATTGATTCATTGTTTCACTTCAATGTCCCTTTAATATTGGAGAAGAGTTTCTTTGCCTGCGCTGATAGGCGCTGACTATGATGTGCACGAGTGTATCTGCTAGTTTATAAATGTTCAGTGCCGATATTGTCTCTCTCTCATGCATATCAGCAACTATTCTACTGAGCATGAAAGGCACAGAATGTACACACACACCCAGCACAAGTAAATCCTATGACACCTGCTTTATTTTTCTAGTACCGAAAACATGGCCAGTGACTTTTAAATAAATAGTGAACCTCTAAGTCCATCACTTCAGAGGTCAGCCTTAGGTGACAGGCTCAATGGGATTGCCTTCATTTCAGTCCTGATGCAGAGGAATTCACCACAGACGCAGGTGACTGTCACACAGGCTGTATTGAGCAGCCACCATGACAGTGTGTGTGGGAATGCTGCATTGTAGATCCAGCAGCCAATGAGGTGGAAAAAATGCACTGTGCACGTGAAGTCAAGGCATTGCTTTGTCCTTTGAACAAAGTACCACAGACCCAGGGACCTGTGCAGAAAGGACAGGCAAAAAAGGCATGAATGCTTGAAGGCATAAAAGTTGAAAACAAATCTGGTTGTATATTACTGTTGCCCAGCTTCTGTCTTGGTGTAACTCACATTTATGGTAATTAATAAAATGTACTGCTGGGTTACATAGTTTATCGTAACGCAGAAAACTGCAAAAAAACAGACAAGGAATGAGCTCAATATGAGACAGGCTCTAAGGTTTGTGAATCCTGGGCATGATAAACACTTATCTGGTAACATGTATTTATTCTTTTCAGTTATACACTTGACAAATCTGGTAATTAGTCTGATAAGTAACATCTGAATGTTGAATAGAACACATATTTTTGGGAGGCCAAAAATACTACTATTGTTCACATACAAGGGAGCTATATTTAAATGATATTTTGGTAATGTAGGTTTACTATAAATTTAGCATATGTGTTCCAAATTGCAGTTCACTTAGGTGTCCATATAAGTTATCAGGATTGCATATTTCCTTCTTTTCGCACCCCTCCTGCAGGCTTTGGTGGATATCTTGCACATTAAGTTTGAAAGTTTCTAAAATACCTCAAGTACCCAAGTGTTAAAAATAAAAGAAAGAGAACAATATTAGTCTTAAAAGCCTTACTTCATCATCCACATGCATGTTTGAATTGTAACCATAGACGTGTATGGGGTTCTCCATTAAGGAAAGCAAGGTTTTGCTGATGCACTCCCTCCTCCTCTGCTTTCCCGACTAAGATGATTAGGGAGGGGGTGGCCACTCCCTTAAGGGGGGACATGGTGTGTGGACATATTTTCTGCATATTTTGACCGAACTTGATGAAAATATAGAGGCTTATGTAGCTTTTCCTGCTGATTTCAAATATGAAAAAATCTTTTTTGTAGGTCAATTAGTTCAGAAGATACATGAAGCTGCCACTCTATTGTTTTTGGAGACAATAGGAAAAAGACTGTTCAGCAAAAAGTGAATATTATTGCATAGCTAGATAATGCAATAAGTAAGAAATGCAACGCTGCAAGCAGTTTTCAAATTAAATCATAATTAGTGATTCCACAGATGATAGAAGTTCAGTGTCCATGGCATGGCTATCACGCACAAAGAAATTTGATAACTTTGAAATTTATATGTGCAGGAAACGGAAATTCTGCTCTCAGCATTTTGTAATACGCTAATTGGGCTTTATGTTAAAAAAGGTTAACGCATGGTTAACGCACTCCTCTTTTTCCACTAGGATATAGCCATACACTTTATCCTCTTGCAGTGCGAGGTCATCTCGGCGTCGATTTCGGCTCAATTTTAGCTGGTACACGCTTGTATAAGGAGTCATTGCAGCTAGAATACTAATATTATCGGCTTGGAATTCAGAGTAGAGCTGCATTAGTAGCTGTAGATTTCAAAAAGGCAATAAAAAAAGACTCGTTTTTTGCTATTTTTTGGTCTCCACAAGCAGTGTCCCCCCTTAACGCTTACAGCACTACATGCAAGAGTGATCTAGGCTGAAACGTACATAGGGAAGCAGCAAACGATGTTGTACTTAACTTTTTTTGTAAAATAAATAAAGAAGGCAATAAAATGAACACTTCCCATAGTGAACAAAACTAAACACCAACCAAAGTACAAACTGAAAATCATGATATTTCAAACTAGCCAAATTTCTTCCTAAGTGGCGACTTAGGCCAAATTTACTGACACAGCTGTGAATGCATTTTTTTTATCTCGTAGATTGGACTACCTTAGTTGGTCTGCACATGCTCAGTGAGCTGTGTCTTTTTACCATGTGTGTCATGCACCAAGTAAAAATGTGTTTAAAGGTGGCACATAATAAACCAGCTGAAAGTTAACATTTATCCTGTCATCTTACCCTGCTTGTCTCTTCATTTCTCCTGTTGATTCAACCTTATCTTTACCAAAATTGTGGGGATATCACTTCCATTTAATGCTTGCAATCTCGACCTAGGGTGTAGTGCAGGAAACCAGGGAAATGGGAAAAAGCATGTAACAAGCACTGTGTGTGGTTGCTGTGTGCTTCTTCCACATCCTTGTTTCGTCGCACTGTGCCCTAGGTCATGAGCCTCAAGCCTGACATGGTATAAGCCAGCATGGGTGTTGAACCAGCAGCTTGAACTGTAATAGGGAAACAGCAGAAAACTGGCCAGGACTGGGCTCTTGTAGTCATTCCAAAACGCAATGCTTATTTTTACCACATGCAACTGGACAAGGCTTGAGCATGTGTCCTCCCAATTGCAAGGTAACCCTGATACTTGACTGATTGTGTGTGGCAAAAACACTCATTACCTTTCAGAATGGGTACAAGACGGTGGCCCTGCAGGAACCCTACTAGGTGATTTTAGGAATATAAGTACTCTGAGAAGCCCTTGGCAGCAAAAAAAAATAGTACATTAATGACCTATACATCATCACCTACAAAATACACTAAATCTTGGTTAGGCTGCCTCTGTAGTTGTTGGCAAACAAGTACAGCCACTCATTTGCACACACAAACAAGCAAGCAATTAAGTGTGTTATTTGAATAGCACATATTTTGATTCATTGCTGTCCTTGAAATAGGTGAATTTCACTGAGTGTGAACATGGAAAAATGGTTTTTCCTCAATATTTCCATTGTTGCACTCAAGAAATGCTTTGATGTTCTTCACCGTTACTTCTTGAATATTATTAAATCCAATGTATGGCATTGAATTTAGTAATGCAAGATGATGCATTGGCAAAGAAATAAAAAAAAAAAATTCCCTTTTTTTTTGCACTTTGCTTCATAGTACAATGTTGAACAGTTCAGGTAATGCTTCTCGTACAGAAAAAAGCCAGGGGACCAAAACCATAGCTTTTCTTCCCATGCACTAAAAAAAGGAATAAAAATGAGGGTGCAGGAGGCTAATCTAAAGCATGACAAAGTTACTTCTATGCACAAAAATACTGAATAAGTGGAATAGTCATTGCTACATGAATGTGCATCCATTAAGTGAGGCCAAACAGTAATGCCATATGAACATGAGCCACATCACATCACACTCTTGACATAAGCCTAAATAAGCAGCATGGTTTGTCCTGAAACAGCCCAGAACAAGAAAATTTTCTCAAGGATATCTAGTATTTTATCTAAGGTCTGCATTTTAAAAGAGTATGCACTATTAATATAATTTACAAAAGTTACAGGATATTAAATAGCTGCCTATTATTAATATTCTACCCCATCGAGAATGCTTGAATGTATCAAGTTGCAGTTGCCTTTTTGTTTTTTGGAAGGCTTTCAGATAAACCTAGATAAATGCACCATACTGTGCCACCCTTAGATCCTACAGCAAAAGATCTGCAAAGGTGAAAAGGCATACCATGGTGCCATTTTATTTCCACACATGGATGTCCATGTCAAACAAAAAGCTACAAGTACTTTGGAAACTTTTGCTATGTTCTTGCGGTCAAAATGGTTTTTCAGAGCACATGGTCCACTTGGATGCAAGAACAGCAAGCACCACTACTAACAAGTTTGAAAACTTTACAATGTAACATTCAACTTGGCAAACAAAGAAACCCAGACTCCGCTCTAACTATGCACATGTCACACTGGATGTTTTAATGTCATTAGAATGGAATGACATTACTTGGCTGCTACACAGCAATATTTAATACCATTTGAACCAAATGTACGCTCTCCACACCAGAGACAAAGCAAAGGTGTGGTGCTAAGCATTCTTAATTTGTGAAGCATTCATGTGAATATGCTATTACCTTTGTGCATTTTAAGCTATCCATCATTTTAGCCAGAAAACAGTATGACACAATGGCACGCTGTCACAAAATGTTTACTCTAAACCAGTCATGGGCACGTTACTAATGAAAAGTAACAGTGTTACAGTTACAGTTACCTCAACTAGAAAAGTAACTATGTTACAGTTACAGTTACTCAGCTTCCAAAAGTAACTTGTTACAATTACTGTAAAAAAGTAACGTCGTTACTTTTCCGTTACTGTGCAAGATTAATACACCGCAAACGAAATTATGTAGTTCTTTTAACGAAAACGTATGAAGGCGTGCAGTTAGTTGAAGTTGCTCTTAGCAAAGCGCCAGATAAAAGGAATGGAATGGGGCTCACACAAAAGCCCAACACCAGCAATCGTTGTGTACGCCTCATTTTATGCAACAACTTTTTTATTGATTGTCGGGAATTTATTTACAAAAGAAAGACAGATCCACGTGCAGTGGGAATCAAGGAAATGCGAAGCATGCATCACGAACGTAAAATAGATCTGCATTGTTGTCTCGCTATACTGATTTTGGGTACATATGAAGTTAAAGAAACGGCCGCAAGAGCACCAAGACTGTGGCATGTAGACCATGCCGCTCATGACACGCATGTCATGATTCTAATGTTATGGCTTGTCATTTACGTTCGTCATGCAGTCGTGCACGTGCCATAGCAATTTTGAGGTACATCCCATTAATGAAACGCGTGGCATGCAAATCGTGCCGCTCATGACATGCGTCGCATGATTTTCATGTTATTAGGACGTGTCACCCATGGTCGTCATACATTGTTGTCTCGCCATACCAATTTATTTTAGATGCGAAGCAGCTTATGGCGGAGTTCAATCCAGTGGTATTGGTGTGTGGCGTGACCACCCTTACTGCGCATGCGCAAACCCTCTCCACAACCTCCTCTCCACTCCCTCTCTCCACGTGACCTTCTCCACACATCTCTCCACGTGCGTTGCGTAGGGCGGGGTTTGCTTGCCGACGCTGCTGTTGCGTTTCGGCATGTCGAGCCCGCGTTTCATCCGTAGCAGTTTCCCGGCGACGTTGCCGTTTGCTGTTATTGTTAACGTAGACACCTAGTCAAACCGATGCAAACGTGGTGTGCCCTGCCCCCCCCCCCCCCTCTTCCGTGCTGCTTCGCATTGCCTCATGGTCCCCTTTAGCGGGAGATGGTGTATTTTTGGTATATATATATCAAGTTAACGAAACGGCCACAAGAACACCAAGACTGTGGCACGTAAATCATGCCGCTTATGACATGTTAACGCATGGACTCTTTGTCATTTATGTTCGTCATGTAGTCATGTTGTGCCATACCAATTTTAGCATACATTCCACTAACGAAAAGGCCAGGAGAGCACCAGGACCGTGGCACGTAAATCATGCCGCTCATGCCAAGCACGTCATGATTTTCATGTTATGACATGTCATTTATGTTCGTCATGCAGGCATGTTGTTCCATACCAGTTTTCGTATACATACCATTAACGAAACGGCCAGGAGAGCACAAAGTTGTAGGCGGCTAGATAGATACGCTCAAAGTCGCTGAAGTGCACTAGGAAATGCCTCGCATTTAATAGGTTGGGACAGCCTGGTGCCACAAAGCACTGCTGCACACTCGTAAATGAAATGGGAGCTCATCCTGAGACGCGACAAAGATATTAGGCCCCTTCGAGCCACCTTGCTGCCGGCACTTCGGGGAAGTGCTTTTTGGAACTACCGCCGCTTTGAGAATTGAACGTGTGTGAGGCATTGAAAAGCGTCTGTTTCTAGGTGGTTTCCGCGTGGGTGGTCATGAATAAATGGCTGGCCACGCAAAAAAAATTAAGGATACTGCACCGGCCTCTGAACATAACAGTGACTTTCTTCACTTAGGCCGACCTTACTGCGGTGTCGCGCACCTTTCTCTGCATGGGGGCGGGGAGAAGAACCCTTTCCCGCCCTTTCTTGTCGCCGACCGGCGGTGCTTTGCTTGCCTTCGTAGAAAAAAAGCATTCATTTCCGCCCTGGAAACACGTCAGCACATCTACAAAAAAAAGAAAAAAAAAAAAAGCCAGGAGCTGTCCGTGTCCTGCACAGCATCGCGATACAAACGATACATCGTAAAAGCATTGTGAGATACAAATACATTTTGCAAATTTATCTAGATACAGAGGTACACATAGTCATAAATATTTAAGAGACACATCGCGATAGTCTTGTATCGCGGTACTGCCGAGCCCTGCTTTTAAGAACTGTTGCTGCTGGATATTTTTTTAAAGGAAGTAACTGTAATGCTATTTACAGTTACAGTTACCGTGTAAAAAGTAACAGTGTTACAGTTACAAGTTCCTCTAAATTAAAAGTAACTAGTTACAGTTATAAGCTACTGAAAAAAAGTAACTAGTTACCGGTAACGCGTTACTAGTAACTAGTTACTGCCCAGGACTGCTCTAAACTACAGTGCCGTATGGCCGCTGTTGCTAGTTGACCACAGGCTGCGACAGGAAACACCATTTGCTCGAATGCGCTGATTATAATGTGTCATGCTTTGTGGTCTTTTCTATGATTATGCCTTTTCTTACTGATTACCGCACTTTGCTTGCAATTAAAAGTATACAGCAACTGAAGGCTTCACCTGATGCAAGTGAGTGTCACCACTCAGAGTTGCCATATTAGCCATAATAGTTTTCTATGCATGCTTATTCAGTGAAGCAAAGCCCTACATTTATTTTTAAATAAATAAGTTGGCTTTCCAGCCACTCTACACTTACTTTGTGCAACTTCTCTGCTAGTTATTTTGGAACTATTGTCGTGAATGAATGACATTAATTACTCATGTATAAAACCAGCACAGAGTTGCACTAAATATTATTCGAATGTAATGACATTAAAACATCCAGTGTGACAAGGGCATAAGTCATCCCGATACTAAATTGCAGATGTTATATGGCAGAGCAATGAGCATCACATCAGAACCTTAGAAGACAGTGATGATGTACTACAACAAAAGCATAGGAAATAAATGTAATATGGGTTCTGAAAGAACTGTATTCCTGTGTCTTTACTATCACCTACCTTACGCCACACAACTATGTGCAGAAGCAAGGCAGTGCAGATAAATGTTAATTGTGGAAGAACATGTTCTCAGCACACCTATTATTTTTGTCAAATATGAATGGTCCATACCACTTCAGTTACATTAATCAGACCTTCCTACTCATAAGAGGATCTGATGGCGAGTGTTTTTGGTGATACACACTGAAACACTGCCCCAGTAAAATTTCTATTCAAGGATAAACCAGAGTGAAAGGATGAGCAATACGGACTGAAATACTAAATAAGACAAGCCACAATATACACGAAGAAGTGCACATGTTTGTAGTTAAAGGGCAACTCCGGCGATTTTTCATTGTGCACTGATCTCAATCGTATTTCCAGCATATGTTCTCCTCAGTCCTGCAGTAATCTATGCCAAGCCAGGCAGTTGCAAGTCATTTAGTTCTCCTGAAAACGAATTTTAAAATTTTTTAGTGGATTTCCATGCGAGCCACCCTGTGTTCTTGACGTCATTATCTGCAATGCTGCCTACCCTAGCAGGCGGGCTGTCTAAAGCAAAACGGCGATACTTCAGCGCTCAAAATCATTGCTGTCAAGTTCAGAAGAACTCGATACATTGTTGGATGACATCGCTACTTTCATTTTTCTGGCACCAGCTCCATATTTCTCCCGGCGGGGAGGTTGTGACGTCATTGCATACGCTGCACGAAGCATGTACCCGTTTCGGTTTGAACACATCGTTCATTTGGTTATTTAAAATTATTGGCGAGTTTCTGAGCAACTTGAATTACCCTGGCTGCTCCAGGACTATCAGTACTATTGTAAAACAATGATATTATTGGAAAAACCGCCGGAGCTGCCCTTTCACTTAGTCTTGCTGTAGTTTGTTCCTCAAATTCCTTTTAGTCATGTCATACCAACTAACCTGACAGCAATAATTACCCATCAATGTGACACTTTATTGTTATAGCAATTTCGAAAAAATTTCCCCAAAAGGAAAAGCACAGAAGACTACATGCTGATACACTGTATATAATTGATGGCTGACAACATCGTTAATACACTTTTCACAATGATCCCTTCTTGAAATAAAACCGGAAAGTTTGCTTTTACACAACAGTGGCTTTTTCATGGGCATGTTAATCGCATCTATGTACTATGACAGATGCAATATGCTTCTATTCAATTGCATGGTGTGAAACTGCATAGAAGACAAAAAAATTTGTCTCGTCATTTGCCACACTTTTAGCTGCATGCATCCTAGAAGCTTTCGTGTTTGTTAGAGAGAAAGAACAAGGACGACAGCATGAAACATGCGACATTTTTATGGCCTACGGAACCCTCATCGTAGGAGATGGCTCACTTTGAAAAAAAAAAAAAAAGAAAGAAAAGAAAAAAGAAAAAAAAAATGCGATCACGGCTAAGGCGGCTTATGTACATTTGTAATGGCTGCTAATTTTGACAACAGCATGTTTGAGTAGAAATTAAGTATGACACATCCAAAGTAGCCAAATATTAAGTATTCTTACGTTCCGTTCATGAAGTATTAAGAGGTTGTAGTGTTAACAGTTGACGGGTAATAAAACACTTTCTCCATTGGCTTAAAAAGCTAACGTTGGCAGAAAGAGCAATGACGCAGGGGAAGAAAAAATACACGGACACAGAGGGCAAGGCATGCGAATGTTTCGTTTCCCTTACCCATGTCTCGTTTTTCGCGCTGTTGCTCTTTCACTATGTGCCAACAAGCCAAGGCTGCTCGCCGAACAGAAAGTTCAATATCATGCCACTTCTCAGAAACAAGCAAACGTTCAATCGCCCCCACTGATGCATGGTTCACGGCCTGAAGTAGTACAGTTGTTAAATATACACATGAGAGCAAAGCTGAAAGCATACTTACGCGAACAGCGAGTTTATGATATAGGATCCTATTATGCACCGCCCCCGTATGTCCTTTATGTGCACCGTCTGCAATTGATGACACCACATATTGCACAACATTGAAGCAGTACTGCCGCTACAATACTGGATTCTCACCTCGTAGGAAAATACTTGATCGAGCGACAAAACTTGGCCGGTGACAATGTCGAGGAAACATATCCAAAAGCCTAGCCCGACGTAGTACATACACTGAAGCGTAATCATTTGAGATATGATGAGGAAGGGGTCCCACACTGAGTAGCGAAAGTGACCAGCCATCATACGGAATGATTTGTCACAGACTTTCTTTACTAAATGAAGTGTGAAATTTCAAGCGGGGCAGCAATTCATCCCATCCGTCCAGTAACCCAGCCTCTGACCATGGCTTAGCAAGCCGTTCAGGCTGTTCTTTTCTTGAGGAAAGGCGGAAGGTGGGTGGAATCTTACGATCCCTTAAGTAAAATTAGTTTGATCATGATAAGTTTGGCGGCTTACGATATAACGCACAAGAGTGACATTGATTGCACTGACTAATCGTGGCCTTTGCGGTTGCGGATACGGGTTCGGATAGTTGTTCGCAATGTAATCCACAAAAAAATCCAACTCCGAACGTTTGTGAATGCGCTAGTAAAACAAGTAGTAAAATAATATGCCAATCGTCACAGGAGTTCAAGTATGTTATTATGCAGCTGTTAAAACAAAATTCAGAATTTTAAATTTAATGTAAGTCGTTTGCCTTGGCGTAGCGCCATATCCACTTTCGGTTCACGTTTTCCGCAACCATCCGCAACTTCCGCTCCTTTCGTGTGTCCTACCGGCCTCACTCGTACGGCCGCAGGTGAGGTTGCGCTGCGCCGCTGATCTGTGCCGCCTGGTTCTTCGAAAAATTCCTCTGGTCTCTTTTAAGCTGAGGTAACGGCATTATTAAGGTGCGGTAAACGTTACCGATCTTTTTAAATTGACTTTCAGCGCGCATAAAGGACTGTTTCCAGGTTTCACCTTTTGCAATTAAGCCTAACCTTTTCGAAGGCGGTGGAGGTCAAAAGAGGTAGAGCTTACAAGTTGCATTAAGTGTTCCATTTGTGCCTTCTTAGTTATTTGAGATGTCGGTTCACGTTTTATCTTGTAATGTGTTCACTTCCTGGCGTCATGTTTTTTTGTTTTTTTTCTATGTAGGAACAGCTTAGGGAGATGCATTGTACGTGCCAGAATCTATCGATTTGCACTCGTGCAGGTCGGATGCGTACTACTAGCCATGTGGGTAAATCAACATGCATAAAATTACGATTTCGGGTCGTTCTGCCTGATGTGTCGGTGTGTTTGTTGAACATACGATCTCTGCGGGTAGTTCGACCTTTGCACGAAGTGAAACACCCGAATTCCGTAAAGCTCTAGTATAGCAATAGCTTGTTTTTTGTTTTGTTCTCGTATTATTCGGAAACGAGCGTTCGATGAACTAGGAACACGTGTATTTAAAGGCTCAGATTTAACCTGCAAACTTCTGTCGTGTTAATCGATGTTCCTATCCACTAAAACTTGAAAAACCTCAGAGTTTGCTTGTGAAGGCATGTACAAAACTAAGATACGCCGGCACGAATGGGCGGTTGACTGATTTTGAGTTGCATGCTTCACAGTGTACGATCAGAGCCGCGTTTGCTTTGTCCCCAAGTTGTTTGGCTAACCGTTTTTCATTAATAATATTGAAACTTTTATTACTGCATAATCATTACATTTTGAAGCATTCATGCTCTGAATTTCGAGTATGCCTGTCACGTACAGAGTATACACAGTGTCACTGTATTACATATACTCGAGCAGTTATCGGTGTAACCCTTTGGCTCTTGTGCTTGGGTTTTTAGAGATCAGTGAGTGAGTCCAAAAAGATTTGCTATGCTTGCTGGTGTGCCATGGTGAGTGTGACATAAAGGTGAGAGGTATGCTTGGTATGAATGTAAGCTTGATAGTTGAAATAGTTAGGTGGTCAAAATTGAAAGCTTATATTGCTTGTCCGTGCATGTAAACTGCTCAGCGAATGAAATGCGGTACTCAGACCTCATGACAGGTTTTGTACTGCTGCACTACGCTGAGCACAAAACTGAATCACAATGCTTCATAAAGTGTCTCGCTTTTATTAAGTACCACAAAGAATCGGCTCGGTGGCCCCAGTGGAAAGTGGCAACTCTGAAAGCATCAGATGCCGTGTGCTCTGTATATCGTGTTTCATTTGCTGATTACTGTACACACTATGTAGCTGGCAAGATCCTGAAAGATCCTCCCACACCATCTAGTTCACATTAGCAAGCGCTCTCATTTCAAAGCCTGCCCGTATGCCACACATATTTCCACTGGTGCCATTGTCTTCAGGAGAACTAGTGTGGTCTAACGGCATCTTGCAGGAATTAGCCAGCACGTGGCTGTACACTTGATGTCTAGAGGTTTTAAAAGCCTGAGCCCCTCAGTGCTTTTTGACTGTGGCTGTTGCTGCTTGTTTACTGAATAGGTTCCATTGCTGTTGGCCTAGCTTTGCTAGCAAAACAAGGTTCGAGCTCTTGTTGGTTGTAGCTTCCAGTGCACTCGCTGCATAGCCTCACAGCCAGGCTTAAGTCCACTTTAGGCAGGACACAGTTTTTGATGCTCTTATCTTGATAGGGATGGCAGTGCCATCTTGATGCAATGCAATGAAATAGAGCATCATAGCTGTTAGAGAGCGCAGCTATGGTCAATGAATTGGCCCTTCAAGAGCACCGCCTCCAACATTCTCTGTAGTGCGAGATTGTGGGTCTGAAAGGCAATGGACTGAGAGCTGGTGTTGGGTTGTGCACATCTGAGCATTGGGTGAAAGATGTGAAGGAGCTTTTGCTGCATGTTGATTTTAGCAGGGCAGTGTGTTGATTTTTTTTTTTTTTGTTACTTCTGCACTTCAAAGTACTGACATGGATGAATACAATACATATTGAATAACCCTGAATCTCCTCTGCCTTACACTAAACTATGTGTCTATTGTATTGGTCCATTGTAAGGTCGGTGTGTTACGGTGTTCCCTGTAGTCCTTGTTGAATTTGCAGTACCACCCTGTTACAGTACATAAAAGTATCATATTTGTCCAAGTTAAGGCTGGCTTCCTTTCCAAAACCCCTACTTTTGAAGTCTTCTCCCACTGACACATTTTGACTAACTAGGCAATAGTGATAACACAGGTGTAGTAAGGTGTATTCCCCAGTTGTACGAAGGTTTGGCAAGGATTGAATTTGACTACGGTTGGCTTCTTTATGTGACCTGCACAAATGAGTTAATTGTTAATGAGGAATTTGATCTCCTCATCTGGCCCAACCACAATAAAGGATTCACTGTCTGCCTTCATTCCATTAATGCAAACTCTGGTAGTCTTCATTCAGTGAGCCTTCAAGACATTTAAATGCCACCTTCCTCTGTGTTTTGTTTTATCAAGCTGGCGATGCTATCTTTGCATATGTATGTGAAAAATGGTGCTGCTACAAGTAGAAACGATTTTTTTTTTTTTTTTGCTGATGCATTGCTAGGACATCTGTAAAGGGACTGCTGCCATATTTTATTGATTTCCTGTTCTTAATCACAATAGAAAGCATACCATTTGAAGTGTGCAAGCTTTCAGTCATTTCGCTGGAAAGTTAGAAATTGTTAAAACGGAATTTTTCTTTGTGGTCACCTTTCGGCATATGTAGGGATGCTGGCAACACTGGTAACTGGGCTTTTGCAGTATTAATTGAAAAATGAATATTACTCTGTTGCGAAGGAACATTACCAGATTTTAAGCAAAATGAACCTGCCTGTGTATCCCTTTGTTTTTCGTTACACTTCCGACACACGTCACCAAGGGTGGTGCCATGGATCATTTTTTCGCAGCTTTCAAGGTCAAGTTAAAAATATTTTTTATTTATGTGGTACAAGTGTGCTCGTTTCAGTCAACATAAAAAATGGTCTTTTCATTTTCACTATAACCAAATAAAATTTTCAACTTGTAGACAAAGACCAGTAGTAGTAGTAAAAGTTGTACTTCTGGCTTAGTTCATTGTTTGGTCAGTTCATGTGGGACACATCAAATGTTTCCAGCTCAATATAGTTAGCTCCACCCTTGCCATCTGTGCCCTGTGGGCCATGATGGACTTGTGAAGTGCTGTATAATGAAAGTTGTGAACCTGTGATAGTTTGACTTGAGGAAATCTATGAACTCTTCCAGTTAGCCAGGAGAGGAGGAGTTAACATAGGCTTGCATGCTTGGAGCTGTGAAAATAGTGCTTAGAAGATAGGCGCAAACAGATGGTAGACAGGGACAGGTGTTCACTATGTATTGTTTATTCGTGAAGATGCCCACTGGTATTCACATTGAACTCTGCGGATGCATATTGTCCCAAGGGCACCTCATTTAGGCAACACCAGTCATGCCAAGATCTTGGTCGCAGAGCTGCTTGCTAAAAATCATACTTGATGGACATTGTACTGAAAGTTTGACGATACAGAAATAATTTTTAGTTACAATTTCTACATCTGGTGCTGCAATATTATGCTTTGTTATATTTGGTCTTAAAAAGGTGTTCTATTGACATAATGTTATAAAATACTAAGTTGTTTGTTACATTGGGAAGCTTTCTTTTATCAAGGTTCATTATTCGATATTTTTTTTTTCTTTGTACAGCTAAGTATTTTGTGCTGTAATTTTGTGTTGTAGTTTATGCCAGCTTTCAAACTCTCTGTGGCTGGCTGAAAGCCACAATTTTAAGTCTCTATAGCCTGGTGGATTTTATTAAAGAATTTGCTTGATGTTTTAGGGTGTCATGTTTGCTTGTTTGCTGCTTGCCAACAATCATTCTGGTACACTCCCAGTTTTCATTTTATCATCGTCATCATCAGCCCATCTTACTTCGTCGACTGCAGGACAAAGGCCTCTCCCAATGCTCCCATCCTTTCCTGACCTGCATGAGCTGATTCCATTTGATGCCTGCGAATTTCTTAATTTCGTCACTCCATCTTACTCACTGTTGTCCACGGCTGCACTTACCTCTCTTGGTATCCACTCCGTTGTTCCATCTGTCCATCGGTTATCTAGCCTTCTCATCACGTGGCCTGCCCATGTCCATTTTTTCTTCTTGACTTTTATTATTATGTTGGCTACCCCTGTCTGTTCCCTTACCCACTCGGCTGTCTTCCTATCTCTTACTGCAATGTCTATAATTTTTTGTTCCATAGCCCGTTGTGCGGTTCTTAACTTCCTCTCAACATAACTCCGTGTAATAAGCCAGCATATATTCATTCTATTCAATATTTAACTTTGTGCTGTGTCTGCAATAAAAGCAATAAATAACTTTTTCCAGTTTTTCTTAGCAACATGCTACTACTAAACTGGGGGCACCTCCTAGGAATATTTTTTTTTCCGTTGCACAATCTGCTATGTAGCACTGTTGGTCATTCCCATCAATCTGTATAGAAAGAGTGCCTTCTGTGCTAAACAAGGAAGAACTTTTGCTTTTACCTGTTATTTTTGAAAGTTGTTGGAAGTAGTTTGAATGTTGATGTGCATACATGGGTGCGAGCTGTGGCTTGGCAGTACAAAAATACTTGGTAGAAGGAAAAATTGCACTCTCCATTTGACATTGGAGGCCTTCTTTATGGAAAGTAATTTTTTTTTTTTTTTGTATCGGCACTCCTTTGAAAAGCTCAGAGTCTGAGTATGAAAAGATCAGAGTATGAATTGGCTCTGTGACTTGTGACCTTGGCCTTGTTAGTGTTGCCATTGAGGTGGTGTGCATGTGTACATTTCTGTATAAATATCGGTGGGCAGCTTTATGAACTAACCCTTGTCGGTAAGCACTTTTCCATGTCTGCTTATTGTTTGCATGAGTGTTTTCGTTGCGCTACTTCCACTACTTCAGAACTAACAACATTATTGTGACTGTGTGGATAGCGTGAAAATGGCAGGAAAGCTCTGTTAGCCATGCACAAAATTTCATAAATTTTACCTTACAAAATCCCGTACTTCCTACACTTCTGATGGTTTGGTATTTCGCGGTTGGCTCCTTGAACTTGCTTCATCATAGCGTGCAAGCTTATATTCTTTGATGGGAGGTACCTAGACTGTACCCACCCTTTTTACTCATAATCGACTTGTAATAAAATATGGTGAATCAGGGCAGTTTTAATCATTTTGGGTCTTTTGCATCTGCAGGGCTTCTTGAGAATTCTGATTGAAGTTATTACAGGTTGTTGGTATGTTGTGATTGCTTGCTGGCTTCAGCAGTGCCACGTCTTCTTCAGTGTTAACAAATTGTCGTGCAATTTGTTTTTCAGCATGGCGAGCCGACTGCTGCAGATAAAGCGTGCAGTCACGTTGGCGCCCATAGTAGCACGGGCCCAGCCAGCAGCTGCATATCATGGCCGTGCCCTTATTGGCAAGCGAGAAGTGGTTGGTTTTGGTATGAACGGCGAGTATAGCTACATCGACAACCCTGACTTCCCAATGCCAGCTATCCGTTACAAGGAGCCCACTCCAGATATAGAAAAATTGCGTGAGAAGGAGAAGGGTGATTGGAAAAACCTCAGCCTGGAGGAGAAGAAAGCATGTGAGTCAGTAAGACGCAGTTTTCTATTTGAGTGTAAAATGTGCAATATTTGTCCTGTTGTAAATAAGCCTATGGCCACGAAGGTTTAAAAGGGCAACCATATACATGCAATACAGTGGAAGAGTAAAGCAGCGATCAATTCTCGTTGTGTGAACACAAATTTCACAGCTTTCACAATTTTTCAAATTGATTGCCATGTCGATGTTCATAAACTAGAGCATAGTGGACCTGATTTATAAGCCGTCATTGCTGTAAGACTGCTACATGTCTCCAGTGTGAAATGCTGTGCCAGCATATGATCAATTGAAATCAAAGCATTGTTATGGTTCCCTGTGGCGTCTCAGAGCTAAGGGTGTGTCCACATTGGGAATGTTTTTCATGTGAGTCGGCACAATCTCACCGGTGACAAACAGGAGGCATACACATTAGTTCTCTCATCCCATGCAGTGACATGTCCATTGGACCTGCCCACTCTCCTAAGATGTGCTCTATTAGTACAGCCATGCTGGGGCAGCGGCAGTGTTGAATTGGTGCTTTGCATGGACAGCCATGGCTGCGCTGGCAGTGTTCCAGGGCAGCCTTGGTTGTACGCACATCACCTTCTGTTCTCCCATTATCCTGATTGGCTTCTGACAAGCCATGCATATGCTTTGTTGTGGGATGTGCCACCAATCCCATAGCTGTCTGGTATTAGTGTGAATAAGAAAAACACAGCCACAGTAACGAAGTAATACTACAAACATTGCAAATACTATGTCCTTGCTATGACCCTGATATTGGATGAGGTGAAGGCTGATTAGCAGCCAAACTGTTTGTTACGCAGTTTCACAGTAACCAGCAGAAGTTGCTGTGCAGATGCTTGGGCAAAAAGCAATGTTTTGTAGCTAGCCAAAAACAGGCACTAAGATAAGTGATGGTTGGGGATTGTCCTCCACAACAAAATATGAAAACCTTTGCAAGCTATGGCTTGTTGCCAGAGCTTAAAGATTGCATGCATGTGGTCTTCCCTTAAGTGATATTTTGACATTTTTTTAGGTGTTGATGTTGGCGATAACTAGCACAGTTAAGATTTTCCTGATTCATGCATTATTGTCACTATGCTTGTCCAAATAATGCTGTGAATACCGTGTTTGCATGAATCTAACGCGCACCTTTTTTCCGATAAAACGGGTCTAAAAATCGTATGCTCATTAGAATCGAGTGCGAACGAACGACACCATTACCATATCACCGTCGGAATCAAAATGGCCGCCTCCTAACGTGCTTCGGTCGCTGTCGAACAGTCACTGCTGCGAAAACGAGCTAGCGGCGCGGCGCTCTTTAGCCCGCTTAGTTTCTGTAGTTTCTATGTCGCCGCCGGTCCCCCGTGTAACGATGCCACAACACACATGACGCGTAGGCCGATGATAATTGCCGCACCGGCTTGGCCTTCTTGCAGCCAACCAGTCGCTACGTCGCCGATGCAATCTTCGAGACACCCAGCCGCACGAGTGGCCGTAACGGGAAAATAGATGTTTCCCATCACCACGTGCAAAATGGCTCATCATCACATTTCTCCCTCATATCCATACTGAGCCCGAGCCTCTCAGTCGTGCGCGCAGCTTGACGTCCGAGATTGCATCGCGGCAATCACATGACCACGCCCCGACAATGCTTAGGCTTAGCAGCGCCAGCCAGCGCAGCATGCATGGCAGTACGCGGCAGCGGGCGTGAGGGAACTGCGATAGCACGGAGGAATGCAGCATTGCGAGTAAATGATGTTATCGCCGCTAGCACGCGGCTACGCCCGGCAGCGTGCGGCAGTTTTATCGGGACGCAGGACTTATGAATCGGCGCTCCGAATGTCTTCGAGACCCGGCGGATCAAGTGAAGCGGGACTGCAGGGGTTTAATGTTAGTGGCGCGTTTATTATGCGAGTGCGTTCATTATGCAAGTATGGCATTTGGTTTTATGAATGTGAGAAGGTTGAGCACTAAGGCATTTTTTTTTTTCATGTCATGAAAAAATGGGTGCACGTTACAATCGAGGGCGTGGTAGAATCGTGCAAATACGGTATTGTGTTGTGTGAATACTTGAAATTTTGAATAGAATATTTTCTTCATTTGAAGCGTATTCAATCAAAAAAGTGCATATTCATATGTTCAGAAATATTCAACTATGGCCTAATATACGGTGCATGCAGTGATATTTAAACATCTTTGATTATTTGAAATGACAAATTAGGGGTACTATACATTATCTTTGCAGGAGAACATCGCAGTACTAGGCTTGTGCATACAGGGTGTGTCAGTTATCATGCAGCACGATTAAGAAAAAAAAGAAAACGCTCACATTACTCTAAGAAAGCGTAGTGCATATTGTTCCTAGTAAAGTGGAGTAGCCGCGAGTAATTTTTTCGTTAATTAAATTTAATTATATAATTGTAATCAAATATATTTGAGAACTACTGTTATAATCATTGAAGCATTAATGAGGCAGTTGTAGTCAGCCACGTGGGGCATCTTACTGCACTACTTTCAGCGACCTACTAATTGCGTACTCATTTTTTTCTGAATGATAAGGGATCCCCGCGAAATATGAAAAGTACCATGTGACAGCGCTCTCAGCTGCATCGTAAAGCAGCACCCTCAAACAAGCTGATTGAAAGCTATTGCTTTACCTCTCGCACATCAGAAGAGACTGCACATCACCTTGATAGTGGTACGGAAGCAGCAGCAAGCTTCGTGGATTACCAATGATTCCTTCCTGTCACTACACGTCACACTTCTCAGTCTCTTACGACTTACTGATCCACTTCATAAGAATGGCCTTTGATAGCATGGATAACTCTGAGGAAGTGTGTTCAGGGGCGCTGCTTTACAATGTGGCTGGGAGTGCTGCCACGTGGTACTTTTCATATTCTGCAGAGATCGTTTATTATTCAGAAAAAATGAGTATGCAATTAGTACGTCGCTGAAAATAGTGCAGTTAGATGCTTAACGTGGTCGACTACAACTGCCTCATAGACGCTTAAATGATTAGAAGAGTACTTCTCGAATTATAGATAATTAGTTACAAGTATGTAATTACATAATTAAATCTAATCAATGAAAATGTTACTCGCGGCTACTCCACTATACTAGGACAATATGCACTAGGCTTTCTTTGAGTAATGTGTATTTCTTTAAGGGGGGACCCTGCACTTACAACTTTTTTCAAAACTTCTTGTTCAATTTTGGTGAAACTTGCTGAGTTAATGTATATTTGTGTGCTGATTTCAAGTATGCAATTATTTTCTTAATACAATATGTAGTTCTTAAGCTACCAGACATTTCATCTGTCCCTTTGGGAGGAAGAAGTTTTCCTAAACTAAGTCAGTTACAGGGTAAATCAGCGTATCAATGATCAGGAATGAAAACTGTATGAAATAAAACAAGGATGGAAGTCCTAAACCCATTTGTTCAAAAGTTATGGCATGTCAAACATTCAAGAGTGAAATTCCAGCTGGACGTTAATACGTAAATGTTGTTTTTGTAAAATTTTCTTCAGAATAACTCTGTGCAATTTAGTCTTACTTCATTCTATACTAGTTTATCATCCTGGCAAAAAAAGAATTTTAGCAATAGCACATTTAGAACCCAAGATATTACTCCTCCAAAACTGCAAAAGCACCAAAATAGCAATAATGAGAAAACGAGAAAAAACAGTTGACAAAGTGTTTACTGACACAAACTTTACGCGAAGCTTGCCAGTGCCATTCAGAATACTCTAGGTGCATTATCTGGATGCACAGAGACCTTGTGGTTTTTTGTGACTGCTTTTCTGGGTTGCTCTTCTGAGACCGTTCTGTGCGATGTGAGCTCCATGTGGCTGCGATGTCGCCGCAGTTGTCGCACAACACTGAGTTTCACCGCGAGACCGTACTCGCGATCACCACGTACAAGCTTTACTGCACCTCGGCACCATAGCGACGCAGAGACTCGAAGAGATCGTTGACAGCGTCGAGGTCGACGATGGTGTACGGCGCTGCAGCTTCCGTAGTCACTGTTTTCGCAGCACTTAGTCGGCTGAAGTTGTCGATCTTCTGCGTGGTCGCCGGCATCAATGCAAGCCGCTCCATCGTAGCTTTCTCGCCGGCATGCATGTCCCGTGCCATGTCCTCTATTACGAGCGCCTAATCTACCCTCACGCGACCAGTGTGAGAAAATGAAACGGTCTCACGCTCGACTAAGCGGTGGCGCCGTTTTCATCCACGGTGTTGTTGTCTGGCGGTGCTTCGTGAACGGCTGCCGTTTGCGTGGCGATGCGGCGCAATGTCACGTTATCACCACGCGCTTTTCTCTTTCTTCGTTTCCGCACGAACTGATTCAGCGTGTGGTGCTTCAACGCCCCGCCAGGCATGACGAACTTTGGAGCGATAAGCGCGAAGATAACGCAATGAAAGCAATGAAAGCGCAATGAAACGACCTCTGCAAAATGGCGGCTTGGCCAGGCGCGGCTCCGAGTCTCACTCAAGATGGCGGCGCGGAAACCAAGCACATAGACCAACCAGAGCGCGCCGTTCGGATCACATGCTGTGGACTGACTAATAGCAATACGTGTTGGGCCCCATGTTTGCGAGCCTTTTTCTTCCTCGCGGAGTGTGCACAGGGTGGCTAAGCGAATAAAAAATAGCACCAGAAACGCGGGCTTTCCAACGACACCAAAATGGTGGCGGCCAAGTGCGTAGTTTTCGAGCTACGCGCGGTCAAAATCGAGGCAATTTGTCCCAATTTCGAGGGGCAACGTTCGCGGAATCGCATATTTATAGAACAATAACACAAGAAATATGCACTTTTGTGGATCCAAAATTTGAAGATAGGTGCAGAAACATGTCGGGAATGCAAAAATGAAGAGACTGAAAATGCGATTTTTTGGCCAATTTTCGGTCTCTAAGAGCCGGGTCCCCCCTTAAATCGTGCTGCGTGATAATTGGGACACCCTGTATATTGGGATGAATGTTACTATATTCAGTCTCTCCTTGACATGTATTAGTTCCGGAATTTGGAAGTATTGCAAACGAATGGTCATATTTTCCACATGTGAGCCACCTGTAAATGTTGCTTCACAGTGGCATATTGTTGCCAGCCTTTCCAGGGGGAAATGCACACTGCCGTGAAGTCTTGCTTCGTAGTGTAGTCATATTACGATTAAGCTTTTAAGAGTCATAGGGCAGGGTGCATGAGCTTACATTTGTTGGGCATGGTACTATATTTTAAAATGTAGTGTACGTTATTGCTTATAACTCGCTCACTACTATTCAAATCCCACTGCTGTACTCTAATTGCTTCTAAATCATTCTATATGTATATTGCCATTCAGTGCTTGCTTCAACCTATTTGCTTCAAACCTATTGACACATGTCATCATCATCAGCAGCAGCCTCTTAGGTCCACTGCAGGACGAAGGCCTCTCCCAACGATTTCCAATCCACCCTATCCTGAGCGAGTTGGTTCCACTTTATGCCTGCAAACTTCTTAATTTCATTGCTCCATCTAACCTTTTGCCTGCCTCTGATGTGTTTTCCCTCTCTTGGTATCCATTCCGTCGCTCTTACTGTCCATCTGTTATCTTTCCTCCTCATGAGATGTCTTACCCAGGTCCACTTCTGACACGTGTAGTTCTTATTTCTTTATGAGTTCTCTTATTCTGTAATGCAGAATTGGCATTATGAGCTTTCGAAAGGAGCATATTTTACTGAGTTTAGTGCAGCTAGTGTTCTAAAGACACTTTTCTGCCAACTCTGCGATTTATCACCTTTGAGTGCGCTTTTCAAAACATCATTTGCTTCTTGATAACAATATTATTTTCCCAACAAGGAACAAGTAAAAACCTTCCTTATGTGTGCTTTATTACACTTTGCTATCAAGGTAATCGTGAAAAAAAACAAAAACACGTAGTACATTTTAATTACATCTAATTCAAGGATTTATTGCTGTGCTGAACTACTTGCATGTGAAAACGATGTTCAGTGGGTGAATGAGATAAAGAAACATGATTGTTATATGGTTGTAGCTAATATGCACTTACACAGTTGCTTTTGCACCTTCAAGAAGTGAGAATTGAAACAAAATTTTGTAGAGAGTTCTTTGCCTTATTTTGGTGTGCAAGCCTTTTTCATGGGTCCTTTAACACTGCCCTTAGCTCGAATAAGGACTGCTTTATGTTGAAATAAGTGCAGTAACTATTACTTTGATGGCATTGGTGTCTCGTTTTCGCGGCAGTGACCGTTCGACAGCGAGCGAAGCACGTTAGGAGGCGGCCATTTTGATTCCGACGGTGATATGGTAATGGTGTCGTTCGTTCGCACTCGATTCTAATGAGCATACGATTTTTAGACCCGTTTTATCGGAAAAAAAGGTGCACGGTAGATTCATGCGAATACGGTATTCACAGCATTATTTGGACAAGCATAGTGACAATAATGCATGAATCAGGAAAACCTTAACTGTGCTAGTTACAAAATTTATCGCCAACATCAACACCTAAAAAAATGATGTAGCTTTAGAAATAATGGGCATTGTGCTTACTGTCTGCCTTCTTCCTCTTTGTTCTTTAGTGTATCGGTACAGCTTTTTCCAGACCTATGCTGAAATGAATGCATCTCGAAATGAGTGGAAAGCCATTGTAGGAAATGTGTGCTTGCTTTTGGGTGCTACCCTTTGGGTTTGGATTTTCCTCAACAAGTTTGGTGAGTATTGCTTCTTGACCCCTTGCAGGTCAGTGCGTATATTTACAGTGCCGTCTCTAAGTTAGAAAAATGTACCAATTTTTCAACCTCCCTTTGCCTAGTAAGTGCGGCCACCCTGTTGCGATACAAAGAATTTTGTTCCTGTGCCTAGTCTCTTTTTGTTTTCTCTTTCATGGTTATTTTACACCATTGTACCACTCACTACTCGTTCATCTAGGCTTGTGTGCTGTGTTTAGTTTTTATTTCATCTCACAAGTGGTTTCCATTTGTTGTGCCCACAAAGAAATCTGATTTGGTTTCCAATCTCACAAAGGTGAACGCTTGATGCTTGGTCATTTATTGCCCATAATAGTGTGGTTACAGCACTGTGACTTGCGGTGGATTGCCGGGGCTTCCCACTTAGAAGCTGATGATAATCAATCTGTGCAAAGGTTAGCTTGAAGAGATGGTGGCTGAAAAATGTGGCACAAAAAATCTAAAACTGACAAGCATGAAATTTCCCGAAACACCATTGCTACCACTAGAGTCGTGGCTTGAGTACACAAAGTGCCTGTTGCGTACTCAGCAGAGGAGATAGTTGACAAACGTGAGTGCTAGCAGTGCTGCTCTTGGGGAGTGAATAGACTGTGCTGACCGACCAAGAGCCTCGTATGGTTCCGGGCTGGGTAATAAACAGTTATGCATATGCAGTCGGTCCTGGTATATCAAACTCGGATATATAGAATTATTGGCTATATCGGACAGTTAAAAAGTCTCCTTCAAAAACCAATGCAAAAGTTTAGGGATGGTGCGCACACATATTGAACACTCGTGGACCGTCGCATTTGATATAACGAACTTTGACCTGCACCGAACCCCTCAAATGTGCTCCTCCTTACATAATTTGATCATTTTTCAACCGCCCTCCAACGTGTTGCAGTCTATTTTTGCACGCAATGGTGTCGAAAATGTGGTGTTGCGTTGCTTTGGGGGGGTTGCACAGCGCTCGTCAGTGCACTAACTTGTCTGCTGCAAAAAAATTAGTGCCTCTCTCCTGCCTTTGCATCTGCTTCTCTTCTCTCCCAACCCTCACGAGAGAAGAGAGGCAGACACGAAAGAAAAAAAAAAGGGGGGGGGGGGTAATTCCGTGTGTTGCAAGCATGACTAATGATTTGTCAAAGGCGTGTGCTAGAAAAGAGAAAGACTGTGGTGCCATTGTAGTTTTTGCGGAACCGCTTGGGTAGCCAGCACCTGACAAGACTACCCATCTAATAACGAAAACTACATTGACAGCAGAGTCCCCCCCCCCCCTTTTTTTTTTTTTTGGACACGCCAGAAACTTGGACTAGCAAAGACACTTGAAAGAATCTAAGAACAGCACAGCGTGCTATGGAAGTTGGAATGAAAAATGATAGGCGTAACACTGAGAGCTAGGAGGACGGCAGGGTCGAATAGAAAACAGGCAGCGGTGGCTGATAGCGTAATCTACATAAATTTAGAAAGGAATGGAGGTTGGCATGCCATAAAATGTAAAGGACAGAAGAGTGATAGTCATTAGAAGGACTGAATCAGAATTTGTTGGTATAAATACAGAAACATAGCATTTGTTTAGTATGCATGGATACCAAGAGAGGGGAAGCATGCCCATGGAAGATGGAAGGTACGATGGGCAGGTGAAACTTCAAAAATTTGCAGGTTTAACATAGAATTGGCTGGCCTAGGACCGAGTAGGATGCAGACGATTAAAAGAGGGCTTTGTCCTGCAGTGGGTGCAAGATAGGCTGACAGTGATGACTGATGACAAAGCAGTAAGCTTTACGATGGTGGCTTGTACCACTGTTGCCAGTATGCTTGTACTACAGTAGAATCTCAATGATACGATTACAGTTGATGCGAATTTTAATGTTGTTTTGGACGGACCACATTGTATAAAATGCGCCCTTATTCGATGTTATACAAACAGTTTCCCCAGCCATTGCGGATGATATGAACGTGCGAAATGACCGCTTCACGCGAGCGACTGACTCAGATTTTTTACTGCAGATTTTTTCCGCGAGTTCCTTATGACTTTAAACCGGAAAATGGAAGCGAAGAGAGAGAGAAAACTTTAATCAACAAATAGGTCCGGCGATTTGGTCGGGGTAGGGCCACAAGCACCCCAGCCTAGGTGACGGCAGCGAAAAACAGAAAAATTTGCTTTTTGTAGACCAGTGTTTGGCCCATCCAAAAGACTGCAACTTCAGCAATGTCGCTGTAAGGTTCCTGCCCGCAAACACCACGAGCTGTCTACAGCCGCTGGATGCGGGAATAATCTGAAATCTGAAGCACCATTTCGAGAGATTGCTTGTGCGGAGGCTCCTGGTGAAAATTGAGCGCAAGGATGAAAAATTGCGAATTAGCCTGCTTGACGTGTTACATTTCTTGGCCATGTCCTGGGATAATGTGACCCAGGACACGATCGCGAACTGATTTCGCAAGTGTGGATTTTTCGTGGAATCTGATGCGGCTCCGACGGAAGAAAACCAAGAGCCTGACGACGATTTTGCACATCGAGGGTTGAGAGAACCTTGAAACTCTAGCTTCGGCGTGAGACTTCGTCACCGCGGATGACAAGTAGCGACCTGTAGGCTGCGATCCATCGAAGAATTGGTCGATGAGGCAAAGGATTCCGAGTCTGACAGTGATGGTGAAGATGCCGGTGAGTGTGATCTCCTACCGTCAATGTGGGAAAACCTTGACGCCCTCGATGTACTGCGTCACACCATAAGCACCGGCAGCGTGAGTGAAGAAACCGCAGCACGGTTTTATTCCTTTCAGGCGGCTTTCTTGAGGGACAGTGAAGTTAAAAAAGTTCAATAGAACATCATGGACTTTTTCAGGAAGAAGTAGTTGACCCCAATAAAGTTCTTGTTCATCTTCATGATCAGCTTCAACTTGTTTTGGCATACTTTACGTGCTCCCTACGAATTCGTATCATCGAGATTCTACTGTATATGGCAAAACACTTGCGTGTCCCACTGTTGCTATACTGTTAAAGCAAAATCCAATTCTTTCAGCGTGCTGTTACACATGGTTTATTGTGCTTGTGAAAAGCAACGTTATGTTGTTTGTGCTTGTCTGTGCCGGATTACCCTGACGCGCTAGAAGTATATGATTACCCATTGTAAAATTCACTGAGAAAAATTTGTTACGGGATACCAGAAAATTAGGTACTTGTAAATCACATGGTTCACAAGTCCGTAGGCAGGAATTTTCTTGGGGGGGGGGGGGGCACTTGCTGAAGGAAGGCATTGGATATTGTGTAATGAAGCGCGCTGTGCGTAGCGCTGCATCCGTATCGCAGTTGCATCGCAAGTGGGGCTCGGCCTGGACACTGTTACTGCCTTGGCTGGGAGGCCTATGCCGTTTCGGCTTGTCAGTGCCATCTGCTGCATCCACGACCACGTCTGACTACTTTGTTATAATTGGTGGAGGTTTGCTGGGTCTCCCATAACCCTGGAATTTTGCACCCGAACCCTACCGGCCATCATGACCACTGAAAACAACACGAGCTCTCCACCACCTGCTCCTTGGAATGTCTGCCTTGGCATGCTCAGTTAGCGCGATCCTCCCACATTCATCGGCACCACGAAATTGATGACTGGCTGACATCGTATGAACGTGTCAGTGGCCACAACAAATGGGACGTCACGAACTTGACAACTGTGTCATTCTACCTCACTGGCATCGCTCACTTGTGGTTGCACAACCACGAAAACGATATCCCCAGTTGGACAACGTTCAAAGCAAAAATGAACGAGGTCTTCGGCTGTCCTACTGTTAGTGCGGAGCAGTGCCTGCAGTCGAGATCCCATTAACCACGTGAAAGCTTCACCAGTTGCCTGGAAGGTGTCATTGATCTGTGTAAGGGGGGGGGGGGGGGCGGGGTGAGTCGGTACGGCAGTGATGGAGACATAAAATAGAAACACATATGGAATGGTACTGACGAGGACAAATTTCAGATGCTCATTTGAAAGAGCCCTTCTACTGTTGCCTAGGTCATTGAGCTCTGCCAGAGCTACGACAAACTTCGGTGGCAATGCCTTGTCACATGTCATCCTGTTCACCATCAAGGATAATTGTCCGGCCTAACTACGGTGCTACCAGATCCAACCCTCCTCTCGCAGATGAAGGCTTTCATGTGGGATGAAGTTGCACGACAACTTTTCCTCATCCCCCTGAATCCATTTCTTCGCTTAGTCTGACCCTATGACATCTCATATGTGGAGAAGTGCTTGACATCATTCCACGAGAGCGGGCGCCTCATATCGCTGCACCATAGACCTATGCCAAAGCCGTCGTGTCTTCGGCGATGGGCTTCGACTTCAGTACCTAGTCCCATTTTCACTACCTCACTGTGGGACCTCTCGTCTATCGAGTCTTTAATCCTTGGCGCACAGCAGACAATCAACCTAACCACTGTTCCTGTGGTACACCGGGACACGTTGTACGCTTCTGCAACTGCCGGCTACTTTACCCACGTGTCAATCCTCGCGTGCCTGCGTACGACTATCCATTTCCACCCCCCCCCCCCCACCCCCCAGACCACGAATTCCCCTCATCGTGCCCAAGCCTTCTATCATCTCGTGGCCGCCATTCCCCTTCTCCCCATCGTCACATGCTCTCCCTGATGTGTCGACGTCCCTCTACCACTGACATGGAAAACTAAGTGGCACAGTTCCCGAAGTAAGAACTGCGTCATCATCACAAACCTTAAACCCTCTTTTTTTTGCTGCCATACGTTATTTATGTCGTTGTCGAAGGTGTCTTTGTATTTGCACTTATTGACACATGTGCCGCCATATCTGTCATTGCCAAGAGACTGTGCCGCTCAATACGAAAAGTTACGACGCCCTTCTTTGGTCCACTTCTTGGCATTGACACAGCACAGCATGTCCAGCCGGTGGCTGTGTGTACCGCCAGGCTTGAAATTCAACGGTTTCTTTATACAGTAAAGATTATCATTCTTTCCCACTGTTCCCACGATATTATTTTATTGTGGGATTTTCTCTCCAGTTACCAAGCTGTCATTGATTGCATATGTCGTGACATTTCACGTCCCACCGCGAAGTTGACCCTTACTGAGAACATTCGTATACCTCAGCATGCATGCCTCCTGGCACCTGTGTCATGTTCCATTGCCTCCAATGCTACCGTACTGTTCTCACTGTCAACTGCTTGCGTTCATCATCATCTCTCACTGCTCCCAATCGCTCTGCTTGCCTATCAAGCTTGTTCGACTGACGTTCCTGTAGACGGCCAGTTCCCCTTTGCGATTACAGTAGAACCCCGCTGATACGTTTTTCACAGGGCCGTAGAAAATAAACGTAATAGCCGAGAAATGGGAAAAATGGAAAAATGAGAGAAGGTGGTGATCGGCACACAATTTTATTTCAGTGCTAGCGCTTTCAGTGCACGCATCCGCACACTCTGCTATGATTTAGTCGACAGAGAAAACCTCAGAGGTGACAACGGCATCATCGATGAAAACGTAACCACTGTACGAGATTCCGTCACAGTTTGCACAGCTGTGCCATAATTTTGCTGCCGGAAGTCAGAAACGTAATGGGTGTCGCCCATAGTCCAGCTAATACAGTCAAGTCAAGCTATGTGAAAAGTCAATATTGCCGTCGGCAGTGGCCGCTTGGAGTGTCGATTCGCAACGTAACATACGGGAATGTTCCCACACTGCGACGTAACAGCGCGGTCCCCAATGCATTGAATCCTATGGGAGCTATGCCGGGACTGGCCCAAAACAACGTAACAGCTAGGAAAACGCAGCAGCTGGGAATGTAACAGCGGGGTTCTACTGTACTTTGTTTCGTGGTGAATCTCTCGGCACTGTGGAGCCTTACGAACCCCTTACTACATTGGTACTTCCCGGTCTCAGCACTGGCTAACCTCCCTGTCTTTCCTCCCTCCTCCTCCTACTCCCAAGGAATTGCCGGACACCAGTGCCATCACCTGTAGTCCAGTAACGGTCGCATCACCTGATGACGTGTTTAGTGATGCCATCGACACCACCTTGGACCCACAGCAACGCCGCGACGTCCTCTGTCTCTTCAACGAATTTTGGCCTGCCTTTGACTTCTCTAGGGCGAATGTAGAATTTGTCATCGGAATGATACTGGCGATCACTGATGGCTGTGAGAGACCGTACCACGTGTCATCGACATAATGCCGCATCATTGAGGAGCAAGTAGGCGAAATGCTAAAGCGTGGAGTCATTTCTCCATCCAACAGCCCGTGGGCATCTCTAGTTGTCTTAGTCAAAAAGAAGGATGGCTTGATAAATATTTGCGTGGATTACCATTGCCTAAACAACATAACCAGAAAAGATGTCTACCCCTTGCCACGGATTGATGACGGTCTAGACTGCTTACAAGGGGCAGAGTTCTTTTCCTCCCTCGACCTATGCTCTGGTTATTGGCAGGTGCTTATGGCTGCAGACAAGCCGAAAACTGTTTTCATCACACCAGACGCCCTATACGAATTTGTAGCGCCTCAGCATGCGGCGCCTGTCAAGGAAGAAGTTGGCATTCGACCGCGCACCACGTGCAGGGCGAAAATAAAAAAATCGGTTCGAAAACTAAACGCTGTCTGGGCTGGATCTTTCTCGTGTTAGCTCCAACAGTTAATGGTGACCTGATAAAGAACATGCAACCCCAACCATCCCGCATGCGTCCCGCCGGCTCTTCCACCCAGCCTACCGGTCCTGACACCCAAGAAGATGCCAGACCTAGCAGTGCTGTGGTGGCTGCGATCCAACACGTCAACCTGTCACCATTTTGGCCAAACAGCCCTTGCACATGGTTACTGCAGGTTGACGCGGACTTCCGTTTACGGCAAATCACCAGCCAACAGACCAGGTACTGGCATCTGGTGTCCTCCTTACTTCCGGACGTAGCCGAAGACTTCGCTGATATTTTAGCTTCGCTGCACTCGACCCATCCCTACGACACGTTGAAGGAAGCTATCATTTCCCGCAAGTTCGAGTCTGAACACAGCAGACTCCAACAGCTCATCACGGCCACAGAGCTCGGTGACTGTCGCCCATCCCAGCTCCTGCGACGCATGTGCCAGCTCATTGGCGGGATCTCCGCCCCTCAAGAGGAGAAGCTGTTGCGCAAGTTGTTCCAACAGTGCTTACTGCAGAGCATGGTCCCGGTCCTCGTCGCTACAGGAGATGCCCCAGTAGACATGCTCGCTGAATTGTTTGATCGAGTGGCAGAGTACTCACGGGCACATAGCCTCAACGCCGTGACCACGTCACCACCGGCCACTGCTGCAGACCCCGCACTCGCGAGCATCGAGAACTGTTTGGATGCCCTTGTCAGACACCTCGAAGACTTTGTACCTGTGCATCGCCGATCGGCATCCAGGTTCCAGTTACACAGTCGCTCCTCGACGTCTCCACGCTCTCCGGGACTTCAGACAACTGACGCGCCATGGGACGGTTCGTCCTCGACCATGTGCTGGTACCACCGCTGATGTGGGCCCTCTGCTCTCAAGTGCACTCGCCCGTGCTCCTGGTCGGGAAATGCGATGACCAGCCACTGACGGCGGCAAGTGGTACTGGTCCAAAGTCACGCCGCCTTTTCTATGTTTCCGATAAGATCACTGGCGCTTGCTTCCTCGTTGACACAAGAGCCCAGGTTAGCGTCATACCGGCCTCCTGTGCAGATCGCCGTCGCAACGAGCAGACCTGCCCACTCCAAGCGATCAACTACTCCGCCATTCACACATATGGTTAACGCTCTCTTACACTTTACCTTGGACTATGCCGTACGTTCCGCTGGATTTTTAACCTTGCTGACGTCTCGCAAGCTGCTCTTGGAGGTGACTTCCTCAGTTTTTTCAACCTTGCTGTGGACATGCATGCTCATCGCCTCATCGATCTCAACATACGCCTATCCACCAACGGTATACTCTGCACTTCCTCATCAACGGGACTTCTAGCTCTCACACTCGCTTTGCCGTATGCAAAAATACTCACTGACTTCCCCAACATCACGAAGCCACACACACCAGAGAGTCACCGGTGAAGCATTCCGTCACTCACCACATTGTGACCACTGGACCTCCTGTTTTTACACGGCCTCGTCGACTATCTGGAGAACGCCTCACTATCGCCCACCGTGAGTTTGAGCACATGCTTGAACTCGGCATTGTGCGGCCTTCCTCCAGCAACTGGGCATCGCCACTCCACACGGTGCCGAAGAAAGATGCTGGTGACTGGAGACCATGCGGGGGGATTACCGCACTCTCAGTTGCCCACACTTTACCAGACAGCTACCCCCTTTCCACATACAGGATTCCACATCAAATTTGGCTGGGTGCACGATCTTCTCTAAGATTGACTTAGTGAAGGCTTACCATCAGATTCCTGTAAAACTCGCTGACATTCCAAAGACGGCCATCACCACCCCATTTGGTCTGTTCGAATATGTAAGGATGCCTTTTGTACTGCGCAATGCAGCATAGACATTTTAGCGCACTACCAACAAGGTCACGCGAGGTCTCGAACCAACAAGGTCACGCGAGGTCTCGATTTCGTATTTGCCTACCTTGATGACCTCGTGGTCGCAAGCTCATCGTGCCCTGAGCATGAAGACCACCTGCACACCCTGTTTCACCGTCTGGATGATTACGGCCTCGTCATTAATCCCAATAAATTTGACCTCGCTTGATCGACCTATTCGCTATAAAAAAAGACCCGGCTACACCACTGGAATGGACCGCCGCCACCGCATCTGCCTTCGCCACTGCCAAAAAGGCTCTGGCAGATGCCACCATACTCATACATCCTGTTCCTGATACCCCAATTCGTCTCATCACCGATGCACCGAGTGTGGCAGTTGGTGCTGTTCTCGACCAGCACGCATCAGGTTGGCAGCCCCTTGGTTTTTTTTCTCGCAAAAACTCAAGCCACTGGAAGTAAAATACAGTATATTTGCCCGAGAACTCCTTGCGATGTACCTCGCCATCAAACATTTCCGCCATTTACTGGAGGACCTGGGCTTTTACGTCGTTACAGACCACAAGCCACTGATCTTTGCCTTCCATCGCAATCACAGCAATTACATTGTGAGGGAGATCCGTCAACTATGCTTTATCTCAGAGTTCACTGTGGATCTCAGACACGTCCACGGGCTGGAAAGTGCTGCCGCTGATGCACTCTCGCGCATCGATGCCTTGTCGACCCAGCCACTACTAGACATGGAAGAGCTAGCAGCTGCCCAGAGCAATGATCCTGAGCTGCATAGTCTTCGCTCTTCATCCACGTCTCTTTCACGGAGTGCCTGCTTCCATTTTCTACCTCATTAATAACGTGCGAAATGTCTACTGGTGTTCCTCTGCCCTTCGCGCCTACAGCTTTTCGTCATGCAGTGTTTGATCAATTGCACAACATGAGCCATCCGGGTTTTCGTGCGACCCAGAAGCTGGTCATGTCTCGTTTCCTTTGGCCAAGCATCAATGCCGATGTCCGACACTGGGCACAAATCTGCCTTCAGTGCCAGCATGTTAAAATTCACCGTCACACGGTCACGGCACCTTTCGGCCTCCCGACGCAAGGTTTTCCCACGTCCATCTCGACATCGTCGGCCCTCTTCCACCATCACAAGGAGCCTGTGCGGATCGCTTCACCAGATGGCTGGAAGCGTTTCCCATTTCTGAGCATCGACAGTGGCTAAGGCTTTCACAAACGGCTGGGTATCGCGCTTTGGATGCTCTTCTGTCGTCACCACCTATTGCGGTCGTCAATTTCAATCTGCCCTTTTCACCGCACTTGCCAGTATCTTGGACATTCGACACGTCCACACGACTGCCTACCATCCTTCCGCCAAAGGCATGGTCGAACGGCTTCATCGACAATTGAAAGCTGCCCTCACTGCTCACCAGACAAGAGAATGTTGGCTTGACCACCTCCCCTTCGTACTTCTGGGCATCCGATCAGCATTGAAGGTGGATCTCGGCTGCTCATCAGCCAAACTGCCGTATAAACCGGAATATAAGTCGAGATATTTTCAAAAAAGCAACGAGCTAAAGTCACCCTTCGTCTTATATAGCGGTGTTTAGCCGACAGTGCGTCGCCGTCTGGCAACATGTGGCGTGCATGAGCCACACACGGCAGTATCCACATCCAACTCCAATAGCAGGCGTTTTTTTTTTAGTCTCCCTGTTTTCTTGGTGTTCGCGCTGTGCTTCCGATCTGTTCGGCTCCGATTGACGTCGCGTATGATTTTTAGTGTTCTTTTTTTTCGTTCATTGAATATGAGCAGCGGCAAAGGAGGCAGTTCTCAGCTGCATCTAAACTAAATGTTGTTGAGTTCACTGAAGCGAACGGCAACATGGCCGCTCAGCGACGCTTTTTTGGCTTTCCGGAAAAAGGCGGGAACAGAAAGGGAAGCTGCAGAAGTCTAACCCTCGGAAAACGTCGTTTCGTGGGCGAAGTGCAGTTCATCCACAGCTGGAGGATACGCTCGCGGACTTTGTGCGGGAAGTGCGTGCGCGCTCGCTGCCAGTGACCGTGGATACTATTCGCAACAAAGCCGTGGAGCTCGCTCGAGAAGCTCGGCTCACTAGAGAACAGTTCCATGCACCAAACTCGTGGGTGCGTCGATTCATGAGACGCAAAGGATTTTCTCTCCGCCAGCGCACATCCATCTGCCAAAAATTGCTGCGTCCTCGTAGCATGCTTGTGTTGGATGCGTTTTGTGGTCACCTGACCGACGCTGTGAAACGCGCACTCGGCGATGGAAAAACGGACCTTGTCGTGATACCAGGTGGTATGACTTCCACCCTCCAGCTGCTTGACGTTGTGCTGAACAAGCTGTTCAAGGATTGAGTGTGGCTGGGGGTACCAGGAGTACATATCCGGTGACAACCTGAAGACGCCGACGGGCCGCCTTCGCTTGCTACTGTCTGCGGCGGGGTGCTTTCCGCCTGGCATTCCTTGCCAGCTTCCACGGTGGAAAATGCTTTTAAGAAATGTTGTATCAGCAACTCGGTGGGTGGCACGGAAGACGATGCAGTGTGGGAGGCGGCCAGCGACAAACTCCCGTCTTCAGAAGACAGTGATGCCTCGTCTGACGAATAGGAATGGCTGCGATGGTGGTTGAGGGAAGCTCTGACGATGGGTGGGTGGTGCGCCCCATTCGCAAATAAATGTGTTTTGGCAGTTTTGGGTTGTTTTACTATTTTTTTTTTTGGTCACCTAAACTTGGGGGGTCGACCTATATTCCCACTCGACCTATAGTCCGGTTTATACGGTAGTCTTTGGCGTGTCCCTGCGTCTTCCAGGGGAATTCTTTGAGCCGTCGTTGTCCCCTTCCACTCATGATGCCTCCATGTACATTTGAGAGCTGCGCACCATGTTTAACGGCCTTGCTCCTGTAATTCCTGCCGACTGACAACCCCAGTCTGTCTTTGTCCTTCGTTCGGCGTGACCAAATACGGCCACCACTCATACCGGCCTATGAGGGTCCATTTCGCGTACTCCATCGTACACCTAAGACGTTCACACTGGACATCAACGGCCGTGAAGATGTCGTGGCTGCCGATCGACTAAAACCTGCATACATTGCCGCTCTTGTGTTCGCGGAGTTTCCATGTCCAGTCTGGATGCCCATATCCAAGCACGTTCACTGGGCGACTCCTATGGCTCACGCTCTACGGGGTGGAGCCTTGTAGCGCCTCAACATGCGGCACCCGTCAAGGAAGAAGTTGGCATTCGACTGTACAGGGTGAGAATAAAAAAATCAGTTCGAAAACTCAACACTGTCAGGGCTAGATCTTTTTTGTGTTAGCTCTGACAAATTTAACATGATGCCATTCGGCCTTTGCAACGTGCCCATGACATTTGAACACATGATGGATACTACACTAAGAGGCCTCAAATGGAAACGTGTTTGTGCTATCTGGATGATGTGGTGTTATTTGCGCCCAATTTCCCTACTCACCTTGGTTGTTTGGAGCAGGTTTTACATCGTATCACCGATGCCGGCCTTCAACTGAACTTGAAAAAGTGTCACTTCGGGGCAAGTCAGCTTACTATTCTTGGACATGTCATCTCAAAGGACGGTGTTCCTCCTGATGCCGCTAAGCCATGTGCTGTTGCAGAAATCCGCAGGCCTTCTTCTCTCAAAGGCTTGCGCAGTTTTATAGGTTCACTTTTTTGCCGCTTCTTCGTCGAGACCACAATCTTTCCGCGTGGTCCCCGGCTTGTGATAATGCCTGCGTCAGCTGCTCACACCGCCTATATTGTGCCATTTCGACTGAACTGCCCCCACAGAAATCCACACGGATGCTAGCGGTGTAGGCCTTGGCACTGTACTCACCCAATGGAAGACTGGCTATCAAGAACATGTTGTTGCTTACAAAATCCAAAGTGAATTGTTCAGTTACTGAAAAGGAATGTCTAGCCATCTTCTGGGCCATCACAAAATTTCGGCCATATCTGTACGGCCGGCCCTACGATGTCACCGATCACCATGCCCTTTGCTGGTTGTCGTTGCTCAAAGATTCCTCCAGCCGCCTAGCACGATGGGCTCTGAGGCTCCAAGAATATGATGTCCGGGTTATTAACCGCTCGGGCAAGAGGCCTGGCAATATGACATTGCCAGCATCTCCACCCTTGAGAACTCGCTTTCACCTGTCGCCTCCATCGACATGGCTCTAGAGCAGTGGTAAGGTTCATGGATTTAATCCTTTATAGATTACTTCTGTGACTCGGTGATGTGCAGGTGCGCATCAGCCATCCTGAACACTACACCAACAGGCCTCTCACTTCGCCATCCGTGACAGAACCCTTTATTGCCGCATCTATCACTCCCGACAACCGCAGATGCTTACTAGTCATACTTAAACACCTCCGGCTTGATGTATGCTCCGCATTCTATGCTGATCCTCAGTGTGCACAACACTGGTCTGTTCAAGACTTGTGCCAGACTACGCTGAAGGTTTTACTGGCGTGGCATGTACACTTCTGTACATAGGTATAGTATTTGCTCGTGCACTGGATACCAGTGCTGCAAGCATGATACTGCCACTCTCCTGATCACTCCCACTCTCCTGCTCCACTGCAGCCTTTGCCGTGCCCATTTCGACCTTTAGACCGGGTTGGAATAGACCTGTACGGGCCTCTGTCACACAGCTGCTGGAAATCGCTGGACCATAGTGGCTATAGACCACCTCGCACTCCCTGTGAGCTCCTCAGCGACCGAGGTTGCGCCTTTCTCATGGATGTTACTCAAGAACTTCTCGCATCATGCCATGTTGTTCACCATTGTACCACTGCATGCAACCTGCAAATGAACGGCCTGACAGTGTTTTAACCGTACTCTTGGTGACATGCTGTTGACGTACATCGCCTCTAACCACATCACCTGGGACCGTGTTCTTCCCTCTGTCACATACAATGGGCTTCTCTCCTTCCTTGCTTTTTTATGGCCGAGAACCCTCTACTCCAACTGACACCATTTTTCCATACTGTCCTGACTCATTGGAGGGCACGCCAGTATGTGAAGCAGTTTGGTACGCAGAAGACTGACGGCGGCTAGCCTGCTCAGTTACAACAGAAGAACAAGTACTGCAGAAATCTCGTCATGACGACGGGCATCCACACCGGCAGTTTTCTCATGACAATCTCCTATGGTTGTGGTACCTCCTGCTTCTATGCGTGAGATGTCTTCAAAATCTGTCCAGATATCATGGGCCCAATCAGGTCCTACAGCACACTTCTTCATTGAACCATGTCATTGAACCTGTGACACCCACTGCGGACCTGCGTCACCGCTGCTCGAAATCGCTGGACCATAGTGGCTCAAGCCATATCATAAGCCGGCCATCGTCATCACGCCTTGGGTCACCTTAGTGACTCCGTCTTCAGCGAGGGGGGGAGATGTAATGAAGAAACGTGCCATGCACAGCTCCACAGCCATATTGCTACTGCATCACAAGTGGTGCTCAGGCTGGACGTTGTTACCGCCTTGGCTGGGAGGCCTACACTGTTTCAACTTGCGTCAGCACCATCCGCTGCGTCCACGACCACATCAGATTTCTTTATTGTATTTTGAGAAAAACATCTATTTTCATTATTTTTGGTAGAACTCGCAGTTCGTACAATAAGTGACATTTTAAATGCAATATTATTAATAGGCTTGAATCTCTCGTTATTAGCACGACACTATGTTATCAACACTACCCCCAACCAAAATTTCGGGAGGGGCCCTGGGGCGCCTCCCTGGCTAGGGGCCTATTGTTCACACATTTCTTGCTTGGAATTAAATGCCTGCTATGAATGTTTCTTAGTGCTAGTATGCAGCGTTCCATAGGTTACACATTGGTAAAAGCTCTTCATTCCTAGCTATAATTATATGAACCTTCTGTTTCAGTTTATGGGCCACCACCAGCATCAACCACTTTGGAATCAAGGCAGGCCCAGCTTAAGAGGATGATTGACCTTAGAGTGAATCCTGTTGAGGGCATTGCATCAAAGTGGGACTACGAAAACAACAGGTGGAAGTGAAGACTTCTTCAGTGCGCCAAAAAGCAGCACCAGAAGTAGGTTTTAGGTCTTCACTTTTCTGCAATAAAGTATACACCTAAGTCACATGTGTGGTCTCCTGCTTGTTTGTGCTACTTTGCAGCTCCAATTGAGCATTGTGCTGTGACTGCTTGTTTCAGTTTTCATTCACTTTGTGTGCGTGAACTGGCAACATCGCAAACCCACACAGCAAGGTTAATGGCAGTTGAAGCTCATGAAACCTGCTGTGTCTAGTTAAGACTTCTTCAGTGCGCCAAAAAGCTGCACCAGAAGTAGGTTTTAGGTCTTCACTTTTCTGCAATAAAGTATACACCTAAGTCACATGTGTGGTCTCCTGCTTGTTTGTGCCACTTTGCAGCTCCAATTGAGCATTGTGCTGTGACTGCTTGTTTCAGTTTTCATTCACTTTGTGTGCGTGAACTGGCAACATCGCAAACCCACACAGCAAGGTTAATGGCAGTTGAAGCTCATGAAACCTGCTGTGTCTAGCATTTGTTTATGCTCATGTTCCATAATCTGTAACTTAACCAGCCATTCACATTATGACCAAAGTGTACACAGAAACTTGCAGGATATGCTTCAGAACTACAGAATCAAGCAGACTTTTTCTTTTTTTCTCAGTACCAGCCATATCAGGGCTCTAAAACCAAGCCATATTTTTGCTTATATGGAAGAGCAACATCCAGCCAACACAGTCAGAATGAGATTAACTTAATAAGCAGTGCATGTTTACAGAAAATGTTTTAAATAAAAAATTGGCCGCGTATCTCCGTGCTTCGCTGCAAATGCCGTCGAAAGACGATAGCCTTCTACCGGCCGTACTACATGAGTCCCGTTTCGCGTGTTTCTATTCCCCCCGAGGAGTTGCGCAAGCGAGAGGGAAAACGAAGAGACGCGAGGAGAGAAAGGGACCGGCCGGAGTGGCGGGCGGCCGTTCCCTGCCTTCCGTTCGGCACGAGCGCTAAAGTCCCTCAATAAATTAAAATTATGGAGGGACCTTAACGAGCGCGAGATAAGGGCGCCATCTGGCCATGGTTACGGGAAACGCAAGAAGCTTGCCTAGTACAGGAAACGTCCGCTTTTGCGCATCCTAACAAGCACTAGGGTCTTTAGAATTATGCATCTATGTATTTTCTACTAAAGGAACACACCGTCCAATACATACGTATTGATGTTGCGCCTCAGATATGCGTAATATTTGCTTTTTGGCCGACTGTGTTCAGAAGTATGAAGGTAGCCACCAGTTCAAGCTGGGTGGTCGTTGAGGAAGGGGTTCACCTTTCGCAGCAGGACACACACACACATACACAGACAGACAGACCAAAATTTATGCGTTGAAGTATCCCAAGAAAGACTATCGTCTTTAAAAGAAGCCAAGTACATGGCTAGTTCTAATCACTAGTCAACCAATGGGATGTCTGTAATAGAATGTCACAAGTGCAAATAAATATTGCTGTATGCAGTCTGATGACTGTTAATGTATGGTACCTTACTGTACACACACACCACACACACACACACACACACACACACACACACATATATATATATATATATATATATATATATATATATATATATATATATATATATATATATATATGGGACTTATGTGGGCGCAGGTCAACCAGACGCACGAAGGAAGAACCCAGACGAACAGAGGGACACGTTTATGGGACAAAGGACATGGGACAAATATGAATCCTACAAATAAGGACTGGCGGTTTTTAGCGCGCCGGCGCCATTCACAGTTTGCTGTAGATTAGCAGCCACTAAAGCGTTACTCGGCCTGTCCACGAGACTCGAGGTCACGGCCCGAGTCTAAAGAGTATGCGCCGAGACGTGGCTCAGGCACGGCAATGTTCGAGGTGGGGGCCGGGTACGGGACACAGCGCCGGGACGTGGCTCAGCTCCGAGAACAGTCGCAGCACCGCAGGGGCGCGGCCCAAGTACTCGAACAGAACTGGGACGTTGCCCAGCTAGGATCAGGACAGCAGCAGCAGCACTGGGACGTGGCTCAAGTGCCGGAACATCTGCTCGGGGCGTGGCCCAAGCACAGGGACGTCTGCTCGGGGCGGAGCCCAAGCACAGGAGCGTACAGGTCGGCGGACACCAAAGCCGGGGCGAGGCCCAGCCGAGCAGGAACCGCGTCGCTGTAGGACACCGGGACGAGGCCGGCGCTCGGTCTGCTCCCGTCGAGTCCCAGTCGTCCTGTGTTCGCTCCGGTGGCCGCGTCGCTCGAGCTGATTCTCGTGATCCGGCCGCACTTCGTCGGCACCGCACACCGATCATCATCATTACTGAAAACCCGCGCTTCAGCCCCGCACACCGAACACAACACGTCAACGCCTACGTACCGTCGTCCTCCTACCACACTTCCCCCCAGCTCAAGACGAGCGAAGCGGTGAGGCAGGGGCGGATACACTGAACGGCACTATACATAGCTGCTTAAAAAAAGTTGTATACGCAGCCACCATTAGTCAGCACGTGATCAAATTAACGAAAACCATGTAGTCATTGCCATCAGATAATCGACTAAGATATTCAGTACCAGCCTTATACGAGCCGCGAATGTTCTACACGGAAGTTCTCAAGTCGCAGACATGGCAGGACTTCACGTAACGCTTCGTTTCAGACTGCACACAAGGCCAGTAGAATTCGGCGAGAATGCGTTGAGTTGTTCGGGAGATCCCTTGATGACCTGTGGGCATCCCCTCGTGTGCAAGCCTGATCACAGTCTCTCTCAGCTGTACAGGCACAACAAGTTGTTCCAGTTCCTTTCCCGGTAGTAATCTATCTTCTGTATAAAATTCCGTTAGACAGGAAGTAGCATGTCTCACGATTCCTTATCCTCACTGCCTTCCCCACACTGTCGTAACAACGCCGTATGTAACGATGTGTCATTCCGTTGGAGTTTCTTGAGAGTCGCTCGATCTATAACTGCGGCTGTGGTTTGTAGCACTGGGAGGCTGGAGGTGAAGCGTCTCCGACTTTCTTTGGCTACTGCAGCGCGTTCACCCTGAAATTCTACACGTTCTTCTGTTAAAGAAGGCGGTAAACTTGGGTCTTTGGACGCTTGTGCATCCCTGGCACAATTTTCTAGAGAGCACTGCCCGTGCCGTCTGCACCTTTCACTCTCTTATGTGCGCGGCCAGCTTCATGCTGTTGCGGCTTGCGTGAGACTCCCTGGTCTGCAGTTAGCGCACCTTCAATATTGCCCAGAACCACATCGTACAGGGGGTTCCGTATGCACTTAGCCCGCACGACGCCCGCGAAGAACGGTGTGTCTATGGAGACGCGATTGCTTCCGGCAAGTAATGCACAGTCTGGTCCAACAGAAGCACAGGACTTTTTGTTCCTGTAAAGTTTTCTTTCGGAACAAGTGTCTCCCTTACAACAACAGTATTGCAACCTGTATCCCGAAGAACAGTAACAGGTTTGCCCTCGAGAAATCCCTTCGCTGTTGGCAAGGTTCCTATCTCAGACGCGATCGGCATACATGTCGACATTGTATTAACGATTGGGATTTTTTCTCCGTCTCTGAGGACGACGTATCCCTTCTCTGGTCCAGCCATCTCTGTAGTCTCAGCAGTCGCCAGCATACACGACGCTTGTCCCTTTTATTTATTCCTGCCGGTTTCCTCCTCCGAAGACATCCTACCACTGGACCAACCAGTCGGTGATCGGTCATTTCTCGTCCGAGACCAGCACTCGGATGCCCGATGTCCTGCCTTATTACATAAGAAACATACGGTCTTGTTTTTATCTGGTCGCTTTGCAGGCTCTATTTTGCGACTAGTCTCTACTGAACTGTCCTTGTAGAACTTATCGTTGCCCAAATTGGTTAGATCCTGGGCCTCTAGAAAGCAATCAGCGTCCCATGCCAACATGCTCAGCTTCTTGCAATTTCTTTCAAAAATACCCGTAATGATGGGGAGCAGCCTTTCATAAATTGTTCGGAAATCATGACGTCACGGAGAGCTTCATACGTCTTCTCGACATTCGCAAGTTCCATCCATCGGTCAAAATGTCCTGCTATGCGAGACGCATACTGGAGGCCCGTCTCCTTGTCCTCTGGTCTCGCCTTGCGGAATTTCTCGCGATATCCTTCCGCAGTATAACGTAATCGTAGCAACAAGGTTGCTTTTAGGTTGTCATAGTCTGCGGCAGAAACAGCGTCAAGCCGACTGATTACAGATGAGGCTTCTCCTGTTATGCACAAGCTGAGTGATAGGGCCCACTTGTTCCGAGGCCACTCTTGAGACGCTGCGACACGCTCAAAACGTTGCAGATAGGCGTCGAGGTCATCTCGCGCCTCATTGAACGGCGGCAATAACTTGTGCGGACTACAGCTATCTATTACAGCTGGTACAGATGCGTCGCAACTCGACGGTCGTCCGCTAACTCCCGCGTTCGTATGAGCTGCCTGCTCTTGCAATTTGAGCTTCAACTGCAAAACTCGCTCCTCAGCTTGCAACCGTTTCTCCTCTAGCTCCATCTTCTCGCGCTGTTCTTCACGAGCTTGCGCGCGGAGGTCTCTTTCTCTCGCGCGTTCTGCTTCAACCCATTCTCTAAGTTCCGGTCCAGTCAACCCCATGTCCTTGCCGGTCGCGTACAACGTCCCTGTATCCATGGGTTCGTCCTGCACGTCTGGCTGTCGGCAAGATGGTAAAGCCGATCCTGGCAGAAGGCTCGCCAAAATTGTGGGACTGTTATGTGGGCGCAGGTCAACCAGACGCACGAAGGAAGAACCCAGACGAACAGAGGGACACGTTTATGGGACAAAGGACATGGGACAAATATGAATCCTACAAATAAGGACTGGCGGTTTTTAGCGCGCCGGCGACACTCACAGTTTGCTGTAGATTAGCAGCCACTAAAGCGTTACTCGGCCTGTCCACGAGACTCGAGGTCACGGCCCGAGTCTAAAGAGTATGCGCCGAGACGTGGCTTCGGCACGGCAATGTTCGAGGTGGGGGCCGGGTACGGGACACAGCGCCGGGACGTGGCTCAGCTCCGAGAACAGTCGCAGCACCGCAGGGGCGCGGCCCAAGTACTCGAACAGAACTGGGACGTTGCCCAGCTAGGATCAGGACAGCAGCAGCAGCACTGGGACGTGGCTCAAGTGCCGGAACATCTGCTCGGGGCGTGGCCCAAGCACAGGGACGTCTGCTCGGGGCGGAGCCCAAGCACAGGAGCGTACAGGTCGGCGGACACCAAAGCCGGGGCGAGGCCCAGCCGAGCAGGAACCGCGTCGCTGTAGGACACCGGGACGAGGCCGGCGCTCGATGTGCTCCCGTCGAGTCCCAGTCGTCCTGTGTTCGCTCCGGTGGCCCCGTCGCTCGAGCTGATTCTCGTGATCGCGCACGAACCACGTGCGCGGCCGCACTTCGTCGGCACCGCACACCGATCATCATCATTACTGAAAACTCGCGCACTTCAAATTTCGGCCTTAAAGGAGTACTGGCACGAATTTTTGAAATTCTCGTATTATTGCTGTAAATGAAAGCACTGGTGTAGAGAACCCCAAAAAGAGTATGATTGTGCCTCGCAAGACAATAAATATATATTTAATACGGCTTCCTTAAAGGTCCCATGACACCAAAATTTCAAACGCGAGATGCTTGCGTTAATTGGTTTTCCTGCATACGAAGGCAATCTTGACCAAGTATTAGCGGCGAACGTCGCCTCTAATTAATTTTAATATGGTTTCAAAGTAAGCGGGAATGCTCATCCGAGCTTGCAGCACCTCGCGACATCGCCACTAGTGTGACGTAGTTTGTGGGCCATCTGTGACGTTTCACTTTTGTAAGTTGATATCGTGACGTCACAGAGAGAAACGGGCGCGCCGCGCTATGGCCTCCGAGCGTAGCCTCCAAGATCGGCTCTCGCAGCTAATCGCGGAGGCCACGCCAAAAGCCGTATTTTTCTGCTTCCTCTCCGTGTTGGTCGCTCAAGCGTACATTGTACACACGCTATGATGCAAAGCGAGTGTGGCGAGCTGGTCTGGCGCTCGCGCTCTCCGCAACGTCACCGAATCTTGAGCTCAAGTGATCAGTGCATGCGCTCACTTCCGACAGTGCCGCGCTAGCCCCGCGGCGCTAGTTTCTTGCAGTTTTTGGCGCGCGTTTCGAAGCTTCATTAAAACTGAACAAAAGTAACGATGCTGTGACTAATTAGACTTCGCGCTGAAGAATTTGCCACTCCATGCCGTGATTACTACTCATCAGAACATAAAAGTCTCCAACAAAAAAATAGCTGTCATGGGCCCTTTAAAAGCTCGCTTTCTGTTTCGATTTCGAGGGGGCGGTTTCCTAGTGACGTATCAACATAGTCGGACGAAGTCTGAGTCACGTAGGGACAGAAATTCGTGATAACGTCACTGCAACTCTGTCGTCTGTGGTCAATTACACGCGGGGCACGCAAACAACGACAATTTTACGGTCGTCCAGTGACTCTGACAGAGATTTCGGCGGTTTTTATAAAATGTGCTCAAACGTCATCGTAGTGTCCATTGCACTGGGGCTGGCGTGCAGTGCTGGGCGACGAAAACTTTAAAACCAAACTAAAATATTTTGTACGTGTTTCCTGGCTTCCGTGTGCGGAGGGCGTTAACAATGCATGGCTAGAAAACGAAAAATGTACATTTTGAGCCGCCGAAAAATCGTGTCACTACTCCTTTAAAAACAAGTTGTCCAATATTTTGGACACCTACTAGCGCCATCTATGAAGTTTTTTTCAAAGCTGTGCCAGCGGCTCCAAAAATAAACACTAGAACGTGGCGACGTTCAGCGGTGCAGCGTTCTATGGCGACTGCTGGAGAAGCAAGTGCTGTTTATAGTATTTTCCTGCCCGTTTGAGCGTGATATGTATGATGAACTAGTAAGGTAGTGATACAGGAGCATGTTGAATGGAAAATTTAAATTGCGCGGACGCCTGCTTTTCACTGGCACTGAGTTGATTGTGCGTGTCCAACATGTTGGACACTGGTACTCAAAACCGTCTTTTCTATTACACTGACGCGATATGTGCTGCATTGCAAGCGCCTTCATATCGGTGTCATGTGGCGTTTATTTTTGCTTGCTTGGCTTTTCTGTTATGGCGTTCCGCTGTTCCGCTGCCAGCTTCAAGGATGCAGTCATCGTCGTCATCACCGTCATCATCATCAGCTTAATTTAGGTCCACTACAGGACGAAAGCCTCTCCTAACGATTTCCAATCCACCCTATCCTGAGCGAGTTGGTTCCACTTTACGCCCGCAAACTTTTTAATTTCATTGCTCCATCTAACCTTTTGCCTGCCTCTGTTGCGTTTTCCCTCTCTTGGTGCCCATTCCGTTGTTCTTACTGTCCTGGTGTTATCTTTCCTCCTCATGACATGTTCTGTCCAGGTCCACTTCTTTCTTTTAATTGATATAATAATATCAGCTACTCCCGTCTGTGCCCCAATCCATTTCGTTTAATTCCATCCCATTTTAATACTTTCCCGGTTTAGGTCACCAATCATTATTTGTAGTTCGCCTCCGTCATTTCTAAAGAGCACAATGTCGTCTGCAAATGTTAAATTGCTGAGACATTCTCGTCTATTAGAATTCCCTTTTCTTCCCAGTCTAGACGTTTAAAGGATGCAGTATGAAGACGAAATTCTTCTGTGCAAAGTGCCAGCTATTTTTTTTTGCTTAACGATGGAAAGAAACTGTTTCGAATTGGCCCACAAAGCTAACTTCTCACAAATATAATTTGCGGATAGCAAATTAGGGCCAACTTTTGTTTGTATTTTATTCATATTTACGTAATTTCAATAATAAACGGTTCTTTCAGAATTTGTAACAATTTTCTTCAGTAAAGGAGCTTCGTGTGGATGCAAGCCCACTACTTCACAATTTAACTGATAAAGTTCCAGTGTCCAATATATTGGACATCACGCCATACTGAAACCACTGATATTACCGAGATAATAAGCATCACTTTTTATCTTTGCTATCTACACATCACATTTTGAAAGTTTCAGGAAAATCTGTTAACTCAAATCCAACCCGGAAGTCAGGAGGATATAAGCGACTACACCACTTGATTTTCCTCCTTGCTATTTGAGAGAGCTGCGCACATTTCCTTTGTTGAATTCAAGAACAAATGAAGAATAGCAGATGGCCTTTTAGCGATCATAAAATCAGCCAATGCTATTTCTGCCTCAAGCGACTTAGTCGGTACCTCCAGTGACGTCATTTGTTGAAAAAAAAGAGCGGGCGCTTTCCCGCTGTGTCTGAAACCAGATTGCAAATTCCCTGGTGTGCGTGCAGTGCAATAATATACTTGGCTCACATGTTCACAGGAGCCTCCACGACTATTCTGCGCCGTTTTCTATGTTCATAAAGTGTTGCAGGGCCCCCTTAAGTCTATTCTCGCTGATTTCGCCACCATGGGGTCAATATTAGAAGATAAAACTATATGTACCAGGATATTCTAGTACACAATAATAAAACGAAGGTCAGAGTGTGATCTTTTTTTTTTTAACTTTCGCGCCGAATCCTCTGCACCTCGACCCTATACCTCCAGCGTCAAACCAGTACATTTTTAGACATTGGTTTGCATTAGGAACCCTGGTATATGCACCCTGCCATTTCGTGAGGCCGCTGGGAAGGAGCTGGGGCGCATTGGTAGAGGTTTCCCTGCAGTGAAGCTGGGGTGCACAGACAAACAGACAGACAGAAAAAAGAGCCAGGCCTGCGCGGAACCGCAGGACAGTGACAGCGTAAGCTGGAGGAGCGACCTTCTTAGAGGCCATTTTAAACGCTTGAGGAAACTAGTGCATGTAGACGTGGTAGGTATCCCCTGCGCCATAACTCTTATCATTTCGCCAAGTAGGGAAGTACCCACTACGCCGTAATTACTGCGGTATTGTAACCTGAAAATCTGTATCTCTTGGCGTTGTTTTCCAGAGAACGAACCGAACTCTCCGCCCGGCGTCGACGGCGAGCTGCGGTTTGGGCTTCTCTCTGCACAGCTGTCTGTTGTGCCCGACGTTGCTTTGCTGCAGCCGCGCGCGTAGCTCTGCGATTCGCTTCTTCAGCAGCGGTCCGCACCTTACGAGGAGGCGCTATTAGGTATATCGAAGAGCCAAGTCAGGTTGCTGTCGGGGCTGCGCACGTCGCCTGCCACGTGACGCATGGCACGACACGACAAAACTGCTTCAAAGGGCACCGCTTCATAATAATGATGACGGAAAAGTTGAAAAAAATTGTTTCATAATGATGATGTTGATGATGCCTCTGTAATGGGCTCAGAGCTACAAAGCGTGCAGCCCTGTGTTTGTTCTTTCAAATGATTCCTCGAGCTCTTTATGCAATCCACTTTCCGCGACGTGCAGTGGCCACGTAACATTACATTTGTTAATGCGATTCCTCGGCAGACGTTATAGCTGTTTAGGTCTTTTAGCGAAGATTTTTCAAGCACAGGCGTAGCTCAGTAGTAGAATGCTCGACTGCCACGCAGAGGGTGTGGGTTTGAATCCTCCTCGGTCCTGGTTGTTTTTTTTTTCTAAAATTTGCGCTATAGCGGTTACGGACACCGACGATGGCGGCGGCGGCGGCGGCGGCGGACAACTACGGCGCCAAAAACGGCCCTTGTTGTGATCTCATAACAGCTTACGCTGTAAAAAAAGGCTTCATTGCATATCCAGCAGGTAATGCTGGAACTTTGACTAAATTTCGCTGGCGCATACTGGAGCCTGCATGCTGTTTGCGCTGGCAAGACGTTGCCACCAATATTATGCGCGGAGGAACATTTCAGCTTCGTTGAATATCTAATGTTTCGTTCGAAGTTGCCTGTAGGTGCTATCATAAGCGATCTGTAATATCTGTCACACTTTCTAGGTGAGTGAGTGAGTGAGTGAGTGAGTGAGTGAGTGAGTGAGTGAGTGAGTGAGTGAAATAACTTTATTTTATCCACAATAGACGCGAGTGAACTCAACGTCATCCGGCTAGGTCCACTCGGGGACCATCAGATCTAACCTGACGGCCAGGGTTTGGGAGGTACGGTCTTGAGCCTTATCATTTCGTCCTGGGTGAAAGGGGGACCGGCAGAGGCACAGCCAGGACGTGCTCGAAGTCTGCATAACTGCCACACAGGAGGCAGCCCGGGCTTGGGAGCCGTTCGGGGAGCCGTTCGGGGTACATAGTGCGCAGTGCCGCAGGGCTCGGGTAAGTGCTTGTTTGTAGAAGCCTGAGAGTGACACGTCTGGGCCCTGCATATTGAGGAGTGCGGCAGACGCAGGAGTTTTCTTGAAAGGTACTGATGTTCGCATATCTCGTTGTACGAGCAGAGAGGCTCGGGTCGCCCTGGAGAGGACGCGTTATACCCGTCGCACGGTTAGCCAATAGCCACACCTCGTGCAGCCGAGTGCGCCTCTTCGTTAGTATTGAGCGAGGCATCCTCAGTGGTTCCACGGGGCCCAGGGAACCAGGACAAGGAGTGGTGCTGGAGGCTTGTTGGATGATTCATAGGGCCTGGGGAGACACCATGTCCATCTGAAAGGCATTGATAGCGGCCTTAGAATCTGAATAAATCGTGTCATGTACACTGTCCGTCAATGCAATAGCAATGGCAACTTGCGCTGCGATGCTGGATCTAGAGGTGCGGGCAGTAGCGTAGTTGATGACTGGCATCGCAGTCGACGACCACTGTGGAAAAGGCTTTTTGCACGAACGAAGCAGCATTTACAAAGCATGTTCGATACTTGTCCAAGCGGGCACTGGCGAGTAGAGCTTTGCCCCTGGCTCGTATTCGTTCTTCGTTGTAAGTCGGATGCATATTTCGCGGCATCCGGGGTATGAATACCTTCGATGTTACGTCAGTGGGCGACTTAACAGCGTCAGGACTGACGACCGTGGGGTTACGTCCCAGCATGCCAAGTATGGCTCGGCCTGCTGCGGTTCCGGAGAGTCTGACAAACAGTGGAAACTCTTGGGCTTCCGCCAACTTGAGGAGGTCTGCCGTGTGCGTTCGGACGGGAAGGCGGAGGGCAAGCTTGAAGATTCGTCTGATTAGGGCATTAATCTTGTTGCGCTCCTACACGAGTCAATTGTGCATAGCAGCCTAACTTTCCAGGTGTAAAAAAAAATAATAACAATGCGTGGGTCCACTTTATATATGATGCGGCATGTGAACTTCGTGCCACTTTTATATTTCCCTGTCGAATGCGCAAGAAATGTATTAATACGTTAATCTGGCCACTGCTGATTACTTCTCTTGCCAGCACGCTTTTCTGTCTCTCCTTACATTTGGTAGAAGTCTCCCCATTTAACATATAGTATTGTCACACCCGTGGAGAATTTTTGTAATTGTTCTGTTGTAGTGTTTTGAAAAGACTGAACGCGTCGGTGAAAACAGGGATTGTAAATGTTTGCATCGCCGCGCAGTATAGCTCTTCACCACGCGTTCCAACGGACAATTGAGAAAAGCCAACGATTGGTATCACCTTGGAAACGCATCTCTGGCGGTTTCTGCGCCTTCACTTGAATTAGCTGCACTAAAAGTTAATAATGAAACAAGCTTCTGAAACTCAAATGCGAAAGCTTTAGCCTTTGAAGACCATTCATGCCGCGATCGGTCCTTCCCTGTACGTTCCCAGCGACGTGGAGCCAGCATGCCAGCCGGGTCCCTCTACACGAGAACGACGCTCTGGACAATACCGACGGATAATACTGTTCACTGCAGCCTTAGCATCGATTAAACTGCATTAAAAAGAATTATTTGTGTGTGGTACTCGAAAAAGAAGTGACGAGCATCGATGCGACGTCCTTTCAGCAAAAAACTGGGGGACGTTTAAGCTTCGCCTTTCAGAGTGGAACACGATAGCATTATCGTGCCCCCTTTACATCGCCTTCTCATTGCCTTGCGACGCCTATTGGGTCACATAGCTGCATAGGTGTCATGGCAAAATATTCCGTTTTTAGTCCACACTCTGACTCCATCTTGCATGGCCTAGCTCCGTCGGGGTCGGGTACAAGTTGACGTAGGTGCCCCGTCAATACTCGCCGACAGGGGCGTCGGAACAGGGGGAGCGACGGCTCCCCCTCACCTAGAAATGTTGAAGCATGGTTCCACCAGCGAAAGGGTACCAAAACGCCCTTTCCCGTCATTTTGGAGACCATACTGGTCGAGCGCTTGCACTGTGTCAGCAGGCACGGTCACCATGTTGCAATGCGGACTTCTTTTACTGTTGCAAAGAGAAACGTAAGCAGGGGACGGGCACAGGAATGTAGCAAACAACAAATACAGTCTACCTTTCGTGCAGGCCACGCACAATTCCACACCCACATGCAACATAGGGACCGTCCTAAGATGAATGCGCCTTTGTATTGCACTTCCTTAATCATGCGGATGCTCTACGCAGGCGGTCTTGGTCATTAAGCAGACCGCACTCCGCTTTTCCCGTTCGTTGGAAGCGATGGATGTATATGCGTTATCGCGGCCGTCACATTCGAACGGCATTTTGAAATGTTTTACATCCCGATGGCTTTCCACATGAGCGGCTCCCCTTCGTTCGAAACCCAGACAAGGGCGTCGGCGCCTCTGTGACGTTCCGAGAGACGCCAGCGAGTAGGGATAGGAGAGCCTGTGATACGAGCAAAGTAAACTGTTTGTTCTTTGTTAGACCGGCGACTGCCTTCGGCAAACGTCAGTGAAGGTGCAGTACTTTTCTGCACTGATAACGGCGGGTCTCCTCTTCACCCCCTTTTCCAGGTCGAGCGACGCCTGTTAGAAAGTGATCCCGCTCCCTCGCGATGACTTTGTGGCCGGCTTGTGTCCGTGGGTGGGGGCAGCGGTAATTACAGGGAAAGGAAATGAGTCAGGCGGACGTCGGGGTGACGTGGAGTTACTTGGAACGTGAGAACACGATTGTGGATTGCCTTAGGCTAGCACACTCGGTCGCGAGGCTCGGATTATTAGATTGTTGTTGGTCAAACAAAACAAATGGCTGCTCATGGGACGCTCCCGAAGGAAGCAGCGAGGCGGCTCGTTTCAATGCGTTCTTTTGTCAACCCAAATTGCGTCCGCATGGCCTACGTTTGAGGCGTCACCGGTCAACTATCCGGACAGCCTTTAGAGAACTAGAATGCATATGTTACATTTTGTTTAGTTTGTTTTGGGAAAGGGCTTTGACTTACCACATCCTGTGGAGGCGCGCCTTAGAAACAATAGTAGCACGGCGGATTAAACCGACTTACTGGAGGCGGAACTAAATCCAGCGATTAGGTAATTGCCATAGGTAATTGGCAATTGCCGTCGCTGAAAATCAAAACGTTACCCCGGGTCTATGAGAGAGCGCTGTTCGAGATGAGTCAACGTTGTCGTTTATTTCGAGATGTGGTCAGTCAGTCAGTGAGTCTTGCAATATGGTTGCACCAATGCCGGGGAAATGAGGTATCGTCGCGAGAGCTCGAACTTCGAAGATGTCAGCGCCAATCATCGGAATGACTCCGCGAGCTAGGGCGTCTTCAAGAACAACGTCTGAGCCCCGACCCGCACCACCAGTGCAAGTGCCTGAGACGAGATGACTGCGTCGAGGGAGCTCCATATAGATAAGCCCGCCTTTACTTATTGACTGAAATCATGCCTAAGACTTTGCGCCATTATAGTCTGAGAGCCGTGTTATCCCGTCTGCGCCTGTAGCAGTACTGACGGTCGAATATGTTAGCCATATTTGTGTTGCATCTCGAGGTCACCTGGTTCCTTTGTTTGCTTTTTTCTGTTTTTATTTTAAATCTCTTCCCAGCCGCAGCACAAATCCGGTTTGTTTAATCAATGGTTGAGATGTGTGGCCAAAGAGGGCGAGCGAGTATAGTGATGGTAGTTTTGAAGGGTTTCGAATAAAGTCGTTGGCTATAGTTGTGGTAGTTGTGCACTGTTCTGTAAGGCGTAGAACGGCCTCCCCCTTTGCGCGTGGTTGGGACGTCTCACTTCAAAGAAGCGGGCGTGGTGTTTAATGAGTGAAGAAATGCAGCGACAACCATACCATCACTGCACCCACCGAACGCTCACGAAACGCAAACACTTCAAACATGGCCTGCTTATGCTTGAAATCTTGTCAACCATAAACGAGAGCCGATGCATGGTCACGACGGATAAGGGGACAGATGATTATAGAAAGATAGCTTACATTCCGCTACCGCACATTACACTGATAAAGAATGGAAGCTTATGCTCTTCACAAGTGACTTCCCAAGTGAGAAGAAAAGCTGCGACAACATCCGGAAGTAGCTGCCGCGTTGCTACAGTGTACTAGACATTTTCACTATAGCGTCGCTTTGCCAAACTTGGCGTCAGCAGCGATGCCTTGGCAACGGCTATATTTGTCACACCAGGACGCGGATATTATTTACGCTTTACAACCCTATCACCAAATGACCTGTCGCGCCCATTCGCTGAACGCCGCCCTGCGCAACACTTTTGCCGAGGAATTCATTGCGGAACACTCTACTTCGATCCATGAGCTGTTGCGGAATGTAAAATGAATCTTCAAATTCTTCAAACAAAGTAGGTCAGCTAGTCAACTTAGCAGCGGAGTGCTCGGCCACTGGGGGAACGAAAATCGCTATAGAAGCGACTTTTCGTTTTCCCAGTGGAAAAAAAGTTCCGACGCCACTGCTCGCCGTTGAGGAAGGCTCCGCAGTATGCTTCCGGCACCTGAACGCGGTAGTGAATCCATCATACGAGTGCATGTGAAGAGCGAGCGCACGCTTCGGCGTACTTTGCCGCTGAGCTCTTTCTGTCGGCGTCCACGAGCAGTAGAAACTTTGCCCGCCTATGCAAATGTCGCTTGCACTGTGTAAATGTCACTTGCCTATGTAAATGTCACTTGCGCTAACGTTAGCTCGAGATGATTATTTTCTCTATAAAGTGCTCGAATTGTTTGAGTTTCGTCGTAACAAACTCATGGTGAAAATTCCGTACAATGAGTCGACGTTATTGCAACGCAGTACATATCGTTAAACAGATTGATGCAGTTTCCTCGTAAGAGAATTGCAGTTCAATCTATCATGTGTGTAGGGGTTTATGAAACCGTAGTTCACGATATTTCTGACGAATTTTAACTTGAGAAATTGAATTTTGTTCAAAGTATACCAGCGCCATAGCGGAAGGCTTGCATGGTGTGCTCCGGTTTTCTACGACGCTAACGTTAGCTCGAGATGATTATTTTCGCCGGAGTCCTAAGGCCGATGCTGACGCCGACAACGGATATTCTGCGACACGAGCTCGTTAACGGTATCGCGTTAATACGTCATGGATTTCAAAGTCCTTTTTTTCCCCAGCTGAACTCTTTAGGGTCGAGGTTCATCCGTACTCCGTAAGCAGCGATGTTTGCAGTTAACAGCGGAGCCATACGTCACGCAGAAGGGATAAGCGGTTCCGCTCTTGCCATTGACACACTACCCACACTGCTGCATGATAACGATTATGCGAAGGACAATGTAGGAAGCGCTGAAGAAATAAAGAAATGAATAAAAAACATCTCGGGCATACGCAAACGGAAAAAAGAGGACCCAAGCTCGCCCTCGACCGCACTCTTGCCCTCACATCCTTGCCCTCAGCACACTGCTTGATGGTATTTACAGTCGTAATGATCGGGCTGCATTACAGCGATAGGACACTTGACGCCCTTGCCTAGCTCAGCCGTTCATTTAGATTTCACAGGCGTGAGAGTGACTTTTTATTTATTTGTTTGTTTATTTGTTTGTTTGTATTTTTCACCACATTGACTCACTGAAATTTCACGAAATCCGCTACTTGAAGTCTCTGTCCGCCTAAGAACGCAATCGAATTCCTTTTTACAGGTGGATATTTATGTCCGCCCTAGAAGACGCCTTCAAATTCTATGACGTCACAGCGAGTTGTTGCGGGAACTTCAAGGCGGCGTCGCCACCTGTGTTTTACTTTTGCGCGTTTCCTCGCTTACCGAGTGATTTCTGGTGGCAAGGGTGGTGCTTTTGGTATTGTGAAAGAGTGGTTTACTGACACGACAAAGATCTTTTTAGTGCACCCCCCCCCTCCAAAGACAATGTTGACGTCTGGGCAAGCGCACGCATTCTGTTTGTGACGGATTATCGTGGACGGCAAGTGACCGTTTATTAGACGAAATAATCTTTACACTCGTGTTTTGAAAACGGTGCATATAGACAGATATGGGAGCCAAAGACACGAACGACACGGAACTACGTATTCCAGCACTCCAAACGTCTAGGCTTGAGTATTGTCGCTGTTTGACCTGTTGTCACCCGTACCCTTCGCCGCACAGCGATGAAGGCGGCGTCTCATGGATATTCAATTATTTTTGATCTAGCTGTTGCAACTAAGGCGGTTCAGCTTTAGCGCTCCCACCAAATTTACTTGGTTATAGATAATCACAAAGAAAACACATAAAATCGTTCTATTTAAGAAATGCGCTCGTCGTTTGATTGTCGCACGCAGGTTGTGTGTGGAACCCCTCTCACGTTACTTTGGGCAAATTAACGGGATGAAGTATTAACCAGCCACCTACGTCAACATGCGGCTTCAGTTAAAGGCGCTCTGAAACCAAGCCTTACCCGCCGAGTTTTGCTTCGCTCCCAACATTTATTAACGCCGTATACAAATATCGCAAACGTGGTGTGCTGGCGTGTCTGTCATCACTGAATCCTCTGCAATCATTCACAAAAGTGCTGACAGTTAAGCAAGTTGTTTCTTAATCGGCATGCACGAATTATGAACCAACCACGTCCGTTCATGCCAGTGTCGGGCAAGAAAAATACACCAGAAGCTCTCGAATGTCTTTTTATTGTCCGTGTTTGTGCTGCGGAAATAGTTATGGGTAATTCACACGCTGTTTATTTTTGCTGATTCACACTGAAAGCTCGCTGGGGTGCTCGCGGTTAGAGGGAAGAGTGGTGTTTCGATCTTACACGTTGCGTAATGTCCATGATTTTCGCATGTGCGTGCTCTATCAAGCTTAGTGATCAAAAGTGTACACTATACAAAGTGGTTTAGACTGACCAATCGTTTTTCCGGAACTCTAATGTTACTAATTCCGCAATTTTATGTTCAATATTAGAATAGAAAATGAAGGTAACTGTTTCATTTTTGAATTATGAGCCTAAACAAAGCACATGACGTCACAAACTTGAGTCTTCATTTCTTTTACCCAAAACCACATTCTTTAGGGGGCGTGAGTGTTAGGTCGCTCCTGCCAGCTCCACCACAACAGGCGTAGGTTCATGGCGGTCGACCAGCGATCACAGAAAGCCCTCGTCGCCTTTGGCAGAAAGAGTCACTCCTCGAGAGGGGCCATCCTATTGCTGGGACCTTCCAGACACTAGCAGAAGAGAATTGTAATACGGTTGTTACCACCTCCTTTCTTTTCTTATTGCTGGTCCCATAGGCTCAGTCAAATTTCGTGAAGCGTGCTAAGTCTATGGCCTCTTTAGAACACAATGTATTATGTGCATTATTTTCTTACCGATATATAATTGTGTAGGCCTTAGCAGATTCCTGCAGAACCTGTGACGTCACGCAGGCTAGCGCGGGAACCTCAGGGTGGCGTCGCCACTTGTGTTCTATTTTGCAGCGCGTTTTCTGGTTTACCAAGCGTATTCTGCTCGCATGTCTGGTGCTTTTAGTGTTGTGAAAAACTGATTCAAGCACTAATACGAGAGAAAAAAAAAACGTTTTTCATTTGAGTGTCAATCAACCGGCCAGAACGTGTGATCTGATATTTGCGCTGTTGGAAAGATCGTGATTGTAGTGACGGGACCGAGCATCCGTTTCCCGATTTCAATGTGATTTTTTTTTAATTAGCTTTTGAAAACTCAGAAACCTAAGGGTGGCGTCGCTTCTTAGTGAAGCCTTGATACGGAATTTCACGTTCATTCAAATTGCTGTACATCGCCTGATGTGGTTCGGGTGCACGGGCTTAAAATTGTGGTCTGTATATAAATAGGCATCCCTGCCTTATTATTTCCTTATCACGCTAAAGAAGCGCTGCCTATATGGCAACTATAGTGGAACTGGAAAGAATGTGTCTAACCGCGGCACATGCGTATGCGTATGATACAGCCCGTATGACACTGAAAAAAAAAACACGCACATCAAACAATGGTCCATTCAGAGGGCAGCAAGGAGCCATCGTGAGCGAAGTGTTTGGAAGAAACCAGGATATTGTGTCCGTCGCTTTCACGCCGAGTCGCGAGTTTAAGCATGGCGCCCTTCGTGCAGGGCCGCGTATGTATGTATGTATGTATGTATGTATGTATGTATGTATGTATGTATGTATGTATGTATGTATGTATGTATGTATGTATGTATGTATGTATGTATGTATGTATGTATGTATGTATGTATGTATGTAGTGTCTGTTTCTCATGGTGAAAATTCCGTACCTTTTCAGTTACCTTTTTTTCACCTGGATTGAATAGTTTGCTAGGTCGTCAGCCAGGCAAACATCTGCAGTCTGTTGTTGTCAGCCCCTCCCTGTATTAAAAAAGAGGACGAAAAGAGAAAGGACAAGAAGGGCACGGAAATGCACCAACTGCCTGCACACGCCTCCATACAGAAATAAAACTTCTGGCGCGCAGCAAACCACAGCCGGTGCCTGCAGACCGCGAACAGCAGGCCATTCTTGCCTGACACGTAACAAAATGAAGTAATGAAGTACGGGAGCAAGCATTTTACTCGATCGTTTTCTGTGTCCTCCTTGGACCGTTTGCAGCAACGACTGGTCCGGGTCGCAGTAGGTCGCCGACAGTGACAGCGTCCTCTAATAACCCTTCACAAAGGCCTCGACTGCAACGCGGAGATAAAGAAAGAAGTGGGGAAGAAAGAAGCGGGTGCGTTTCTCCTTCGGTCACCTCGCTACAGAGATGAAGACGGCGTGCCGAAAGCGAGATGATGGCCAGGCTGAACTCTGACTCCAATTCAGGTTGCCCACGAAGCGCTTGCGTAAGGGAAAAAGCGGATGGCCGCTCACGGCCAGCCCAGGCCGAAGAGCTCTCGACGGGACTATCACGTAATCATGCTGCAACGGCGGCGTTGGCATAGATCGCTACGTCGTGAGGCGCCTTTTTCACCTGACGCCCTCCACGCGAGCGCGCTGTTACTGTTGTATCGCGAACGCTGCCTAAATACATAACGTCAATTCTAATCAGAACTTCGCTGATCGTTTCCGTTTACGCCGTTGCTCGCACGTGCTGGTACACCCCTCCCTATAGCCTCTCTTTATTCTAATTGCGCCAATGCGTTCTTGCATATGAAAATCTATTCCGGCCTTGTGGTTCTACGATTATTTTTTCCAGTTTTTCACGTTTTGGACGCAGGGCGGGGGTACAAGCCTTGTACATCGCTCATTGAAGTCCTTTTGAATATCTATCTATCTATCTATCTATCTATCTATCTATCTATCTATCTATCTATCTATCTATCTATCTATCTATCTATCTATCTATCTATCTATCTATCTATCTATCTATCTATCTATCTATCTATCTATCATCAAGAAGGTGACGTGCTTCATTACGCACACACAATTCGCGCCAAAATAAGATATAAACCCACCAAAATAACCTAACATAATAACATAACATTGCCTAACACCTAATCTTACCTAACAACCTAAGACAAGAAGTGTGCGATAACATACACTTATTATGTTAGGTTCATATCAATATTTCCTAAAATTCGAGCTTTCACGATATATTGCTCACAGACAGACTTGTACATAACGCGTTATACGGTAATGGATTACTTGTAATCGATTACATTTTAGTGCAGTTTTATAACGTTTCAATTTCTCCCTTTAATGAGCAACGATCGCTGTAATTCAGTTACCTTTTTTCTTTAATGGATTACAAAATTATAATTCAATTGGGGGCATGCATCGAAGAGCTGCACAATCACGAACTTGTGCGCGGTGTGTACCTACAGTGCCACACCGAATTTCATTTTCAGTTTCACTTTCAGTTTATTTATACAAGCGTCAATTACATAATAATTGTATACAGATGAGGGTCCCAGAGTATAAATACTGAAAACGGGACTCATAGTTAAAAACTACAACAAAAGTGAATTAAAAACAATCGGCAGAAGATTACCAGGTGGTAATAATAATCATATACAAAGCAAAACAAACAGCAACATGCCAGAACAGTTGAAATACAAAATGAAATAATAGCAATACAATAAAATAAAAAGCGAAAATACAATATACAAAGCAATGCAACGCGAAGTCAAGTACAACACAGAAACAATGCGGAATAAAAGTAGAAAAAGTGCACAAAAGAAATGAAAACAACTTGCCAATGCGTCTACGGTGAAGGTCTTCAGCGTTGCAGCGGACGTATACACAATGAAACGGGTGAAAATGAGCGACGCGAACGTCGATAGACAACTGCTTCTCAAACTGGACAACGTGCAGACAGACAGATAGGCAGGCAGGCAGGCAGGCAGGCAGGGAACGATATTGAGGTTCTGAAGAAAGTGTAGAGGTGGGGAAAAACATGAAATATATAAATGCGGAAGTCTTATTTGAAATATAGATCGGCATAAATTGCGAGGCCGGTGGTAAAATCGAGTCGTAAATATCGGTGCTGGGACGTGTACATATATAAAATTTCTGTGTCAGATTTCAAGCTGCAGTCTGGTATTTGACACGGTGGCGTGCACCACTAGAAAGCTTGTCGACAACCTTAATCCTTGGTTTATGTGTCTGTTAGAGGGTTCGCACCTCAGTGGTGTTGTGAACCGTGTGTCACTTTATGTAGACTGCCCACATATCCAATGCACACGTGATTTTTTTTTTTTGCCTTCTTTCTTGCGCGCTTTCTTACGTGTGGTTCACACCCATGTACCCCGTGCGGGTATGAGCCACGCCACACGTGGTTTTAAATTGCATTAGTTACGCTGGTGCTGAGATGTCTCTTTAGCGTAAAAGACATACGCTGGGATACCAGTCTGCTCATGAAACTCAATTGTATAACCATTCATTTTCGTAAGTTGTTTTCCCAGATTTAATTATTACAGTCGTTGAAAACTGACGCTGCAAGTGAACCAAAAGCTCTGCTCAAGGAACAGAATAGTCACTCGGGGATCGTGTAAAATCAACTTTGACGAAAGTGTGTAGCTCGTGCGCGCAGGGGCAATTTTTACCACTCGATTTACTGGCGATCTCGCTTTTATGCCATGGTATACGCGTATATATGCGATCGTAATAAAAAAGTTTGCGGATCCCACGCATTGTAGGAACCGATGTCATACGAAGCAAACAGCGAGGAATTTGCCTGTGCTGAACCGTTTGGCATTCATCCAAGTGTTACGGCTAGGATTAACGTCTGTATGCAAACCGAGCACAAACTACATAACCAGTGCTGTTGATGCGATAGGTTTTGTTGACAATACGTGAAGCGCTGGAATAGCAGCCGCGGACGAGTGGTAACGGACTTGCCTGGCACCTCGGTGTCCCAGGTTCGCTTCCTACCTACCTAACGAGTGGTAGGTTGGCGCTTGTCTGTGTCTGCCCGTTCACTAGCAGCGAAGCTGCTTAAGCTAGCCGTAATTTATCAGGTGTGACATCGCCTTGCGTGATGTTGCCGGAAACATGCCACGTGACGCTTCGTTACGTGTTTTTGGCGGGAACATGTCATGTGGTATTGGGTTACGCGATTTTGGCGGAAAAATGCTACGTGACATTACTTTACGTGATTATGCTTTCAGCCAAAATCACTTAAGGCAATGTCGCGTGACATGTTCCCGCCAAAAGCACGTAACGCAATGTCACGTACGTGACATGTTCACGCAGAAATATCACGTGACTACCAAGTGAGCTGCTTCAGTAAATTATCAGCCAGCTTCGCTGTGATCCAGCCTTGCGCGACCTAGCGGAAACTGCGTACTTTTTTATGTCTACACTTCAGTGGAAAGCTACAACGAACAGGTGTGTTTTTCTCTCATTTTTAACCAGCCCAAGGTGTGTTCTCAGAAAATTTTCATTTGGTGTGCCATTGATTAACATGAAATGCGATGTTAAGACTCAATCAGCTGTGGCACATACCCGCATAACCCCGGCCGAGAGCTACGAGTATGAGCCACACGTGATTGTATTGTCGGGAATCATGATTGATTGATTTGTGGGGTTTAACGTCCCAAAACTAGCTGTGATTATGAGAGACGCCGTAGTGGAGGTCTCCGGAAATATCGACCACCTGGGGTTCTTTAACGTGCACTGACATCGCACACCATACGGGCCTCAGCATTTCGCCCCCATCGAAATGCAGCCGCCGCGGCCGGGATTCGATCCCGCGACCTTCGGATCAGCAGCCGAGTACCGTAGCCATTAGACCGCCGTGGCGGGGCTTGTCGGTAATCATGACGTACGTGATGAGTTTTAACGATGTTTTAGCGATGTCTAGATCAATCATTCATGTTGTCGTACATTTATACCCTACCATCCCGTTCTTGATATGCACGAAGTCAAAGAGACGACCAAATGAGCGCCGAGACGTAGGTGGATAGATAGATAGATAGATAGATAGATAGATAGATAGATAGATAGATAGATAGATAGATAGATAGATAGATAGATAGATAGATAGATAGATAGATGCTCAAGTTCGCCGACAGGTGCTTCGCGTTAAAAAAAATGTGCATGAAAAGTACGTAAAGTAATCGATTGCCCTAGAGTAATTTTTCTCGATTGCATATTTTGAGGTTGTAATTGCAAATTTAATTGGTTACTTTTTTTTTTCGCTAACGTGCACAAGTCACATTCGTTCCTCTACAGCCGATTATTTTTGGTCCCTTACCGTGTAAGGCGTGGCGCAATAAATCGGCGGCATGAAGTTCACGTGCGCCTAAAGATGCCAGCATTCGTGCGTGCGGAGCTCATGTGAGCCCATATAGCGCAGCGAAACCTCATTATATTTGCGATATAGTCTAGAGTGATATGCGGCTGCTGGTCACGCTGCTGCGAGAGGCCAGATGTGAAATAACGTGCCTCTCACGTGTTCACTTTTCCCGACATTCGAGTCGGTGCTGATTTCCGTACGTGCGTTTACAGGACGCCATATAGAAGAAGCGGGTAGCCTCCCTAAATACTGAAAGGAAATAGCGCGTCTCAGTGCGTACAAAGAGCAAGACATCCATTGCACGTACTGGCGCAAAGAGGCCAACGCTGTGTTGTAAATAGCTCGCACGACGAAATGACGTCCAAATATGCGGAGATGGGGCAGTGCTTTTTGTCTATCCAGCAGCAGGATATGGAAAGCAACGACGAGATTCCTCATTGAAAAACGTCACGCGCATTCGGCGCGGCAGTATGCTTCTCTTCGAAAGGGAAGCCTATAGGCAGCGCGTGCCTAAACCATTGCGTGTCTTGGCGTTCCGGGTCCCACGACTCCTTTTCTTGGCTTCTGCCACCACGCCGTCCGTGGCCGCCGGCAGCCGAGTTCCACATGCACCGCCCGTGTGAACCAGGCGAAACAAAGCAACAACAAGAAAGGCGTTGCTTTTTAATGCATGAGAACTGAAACTAGCAGTGCGCAAGGAGACAAAAGGAAGCTTCGCTGCTGGTCGTGCGGAGTATAGTTCCTATATCTCTTTGTACCTTATAACGAGGAGGTGCATAAGAGGCGGTGAGAAACTTCAGTCGCGTATATGCCATGAGCTACCGTTTCCTTATGGCTGCACTTAGGACTTGCTAACAGGGCACGGAAAACGTGCGAGTTTTAATTGCTTCTGGTAACTAACGCGCCGTTTCACCAGGGCTTTAGATCTATCTGGCTCGGTTGGCCGCGTAGCTGGATGCGCAGTTCGTTTTTGGCTACAAGTTTTGAACAGTGACATTGGGATCTGGAGTGGCATGAATGAGCTGACTATCGGTCATGTTTCGAAATATGCAGTTACAGAAACTATGACAGGAATACGAGAGGAAAGAAAAGAACAAGAACATAACTGGCGCAAGAGCTCTTGTTAGATTTCACTGAATCACAAAATGGGTCAACAATCTCAGCATGAGCGTTTGATGCCATTTAATAACGCAAACGACAATAACATAGGCTGCAATAAAGTCAGCTACCAGATATCCCGAGATACAGTTTAAAACATACTCCCAGGCCCGCGCAGAGGACTCGGCACAGTGATGGCGTAAATTATATAAACTTCGCTGCATGCTCTTTCATCCTTCTCTTTTGGTCTTATTCTCTTTTGGTCTGCTGCTGATGATGATCCTGTAGACCTACGGCACTTACTGCTTCTGTTGCTGTTCCTCTTCTTCTTCTTCCTCTTGTATTGTCGTCTTTTTCTGCTTCCGCTTCTTCTTCGTAGTCTGCTACGTCTTCTTCTTCGTTGTTGTCGCCTTCGTCCTCTTTTTTCGTCGTTCTGCTCTCATCTTCTTCCTTTTCTACACTTCTGCTACCTCTTCTACATAGTAGTCGTCTTCTTTCTCTTCTTTCTCTTGGTCGCCGTCATCTCCTTCCTCTTCTTTTCTCCTCGTTTTTCTTGTTCCTCGTCTTCGTCAACAAAACTACAGCCGTCTGCTGACAACATATAACGCCCTTAAACCCCACTTGTACCACACCGGAGCCGTGGCAGTGGACACGAAGCGCCGTACTAAGTGGCGAAAGTCAGGCATGGATGCCACTTCTTTTATTGAGCTGGGTTCAAATCCGCACAAGCGTGGAGCTTTTTTTTCCCCTCATTGCAAGCGATATCTGTTACGGACACTGGCGGCGGCGTAGGACACCATCGCCACCAATTTCGGCCATTGTACCGACCCCATAACGACTTACGCCGTAAAAGCTGTGTTTTCCATTACCGCGATGACACGAACTCATATATTACAGAGGCATAAAAATATGTATGTAGTAGAGCTTGCAAGAACAAAGAGAGAGAGAGAGAGAGGCATATAAGCTAAGAACTGGCTCGCGTCTATGGCCCTCTAAGAAAAAAAAAACATGGCAGATGCCACATGCAATGGGAATCAAGGAAATGCCAAGCACGCATCAGGAACGAAAAATGGATCTGCATTATTGTCTCGCTATACCGATTTTAATACATACGAAGTTCGCGAAATGGCCACAAGAGCAGCAAGCCCATGGCATGTAAACCATGCCGCTCATGATACGCATGTCATGATTGTAATGTTATGATCTGTCATTTACGTTCGGCAACACTACTGCATAGTCGTGTTGTGCCATAGCAATTTTAGTATACACCCCACTAACGAAACGCATGACAGCTAAATCATGCCGCTCATGACATGCATATCATGATATTCATGTTATGACCTGTCATTCATGTTCGTCATGCTCTCCTGTTGTGCCATACCAATTTTCGTATACATCCTATTAACGAAACGGCCAGGAGAGCACCAAGACCGTGGCATGTAACTTACGCCGCTCATGACATGCATGTCATAATTTTCGTGTTATGACCTGTCATTTATGTTCGTCGTGCAGTCATGTTGTGCCATACCAATTTTTGTATACATTCCACTAACGCAACGGCCAGGAGAGCACCAAGACCGTGGCATGTAAATAATGCCACTCATGACATGCATGTGCACGTCATGATTTTCATGTTATGACCTGTCATTTATGTTCGTCATGGACTCATGTTGTGGCATACCAATTTTCCTATACATCTCATTAATGAAACGGCCAGGATAGATAGATAGATAGATAGATAGATATATAGATAGATAGATAGATAGATAGATAGATAGATAGATAGATAGATAGATACACTCAAAGTCGCCGAAGTTCGCTAAGAAACGCTTCGCATTAAAAAAAAATCTGTCGAAACTGTATATGAATCTTTTCGGAACTTACTAAGCGTCTACGTATTCGTTAGTTGCACCTATGGTAATACATAGCCGAAGCTCTTCATGTTCCCACTTCGTGGCTCCCATGCAGTTGTTAGACAGCGCCATGAAATTCACCGCCTCAGCAGTGAACACTTGTATACAGCTGACCTCCAACGTGGAGTTGGTATAACGCATGTGAAAAACAAAAACAGTTGACTAATCGATAACGAAACCACCCATGCGTGTAAGTTATAGTCTTTTCGAACGACGTATACATAAAGTGTCTTATTTTGTGACGATGCATCATATATTACGTCTCAAAGCAATTCCAGGGCTCCTACACGCGTTGCTTTGCGTTTGCTATATATCGACTACGACGTTGGTCGCTGGCCTTCAAGCTTCGCTCGGAAACATCCCATGTATGGCTGGGTTACGTAATGTATGCTGTTTCTTAACAGAGCTGAAATCGAGGCTTCGTCCCTGTCATCATATATATAGGAGGATGCACTTTTGTTGAGGAGGAATTTGTGTTGATCTAAGAACATAACGGCGTAAATCGTGACTCTATAGAGTCACGATTTATGTCGTTATGTTCTTATAGGTGGAATGTACGGACGTGACAGGGACATCACAAAAACATCCTCAACAGGAGGAAGTTTTCGTAGATAAAACAAGCGCTGCCCTGCCTCCTTTCTTTAGGCGAATAACAGGATGGTTTAGCCAAGATAGTATACAGCACGTATTGGCGAGTTTCGGTGTCGTCTCGCGTATGCGGCAACAGCACGTGAAGCGCACATCCAGAGGTAAGAACAACGTGGAAGGAAACCTAACACCTTCAATATCACTTCGCGTAGACTGCGTCAGAGTCCTCGACGTGAAAATAACCCATGCCCAGAATCTCCGCTGGGAGTTGTCTAAGCGGTGCGTAAGCGTTTGCTACTAACCACCTGCTGTTTCGTCGTCGTATACGATGCTGTGTTAGGCGAGTAATGCGCTCTTTCTTTCCGATGACGTCGCGTATCACGCTAAATTGTGTCCCCTGCGCTTGCTCTACGTTGCGGCTTACCATGCGACATTATTGTCAGATGGCATAGGCACAGCGTTTTTCGTGTTCTTTTTAGCGTTTTTCAGCGCGTGAAACGGCTCGACAGAAGGCGCTTCCCGCGACCAGCGAACACCTCTGGCTTTTGGCGTGTTTGACATGGAAGTACAGAAATGCCTACGGATATAGAATGAATGAATGAATGAATGAATGAATGAATGAATGAATGAATGAATGAATGAATGCGCAGAATGAACGAGGCAAGCTCACAAGTATACAGGCGCGCCTCGTGTCGGTTCTGCGTTTCTCGCGTCAGTGCATCACCTATATAGTCCATCGAAAATTACCTCCGCTCCGTAGATGGCTCTTCTGGTCACGCGCGTTCGATTTCCACCGCATCGTTCTGGTTCGAGAGAAATGACAAAAGCGCGCGAAGCAATCGTGAGCGCGCATTCAGGTCATTTGTATCACCCGGAAGGTACACGCATAGAACCATTGTGCTTCTTTCGTTCCAGTGTTTGGCGATGATTTGGCCTCTGTATTATATGCTGTTATTTATTTGTACTGCGTGTAAAGACGGCTTGGCAAGATGTTTGCATCGGATGTCGGTGCTCGCCTATAGATGACCCCTTTGTTTGGTCTGAAACTTCAAACAAGTGATGTTTGTGTCTAGCGCAATTTCTGCTTATGCGTAGCGCAACAAGCGTAGCGCAATTTCTTGCTTGGTAATTTATCTGCATATACTAGATATGAGATTTCAATAATAATTGATGGGTTTTACGTTTTTACGCGCGAAAACCACGGCGTGATAGTGAGGCACGCCCTATAGTGGAGGCCTCAGGAGTAAAATTTTGACTACCTTGGGTTCGGTAACGTGCACCTATATCTAAGTGTTTTTTACATTTCATCCGCATCGAAATGCGCCTGCCGTGGCACTACTTCGATCGTGCGACCTCGATCTTGGCAAGCCACAATCCTAGCCGCCGAGCTACCACGGCGGGTCATGAATGAGAATTAACCAAAAGAAGTTGTTGTTTTGCGGGGTTTTACGTCCCAAAACCAGTTCTGATTATGAGAGATGCCGTAGTGGAGGGCTCCGGAAATTTCGACCACCTGGGGTTCTTTAACGTGCACTGACATCGCACAGCACACGGGCCTCAACATTTCGCCTCCATCGAAATGCAGCCGCCGCGGCCGGGATTCGACCCCACGACCTTCGGATCAGCAGCCGAGTACCTTAGCCACTAGACCACCGTGGCGGGGCAACCAAAAGAATTGCACCTGCTAATCTGCAGTCTTAACATCGATAAAACTGAATTTAGCCTGTCTGAATGACATGTCAAAGAACTCATGACACACGATTGCGTACAAACCTGCAACCTGCATATGCAACCTGCGCGCATATATATATATATATATATATATATATATATATATATATATATATATATATATATATATATATATATATATATATATAGAGAGAGAGAGAGAGAGAGAGAGAGAGGTGTTTTGTTGCATGAATGCTGCGATTACGCCTGACCCGATTTGCAGCCCACCGGCGAGCCCTTTCGCATTAATTCTTGGCCTCTCAAACGCGCACAGCGTCGACATGTAAGCGCCGCCATTAGCGCCGGGCTTTTCGCGGGCCGCGTTTCCGTTTCACGATAGTGGAAGAGCGAGAGCATTAACGTCCGCGCAACTTGGTGCGCGACCTCCTCGGCTCGCATCTCGTTCGCATGGTCGTGAGGTTAGGGGAAAGGGATCGCTCCGGCGCTGGCCAAGAGTCCGGCCCCGTCGGACCCGGAAGTGTGCGGTGGCCGGCGCCGGTCAGATTGACCTCGGTCCACGCAACGGGCGACCCAGAGAGCGGTGTTGTAGCGGGCGTTCGGCTCGGCCGAGCACCGCCCCCCACTATATGCCACGACGACGGCGGTGCGTAACGGACGAGAGGCGCTGAGTCAGGCGCGCTGGCGCGTGGTTCGCATACCTACGCGCACCCGTGCGGCCCCTGCAGCGCGGCATTTAGGCAACGGGGCGAACGCACGGGCCATCTTGGCATCCGATCGGCCCGCTAATACAAAAGCAGCCGGGCATCGATGCACGGTGTGTATATACTGTCGGATTTTGAATCATCGTTGGCCGCCGCCACTGCTGTAGCTGTGGCACGCCGGAATGACGAAAGCGAGAGCTTCATGCGCTGGGGGTCACGGAAAGTAGCGATACGGCTTGCGTAAAACGCGTACGGAGAGCGAGCGCGCTTTGTGCTGAAACGTGAAGTGGATGCGCGGACGAGAGTCGCCACGGAAATACATCGAAATGCGGCGGGAGAAATGCCGACGAATGCGAATAATGAATCACGAATCTATGTGCAGGGCCGCAACGCCAGCGGTATTGCAGTCGAATGCGAATGAAATTGCGCGTAAGTGAAGCGGGTGCATGGTTGTGAGCTAGGCAATCGCAGTACCTCAGTCTTTTGTCATAGGGCGGCAAGTTCTGCTTGTGCGATGTTCCCTCCTGGCGCTCTAATAAGCGCTACGTAAATCGAAAACACAACCCGGCAAGAAGCTGCACACTTTTATGGCCGAGGCGCATGTACAGTATACTTCGAAAGTATAGCTGCGCCTATAGGCTTTTCTTTTACTGGCACGGTGGACTGGAAGACGTTGGAACCTTTAAGTGGCACCGGACATTTGTAAAAGTGACGAAAGTAACAAAAAAAAAAAATCCACGCATCTCCACGAAGTGAATCATGACGAGTGGGCGAAGCACTGGGGATCGTTCGGTGTTACCGTAAATCACCTGTGACATTGCCCCGCGCATGCTCCTGGTCTTTATAAGGTTCCTGCGCTACCACGTCGTAGATCGTGTCGAGTTCCGGATTACTCTTTAGTTAACGCGCACGCTGCGAATCTTTATTGTTCAACTACGCACAAGAGAAATCTCCCACCGGCACTGCATTGCAAGTCAAGATCCAGTGCCTATATATACGGGGTGGCTGGTGAACGGTTGTGCAGCGCGAGCAGCCGGTTTTTTCAATTAAGAAACTCACTAGTAAATGCCGCTTACGTCGGCGTTGTCTCTCGTGGGCGAGGGCGCGTTCTCGTGCCTTGCGGGCTGGTACAGCGTTCATCGTAGAAAGAGCGTTTCCATAGTCAACGCACGCCGTTGACCACACTCATACACACTCATGTTCTTCTGTGCGGTGTTCACTTTCGGTTTCGGTTTTGTGTAGCGTGACGGACGAGGACAACGACAAGGCTCTCTGAAGGCGACTTGATTTATAGCACGGTATATAAACAGCCAGTGTATACAAACACAAGCTTTCGTAGGTGAGTCTAGAAAATACAAAGTAGACAGACAAGCGCGCATATTTCCGCCCCGCCACGGCGGTCTGTAGTGGCTAATGCATTTGGCTGCAGATCCGAAGGTCGCAAGACCGAATCCCGGCCACGGCGGCTGCATTTCGATGGAGGCGAAATGTTGAGGCCCGTGTGCTGTGCGATGACAGTGCACGTTAAAGAACCCCAGATGGTCGAAATTTCTGGAGCCCTCCACTACGGCGTCCTTCATAATCACATCGTGGTTTTGGGACGTAAAACCCCGGAAATCAAATCATCATCAATCATCAGGTGCGCATGACTCCAAAAACAAATATTAAGTGTCCCATGATGCACGAAGAAAAAAAAGTATGGCAAGTAAATGCACCGAATCTAACCGCGCAGTCATAACATAAGACATAACAAGCACCAATTTACATCAAGTCGCCAGTTGTCAGAAGACTTCGGACCTTAATATGTAGTACATATGTGCCTAAGGTATGCTCGTGTCTCCTCAAACATTTTCTAAAGAAACGTATACGCTTTTCTCTGAAAGCGCGCTGCTGTCTATCGACCAAACATTTCTTTCACAATGAATGGATGTTTGCTTCTCTCTCTCTCTCTCTCTCTCTCTCTCTCTCTCTCTCTCTATATATATATATATATATATATATATATATATATATATATATATATATATATATATATATATATATATATATGCACCATGGACTCAGGTGATGGCAGCGCGAGTGTCTTCAAACGAGGGCGTACAATATCTGCTACCAGAGGACCTCGGCCCACCCGTTCTTTATTATGGTGCGGACGCAGACGTCATCTTACACTGGCCTTTGCTTCTTGGACACACATCTGTATCCCAAACCCCCTTTTTTGTTTTTTTGTGAGCTCTCCCCTTTCCACCCCCCATTATGCATGTTCGTGAAGTGTACTTAAAGACCATGCGCCCACGAAAAACTTTCATCTGTGAACCCATGTTTGTCACTGTGACTTTCTGATAGTATATATATATATATATATATATATATATATATATATATATATATATATATATATATATATATATATATATATATATATATATATATAAACGCACGCACGCACCACCCACACACACATGAGCACTTGAGGAAGAGGTAGTGCACACCTTCGTCCGTGTTGGCATATAAGAGCAAGCACTACGTGCATACATCTATAGCCTCAGACAGTGCAGTGATGTCTCAAATTTTTGTTGTCGTTATCTTTTGTTAGTTTTGTACATTGGTCTGCAAGGAATGACTCGGAACTCCGGTATTATTGATTAAACCAATTAAACCAGTTTTTTTTTTCTTTTATGAGACCACGGAATATGCTTCAGACGTATGGCGCTTGTGGACAGTTATGGACGTTTTTATTATTATTACATCATGTCTGTACGGGCTTTTATCATGCTAAGAGCCTTTATACGTGAAACTAAGCGAAGTGCAGTTTTCTGTAAATATAACCTACAGGGAAAGCAGCCCTGAATTTCTCACAATATAGATTCAGAAGAAGCGTAAGTATAGTTGTAAAACACATGCCATAAGACCGAAATAGCTTTTACTCTGAGAGGAAAAGGACCAAAGCCAGTTTTTTTTTAGCCGCGCCATAGTTTCGCGGAAGTTATCCTGCATGCACATCAAAGGTTATTTGCGAGCTACGCTGCGCGCCTAATTTCCGCGATCTCCGCTCTTTAAGGTGTAAACGTGACCGAGACGACAAAAATACGATAGCCATTACTTCTGACCGTGCTTGTTTCACATCAGCAGCAGTCAGCAGATGCTATTTTATTGCCATGAAAACGACGCGGAAAGACGGAAAGGAAGGAACATTGAGGCTACGGCGATAGTTCTTTGTAGACGAGCGTGTTAAAACGCGAATGCACAACAATGGCTTTCCTTTTTTTTTCCCGAAAGCGACAAACGAGGAGATGCGAGGGCGGGTATTCTGGCAGTAACATGTGCTTCTTTAATTTCTTTGTCTATGTCGTGCTTCTCGCTGCATGCCAGAGGAGTGCTCTTTTTCTGTCTGTCTGTCTGTCTGTCTGTCTGTCTGTCTGTCTGTCTGTCTGTCTGTCTGTCTGGTCTGTCTGTCTGTCTGTCGACGTCCGAGTATACCTCCCTGTGCACTCTTAAAAAAGACGTAGGCACATTCACTAGGAAATTACTAAGCCTATGCTAGTTCCAAAAATCTTCTTACTATTTGCAGGTAGTGAAGTTCAGAAGCTGCTGACGTGTTAGTGAAAAGTACCAACTCAAGCTCACGATATTATTAAAAAAGTTAGTTGAAAGTACTAACCACATGTTAGTAATCGTTCGAAGCATATTCGCTACCCTGTTTCGGCATTTGCACGTATTCCTTGAAATTGCCATGCCTTGCAGTTTCTATTAGAAAGGAAAAAAAAGAGGCCCTACGGCAGGGCCCCATTACACCAATTGACACTTGATCATTAGCTAAGGCAGTTATGCTAAATGCACAAAACAATGATATGCTCAAGTAACAATTTACATAGACACACCAACGAACGACAGACGAGAACAGAGAGACATGCTCAGAACACCAAGACTTCCCCGCGATATCTATTGTCTATCAGCAACCTGAAAGATATATATGGCGCTAGTTTAGGATAGCACACGTTCTACCTATGAGCAACCGTGAATTCAGGGAAGTAAAGCACATTCTGAATCTAGATTCTCATGGCTTACTCAGGCTTTGCAGATATACGTGTCAAGACGTCGCACAAAACTGTTATTCTAACACTGTGAACAAATTATAATTGTAACTACAAACTACTGTGGTTATTATTCAGATGCAGCTATCTACGAAGCATCTGGCAACATAAGAGCGGCTTACTAGTTACCTAGTTAAAAACACTAAGAAATATCTGGCTAGTAGATGCAGCGTTTACTAGCTTCCAAAATCTCCTGGCTAGTAAAAGGCAACTAAGAAGGCAGTAATGTGTCCAAAAAGTTAGTAAATGGCATTCATTAACTAGCTTTTTACTAATTTTATTTGTAAGAGTGTACAACGACAAATTCTGAATGCGGGCCGCTTGCGGTGCTGGCATAGCAGAAAGTTCCCCAGATAGTACCGTTGCTATAGTACGATTGTTATATGTCAACTCTACGTTGCAGTAAAACGTATTATATCGTTTACGTATTATTTAAACACAAGTTTACGCTTGTGTGTGCCGCTGTCTGTGTCCCTCGTTCTTAAGGGTGCGGAAAATGGCCTCACCATGTATTATATTTAATGAGGTTAGCGGAAACAAATGTTGAGTCTATAAATAACGCTAACCAATACCATCTGCTCGATGGCGTATTTTAACAACATTGCGTCACAAGTGAGCGAGGAAAAGTCTGACTGCCTGAGCGACGCAGTATGACATATATTGTTATGTGCACCGGTTGATGGGATTTACGTTACCGCATTTTAACTTAAATATCACGACTGATCATGTACGTTCGACGGTGCAAGGTACCTGAAAACTATTTGAAAAGCAATCGCATGTTCGTATAGAGATTACTTGATTCCAGAACCTAATCAAATAGTGACGAGTCCATTTGCGGTGCAGAAGTTTAGAATGTTCTCACACCTACAGTGGCGACCTTGTGAAGCAAGAGTTGACTGGCACTTTATTCCCAAACGTGCTGGTGACGATGCATAGCTATAATGACGGTAGCACACGGATTATGAAGACACTGGTATACTACCGGTACGTAGGCGCCTCGACCCTGCATGGTCACTAGTTAATGTAGGACGCAAAGTATAGCACTTGAAATGAGTAACGCGTATATATGACCGCCATCCTGCGGCAGCGCTGGTCCAGACTTGTACGTAACGCGTTACAAGTAATGGATTACTTGTAATCGATTTCATTGTACTGTAATATTGTAACGCTTCAATTACTCCATTTAAGGACTCATGATCATCATCAGCCTGTCTACGCCCACTACAGGGCAAAGGCCTCTCCCATGGATCTCCAATTATCCCTGTCCTGTGCTAACTGGGCCCAATTTATCCCCGCAAACTTCCTGATCTCATCTGCCCACCTAACTTTCTGCCGCCCCCTGCCACGCTTGCCTTATCTAGGAATCCACTCTGTTACCCTTAATGACCAACGATTGTCTTGTCTTCGCATTACATGGCCCGCCCACGCCCATTTCTTCTTCTTAGTTTCTATTAATATGTCCCTAACACGCGTTTGCTCCCTAACCCACTCCGCTCTCTTCTTGTCCCTTAAGGTTGCACCTACCATTTTCCGTTCCATAGCTCGCTGCGTCGTTCTCAATTTAAGCTGAACCCTCTTAGCCTCCAAGTTCCTGCCCCGTAGGTGACTACCGGTAAGATGCAGCTGTTATACAATTTACTCTTCAGAGACAATGGTAAGCTACCATTAATTATCTGAGAATGCTTACCGAATGCACTCCACCCCATACTAATCCTCCTAATTACTTCAACCTCATGATTCGGATCAGGGTCACTACCTGGCCTAAGTAGACATATTCACTTACTACTTCCAATGCCTCGCCAGCTATCTCAAATCGCTGTACTCGCCCAAGGCTATTGACCATTACTTTAGTTTTCTGCATATTAATTTTCAGGCCCACTGTTATACCTTGCCTGTTAAGGTCAGTAATCATGCTTTGTAATTCATCTCCCGTGTTACTTAGCAAGGCAATGCCATCAGCGAATCGGAGGTTACTGAGGTATTCCTCATTAACCCTTACACACACCTGATCCCATTCCAGTGTTCTAAATACTTCTTGTAAACATGCTGTGAATAACATTGGAGAGATTGTGTCACCTTGTCTTACGCCCTTCCTTATAGGTATTTTGCTGCTCTCCTTATGGAGGACTATGGTGGCTGTGGAGCCGTTGTAGATGTCTTCCAGTAGTATTACGTAATGCTCGTCTACGCCCTGATTCCGCAATGCCTGCATGACTGCTGAGGTATCGACCGAGTCAAATGCTTTCTCGTAATCTATGAAGGCTATATATAGGGGTTGATTATACTCCGAGCATTTCTCTATCACCTGATTGACAGTGTGAATATGGTCTACTGTTGAGTAGCCTTTACGAAACCCTGCTTGTTCCTTAGGTTGACTGAAATCTAAGGTGGCACAAGCTCTGTTAGCGATTACCTTGGTAAATACCTTGTAGACGACTGACAGTAAGCTAATCGGCCTGTAAATTTCAAGTCCTTTGTGTCGCCTTTCTTATGGATTAGGATGATGTTCGAATTCTTCTGAGATTCCGGTATGCTCGCAGTCATTAGGCATTGCGTATACAGGCTTGCCAGTTTTTCCAGTATAATCTGCCCGCCATCCTCTAAGAGATCTGCTGTTATCTGATCCTCACCGGGTGCCTTTCCCGCTTGCATCCCTTTCAAAGCTTTCATTACTTCCTCTGTCAGTACTGGTGGAATGTCAGCCTCTTCTAAACTGCTTCCCCGTTCACTATTTTTGTTATCGCGACTACTGTAGAGATCTCTGTAAAGTTCCTCGGCTATTATCGCTATCTCATCCCTATTCGTGATCACATTGCCTTGCCTGTCTCGTAATGCACACATCTGATTTTTTCCTATGACTAGACGTCTCTTCGCCGCCTTCAGGCTCCTTCCGCTCTTTAGAGCTTGCTCAATCCGCTCCATATTATGCTTTCGTATGTCGGCTGTCTTACGCTTATTAACTTCGAAAGCTCCGCTAGTTCTATTCTGTCAGTTGCATTTGATACTGTCATGCCTTGCCGTTTTCCAATGAAGTCTTTCGTCTCCTGGGAAAGTTTGTTAGTAATCTCTCTACCGATCTTACCTCCTACTTCTATTGCACACTCCGTGACAATCCGTGTGAGATTATCGCTGACTTCCTGAACGCAATTGTCTGCTTGGTTTGTTAGAGCTGAATATTTATTCTGCAGCGCTATCTTGAATTCTTCGACTTTCCGTCTTACAGTTAACTCATTGATCGACGTCTTTCGTATTAGCTTATTGCGGTCCCTCCTCAAGTCTAGCCCAATTCGAGATCTTACCATCCTGTGGCCACTGCACCTAACTCTGCCCAGCACTTCCACATCCTGCACGAAGCCAGGGTTCTCGCATGGTATGAAGTCTATTTCGTTTTTATGCTCGCCATTCGGGCTTTTCCACGTCCACTTCCGAATCTCCCGTTTACGGAAGAACGTGTTCATGATGCGCAGATTATTCCGCTCTGCGAACTCTACTAATAAGTCCCCTCTGTCATTCCTCATGTCTGACTCATGATCATTGTAATTCGATTTTTTCCCCTGTAATCGATTACAAGATTACATATTGCAGGTGACTCGGAAGCATGCATCGAAGCGCTGCGAAATCACGATCTGGCGCTCAAAGTGCATACGGTACAACGTAGCACCTCCCTCTAGTGCGTCTGCGGCGAAAGTCTTCAGCGTTGTAAAGGATGCCCTCACAAGGAATCGTGCGAAAATGACAACTGCAAAGTTCGCGAGACAACTGTCGCTGAAATTAGAAGAGGTGTAGAAGACAAAAGGCGCGAAGCGGTAAATGAGGATCAGTTATTTAAGTTACAGTGTGGCATGCATAACGAGGCCACCGGTAAAATCGAGTCGGAAGAATCGGTACCTGGACGTACCGATTCTTCGATGTTTATGCGGACAGATTTGTTTAGATATCTTTCATTATTTCAATGACTGCTCTCGCGTTAAGCACATCACACAACATTTATATAAACCACATACTACAACTATAACTCATCATGAATTTCCCCGTCTACTTCGAAAAAAAAAACCAGAGCATATTTAATACAACTAGAAACACTAATGACTTCTCTCGCTTACATCTCTTCCCCTCCCACACGTATCCCTGACGCAGACTAACATTCTTTTAATGAACATGGACATACGTGTACGTTAAGCGAACTAACGCTGGTATTCCCTTACACGTATGACATGGTCCATGATATGAAAATATTCATCTCACAGCATACTTTTCCTTATACTTGCATGGATCATCTCACATTATTCTTTCCTGCAATGCAAAGCAATAACTATGTATTCAGCCTATTTTTCAGTTCCCATGGATTATCGACAAGTCTGCTTCACCTGGACATCCAAAGATCTCAGCTTTTCCTGAGACTGCTACCACCATTCAAGATTTGGAACAATGTCATTTCATTAATAAATGGCAAGTGCGGCAACACCGGCAAATGCATCAAGTTGGTGACTACTCATCTCACCCTTCCAACCGAACCTTAACACTTATTCCAACTTATTCCAACTTTACGTACCGCAAAACTTTAAATCTTGGAATCTTAATCACCTTTTCCTTAGACTTAACTTTCAATTGATAATGACTTCATAACTGCTTCCGTCTTTACTTATCTTATTCCCTTGCTTAGCTTCCGATCCGCTTTTTTTTCTGTTCTTGATTGGCTTTTACACTGGAATTTTCCTTTGGGCGTTGGCCCAATTTTTTTATTTTCCATTGGCTTATGCCCGATATACCTTTTGGTGGCGCGGGCTTCCCCCAATTTTTTTCTTCCTTGTTTTTTATTTCGCAGTGGGGGGGGGGGGGGGGTACACTTCGCTACGGACGTACATACCTAAAATGCTTGTGCGAGATTTCAAGCTGCGCTTTGAAATAGGACAAAGGAGCATTCACCACTAAAAAGCTTGTAGGCGATCTTAATGTTTCACTTAGGTGTCTGTTAGTGGTATTTCCACATCGGTATAGTATTGTGAACTGCTTGTCATTTTTTTTACGTACACCACCCGCATATCGAATGCGGGTATGAGGTACACGAGATCTTTCTTTCTTTCTTTCTTTCTTTCTTTCTTTCTTTCTTTCTTTCTTTCTTTGTGAGGCTTATAGCGCATGAAAAGACAAGGATGAAGAAAGACGTGACACACACAGGCGCTAACCTGCAACAAATTTATTAGGAGCAAAGGACCCATGCATATCTACAACTTTTTTTTACATACATCATCATATACATGCTGTTTGCAAAACTTACGCACCATTACGCAAATTAGCGAACTATTTGCGGGAGAGGGCAACTGAAGGTCTGGTCTGGTGGTCGATAGTCCGGATAAAGTCGCATGTGTACAGACAATGTCTACAGAAAATATTTTATAGCGGATGATGTTTATAGCGGATTACTATCTTTTTTCGGGAGCTTTTATGTATGCCGTTGCAGTGTATAAGGCTCGGTGATGACGCAAAAGCGTTACCGGACCGCGTTGTTTTTGTTTGTCTGTTTTATTTTATTTTGTATTTTTTAATGGGTACAGGCAAGTTTCTCGAGAAAATGTTGGTGCACGACGCAATCTTGACTTGGTATGCGTAGTGTGCGATATCAGGCTATTATATCTGTCCGACGTATCGGCAATGCTGAAGCGGCACAAGTTTAGGTTGATCGAAAGGTTTACCGGTGAAAGCGGGGGCAAGTTAGCCGTCTTACTGTATACACTCGCCGGAGGTGGCTATGTATGAGGACTGGGTCCGTGTCAAACGGACAAACGAACAAACAAGCAAACGAACGAACAAACAAACAAACAAACAAACAAACAAACAAACAAACAAACAAACGAACGAACGAACGAACGAACGAACCAACGAAGAAACAAACAAACAAACAAACAAACAAACAAACAAACAAACAAACAAACAAAGTTTCGCCTAATAATCGCGATTCTCACAAGTCGTGGGATCCGCATAATCTTCATGGGAGAATCGTTATATGTAATTATAACTTTCCCATTATACCGCAGTTTCGCGTGCAGTTTTGTTACGTTTGAGCTATATCGTGTTAATTGCGTTGATTTTTCTACCAACGTGCACCTCCTTCCTCGTTAATTTTACGGAACTTCCCATTAGTTGGCTAAACGTAATTTTAGCCCCATCATCACTAGGCAGAGAAGACGCGCTGCTATTTTCCTTTTTCCTACATTTTCTAATTTGCCGATCTTCCAATGTTCTAGTGGTTATGGCGGTCTAGTTGTTATGGCACTCGGCTGCTGATCCGAGGTCGCGGGATCGAATCCCGGCCGCGGCGGCTGCATTTCGATGAAGGCGATATGTTGAGGCCCGTATGCTGTACGATGTCAATGCACGTTAAAGAACCCCAGGTGGTCGAAATTTCTGGAGACCTGCACTACGGCGTCTCTCATAATCAGAGCTGGTTTTGGGACGTTAAACCCCACAAATCAATCAATCAACGTTGAGGCTTTCGACGCAACTAAAATTGTATACGCGGCCACTTTGTCGACGGTCTAGATAAAGTTGGAGGTGCTACCGTTCGCTTACGTTTTATCTATCGTTTTCCTTGGATGGATTACTAAGAGATGTATGCTAAATCGAAAACATGGCGCGCTGCATTTGACTGTCAGCGTCTGTCATATGCCTCACGGCACAGCTGCCCAGAAAGTCGTACGAGCTCTTCTGCATTCATCTTTTTGTATCACTTGAAGGCCAGACAGTGTATGCTGCATCGCGTTTGTGAATCATCTAGACTCACCCGTTCCTATCTTGCTCATCCCCGTCCCTTCGGGTAAGGCATCAAATTGGACGAATTGCATACAACGTCTAGTCTCTATTCTACTCAAGTCGGACTCCATTTTGCTCCTCTGTGGCGCCTAGCCCGAAAGGGATAAGTGACATAAGCACGGTTTTTATCACAGTGACTCCGCACATGTCACCTATTTATTTGTTTTTTTTTTTTATCACCTGTTAGAATAAATAAAAGCGTTAGTAACGTGGATGTGCCACCAAAAACGAAATCGAAACGAAACTAGCATCACATCAAAATGGCGGCGCTACCTTCCACGTAACGCTTACAAGGGTCACCGATCGACTGCGTGCATATATCGATAATTACGTTTTCCCCCCTTAAATGCACACTTCGAATTTCTGCACCTTTATTATTTTTTTTTAACGTAGCTGATGCGAGATTGTTTCTGCGTCGTTTGCTTGGCGGTTTCACTGGCGCTGCGAACGTAGTAGGCACTGCTACCATATTTTTATCCGTCTCTTCTACAGGCAGCACCGAGAGCATCATCAGCCGTCCCCAATGGCGTCGCTTCGAGCGGGCCGCGCATATGCACACACACACGCAGTGCGGGGCACGTGCCTTCTCCTCCCCGAGAAACGTGTAACGGCATCGACGTCGACTGTGGCAGCCTAATTCTTTCCAGACGTGTATAAACACCGCCTTCCCTGTCCGCGCTGTGTATCGTCCGCGCTGCCAAGAACGATCTCACGCCGACAGCGCGGCTCTCGGTAATGGAGCGGCCGTCCTGACGGCTACGCGGAACAACGTTTCTGGGCTGCGCCCGTGCGCAGCCAGACTCCATTCGTGTATTTTATTATTTTCAGTTGCGTCTTTTTAACGTTATTTTAAAACTAAGTCGGGCTGACTAAGCTGTATACAAAGCCTGAAACTCTCGCGCGGGGCTGCCTTGTTTGTGAATCTGGGTTATGGCGGGGCCTTTGTTGTATCGCTTTCGTATCAAGGAGACCCCGGCCACTTTTCCGCACGCGCTCGCCTCCGTTCGCGTACACACACGCGCGCGGTGCAACAATGCGCGTCGTTGCGTTGCTCGACGCACTGAAGATGCGTTCAAGGTTGGTATATAGAAAGACGCTGGCCGGCGCGGGAAGGGGATCGTGGGGGTGGATTGCAGTTAAGCTGAGTTAAGAATGCCGGCCCGGGCGGTGCCCGAAGTCGGTCGCTTTCCCGTGGCCATCCTTCTTTCACCAGCGCGCCGTTCTTTCACCGGTTCACTAAACACGCTTTCATGTTCGGAGGACGTGCTTAACTCGCAGACGAAAAGAGAGGGAACGAGATTGGTCCTGTTGAGATATATAAGCAACGCGGGAATGGGTTTTATTATTATTTTTTTCCCTGTGATGTAGCTGAAAAGAGAGTGGCTTGTGAACTTGCCCATTGACTTGCTCCATATGCATTCTTCGTCGGCTCTGCTGAAGGTCAAGCCCCTATAACTGGCCCCCACCTTTCTGACAAGGAGTACTTACGATTCACAATAGAGAGGGGAGGTGGGCGGATTGAGGCGTAGATAAGCTCCTCTGGTCAACTCGCTAATCAGTCATTGCTTTGCAAAGCACTGTGATAAACTGGAGTGTTCCATTAACTATTCATGATCGTAGACGTCTTAGCACGGCCATTGAAACAGTCGTAAATAATCACGTAGCTGCGTTGTGCCGAGGCGGTCATGTACATTTCACTATATGTAAAACGAGCTGTAGCCCTTAAATGGAGAGCAATTCAGTCATTTATGTTGCACCGTGTATACAGTGCTAAAAGAGCGCCTCTCTTTCACCTATACAAATATTTGCTTGTAATTCTTGCCTTTGTATGAAGATTGTCGTGGCGCATATTATTTCCTCTTGTCACTTTTCTATTGATCATGGAGCAACGATACACAGAAGCTGCGGCGACAAAACTGGTCAATATTTGCAGCGTTATTAAATAAATAAATCACAGCTGACGTTTATGTCCGGTGTATTCAACATTATTTAAGGCATTCGCGCGCTATTCTTGCGTTTATTCGTGTAAGTTTATTTTACACTGTATTGTATGTGTTTACCGAGCAGCATTTCTTTTTCTGTTTATTGTATTCGCTTACGTAAAAATTAGCTTGCCTTTCTACAGTGCACATGTGCACATTGTTTCCTACTAACCTTGTTTTCTTCGTTTAAACTGTGACATTTGCGCAACGATTTGAACCAGCCTTGTGCAAGGGAACTAAATGCATTTTGCACTTGTGATTTGACACCGGACATTGCTCGTGATATTATAGTGTAAGTTGTTATGGGCTCGTTACAGGGGGCCGATTTTCGCGGCGGTGGTGTCCGCCGCCACCGCCGACGTTGTCGTTGTCCGTAACCGCTATCAAACAACAACAACAACAACAACAACAACAACAACAACAACAACAACAACAACAACAACAACAACAACAACAACAACAACAACAACAACAACAACAACAACAACAACAACAAGAAAACCCTCCACGCCTGCGTGGATTTGAACCCTGCTCAATAGGAGCGGTGCCACTACACCCCTGACTGACCCTCGCCACTTGGTTGGCCAGGTTTCATTCTCAGCCGTGGCTCTGATATGGTGGTGTTTCAGGAGAGCACAAGTTTGTCAGTCACTCGCTGTGGTTTCATCGACGAAGACGACGAAAAAGGAGAAGGAAGAGGCGGAAAGGGAAGGAGAAGAGAAAGGAGATGACGGCGATGGTGAGGAAGAAGACAACGATGAAGAGGAAGACGAAGAGGGTGATGACGAGGAAAAGGGGAAAGGAATAAGAACACTACGAATAAGAAGAGGAGGAGGCAGTTGACAACATAGAAGATGAAGACGACGACAACGAAGAAAAGGAGGAGGCATAGAAAAAGACAGTGGGAAGAAGAAGAGGAGATGGACAAGCAAGAAAGAAAGAAGAAGAACGAAAGAGAATTATATACCTTCAACTTCGCAGGAAACTACATTTTTAACCTAAATTTGATTATCAAATTTATATTACAATTTTTTGTATTTTTTATTAGTAGTCCTGTCCCACACAAATCTCTTTTTCGGTTCATGGCCGATCCCCCAGAGTGGGTTGCGCCAAGGTATCCAAAGGCCGACCGACCGACCGACCGACCGCGCACGCAGCAAGGTACAGCTTACGCTGTGACTGCTGCGTCCTCTGCGCAGGCCTGGGGAGTTCTATGCATGCTTTAATTATGCAGTTATTCCAGAGAAAATCTAGCCTTGCGGGTTCCCTTGTTCTACAAGCTCAATTGTATATCGAGGGCGTTATATTATGTAGTTATATTTTTATGTATTCTTGATTCTGATTTACAAAAAAAAAAAAAAATTAGGAGTACTCTCCTATCGTCAAAAGAGGGGCAAGCGAAGCTTGCCGTGTGGGTGCATTTTTTTCTTTGCTTACTATTTTCTTTTTTACTTTAACTCAAATTCAATTTCTTTATTTTTCCAAATACAGTTGGAAAGTAACTTTTTCCCCTCTTTCTTTGGTGGAAAATCAAAAGCATTCGTGCGGCTTAGATATGTTGGCATTTTATTTGTTTGCTGAGTGTGCACGTGTTACGGACGCTCACCTTGCGTTGTGTTGGTGCATATAAATCTCGTTTTAAAGCGCCTGTGTGATGACCTGACAATTGCACAAGAAGGAAATAGAACATGAAAAAAAAATGACGACAGTGGCTGAATCAATTAGCGCATTGATTTCGCAATCCAGCGGTGAATGGTTTCGAATCCGCAGCCCGGCGACCAGTTTTCATTTTCACTCTATCGCATTTTATCTTCAGTATAACTTATTACTCATAGCGAAGGAGAAGAAAGAAGTGCGCGTGCACTGTTTTCACGATGATGATAGCTTTCTTCGCAAGTCAGTCAGCACAAGCTTCGCTTGGAAAATAACGAACCGTAAGGTACCCGTACTCTTCACGTCCATTCTGGCAACATTTCGATTTAACAGCGAAAGAATTCAACGTGGAATTGTTTTCACTTCTGATGTTACAATTTTGGTAACTTAAGCAACAAAGTGTATATAGTGTATATACGCTGTGAAATGCAGTCAAAGGAAGAATATTATTGGAGGCACAAGTATTCTGCTTACGGCTGGGCTGTTACGTTCCATCTCGTCCTCCGTACCGCTGCTTTAATTGCTCCGACCAGCCGAGTTGCTCCGAACAGCTAAGCATGTAACTTGCTGCTAAGCTTGAAGACGTGGGTTCGATACCCGGCCATGGTAGCCGCATTTCGGTGGGAGTAGGTGGGATGCGAATACGCCCGTACTTATACATTTACATTTAAGTGCCATTAAAGAACCAATCGCCCCGCCACAGTGGTCTAGCGGGCACTCGGCTGCGGATGCGAATGTCGGTGAGGCCTGTGTACTGTGCAATGTAAGTGCATGTTAAAGAACCCCAGCTGGTCGAAATTTCTGTCGACCTCCACTACGGCGTCTCAACATATCGTGGTTTTGGGATGTGAAACACGAGAAATTATTATTATTATTATTCATTATTACAACAAACAATCGTAGCAAGTGCCAACAAATCAGGATATTGTACCTGTAGAATATTAGCGAAAGGATCCTGTCGATGAGATACACCACTTGCAGTCAAACAGCTTTGGGAATTCGGTTCCTGTTCATGATGCCTCAACACTTGGCGCCTATGGCTCCAGCCGATACGAAGCGTGCTGTGCAGCTCCATGTTACAGCTTCTCAAGATCGCTCAGCACTCGTCGGGGCCTTTTACACGCTCGCTATTAGCACAAAGGACGCCATATCTTTGTTTTTGACTTATCAGTTGTAGAAAACACGTACTAGTTGAAGTAGCGAACATAATGTAATAATATTTTCAGGGGTTTACGGGCCAGAGCTACGATGTGATTACGAGGCACGCCGTTTTGGAGGGCTCCGTATTAGTTTCCCCACCTGCGGGGTCCTTTAACGCGCAACTATATCTAAGTGCGCGGTTGTTCTGACAAACGCAGCCGCTGTGGTCGAGAATCAAACCTGCGCCCCCGAGCTTAGCGCTGCGACCTGCTAAGCTAACGCGGTGGGTCAACGAGAGCAGCGTCTGTGCGCACAGGCAAACAGGAACACAAATCACCCACTGAGCCCGAGTAGTGGATGTCATAACACTGATGCAATTAACAGAGTAAAATAAAGGTGAGAAAAAACGAGTTGCCTTTTGCTTACCTGGAGCAATTACAAAAGTTCAAGCTCGAAGATGACAGCTTAAGTGATGAAAAAAATTGTCGAACACGGAATGTCGCTGGAGCCAAGCCAACGTATCGACAAGAAGCACTTGTCTTCGTCAGGGCTGATGTGACAAATACGAGTCCATTTGTCGACATGTTGGCTCTAGAAGCATCCCCTGCTCAAAGTTTTTTTTTCATCTCTTCAAACTTCCTTGAGAGAGCGTCAGCTGCAATGTTAGACTCGCGGAGAATCAAGGATGCCGGCGGAGGCAGCAGCCCCCTCGTTTCGCTCAACCCTTGGGACAGCCGCAGCCTACCTGCAAGATAGGGCGCATCGAAGGGCGCCGCTTTATGACTTCAGCCGGGCTAACTAGCTCGTGAAACATAGACAAGACATTGTAACTTCTAGTGGGCTAGTAGGTAAGCTATAGATGCCTTGTGGTATGGGCTTCGTCAATGAATGGCAGTGTCCGTTTACTATTTTGCAAGTGCAAGTAGTACTCATGAAGTAATTGCAACATTAACGTGTGGTAATTAGGTCGCTTATATTTACGTCGACCTAATTTACGTTTTTTTTTTCTTCCATTCCTTTCTGTCTCTCTTCACCCCTTCCCCAGTGCAGGGTAGCAAACTGGATATTTTTCCTTCCGGTTAACCTCCCTGCCTTCCGCCCATCATCTCTCTCTCTTGCTTTAATTTACGTTGACCTAATGATATTTACGTTGACCACCGTTGCGGGGAATTCCAGCGAGGTAAATAAAGTAGTGTAGACTAGTTCACAGTGAAACAAATGTTCTCATCTTGCTTGGCCTGTCCACTGGTTAATTTTCGCCTGAAAAGAATAAGACATATTATGTTGGTGCATGCATACTCAAAATAGCAGAAAAATGTTCTTCTTCAAAGGTACTCATCCGACGAAACCATGAACTTCCGGCAAAACTATAAAAAGCTGGTCAATATTTCTAATCATTCATTATTTAACAGAAACCTAGTCCGCACATATAACATTGTCTCCATGTAGACGGTCGTACGCAGCATTCAGGAAAAATGTAAGAGGACTGTCCCATGTATTTTTTTCTCCTCTTTTTGCTTAAGCGAAATGGGGGCCCACTTGATAATAAATAATAATAATAATACTTTATTAACATTTTTAGAGAGCAACAGATACAAAAATTGGCCTGCCAAAGCCTCAATGGGCTTGAAGGGCAGAGCCGACAGATAGCGGACAACTGGAAATGATCTATCCGAGACCACACAGATGTAGACATTTCTTTATACAAGCAATATAGACGCGCGTGTACAGCAGTGAAGAAATAAAACCGATGTTGTACCTATAACGTCGCCTAGCCTTACATTCCCTTATGCAGTAGCAACAATACAAAAATAGAACACCATCAGATTTTTGATGAGGTAAAAAAATAAAAATAAAAAAATAAGAAAAGTGGGAAAACACGAGTATCGATTATTACATGCTCCGAAAGGAAGAATTAAGAAGTGCACCAATTAAAATCCTGCAGTGATCAAAGAGGTGAAAAGTTGAAAAAAGAAAGTGTTGTGAGCTGCAACAAGAAGTAACAACAAACCACAAGAAGCTCTGGTGTTTTGTGATATAACTATGCTTTCACAAGCCAACAATACGAGTGGAGCTTGTCTGTCTATAGCGATCTCTGGAGCCGTCACGAGACGCGATGTATATCGGAGACACGCAGGGCCTTGTGTGAGAACCTTTGCGAGCAGTGTGCGAAAAACCCAGGTGACCAAGTGGTCACGTTTTAGCGAAAGAAAGGTGCCCCTTTTTGATGTAAATTTCTCAGAGGGGTGCCCGTAGAACAGTGCTAATTTATGGTTATCAACAGAAAAATTCGGGGTTTGGATGAAACCCTGGCGTCCGATACCGCTGTAATATACGCGAATTCATCATCAAAGCATGGGACTTCAGTGTCGTAGGATAAATACGCGACGCTCCAAGGGTCTCAATCCGACATGCTCATGAGATGAACTTTGCAAGGCCGTTTTGAAAAGGAAAATTCTGGTTGAATAAATCCAGTTCTCACCACTTGACGAATAAGGGAAACGAGCTGCGTTTCTCATCGTGCCCGGAGGTAATCTCAGGGCTCGTCTGTGGATTGCCACACTTGAGGTGCTCATGAACTACGGAAGGGAGTTTTCCGGAAGTCTTTTATTGTAAAGAGAACCAACAAGAGAGAGAGAGAGAAGCAGCTGCTTCGGTTTTTTTTGTATGTTGCTGCGATGATGATAGTGATAGTGATGTGGCTACAGGCGGTGTTAGGCTGGCAGACCTGGCATGCAATTGCTCCGCCCGAGCGTCTCTGTCCATGCATCGCATTAGTCACCACGTGTCACTCAATGCCGTCTCTCGGAGAAATGTTACAAGCAGGGCCGACACCTTCTTGTGAATCGTCCGTGTACCTTCCGGAAATATAATTTGTTCAGTTCACGCGTGTGGGGACCCTCTTTTTTTCATGTTGTCCATGAGGGCGTTTCTTTCAGGGCAAAAGCGCTTGCAGGAACAGATGTAGTGGTCAGTGTCTCCCACTTCACCGCACTCCGTGCACAATGGCGAAGCAGCGCCCCTAACTTTGAAAGATCACGTGGGAGTGAGTGCATGCTGACCCCGTTCTAACCCTGTACACCAGAGGTGACTCATCGCGGCTAAGTCCTCTTGTAACACAAGGCTGGTGTTATGGCTTCCATAAAGAACGGAAATTTTTATTTTTATTTTATTTATTTCATCATACTGCGGGCCGAGATTGCCGGCCCAAAGCAGGAGGGGCATACATATATAAGAACATTAAATGAACAAGCGCATCTGAAATCTACACATTCATAAAAAGGTTAGTACGCAAACTAACAAGTGCATGTATAAGCGGCACAACACTAACGCAGTCACAGGTAAATTTACAAGCAGTACACCAAGTGTAAAAGCCAATACAGCAACCAACACATCATACCCCAAAACCCTGGTATCACGGATTCACCGATAAATATTCTTCTACACATTGATGGAAATCAGGTGCTTGAACTACGAACTCTGGGAGCTTATTCCATTCTGATATCGTTCTCGGAAAAAAAACTGTCACTGAAAGCAACTGTGCGAGCAAATATTGGCTTCAAAGCATGGGTAGGTGTGTGACGCGTTCTTCTTGACGTCAGCTGCGCTAGAAAGGACGGCTGCGTTATATTCATCCTTTTGTTCAGAATGCTATGCAGGAAAGATAAACGAGCTATCTTTCTACGTCTGATGATGATCACGAATTGTCTGTTTTGCTAATATTTAATTAACAAGATCGCTTATCGGTCGGTTACCTTGAAAGTGCTTCGTTGGCCAGGGCGTCTGCTCTTTCGTTGCCGTTGATACCAACATGCGAAGGTATCCACTGGACAGTTATTCTAATTCCCTGCATGGGCCGCTTGTTTCAGCGATGCTAACGATTGTCGGCAGAACTTCTTTGGATGAGTTCCACGGGAGAGCTGTTGAATTGCCGACTTAGAGTCTGAGAGAATGATGGCTTGTTTTGCGGGTACATTTTTCAGTTTTCGTGTACAGTGCAGCAGCAGTAACAGCAATATCAATAGCAGCAATAGCTGCAATCGAAGCGTGTGTTTGTTAGAAGCGCATGAACCGAAATAGGTGCGATCAAATATCCATACGTATAAAATGGCGCTTTCTTATTTTTACACCAGTCGTCTCGGATAAAAACAAAAATATAGGAAGGAACTGAGCTTCCTATGTCGCACCAGGACGGAGTGCTTATCGGTTATGTGTCCTATCACGGTCACATCTGCGACTGTTACGAGGCGGAAGGGAGAACAGCGCAAATTATAGGACAGTGACGTTATTGACTACTACGTGCCCGAGGACTGAGCGATAAGTCTTTGTGCCTCTGTTGTGAGTGGGTGGTTGTGCTTGTTGTGCTGATCGTATTCAAACTTGGAAACTATGCAGGAGCTTCCTCTCTATCAGCGGGGAGCAGCTTGGCTATCTGGCGCGTTTTGCCCGCGAATCTAATATTAGGGCTGTACGCTCCGTGGCAAAAGGCATTCACGAGTGCTACAGAAAGTCTCCCAGACGTCTGCACACCCGCACACAAAGCGATCTAAGCGTCCGTAAACACGCGGCGCCGCATAGCGTGCCTGTTTTTTCCTCGTGATTAGCCCATATCCGAGCACGCGCCGCCACTACCTGCATCGGCTTGCCCTATACCGCTCTGCCCGCGTCTCGCATCTGGGTGACTGGATTCTTGTCGTTTCCTAGCGGATGTAGAGACCACAAGTGTCCCCGCATCTCGAAGCGCAGCCTCCGTATACTTTTCCTCCTGAAGCGCTCCGGGGAGTTTATCGCTATTTTTGGGCTTGTCGCTCTAAACGTATATAGGGAAGAGACACTCGGCCGCTACGGTCATTTGGTGCGCACAAGTTCAGAGAAGACGCACTCGGCAGAGAAGCAGTCGCCATCATGCTATTGCTCGTAAGTGTTTTCGCGTTTGTAAAGCGAGGGAACTATAATGCTTTGTGTATGCGCGTGAAATGTACACAAAGACGCATAACAACCGTAAAAAAAAAGGCAAATTGTTTCAAAATTTACATAATTATAACGCCGTTGTGGGCGAAAGTCAAGCTTCCTTCGTTCGGGTGCAAAGAAAGGTGTATGCCTGAGGCGCTTGTCAGTCACCTCAGTCGCTCACCGCACTATATCTCTCGTTTGCTTTGTTTTATAGCCAACCCGAATCAGAAAAGTGCTTGGGGCAAAATGCTATACCTTCTTTATACGTGTATTCATGTGCTTTAATTTTTTAGACTATAGCCATGTAGACATGTCTCAAGATACCATTAATTCCATTGTTTTTAAATTTTATTCAAGGCGCTACGCGAAACCCGATGACGCTTTCAATGACGTGTTATTGACAGGCGTTGCACCAGGTCTTGGCGCTGCGCGCTGTTTGCTGGTACAAGGTCCCATACAAACTGGCGTATGATATTTTGAATATTCTTGCTTGGAGTGTTACTTCGGGGAAATGAGCAAATAACAGCGCTGATACTCGTTTGCATCACGATGTAGTGACTCAGTTCATCGAGTCACTTGGTTCGACAAAGTGTTGCTTACGGAGTAAGGATAGGACAAACTGAGTGCTCTTATTGTCCATAAGGAATGTGTTTGTTTTGTATACCATCTTTCGTGCGTCGGAAGCAGCAACTATCGTTTAAGTACAGTGCCCCACTAACGCATAATATTTACCTTTCATTACGCTCTAGTAATTCTTGTCACCATTTCCTTTTATTTCTTGAGGGGCTGAAGTGTTCGATTAAATAAGGTAAAATTATCAACACTGCTCGAGTTAATAAGCAAAGTTATCAAACCCCATATGCGGAACATGTTGGTGCGGCGAGTTGGCTAAAGATTGCAACTGACGTGTGTGCGTGAACACACGCACATGCAGACCTAAAACATCACAAATGAACCGAGCGGATGGCGCCATGTGAGGATCGTTCATTCGTGGTGCTTTAAGTTTGCATGTGCATGTGTTCGCGCCTACACGTCAGTTCCCCAAATGCGAGTTATGTACTTCTCGTTGCCTATATTTCGGGGTTAACTTAAACAAAAACGACAAAAACAATTGTATTGTTTGACTTACATGACATCCTTGAGTATTGATACTGTTTTACATCAGTTGTATCGTCGTACGATCATTCTTGTTCACTGCAGTGATGGGGAATACGTTGTTGAACAGGTAATACCGCTGGAGCCAGCGTTTCCACAAGCGGACTTTTCAGTTGAGCAAGAAGACGAAGTCCACTTGCCGAAACGTTGACTCTTTTAACGACTTGTTTCAACGCTTTAAACCTTCAACTTCTACCGAACTTCTGTCTTGTGCATTGAGAGTTCCATGTCGCACTGGGTACGACAATATGACATCTCAAGGCGTGGTTCCCTGTCCACCGCGAGGAATATTCTTACATCGTGCTACATTCGGCAGCCGCGTAAAGGTTGCGAATAAAACTGCGCTAGATTCGAGTTCCACACAGAGGTCAGATAGTCTCTAGCGCACGTCGTTCAGTGACACGTTTTATGTCCCTCGATTACGCTGCGACCACTGCGCCTCGCGATCCCGACGACCTCAGTCCGTCGCTAACGCCGTATTGCGAACTTCCGACGCGAAGAGGAAAGGTCGCGATTCGAGGCGCTCCTTTCACGCAAGGTGCCACTTTCGAGAGCTAGACGTCGGCGGTGTATACAGCGGCGGAGAGCCACTACCGGGAAAGCTCGCCGAGTGCATTGGACGCTGCAGACGGCGAGCAGCGGAGCGCGCTCAATTACGCGCGCGATGACGCAAAGGGGCGAACGGTCGAGCGAGGCCGAGATGGCGGGGCTCCTGGCCTTTACACAATGACTAGGGTCACCTGCGGCGGCTGTCTGACTCGTCCGCGACCCGGAGGGTGCCGCGGCTCTCCTTCTTCCTCGGCTCTTGAACACTCTGTGCTGACTTTTCCTTTTATTTATGTTTTATTTTTCCGTCGCCGTCTGTCACGGATTCTTCAAACGGGGAGTCGTGATGGCTTTCCCCATCGCGTTCTCCGAGCCGGTGAACTGATCGCTTCCGTTTGCTCCGCAGGCCGTGGCCCTGCTCTGCACGCTGGCGCCGTCGGCCTTCGCAGGAAGAGTCGGCAACGTGCGCCGCCTCGGAAATGCGGCGGGCGGTGGCGGCGCGGCCGTGCCAGCGGTCGCCATCACGGCACCCGTGGCTCAGGTACGCTTCGAGGCCCGGCCAGAGGTGAAGGTCAAGCTGGTGCCCAAGCCCGTGATCGGATACGTCACCGAACCCGTGGCGTCGGTGGAGCACGGGTTCAAGCCCGTGCTGACAATCGCCGCCGGTGTGCCCGTCAGTCTCGTAGATGGCACCATCGGTGGAGGTGTGGGTGGCTTCGCATCGCCCATGGACTTTTTCTCCAGTGATGACTTGTCTAACACCTTGGACTACAAGTGGTAACGCGTGCCGGTGGTCCACCGGACATGGGCAGCGAAGAATGAGCCCTGGTTCTGCTGCGGCACAGTTCGACCCAAGAAAGTAAGTGCGAAGATTTCATGCAAATATGACTTGCGGGAATTATTTCTTTTTTTATTGCCTGGTTTTGTTATGCTGCTTTGTTATGTTCGTATTTCAACAGCGACGTACGTCGGGCCACCACAGTAAATGCATTTTGGGCTGTTTCATTTAATAAAGGAAACCATGACTGGCATGACGTGACGTTCAGTTTGTTCTGAAAAAAAAATGCAACGTGGGTTTAATTCATTATGAGGTATTCAGCGATTCATCTTGCTGCACCTATTTTTCGGTGTAGGCAGTCGCATGCTATGTCTAACCGAAATCTAGCCTTTTATGAAATATATGCGGTAGCAACGTCTTTTGTAAACCATGACGCTTCTAAGAACTTTACAAAACCACGCCAGCTGCAATGCTGGTTGTATAAAGGTAGATGCAAAAGCGTGCATTGTAATGCGCTTGTAAGCGACTCAATAAATAAATAAATAAATAAATAAATAAATAAATAAATAAATAAATAAATAATGCGCGGGACGCCGATTTTAAGTGGGTTCATAATTCCCATGAGCAGTGCACGACCACACTTTACGCTGAAGCCAGATTAAGCGCTTTAAGGCGTTCGTTCAGCATCAGTGATTCAGTCTATAGGCTAGTGGCAAGATTGCCCCAATCTCGCCTTTCAGGTTCGTTTACCGCAGGAAGCAGTACTGCGTACGGCTCACGGCGAGCGAGCTATACTTAACCTCCGAAGAGCGATCAAGAAAACCATAACGCACACCTTGAGTGTATTTAAAGCTCAACGCACGCAAAACGGGTCAAAGGAGAGCGCGTGTTGTGCTTGCTTTCTTTGCTTCCTCGTGCAGTGGCTCGGCTTCAAAGGGTGCTGTTGTTCTTTGCAGGATATGCCGGGGGTCAAGGCACATCGGGCGCACTGGCGTCACGATTGAACCACCGTGTATATTTTGTACATAGGTATATATATATATATATATATATATATATATATATATATATATATATATATATATATATATATATATATATATATATATATATATATATATATATATACACATCCAGACGTATATGCGCCAAGCATGAAATTGGGCATCCCTGTGTTGGCTGCGCCTGCAGCCTTCGTTGCTCCACATCAACTTCCTCGACGACGGCTGCAACGACGATACGATTCCGGACTCGCACTGGTGGAACCGGCGTGGCTGCCTCGCACGCTGACTCACCTGCTGCGGCCTTCGCGATCTCAAATAAAATTACTCTCTCACGTAGTCATTCGTGGACCCTTTGTGCGCATGGAAGTGGAATGTTATTGCTTTAGAAGCGACGCACTTCAGGCGTCGTTTCAACACGCGTGGGCGCTGACCGCTAGTGGCGTCTTTGCGCCAAATTTATATCTGCTGTGCATGTCTGCGCAGGATACAGGGTCGTCCGCCTCTCGGGTAATAAAAAGCGAGGAGTTAGTGTGCTGACATTGATTTCGGCCCTCGCCACGGTGGTCCATTGGCTATGGCACTCGGCTGCGTGGGATCGAATCCCCGCCGCGGCGGCTGCATTTCGAGGCATCGCGGCTGATACTGTGCGATGTCAGCGGACGTTAAAGAACCCCAGTTGGTCGAAATTTCCGGAGCCATCCACTACGGCGTCTCTCATAACCATATCATTGTTTTGGTACATAAAACTCACAGAAACATATATTTGTAATTGAATCTGCATGGAACACTTTCATCCAAGCGGAGACGACATTGCCACGTGGAATAAAAGATTAAAGGGTGGATGCAAAGGAAGCACACCTCACACGTTTCACTCGACTTTTTACTGTTGAGGTAGGGTCTTGTTCTTTTTTTGTTTTTTTTAACGATTGTCTCTGCAGACCTTCGCTGAATGAAACACTGGCGGCCAAGTGATCGCCGGCCTCCGAAACCTCGCCCCCTATTTAACAACCGCTTTTCGCGCCTGACTGGCAGCAGAATACAGCGGTGTCCTTCAGTGCATGTCAGTTCATGCTGAAAAAAAAAATGATAGACAGCCCTGCATTTTGGAACTTATAATTTGAAGTTTGAAATAAATTTGATTTACTGTTCTTTATCTACGATTCATGAGATCCATAGTGCATACAGACGATGGTTTCCATGTCAAAGGCAGTAACGAGAGCAGCGGTTAATAGAACACGAGGAGGCGTACAAGGAACGGCGAGCACGGATAAAACAAACTGAACACAGTCGCTTTTTATGCAATTACAAAATATCAGTTAAAAGTAGGAATATCAGGGAAGGGTCTTATAGTGCACAAAGAAAGATTTCGGGTAAGTACAAACGACAGCAGGATAAATATTGCGAAGAAAATTATTTAATAAATGAATTGCAGTTATCAGAAGAAAAGAAAACATTTTGTGCCTGAAAAATGGCAAACTGTATAACGAACGAAGTAAAAGTAGTTGTAAATGTAAAAATGCTTAAGGACCCGTTTGTTTCAATGAAATGATAATAAACATTTGATGGTGTTTGATAAACCACCTCATAGTTTCATAGCTTCGCATATCGATGCAGTTTTACAATAGTTAGAATGAACAATGGACAGTAGAAACGTATGGTTATGTGCAAATGTGGTTTATTCTGATTAATGAAATATCTGTAATCAGTGAATTTGTATGCGGACTGTAAACGTTTGCACATACGCCTCTTGCGCTAGAACCGTTCGTATAAGAGAAAATTTTAGACAATTCTGGTGATGGACGTATCATTTCCGAAAGCGGGTGGCCAAATGCAAACGTGTATCACGAACGAAGAGCTGTGGATTCGGGCCCTCCGATAACTCTAGGAAATTCTTCGCCGCTACTGGCCGTGCTTTTCTTTCAATGATACACGCCATTTCATAGATTATCCGGTTATTTGCTCTATATGGGTACACATGACCTGCACAACTCCAGTCATTTCTGTTAAACTCAGCTAGAATATCAGCCATACCGTTCCATGGAGATTATACCGTACCACGGAATACGGAGGTCTATTGCATGCTGCACGTCCCTGACCAATGCCGGATACCTTACTGGAATTGACAGGCAGGGTTGATCAATCATGCAGGGAGGACCAACGCGGAACACTGTCCCGTATCCCATGGTGCGTTATAGGCACCCATCACTTTTTAGGCAGTCCTCCTGGTTTATTATTGAAGGGGACCTGCAACACTTTTTTTCAACATAGTCATAAAACGGTTCCAGTCAGTCATGGAGGCTCCTATCAACATGTGAGCCAAATATTATTGCACTGGACGCACCGAGATTTGTTTCAAACACAGCTGGAAACCGCCTGCCCTTCTTTTAACTAGTGACGTCACAAGAAGCACCGACTGCATGACTTGACTTGCTTTGGCTTGACCAAAGTTTACGCATTAGGCAAAAAAAAAAAAGCGCATCCAGAAAAATAATATGCATGTTTACACAAAGTACCCTCCTTTTCTAATTGAGGACAGACCTGGCTGCCTGAGGGCCAAAGAAAAAGAAAGCATCACCGTACCAGCTCAAACATTCTTAACAGGATGGGACATGCCTGTGTGGAAATGACTCGGCGAATATTATAATGAAGGGCCAAGGCGTTCACTCAGCAGGACCCGCAGAAACCATCGCCACTTGAGCGGCACTGGGATTGAAACAAGGTGAAAGTGTTACGTGGTCAACAGCAGCGCTTGAAGTCTTCATTTGCTCAAGGGATTGTCCTCGTGCATACACGGGCTGCTTGTGCGTATGTCTAAAGAGGAGGGAAGAAGCACGGAGGAGGCGGCTGCTTTACTAAAGCTTTACCCCCGCACCCCATCACTGCCTCTTTGAGGCCTGCTCACATAGGCAAGAGACGTCAAGATAGATTATTCTTGTTCATGTCCATTTATAAAAAAGAAAAAGAAAGCCCGGGAACCACACAGAGAAGAAATTATTCAGAACTACAGTACAGTTCCTGGTGTTCAGGTTTAGAATACAGGATCTGAAGCTTGAATGAAAAATGGAAACACGAGGAAGTTATAGCGATATGCCATGCTCCACTACATTGAACAAAACCTGATTGCAAGAAACAGATTAGGTGACTATTTTTTGCCGCCCTGTTGCTCTGTTTAAGCGAGCATTACACACACACACACACACACACACACACACACACACGCACGCACGCACGCACGCACGCACACACACACACACACACGCACACACGCACACACACACACACACACACACACACGCACACACACACACACACACACACACACCACACACACACACACACACACACACACACACACACACACACACACACACACACACACACACACACACACACGTTTTCTGTGCGCCATGCTCAGATGCATAATATTTGTAGCGCCGGCAGCAAGACCTTCGTCGCCTTTGTGGTGCCTACATTGCCCCGAAGTGCACCTCACAATCCCAGGAGTCGCGAAAAAAGACAGAATGTCACTGGTTGCTCTGAAAAAGGCCACGTTACTCTATTTACATGAGGCGCACAATGAACGCATCTACGTCTATACCGATGGCTTAGTAATGGCTAAAAGTTCAACCGCGGCAGTATAGTAATTCCAGCAAGATACATGACATTTAAACTCAGACTCCTGTATGTCAAGTACAGCTGCTGAAATCGTAGCCCTCCGTGCAGCTCTTCAATTCATTAGAGCCGCCTAATCCATGGTCTGTACTGTGTGATAGTTAGGTGTGAAAGTTACAGTAAAGACCTCTCCGTGCTGCTTGAATCTCCCACAAGAGGAACGGTTGGTAACTCGTACGGACACCGATCAAAACACGCGTACAATGAGCACAAAACACGCGCGCACTCAAATGTGTCCCACAGATATGTGCTACGCGGCGTGATCACCGTCGCACACATCTACAGAGCGAGTGGAGTAAGCCTCATCGAAAACAACTGAAGACGTACGCTTGTAGAACTCACAAAAGATACCTCGCTCAGACTGGCAGTTGAGTGAAGCGTGGCTCTTGACGACGCCATTGAACGGAGATCGAGCCAGCGTTAGAATACATCCTAACCCTGACACGGCGCTTCGTAATAGTAGAGTGCACCGCTCAACTGAGCTGACGGGATGGACGGCCGTGCCAGGATGGAAAAAGCAGTCGTGGGCCCGAGTCTTCGGGGCCAGCGCTCCGCGGTGGCCGAGGGTGAATCGTGTCCTCGATGTGCCGTTCGGGAAGGAGGACACTCTCGGCGCCTCCGGCGTGTGCCTACCCCTTCTCGGAGCGAACGTGCTCCCCCTTTCTCCCCGGTCGGTAGCCGACGGCCAACGCCCAGGCGGCCCAGCCGCCGCGAGGCGCGAGACTTCCTCGAGTCCACACTTTTCCTGGGCAGCTTAATTGCAGGCGCGGGCCCGAATTCGCCGCCGCCGGGCCGGCCGGCTGGCCGCTTTCCGAGCTCTATCTGGAGCGAAAGATTAGCGAAACGCGCGTCTCCCGCAGCGGCGGCGGCCGCGCATCACTGGCCCAATGGTAATGACAGAGCCGCAGCGGAGAGAGCGTCATACCTCCTTCCACCGAGAGACCGCAGCGCAGAAATTCCTCGACCAAAGGCGAGGACGACAAACTGGCTCATGGTCACGCGCATCGACTTCCCCCTCGGCACCACCTCACTCGGCGCAGCCACGCGGACCTTCCGTTAGAGTCAATGCCCACTAACGCAAACAAAGTGAGGAAGGAAAATAAGTAATGAGAAAAAGGTAAGTGAAAGGGCTGCCGTCTGGGCCGAAACGGCTGTCATTGGTGACGGTTGGCGGGGCCAGCACTGCGGCATCCCTGTATACTGTCGGCGCGAGGGCAGCGAACGAAACTGCCGAGTTTTATATTATTCACTTTTTAGCTGAAAAAGGGCGATGATAGAGGGGAATTGTTGCATATGGGACCTATCAACCATGCAGTCTTTCGCGCGGTTTTAAAGGATTGCTAGAAAGACACACAGGCTGCGAAGGCACATGAAATGCTGCTAGCAGAGCGCAGAACGCCTATAGAATAACGTACATGAATTGAAAGCGGTATGGAAACTTGAATTGTAACTCCTCAATTTGACACGCTTCATAAATCTAGGCCATCGATCCGCGCCACAAAAACGAAGTTCAGTGAGCAGTTTTAAAATGGCGTCGATCGTGCGCAAACGCATCCCTTCGACGCGGATCTCTAACCCCTCCTCTCGTCTAGCGCAGGTGGGATGCGATTAGACGAAGTCCTTACATATGAACTTTAAAGTGAGCTTAGGAGTCCACTTAGCCTATCCATGGTCTACTGTGTGATAGTTAGGTGTGAAAGTTACAGTAAAGACCTCTCCGTGCTGCTTGAATCTCCCACAAGAGGAACGGTTGGTAACTCGTACGGACACCGATCAAAACACGCGTACAATGAGCACAAAACACGCGCGCACTCAAATGTGTCCCACAGATATGTGCTACGCGGCGTGATCACCGTCGCACACATCTACAGAGCGAGTGGAGTAAGCCTCATCGAAAACAACTGAAGACGTACGCTTGTAGAACTCACAAAAGATACCTCGCTCAGACTGGCAGTTGAGTGAAGCGTGGCTCTTGACGACGCCATTGAACGGAGATCGAGCCAGCGTTAGAATACATCCTAACCCTGACACGGCGCTTCGTAATAGTAGAGTGCACCGCTCAACTGAGCTGACGGGATGGACGGCCGTGCCAGGATGGAAAAAGCAGTCGTGGGCCCGAGTCTTCGGGGCCAGCGCTCCGCGGTGGCCGAGGGTGAATCGTGTCCTCGATGTGCCGTTCGGGAAGGAGGACACTCTCGGCGCCTCCGGCGTGTGCCTACCCCTTCTCGGAGCGAACGTGCTCCCCCTTTCTCCCCGGTCGGTAGCCGACGGCCAACGCCCAGGCGGCCCAGCCGCCGCGAGGCGCGAGACTTCCTCGAGTCCACACTTTTCCTGGGCAGCTTAATTGCAGGCGCGGGCCCGAATTCGCCGCCGCCGGGCCGGCCGGCTGGCCGCTTTCCGAGCTCTATCTGGAGCGAAAGATTAGCGAAACGCGCGTCTCCCGCAGCGGCGGCGGCCGCGCATCACTGGCCCAATGGTAATGACAGAGCCGCAGCGGAGAGAGCGTCATACCTCCTTCCACCGAGAGACCGCAGCGCAGAAATTCCTCGACCAAAGGCGAGGACGACAAACTGGCTCATGGTCACGCGCATCGACTTCCCCCTCGGCACCACCTCACTCGGCGCAGCCACGCGGACCTTCCGTTAGAGTCAATGCCCACTAACGCAAACAAAGTGAGGAAGGAAAATAAGTAATGAGAAAAAGGTAAGTGAAAGGGCTGCCGTCTGGGCCGAAACGGCTGTCATTGGTGACGGTTGGCGGGGCCAGCACTGCGGCATCCCTGTATACTGTCGGCGCGAGGGCAGCGAACGAAACTGCCGAGTTTTATATTATTCACTTTTTAGCTGAAAAAGGGCGATGATAGAGGGGAATTGTTGCATATGGGACCTATCAACCATGCAGTCTTTCGCGCGGTTTTAAAGGATTGCTAGAAAGACACACAGGCTGCGAAGGCACATGAAATGCTGCTAGCAGAGCGCAGAACGCCTATAGAATAACGTACATGAATTGAAAGCGGTATGGAAACTTGAATTGTAACTCCTCAATTTGACACGCTTCATAAATCTAGGCCATCGATCCGCGCCACAAAAACGAAGTTCAGTGAGCAGTTTTAAAATGGCGTCGATCGTGCGCAAACGCATCCCTTCGACGCGGATCTCTAACCCCTCCTCTCGTCTAGCGCAGGTGGGATGCGATTAGACGAAGTCCTTACATATGAACTTTAAAGTGAGCTTCGGGTAGACCCCGTACTCATTAAGATGTAGAAAGAGATAACGTTACCACTGTGATAAATACTAGAGTGAATAGGAGGGAGTAAAGAAATGACAGGGAGGTAACCAGGTTGCACCAAGCTTACCAATCTACATTAGGGGAGGGGGAACTGGTAGGAAAATAAGTGTATTTATTATACTAACGTATAAGGTAACTAAAGCATATAAAAGTGTCATTCTGGTGTGGGCTTTCCGTTTATATGCGGTACATGCTCATTTAATATAGGTCGAGAGCCAAGTGATCTCGCGTCCGTTCCTTATAACATGCATTCGACCGTTGATATCACAGTTGTCCGTGCTTCCTCATCTGTCTCCGCAACCATCATTTCGCAGTCGCAGTAACGCCTGTGAATCACCTATGTGCCGAATACACAATTCATTGATTGCATCGGTCCCTTGTTGAAACGATAACAGGAGCCGCTCCCTTTCCTTGTACACACTGGCCCGAATCAGGCCACAACAGCTTCTAGTTCCGGGTTTATTTCATACCTAATTAAGATGTATACGCTTCTATTTTGAGTATAGACAATGGGATTTCATGTTCTGTGAACAGGTTGACTGCTGTATCCAGAGAGGCGCCATGTCGATGAAACTGACCTTGTGCCATAACGGCTGTTCGTTGTCGGGAAGCGCATCGTATACCATTTTAAGACGCTTGTCAAGGTGCTTGCGTTGTATACGTGCAAAAATGAACAGCACGAATTCGGCCTTGAGCCGTAAAATAGACGAGACTGAACGGAGCATGGGTCAACAATTCGCCACGTATAAAAAAATATCTGAAAGGCGGCAAGATACAGAGTAAGAAGACGAACAGCGAGCACGGGAAACGTCCGAGTGGATACATTACAACTATGCAGGGGACCTGTCCTCACTGTGACGAGCATAATTAAGCTTCCGTTGATGAAACGTTCACTCTTTGCAAGGGCTTACCTTTGCGTCAAGGCTCAGATGAATTGGAAAAGAGAGAAAAAGAAGAAAACAAAAAGGCAAGGAGGTTAACCAGAAAAGCATCCTGTTGGTTACCCTACGCTGGGGGAATGGGAAAGGGGAATAGAAAGATGAGAGAGATGTAGAAGGAGGAGAAAGGAGAAGAACGAAAGATACGTGTAGTATGTGGCGCCATCAGTCATAGGCGTTAGAAGCCCTCATTTATATGTTTATGACCAGTGGCCACTCTGGAGAACATGAAAGATAAAGAAAGTTTAATTCTCTATACAAAGTGTTTTACATCAGGAAATTGGCAAAGGAACTAAATGAGGTGTTTAACTCATTCGTGAAGATAGGAGTCGATTTCAAAGGCATAACCTTAGCAATCTTTGTTTGATTTAGGCTCAAACTGCATTTGTTTTCTTTATGATGCAATGTGTGAATAGGCATGTCGAATTAGTGGACTGTTATGCATATTACGCAGGACACTTCAAGTGTCTCGTGCAGTAGTACGGAATATATCGGTGCAAACCCAAGGACACGCGGTAACATCGTCCGTGGTATATATGGCAAACACCTGGGTAATTTGTAGAGAACTTCGCCCACGCTTAAAGCGAGCGTCCTAGCTTAGAGAGCCGACATTTAGGCACGCAGTCACCGCTAGTCCGACGGCAAGCTCGACAATGTGCGTGCCGGGCGCGGGCCACTTTCGTAATGCAACGATTTGCGTGATCCAGGTGTATCTTATACCCTACGCCACCACGCCGTTAGTCAGTAGACTTCCACATTCATATATGCGAGCGCACGAAGCACGTCTCCGCAACCCTCACAACCTATCGCCCTAGCGTCCGTGCAGGCAAGACCTACCTGCGTCCCTAATGAAGCCTCCTATGTCCAAACGCTTGGCATATCCTGCTTGCGGTCGCGCAGAGATACCCAGCAAATGTTCCTTCTTAATTATTGCTGTGATAATCACTATGGGCATATCACACAACGACAAAAAAAGTAGGTATACGCGCAATGTGATGTGGTTATCTCCCGGAATTAAAGCTGCTTGTAGGAAAAGACAAAGGGGAGCGAATGGGCTTAGACGACAGGTGAATGACATAACGCTGGATTCGGGAGGGAGCTGAGCGTGTGAAAAATGCGTGCAGGGTGCGGCGTACTCCCTTAAATGATGTCGCGCTTATGAAGTTTGCTGTATACTGGTGGATGCAATGATAAGCGCTCGCGTACCTTCGACACGCCCTGCAGACGAGCGTGTCCGATTCATTCGAGTGGCCGTACCCCCGCTGTGGTACAATCAGTTTAAAGCCTCGCACCGGAAGTGTTTATACAGCGCCGCCAGTAGCGCTTGTTTTTCTCTTTCCTTCTTTGTTTCTTGTCCAGAGCGTTGCGTCAGCGGAAGATTAGAGTGTATTTAGGCTGCACAATATCGTCGTGGCAAGCGTGCCGACAAACAAGGGTCAATGCACCAAAGCGTTTACTAGAGGACGGCCAGGTACACGTGCATAATGCTTGCTGAAGAGAGAGACACTTGGTAGGAGAGACACTACTTGCGCGACTCCGTGTTAACCACGCTATGCTCATGAGTTGCTCGTGCTTCTTTCATTATAAGTATAGTAACAGGGTACGATGGTGGTATACGCCATGTTATCGCAGTGCGTATGGCAGTGCGGGTTTCTCAAAACACACACACACACACACACACACACACACACACACACACACACACACACACACACACACACACACACACACACACACACGCACGCACGCACGCACGCACGCATACACATTTAGCTTGTTTATTATTCAAAGGGTGGAAAGTAACTTTTTTTCACGAACCTTCCTCCATTTTGCGTACATCACGCGGAACGGATTTTACGTACAGAAGATATTGCGCAAGGGATTTCAGGTGGGCTAGTTGGTTCACAAACATTATGACAGAACAGCGCAAACTGCAGGGCAGTGTTACAGCATTGTGTCAACGCGCCATCAGTAGCCCTTCATGACAGAAAATAATTTTTTTCTTGAGCCTCATACTTGATTGTGCACTTTAGTAGCACATCCACTTTCATTCTTTTTGTTTTTGCTCTTCCTGGTTCCAGATTATAGCTTTGTTGTCACCTGTTTACAAACCCTGATTTATTGTAGTTTGTTGACTTTTCTGCTAATTCGCCGCGGTAGCCTTTGTTGTGGTTTTCGGCTGCTATCCCGAAGTACGTGGGTTTGATTCCGGCGGCGATGTAGGCGAAAATGCTAAAAATGCTGCTTTCGAAATGCTACTTTCGATGTAGGCGAAAAGGCTAAAGGCCCGTGTACCGTGCGATGTCAGTGCGCATTAAAGGAACCCTAGGTGGTCCAAATTTCCGAAGCCCTCCACTACGGCGTGGTTCTGGCACATCAAACCCCAGCAGTTACTATTTGCTGTCTCAAGAATTATGTTGCTACCGTCCTCTTGGACATAGTCTGGTTTTTGTTTTGCCTTTTTTTGCCTTTTGACTGCTGTCAAAAGCTCGTTTTGTTTTTAAATTTTTACTGCAATGTACGAACAATGAACCATTATCGAAATTAATTTTTTGCCGGTCGGGCGAGACACTTAATAGCGTTTGTGACCCTTATTTATTGCACTCCTGTTGCCTTGCCTTCATATACTCTGCCCTTGCAATGAAGACCAGCTGAAAGCAGCTCTCTCTTCTGTGTGTTTCACTGTACCGTATTTTGCGCTGTTCTTCCGTGATGAGAATATTGTTCTAAGCCCACCGACTTACGTGACTTACGTTAGTATATAAATGATATATATCATTCCTTTTTTGTATTAGAAACGTTTTTGGGCACTACTTTAATGTTCACGTTCATCTAACTTTCAGCTAAATAGGGTGGAAATAGTGTTCTAGAAGATATACCTAAAAAGGTTATCTGACAATAAGTTCTAGAAATACTTTCATATGAATATGCAGAACATATAATTTTTCACAGTATTACGCAACAGAGCCGCAGAGCTACGGACACTGCGCAGTAAAGAAACATACGTGAATACCATAACCAACAGCTACAAAGACTCCACAGCTACCCTACTCTTAATCAAGAAAAGCAGAAATATTCTGATCGAGAAATCAGTAAGCCAGGCGATACAATCTCTCCGGCGTTGTTTATTACATGCTCAGAAGTATTCAGACCTCTTTATTGGGAACAGATAGGAATAAATGTTAACGGAAAATACCTCAGCATCTTACGGTGTGCAAATGACGTTGGCTTCTTCAGCAGCAATGGCAACGAGGTGCAACAAGTGATTGAAGATCTCAACAAAGGACAGCGTTAAAGGGACAGTAAAGGAAAAAAAATTTTCCCGTATTATTAAGTGAGCTTTTCATAATACCAAAATGTTGCGAGGAGAAGACGCTCGCGGTAAGCTAGAAAACGCGCAAAAAGAAAATACGGGCGCCGACGCCGCTTTGAATTTCCAGCATTCTCGACTTATGCCCGGGAACTTAATTACCGCTGTCTGAAAGGTGAAAGCCGCATAACCATTGCGTTTTGCCAGCGCTATAGTATGGGACAGGAATAACACAGAAACTCGAGGGGAGGCTGAGAGCCACGCAGCGTGCATTAAAAGAAGGAAAACAGGCGAGTGGATCAGAGAACAAACAGGGGTAGCCGATACCCTAGTTTGCATTAAGAAATTTCCCTGGGGAGGTTCATTTGAAAAGGACAGATAACCGATGGTCAGTTGAATCGACGGAATGGATGCCATGGGATGGAAACGCGGTCAAGGATGACACCACGGTTAGGTAGGGTAAAGAAATGAAAAAAAATTGGCAGGCATAAAATATCATCAGCTTACTCAGGACAGGATAGGTTGGAGATTATTAAGAGAAGCATTTTCATTACCATTGGACATAAGATATGGGCTGACGACGATGATGATAATGACCTCGGTAAATCTGGAAAATAAAGCATTTTCTCAAATGTTCACAGGTCAAATGGCCGCTGCAGAAGCCCTTGCAAAGATCCCTCAATTAGTGGCTATTAAACACAGGGGCTGACTTACATTTATACGGTATATGAAACCGCGCATGCACCAAACGGTTATCGCTAGTACATTCACACCAAACAGACCTGCTACTGGGTGTTTACTCAGTAGCAGTATAAGGCCGGAGACCATTTGCGAACGCGGCCGGTATTGTTCGTTTTACACTGCATGTCAATGGCTGTGGTCATGCTTACCTCTTAAGCAGCGGGGCGCGGACGCCTTTTTGCATGACCGCGTTTTCTCCGCACGTGACGCGTTTAAGGTCACGAACAAAAAAAAAAAAAAAAAGGTCCTTCGTTTTCACAAAACAGTCTTATTCATTTGAAGACCAAACACATTTAGTTTTCTAGTACACTGTCTAAAAAAAGACAACAAAACATGCTCGCTAATTTATGGGATGTTCACAGCGAAACAATACCCACTCACACAAAAAAGAAAGACCAATTCTGGAAGCCTGAGCCGCACTAAGTCGCACCACATCCGCAGCGAGCGCAACGAGATGCGCTCCTACTCTTCGTGACGTTGCAGCGAACGTCACGACGTTGCAGCGAGCGCCCATGGCAAGCAGTCAGACACTAGTTTTACTGCTTGCTGAGTACGAGTTCGAGTGTTCGACTCTTGTCCGCCGCAGTAGTGTAGTGGTTATAGCGTTGACTGTTGACCCGAAAGACGCGGGTTTGATCCCTGTCGCTGCGGTCGCGCTTTCGATGGAGGTGAAAATGACACAGGCCCATGTACTGTGCGTTATCAGGGCATGTTAAAGAACTCCAGGTGGTCAGAATTTCGGAAGCCCTCCGCTACAACGTGTCTCATAATGATGTCGTGGGTTTGGCACATAAAAAACCCCAGGAATTATTGCTAGTCTTTGACTCCCGGCGTCGTCGTATCAGGGAAGAATGCAAATGCGCAACGTGCTGACAACCTCTCCATCTTGCGCTGAACCACCACGACGGTTCGCCGACATCCAGGTAATGCCAAAACAGCTTACGTTCTAGTATTTTGTTAGTGTTCGCCCTATTTCCTTAATTCACAACTTTTCGGCCCACTGTTTCGGTTTAGAAGTTTTGGTTTAGAGGTTTAGAACTCAAAGTGGCGGGTTCGTTTACCGACTGCGGCGGCCGCATTCGGATGACGTTCACGAAAGAATGCACTGTCATTTGGGCGCAAGGTAGAAAAGTAAGGTTTGTTGAAATTAATCGGACACTCTTCACTATATACGCCTATCTCATAAACCCCGTTCTCACAGTGGGGCAGCGAATAGGCGTAATTTTGTATTCCAAGTATTTGATGCGGTGCTCCGTGATGCTAGTCGGTGAAGTAAATGAAAAGCTAGAAGAGTCCTGAGAGTGCCTCAAGTGGCAGACTGACCGCAAGTGTAGCTTGCTGGCATGGACGCGTAAAGAGGGCGAAATAGTAAATGTGAGGAAGCATAGCAAATGGGCACGCACTACTCCGTAAACGACTAGTATTCGGGGTGCGCGTGCATGGACGAAAATCAAGGAAGATCACGACCACGCTCGAAACACGCGGGCCGCATGCGGTATAAGCGCTTTCTCGCCCACGATTCCACATCTCTCGTTGAAAACACTCGTTGTTGTCGACCACATACTCGTCTGTTTTCTTTTTCGCTTGCGCGGTATTTCCGCTTCCAGCCGTGGACCTAATTATAGAACCAAAAATCTGGAAGCGCGTCGGCGCTGCTTTTCTCGGTGAACATGCGTCATACATGCACGGTACACCTCGCTGGAAACGAATCGACGTGCCCTACCGGCCGGGCTATGGGCACTGCGGTGGAAGCACCGGACAACACCGAGTGGCCGCCAGGAAACGTTCCGTTGCCGATCGTGAGATACGAGACGGCCTGCTGTGTACTTAAAGAATCTCCACGCACGGATGCTTAATCGAACGCCATCGCCGCAGTTCCTGCAGCCTCGGAGAGGAAAGGTATACCAGCGGTGCATCGGCCCGGTTATATCGCCGTAATAACACTTCCCGCTCGCCTTATATTAGTCGTATATTCGTGGACGAAGCCGGTGTTCCTTGTTTCTCGGACGACAAGCACCGCGTCGCCCAAAGTCCGACGCGCGTGCCCGCAGGAAAGGACGCGGCCTCGACGACCCGCGCCTCGCCGCCTGGGGTGCAGTCAGGCACGCACGTCCGCCGCTGCTGCCTGGACCCCGTCCGTCCAAAGTGCTCGGTCAGAAGGAAAACAACGCTCGGAGGGCCCGGAGCGATGCAGGTCGAAGAAAGCTGCGGATTAGAGGAGACAGAATAAACAACAACACGGCGTTCGTCTTAGGCGCGCGTGCGTACCGCTGTACGTGTAGGCACACCCTGATTTTTATCGACGAAAGCTCCTGTATAGTTGACATGACACGATAAGAGACGGAGAGAGAGAGAGAGAGGCAGATATACGAGATCTAAAGCGCACGGCACGTGAAACTTTTTGTTGGCACTTCTGATTCAGTGCTGTTGCATGGGCATGGATTGGGCCTGGAGGTTACGCAATCTTGGATTACAACCGATTAGAGAGATTGTGACCGATTAAGAAAATAAGAACTGAGAGAAGGGATAAAATTACGGGACCTTTCTTCGCACTAAAAAGAGCGGAAAAAGAAAAGACATACAGAACTTAGTAAACATTATATATATATATATATATATATATATATATATATATATATATATATATATATATATATATATATATATATAATGCTCAGATGTATGAAATATACAATATCTGAAGTACAACTTTGCATGGATATTGTTGTGTCTGTACCTTTAATACCTTTAATAATGATTGCTGAAGCACGAAAAGCCATGACTATGAGGGACATGCCTTGGTGGAGGGCTCCGGAAGTTTTCACCACCCGGGGTTATTTAACGTGCACTGACCACGCACAGTGCACGGGACTCTATAGCATTTTCTCGTCCATCGAAAATGCCACCGCCGCTTCAGACATTGAACCTGCGTCCTTCGGGTCCGTAGTCAAGCAGGATAACCACTAGAACTTATTACAGTGTACAGGTTTACTTACATGGTTATGCTCGTTCAACAGGCACATCGATCATCAACGTATTGGTGTACACCAGTGTTGCAGGCGGTGATTTGGTGGCTTTGCGAAGGCATGCAAGCATTTTTACTACACTTCCTTAACTCCAGGGAGCCAAGTATCTGAGCACACAATGTTAAGGTGAGGAATAGCGTAAAACGACATAGAATAGAGTGACAAAAGAAAAATATGTTGTCCTGTCTTTTTAGCGTAAACGCCTTTTTTTCTTCTTTTTTTCACTTGAAAATGGAGGGGAGCTATTAAAAGGTCCCTGAACAAACTCGGATAATTAAAAAAAACGAACTTTTCTGCGCCACTCCCAACCTTGAGACTAGTTCTTATTTCGAGGCTTTTTTTATGGACTTTTCATTACGCGTTACGACAAAAACAGGCTGATTCGTGTTAACGTCACCTGGATACGAACTGTCGATTGGTTTGATTTGATTCGTTTGTCTGCAGTGGATGCCCGTTCTGATTCATCTGGTACCGCACTGCGCTATGTAGTACACTATTACACCCATTCTTCCTTGATGTCTTGCTTGGTTGTCGATGGATCATAAACTAATTTCACCTCGCGTATACAGTTGTCTCTCCGTCACGCATGCGGCCGTATATAAGATCGTGTAGGCGAAAAACGAGCGGTCGTGATCAGTGTTAGTTAACAGGGTTATTACCAATGGACTAAGCACTATAGCACGACGTTCAGTACAGACCGTAACAGGGCAGGACTGGACTGCGAGCGCGTACACTGTCCAGTGAGGCCGTGAGCTTACAGAAACGGCGTCCACGTGCCTTCTAAAGAGGAAAGCGGACGAGAAGGTGACACTTGTAAGAGGAGCAGGGCGAGCGAAGGCGCAGAAAAGAAACTAATGTTTCGCCGCTTGCTCAAATTGGCTCAGAGGCCCTTTGAGGGGAAGCGTTTGTTCGGGAACTCCTTTGTGAATACACAGAAACGAGGAAATCGTTTTGCCCCACAACCACTGCGCCGATTTGGATTGCGTTTGTTGGATTTAAAATACGCTGTCCAACATTTGATCTAAGCCGGTAATTTATTTAGAATAATTCTCGAACATAGAATATTTTCCAAAAGACGTAGCTGCCATATTAACGATGTTATAACTCGTCTATTAGCAAGTTACAATTATTTAAAGCGACGCTCAAAACATAGAGAGATAGAGAGAGAGAGAGACAAAGGAGAGAGTTTTCTGCTATTAGTAAACCACCATTTCCAAAAACCCCGCCACGGTGTGGTTATGGCACTCGGCTGCTGATCCGGAAGTTGCGGGATCGAATCCTGGCGGCGGCGGCGGCGGCTGCATTTCGATGGAGGCGAAATTTTGAGGCCCGTGTGCATTGCGATGTCAGTGCACGTTTAAGAACCCCCAGGTGGTCGGAATTTCCGGAGCCCTCCACTGCGGCGTTGCTCATAACCATATCGTGGTTTTGGGACGTAACACCCCAGAAATCATTATAACAGCGCCAAAAGCATCACTCTTGCCGCCAGCTTTGGTAAGCGAGAAAACTGGAAAAAAGAAAATGCAGACTTACGAAGCTGCCCGAAGGTTTCCGCAACAGCTCTTTGTGAATTCATGAATTTGATGGCACCTGCAAGGTCCTGCCCAATTACTTAACAAAAAAAAAGTTACATAGCGTACTAAGGGAACCACATACTTAGCATGAAAAGTTTCAGGAAACTTTATGGTGTCAGTAAGGATACGTGAAGCTACAGTGAAATCGGCAACAGTGACGTTAAGGTGCTCGAATTTCAGCGCTAAATATAAATATAAATCCCTCTTCTGATAACAAACATATGATCACGAAATTAATAACAATATAGCACTCGTAGAGTAGTTTATACGTGAATTCTTATTTAGTGCTTCACTTTGGTGTCCCCTTAAACTGCAGCCAATAAACACGCATAACGGACAAAATTGCCGTGATACATCGGTGTGAAATGTGTGTGAGTAGGACTTTTGTAAAGGCCTGCCCAGAGTTGTCACATTTTCATGTAAGCTGTAAATTCAGACATTAAGTCTATCCAAGTTACATATATACTTCAAGAAATACGGCTTTCAGAATAGCGACAGTCGTTTCTTAAAGCGCAAGCGTTATGTGTCTTACTGGAGGGTGACCTTGAAGAAAGCTGGGCTGCGAATTGTACGCACACTCAAAAGTGACGCCACAAGACGCTAAAAAATTCCCTCTCGAACTCCATGTCCCATACCCACACGATTGCCCCGCAAAGGTGGTCTAGTGGTTATGGCACTCGGCTGCTGATCCGAAGGTCGCGGGATCGAATCCCGGCCGCGGCGGCTGCATTTTGATGGAGACAAAATGTTGAGGCCCGTGTACTGTACGATGTCAGTGCACGTTAAAGAACCCCAGGTGGTCCAAATTTCCGGAGCCCTCCACAATACGGCGTCTCTCATAATCATAGCTGGTTTTGGGCCGTAAAACCTCAGAAATCAATCAAATCATGCCCATACGAAGCCCACGAGCGCGCCATTGCATGGACAGGCAACTAAGTCATAGTTAATCATTGAAAGAGTGATTATGAATTTAATAATTGCTTAATAATTAATTAATTGATATGATCAAGACCACCCCTCCATACGGGTATGCGCTACACGTCATCGGAAATTTGAAAAGCGTCTTGAGTAGTCGGTGTCAATGGCTTTCGTCGTTACGTCTCAATCGCAACCAGGGACCCCCTAGGATGCCACATGCTCGTAAACTTCCTACACAATGAACTCTACCTAGTGGTGGAAGATTACACTTAGAAAGTGCTTTCGACACTCCACCAAAACTGTTACAGACAGCATAATGCGGCATATATTATTATTATTATTATTATTATTATTATTATTATTATTATTATTATTATTATTATTAAATACTGTCAACTCTCCTTCGTGGTTCCTTGCAGTCAGGGTAACGAAGGAATAGAGAAAAAGAAACAATATCAACAAGCACTGAATACATCATAATCAAGCGGTACGTTCGTACAGATGATCATCCGGTTACAATATTGTTCTCAGGGACACATATGCTGGGCAGGAAATACAAATCACGAACGACGGGAGTGACGCATACATGCAGTATAAAATTTATTCCCTCGTAGTTTTGCATCACTGCGTTGCTAAATGTTTCTTTTTATAGGCTTACGTTATATGTATTCTAAAAAAAAAAAAAGAACAGCGACAACATCAACAAAAAAAGATCACTGTGTCGCCGCAGGCGTGATCCGCAAAACGACGTGTACGCGATCTCAGATTATCGCGACTGCAGCTCATACAGTGCACACATAACCCTCTACGAATATATCTGCATTTGAACCTGTCTTACCCACGTGGTGCATTCAGCTTACAACACCGGCAGAAAAAAGACGCGGTGCTGTCTGAGCAACAAAAGCAACCTATATCTTTCTTACTTTATACTTCCTCATCGATTCACTCCACTGAGCTTTAGAACTGCCTTGTTACCCCATATTATTTATGTTGATATTGTCTCTAGCGCGGCGGCGTACAACGCCATGTGCAACAAAGGACGGCGACGGTCATGTTTTATAATTATTTTTTCCTTTTTTTCCTTTTTCATTCTTCTCGCTTTAGACTGTCGACGCTGCCGCGCTGCCGTTATCGTCGCTGGAACGGCTACTTGGCACGATGGGGATAAGCAAGGATGAATGGAAAATGAAAACAATCGTTATAACACGCACTACGTGTTTTGTCAAGTGGCGTGGAAGCGCACCCAATTGGCGCACCCTCCTTTCCCTCTGACGGGTTTGTGTGTTAGAGTGCGTCTGTGCCCCGCCACCAGCCGAATACTCGTCGTGCAATGTTATTCGCATTTGAAGCCCATGTGCAGTACGCCAACGCATATCACATTCTGCTCCTTTAACTACGATGCCATGTTTTACGGTTGTCGAGCAACGAAACATAATAGGCCGATAAACTAGCGCTGACATCACATGTTCGCAGTTTATTTCTGGTCATTCAAACCCTGTTAGCACCTTCTATCTACAAATGTCGCCAAGTTTGCTCTCTTCTTCAATGCCCTATATCTGACAGAATAGGCATAATAATTATTAAGGCGTTATCGGGATTGCAAAACGCGGAGCACCGTTTATTCACACTAATAAGAACGTTATTACGCTTAGTTGGACACATCAATTTATTTCTAACGTTCCAAGTTTTGCGAATGCTTACCGCGCGGCTCAATTAGCCGCCAGCGGTCCGCGGATATGACACTAATCCTAAACGCTGGGCAGCCACACACTTTTATCAAAAACCAATGTAGGTATACCTCTGTTACTTTTATATAGGGGCTGTGCGCAATCTTCGAGCGCGACAGAGTTCCGATGCCTACTATATAAGCCTTGCACTTGCAACTTGTGGCATACAGGGTGTATCTTCAAGGCTGCGCTACACTCTAGCAGCCAAGCGTGATATTTCCAGGAAACAGCGTGTCTCTTCCTTTTTCGTGCGTTTGAAGTTCAATGCTGACGCTACTTAACTCTAGGGGACCGCAGAACGCTATTTACTGAGAGTCCGATAACAGGTTCTTGGAGAAAGCGTGCCGCATGAAGACGTCGGAGGGTCACCGATGCAAGTATAGATCAAGCCTGCACACCCACCAAGCGATTCTAGTGAGCCTAAGGAGGGATCGCTCGCTTTCGGCGTTAGCGGTCCGAAACGAAATGCGACCACTGACTTTCCTCCTGTGATCATCGCCTTGCAGTGCAGACGCTGCAACGGGGCGCTTACAAAGAACCCTCGAAGAAGCGATGTGAATCGAAAGGCGAAGTAAAGCTGACACTCCACATTCGGCGTGACAGGCAAATGGGAGGATCAGGGCCTAAGCCTTTATTCTTTAGGTCTGTCAGACGCGTCGCGGTTTCGCTTGTCTGAACACGTATTCCGATACAAGCGTAAACAATGAGAGAAACATAGAGAAGCCTCAAGAAATAAAGCAGAAATATAAGCGAAAGCCACAGCCGTTGCCAACAGAGGAACTAATACTGGAAGCGCGTTGGCAATATTGTGCCTGAGGAGAGTATCGGGTAAAAGAACATAAGGACTGCGTGAACCTGATAGGCAGTAGGATGCGAGAGGAAATCGGTGATTGTCCAAGGCCCATACCGTCAAGGACAGGTGTAGTGCATGCGCACAAAGTGATTCGCAGGCAAATAACGCGACCCTCCCTCCTACGCTTTCACTCGTGTCGTTTTGGTGGAATGAAATCATGGGACCAGAACGGCGCCTCCACCTCCAGCAGTGACCGCGCCTTTCCGAGCACGACCGGACCACTTTCGTATGCGCACGGTGCACGGTAGAAAAGCAAGCAAACTAGAAGGCGGGTACGCTTGGAAATCGAAAGCGGGAAAAGAACAAAGCTGAGGCACGGGCTGCACGCTGAGGAAGCGAGCCCATGTGGGTCGATCCAGGAAGGCCCAAGCAGGCGCGCTGGATAATCTATCGGTGTTTTCGGCGCTCTCCACTCCCCTGCTTATGCGCGAAATAGAAGCAGCGCGCCGTTATCTTGTTCTTGCTCCTTTTTCTGTACACCTCGCGTTCGTTCCTGGAGATCCGTGCGAAGGTCTATGCCGAGGAGGAAATCGGAGGCAGCCCGCTCTACCGAAGAGATCGGGCGGGTTCTCGGCAGCGCGATAAGAAGGACAGCAGCTCTACAGTGACGTTTATGCCCGGCCAGATATTATACGGCGGAGAGTGCTCCCTCCTCTCCATCGGCTTTTCCTTTCTCTTGCCCCCGGCCTTACGCGTGTCCCGTGCGTGATTCAACGCGAGAAATGCCCGCGGACGACGAGTTGGCAACGTTATTTTTACTCCGTCGAGTGGCCGATTGGTGATTTCCTTCGGCGACGATATCACTTTCTGCTCGGGCGAGACAAAAATTCCTTTCCTCGAGCACACTTTTCGAGTAAAGTTCGACGAACGAAACGCCCGCGGCTTTAACGAGGGCGACGCACGACATACGCTTGCCGGAGCACAAGGTCGTCCAGATCAGCAAGAGTCGTCCAAAACTGGAGCACTTCAGTAACGGGCTGCAACAGTGCTCCCGAAAGTGCTTAGCTGCGTGCGCATGTCTTTCTGTCCTTGACCTTCACGCCTTTGATTCCCGTGCGACTGCGGCTCGTCGTGCACTTTCATATGGTTGACAGTCTAGTTTATTTCACGGAATAAGGTCCACGCTTCGGCGGTTCTGGAGGAAATTAGCGTTCCTTGAGCTCTAAGCAGTACAAGATGGACGTCATTTCTCGGGTTGTGGAGAAAAACTGTGACCGTGGTAGGAGTTGTCTTACGACCTTATGATGGTGTTTAGGGTAGGGAACTGTCCCGATTCAAGTAAAAAGAAATCGTTGCCTGCATCCCCCGGTGTCGCTGCAGTCAATCCAGCGGTAAAAACATTCGCAGAATAATCCTTCAGGATGGATGTTGTCGCTAGGGTGTGGGTGTTGCCGCTTTTGTGACCGTTCGGAAACTATTTAGAAATGTTTTGTACGCATTGCTTTTAGCGACAATTCCTACGATACATCAAATGGTTACTCTTCTAACAAACTGCTCAGCAGACAGGGGCACTTTCTTTGTGTCCCGTCTGCTGCGAAGTTTGCTAGAAGAGTAACTATAGTACCAACTCGCGCAGGCTTTCAACGCTAGTTACGAATTGTTACTGTGCGCATGCGTATCACGCGTAATGTCTCCAGCCTGCACTGGTCGCAGTCGCTGTGGTGGTCGCAGTCGCAGACCTTATGGAACACACGGTACCTTCATTCACACAACTTCACACCATTTTGCGCCGTCAGATAAGTGAAGTAATACCGATTTTGTAACGTTCTTTGTAAAGGATAAGGAGATGCCTGCACAAGGAAGATAAAAAAATATCGATCATTTCAAATTCAGAAGGCCCACATAATTAAAAAAAAAAGGAAATCAAAGGAAGTAAAACGAACGCAGTCGGGAGCGGGGGTGGCGGAGAACGGGGAAGCAAGAGGTGCTGGAAGGAAGTAGGCAATGTCTTTTTGGTGTGAAATCGACGCCCGTGTAGTACGACGTTATGAAAGGAAGAGGGGTGGAGAGGGGATCGTGTGCGGGCATACAGGGTCATTTTGTGGCAAAAGGCTGCTGAACACGCAGGCGTGCAAGCTGCAGGCGTGAACGATAAGTCACTTATAATGACGAAAATTAGTTAAAGGAGACATGACACGCCGTCTCCTCTCTGCGACTCTCGGGACACTATCAAAAGACGGGAGGAGTGCCAAACGTGCCGACGAAACTATTAAATGGGCTCACGAAGATGACATGCATGCGAAACATACCGCGCAGTCATTACAGCGGCTAAAATGCTCACACATGGTGGGACGACACGATCTGCATATAACACACGTGTCTTTCCGGCATATCCGTCGGCACCGCATATGGGCCCACTTATCTGGCTCCGCATCTCATTTAGACGACCTCCAACCGAGACAATTGTTTCTGCCGGCTCTCTCTCGGTGTATATTTAACGAATAGTATAGCTTGCCGCTTCAGAATGACCGACGGTGCTGCCTGTGACGATTGCAACATCGAGGAAACTGCCGAACACCTCTCTGTCATTGTCTTCGCTGCACACAGTGGCTCGCGACAACCCTGACACGCCTGGATGACCGACCGCTTTCTTAGAAGACGATCTTGGTATTGCTTATACAGTCCCCGCAGCAGTAGACGACGAGGGCTTAAGTGAAGTTTCTCCGTTCAGTGACCTAGTTGAACGACTCTGATATCCGCGCTTTCTTTTTATGCGCGTCCACGAGCGTCTTCTTTTTTCTTCTCTCTCTGGTGTGCCGTTTCCTTTTAATCTCCCCCCAACGTTTTCACCAATGCAGTTTCGCAAAGGGGATGTTTGTATTCCGAGTAACCTTCCTGCCTTTCGCATCTCATTCATTGCTCTCTCTTCGAAAAATGTGAGGATAGAAATGAACCAAACGCTGCGTTGCAATGTGAGAGAAGAGTGTTTGTAGCATGATTACTGTCTTATATATATATATATATATATATATATATATATATATATATATATATATATATATATATATATATATATATATATATATATATATATATATATATATATATATATATATATATATATATACTACCAGCAAGACAAGTAGTGAGGTGTGTATTTGTAAACCTTAGGTCCAATATGTTCAAAGCGTCTCCTATTGATCTATTACGCGTTAGTGGGCTCGCCCTTACCACTCCCGACAGCGATCGGTGTTATAGAGAGACAGTCGAAGCGAGGGCGGACTGCATTTAATAAAGAAGTTCAGTGGAAAGAGGCCCTGTAAGGCTGTTTTACTCTGATTAGATCTCTGTACGACCAGATATCGTGATTCGATGCCGTCTAAAGCAGCAATGGGTTTTTATAAGCATGAGGTGGGCCACTGTACCATTGTGGCCACTGTGGCATACGTACGGAAAGGGAAAATGACGAGGGAAGATAATGTACAGAACAGGGAGCTTGAGGTATGTGTCAGTGACCGATGAAGCTCAACGTGCCAAAGAAGGACATGGTTTGCGAGGGTTCTAAATACGTCACGTTGAGACACTGCGGAATAATTTCGACTACTTGAGATTCTCGAACGCACACTAAAAGCGCGGTACACGGAGTTCATGTATGTTGTGCCCCATGGTTATGCGGTCACCAGTGCCAGTGGCTATAGGTGTGACGTCACCCTCATCAGGCACATATGGCGTCACCTGCAACGTCATGCTTACTGATCCAACGCCATGATTACTGAGATAAGGTCCTAAAATCGATTCTATTCGATTCGAGAGAGCTTTTATATTGCACGCCTGGTTGTCGCTTGCGGCTATAATTGCTTTTGTTTCATCAGTGTACATATTCAGTGGCTGCAGGCAGTATTCAGTGAAGCTTGCGGGTACATTGGATTGCTTACTAATCACTTGGTACACATTAAGAGCAGGATAAATAAGATGAATAAATTAAAAAAAACCCTTTGAATGAAAGATGAAAAACAATTCTTCACCCGCACACCACAGCATAACGACACAAATTGTTTAGTTACATTTTACACAATGAATCACGGCTGTTTGAAGTATGTGGTCCCTCCATCATACAGTAATCCCGAAGTTCACCGTTTGCCTAATTTGAACCCAGAATACGTAGCAGCGCGCAGCCGCATACTGCCGCTGTTATTTTCTTATAATACGCATATTAGGACGAAATTTCTCGCGACACTGAAAATTTCCTCTACCTTGTCCTACACTGGATCGTTGCAGAATGTGAGTTTTGCACTTTCGATACTATGTGATACACAAGAGTGAGTTCTAGTGTGGCCTCCAAGCGCTAGGGGCCCCACGTTCTTGCGTCCTTTTGCAGTCTCCCTATCGTCTTTCTGCTCGCCAGGCGCACGCAGGAAGAGTACGAAAGAACGCAAGAGCCTTCGCGCACGCAAAGCCTGGATGCCCGTCACTAAAACTGTCTAATAGACCAAGAACGCTGGATTCTCCAATGCAACTTTCACAGTTGCTTCCACGACTCCGAACAAGTTGGAACGTTAAATACCATCTTTTTTTTTTTTCAGAGATAATTGAAACGCCTACGATAAGATATTGCGTTGGGAACCGTGGATTAACGCCTTCAACGACAGCAATGACAAAGACAATAACACAAATGGTGACGGCGTAATCCTTTGCTTGTATCTATCCGAACGGTATACGACACTGGCAAGATTCAAGACAGCCTCACCAGAGCATGTAATAATGTTTGAAGCAAGGCTCGTTCATCAGAGCGAATTCCAGTCAATCTTAATGCTAGGCATACTAGATAAAGCGGCCTACAAATGACAATGAGCGTTTACTAACGAATCGCTCAGCCACCAGAAGAAGAGATGCTTCTTAGGGAGGGCAACCTTGGAAAGCCTATAGACGTGCTCCCTGCGCCAAAGGATAGCAAACTCCGTGCGAGTGAGACTTAAGAAAGTGGTGTGCCGCAACGTGAAGTAACGTTGCCGCTGTCCAAACACGCTCCGTCCCTCGCAAGCTCCGTGCAAATACGACGCCGCATCGAGTGTCGGTCAAGAGCAGGTCAAGTGAAAGCGCGGCGTGCTCACAGGTACGCAGGCAGACAGGCAGGCGTCGACTGGTAGGCATAAATGGGCGCGAGGCGATGACAGCTGTCAAAGTTGTGGCATAGATGGTCAGCATCGGAGCATCGAAATGCTCGTCACTGCAGGGGGGCCCCATCTCGAAAAGCTCAATCAGCACCCATGGCGGGGTGCGCTGCGGCTTCGCGCAGAGTGGAAAGGGAGAGCGGAACCGGCGGATCTCAATGTCAAGGCTTCGGCGTGACGTTAGCCGGCCGCGCTGTTGGGACGGGCCCTGACGGCCTGTCTGCGCCTTCGCGTCCCCTCCCCTTCCCGTCGAGTACAGGCAAAGGCGCGTCCCTGAACGGCCACTTCCTGAATTGCGGGTGCGATCAACCTGCGGCAGCGCGCGCGATCGGCGGCACGCGCGTGCATGGGAGCGCGCGGGACGTGGTCGCCGCCGGCCCTTGCGGCAGCTGCGACACGGAGACCAACTTGTCCCAGGCCCCGCTCTCGCGCGCATCCTTTCTTCGTTTTTGGCGAGTCGGTCCCTTTAAACGGGGGCAGCGTGTTCGCGGCCGTCTGGCGACCGAAATAGGCGCCGGCTCTCGTGGAGGGGAGGTGGCATGTTCTCCCTTCTCGCCTGCCGCGCATCCGCCGCTCGTTGGGTATTCCTCTCTCGCCGAAAAGGAGCAAGTTTACAGATTTCCCGCTCCAATGTAGATCAAGCACACCTTCTCCTCGCGGAAACGCCATGGGCTTCTGCGGCCGCCTAGCGGACTTGACCGACTATTTTTATCAAGCTTCGAAATGGACGCACTCATTCAGCTGCGCCGCCTTCTCCCTCGCCTGACATCACTGGCCGATAAGCTCTGCGTCCCCCACAGCTGCGAGCCCTCCTCGCGGCTCGGCTGGTCTTTCTTTCTTGCCCACTCTGGTATAAAACCCTGCAAGGCCACGAGAAACTGCACTGTGAGCCGAATCGAGCAACGCATTCAGTGCAGCGGAGCAGCTCAGGGATAGTAGCCATGAAGACCATCGTAAGTGTCTGGTGCCGACCTACCAAGCCGCATCGCGTTCCATGTGCAGCGCCGCGGAGCCCGCGCCGAGCCGGCCGCAGGTCCGAGTCAAGGTCGCAGGTTCGACCCTGTCTTCCTCAGCAGGAGTCGGACCCGCGATCGAGACGAAGGCTTCGTCGGAGGCTTCATGGCATTCAGTGACAGCGATTTCACCTAGGGCTAATCCCATTGAAAAGCTAGCCAATACTAACGCCTTTAACATGTGTGAGAGGCGACCAGTGGATAGTTGTCAAGTAACTAACACATTAATCCCGTATGTATCACTGGTGTTCTGTTGACAGTGAACGTGGTGCGGTAACTGAAAGCTAGAAAGTGTGCCTTGACTATCCATACTCGTGGTCGATGTTAAATACGAGATTTTTGGACTGCTTTAAAGATGGATTAAGAAAGAAGTTAAGCAATTTACTCGGAGAAATTCGGTAATTGTAGGCGACACGTCCATAAGTGTGGCTGCTAAGTACTTGACTCCTCAAGGGTACCTGGCAGTCATCACGGCTAAGTGGTACCATGAGAAAAATTGGCATCACTGTGCTAATCATCAGACGCCAACTTGAATATTCTGTTGACGTGGTTGACTTACCAGACGCCACACGTTTTTTCGTCGTCTTAATTCCCTATAATATCAAGAACTCGTCTTGAATCGCAGATCGTAGATCTGTTGTCATTCGCCGCGAGCAAACAGATGGATCAGTAAGTGCTATGCACTCTGTCTGAAGTCAAAACGGGGTGAATACGTAGTCTTGTTAGGCTCATCCTGGCTCATTCATGATGCTATGCGTTTATTATTTGTGACTTTACCAAGTTATCCAGCTGTGAGGTCAGAGCTAGTTGAAAAAAGAAAAGGCTTTGGATTGTACTCGTTAATGTCACAAAAGTGAGAATCGCCATTTCAATCCACAGCTGAAATGACTCAAGTTTACGAGCCGTTGTAACCCAATTGGTGGAAATGAAGAGCGAATGCATTAAGAGCAGACGCCCTGTAACACTGTGAGGTACTGACCTGGTTTAACCTGCAGGTGCCATTTAATACGCGTGCTGGTCCCAATAAGTTGAGCGTTAGGTAGGGAGAGAGAGAGAGAGAAAGAGAGGATATGCATAATCATTATTCAACAAAATGCTTCAGTGGTAACGACAAATGCAGCTCTGTAATATATTTTTAGAACTCCTTGGTAATAACTGACGAAAGATGAACGAACAGCCTTGCAAGTTAAATTCAAAGGCTATTTTTTTGTAGCAGTCAACGGCTTACCGATGTAGTAAGCGCGTAGCAATTGGCCCATGAGCCGCTCAATAATTGCCTCTCGTGAGGACGCCCTTCAAGAATAGCTAGTTGCAGAATAATTTTGCGAGCCAACGAGGACAAGTTCTCCTTTAGTGGTTCAGAAAAGTGAAGGGTACGCTGTCGGTAGACTTTTCATGACATTTTTAATCACACTTTCACATACCTAATTCTGGTCGTATGAATACTAGTAGGACTCAGTTGTTCTTGAGCAGATGAGCGTTGTGACAGTGGCGTAGCTCAGTATATTGGGCAGCTGGTCATTTAATATTTTTTTGTAAATCATCATATGACCGAAAAATTCTACTAAATTTTTACTTTTAAAGCAGCAATGAATCTCGTAATTTTGCCATCAGCGTAGTGCTAGCTGTCGCCCAAACAAGTTACAGGAGCGTCAGCTCGACGGCTTCGGGCAGTCGCTGCTTTTGCATTCGCGCAATACGAAGCTTGAAGTGCACACGTTTCAAATAGTACGACAGCCGGCGTTTGGTGCTAAGTAAGAACACTGAGCACCGACATGTTTCTGTGTCTATATAAGATGTGGCTGATGTACTCCCGTTAACTATTGAGCCTGTGTGTATTGCTACGCGATAAAGTCGATTTAAGCGAATTCGGCTAATTGTATGCGGCAATAGCATTGCCTAGTGAAAGAGAGAGGAGAGGGGAGGAGAAAGTGTTAATTAGTATGAAAATTTGGTTTGCTGCCCTGCACTGGGGGCGGGGAGCCGGTTTGTACGAGAAGTCAGGACGCACTTAAAGTGCACAGGCATGAACGCTGCCTTTTCAAGCTGAGGACATGCTCGACAGTAGAGTTCACATTAGGCTTGGACGCCAGGCTCTCAGGCGGTCGCATCACGTGTTCGCTTCCCTATTGCAGGTGCTCGCCTTAGCAGCAGTAGTAGCGACGATGACCAGCGGTGTGCATGGTGGATACGACATCAATGCGCTACACGCCCTGAGCGCCGTCAATGCCGGTCACGGAGGTGGCGGCGGTGGCGGCTACGGAGGAGGCTACGGCGGTCACGGGGTCCCCATCGTCAGAGTGGGCTACGTCAAGAAACCTTACGTGTCTATTGGTGAGAACACGCTTGTCAAGTCCATGGCTCAGAATTTTAGATACCGTTTCTTCTTTTACCACCCCCCCCCCCCTTTTTTTTTTTTTTTTGCAAATTACCGTCCCTAACTCTCCCGGGTTCATGTACAGTACAAGCGTCTTCATGACTATTGAACACTTGCGCTAGTGCGAGTCTATAAGATGCATTCATTAGAATTTGAGAAGTGGGATCCGCAGATGTTCACTAGCAAATATGGGCACTGGTAACAAGTCAATCAGCAGTATTCGGCACGGTGGAGTTATCTCGCTATATATGCATTACAGTGATGCCCTCTTAAATATTCTGCTACAGAAAGAAATTGTCTTCCGCTTTATAAGTTACGCAACGATTATCATACTATGGGCTGTCCAGTAAGTTTGTTGACGACGAGTGCCATCACCTAGCGGTAATTGTTACACGTATTCTGCCTGCAGGCTACGTGCCCAAGAAGGTGGTGAAGTTTGTGAAGGTGCCCGTCAAGACCGTTGGCATTGGTATTAGGCCTGTGCTAACCTACAAAGTTGCCCATCAGGTCAAGGTTGGTCACCCCTACTTCGGATACGGACATGGCTTTGGACATGGTTACGGACACGGCCACGGCTATGGCGGTCACGGATACGGCAAGGGTATCTCCATCGGTTTTGGAGGCCACGGTATCGGCATTGGTCTCGGACACGGATATGGCGGCTACGGACACGGCGGTTACGGTCATGGCTATGGTTACGGACATGGATTCGGCCACGGCTACGGCGGCTACGGTCATGGTGGCTATGGTGGCTACGGACACGGTTTCTGGTGATTGGTGTGCGTGCTGGCGACGTCATCCTGGTCATACTCAGTGGTTGCGGTAAGATGCGTGACATTGCGCTCTCCGATAAGTAACCCCGAAGGGCAATAATTGTTCATTGACGCTAATATAGGGTAGAAACAGACACAAACGAAAAAGCACACAAATAATAAGGGCATATAGGCAACGGGGGGACCCGTACTCAAAGACTCACAATTTTCATAAGTAAATATATTTGGTCGTTTCAAACGCACATAATAAGCTGGTTACATAACTGAAAAAGCACACTTACCCTAAACTGCACATCGTTTCAACCAAAATTAAAACGACAGTTCACACCCTATACAGCTGCGTAGCGGTCCATTACGACGCAAAGAATCTTATAATAATATCACATTAGGCTACAACGCTTCGAATAAGTGTTCTGACTCCAAAAGGCGCAGGTCACCGGTCACCGCGAAAGGCAACACCTTGGGTATACATTGATCATGCAATGCACATGTTTTATTCATTAATTATTGTTCTCTTTCTTTGTTTCAGGACAAACTGAACCTCATCTGTACATAACCTCATCGTGCTCAACTCTTAGGCTTAATATGAATATTAATAATAAAATATGTATATACTTGTCCTCACAAACCAGTCGTCTGAGTGGTACTTGCGGGCCGTTTCTGCGCTAAAGGCGGTTGAGAGTGCCTCGCTCCCAAGTAGAACACACTCAGACACACAAAACTGTCACCTCCCTCCCAACAAGAGAAAGACGGAGAGCTATCAAGCGAAATCCTGAAGGTAGGTATGACATTTCACACGACCAATATGTCAACTACGCAATAGCAAAATGTCAGCAGTACACAGTGGTTTGTTGAACTTGTAAAAAAAAGGAAGTACGATGACATTTCTGAATACGTGACCCAACTTTCATTAAGGGCCCACCGTCAACTGAACGCTCGGTTTTTTCCTCATATTGAGGTTAAAGGAAAGTACTGTTCGTCATCGCTTTTATTTTGTCCCAACTGTAGCCTAACTCTCCTCGAAAAAAAAAAAAAAACTAACAAAGCTTGCACTAGTGGCGCAAGGCTAGCGAAGCTGATGGGCACGTGGGTGGTCCGGGTTTGTCTCCGGCACACCCGCATCTCGTCGTGGTTCGAGGCTTCGGGAATCGCCTCGCGAAGCACTGCTAGGCCCAGCGAGCGCTTCTCAAAGTTTCACATAGAGCTAAGCGTAAACACGTTCGCGTCGGACCAGAGACGGTGGCAGACGCGGCACGCATGGCCTCGGCATGATGCTGTCCCACCCCTTTGCTATAGCACTATGCTATTATAGGAGCTGCTTGGACGCCACGTGAGGACGCATATGCTCTCGTGGTGCGAAGCTATGCACAAACGCACAGCTTTGCAAGACGCTGTACATTTGACAAATTGACGCACACTCTCTTTGCCTTCTTTTCCTACTTGCACGTCGCGAGCCGCAGTTTTGCCAGTGTAGTAATGGTTCGGAAGAGAAGAAAGACGCGCGCGTGCGAACGCCGCACACTGGTCATTGCATGGAAGTGCACGCGCACTCTTGGGGACCATAACTAATTATGACAATAGTCCTTTTTTTTTTTTGCGGTCGGACTTTCTACCGTGCTTAATAGTATTTCTCTAACTTGTTGCTTTGACCAGAGTGAAGGACTACAAAAATTTGAGCATGAGTAACGGTCATGAGCATAGAAAATTAGCACCGGAAAAGCCCCTTCCAAGGAGTTTTTTCCCGAGAACAGCCAAGTATTGCAGAAAGCCATAGCTGTGTTTAGCATGGACGACGCGACAAGGGAGCACCTTTTCTCGTGGTTCTTTTCGGTTACAAGAGCTTTCATTAGTTTTTTTTTTTTTCAAGACCACATTTTGTGCTCTCACATACGACAAAAAAAAAAAAAAAATCCCGTTGAATGGCGCTAGCACACCCACAGCCTATACTTACGGAAAGTCTGATCTCTGCAATCAAGAACACAGTTATAACAATTCGGGAACACTTTAACATACTCTTTGAGTGCTCTTGGAACGAATTCAGGTTTATGTAATAAATACGAGATAAATGTATATTGAATGAGAGATCCGAACAAAGGACACCGCACCCATAAGGGCAATGCTTTAGTACGACGCCACGAACTGCCAAACGAGGCTCTGGTATAAAAAAAAAATCTGCATGCTTCCCTGCAAATGTCGTCGAAAGACGATAGTCTTCTGCCGGCCGTACTACGCTGCGTGAGATATGGACGCCATCTGGCAGCGCCGTCGGGAAACATGAGCTTGTGCAGAATCCCTGGGCAACTGCCAGGTGGCAGCACCAAATCGTCGGCAGAGGCCTTTTTCGTGCATAGCGTCGCATTTTTAGCGCAGCCTAAGAAACAATAGGGGCTTTAGAATTACGTATCTATGTATTTTCCAGTAAAGGAACACACTGCCTAATACTTACGTAGTGATGTTGCGCCTCAGATATGCGTAATATTTGCTTTTTGATCGACAATTGTTCACAAGTATAAACGCAGCTACCAGTTCAAAATGGCTGAGCGTTAGGCAAGTGCTTAAACTCTGGCCGGGTGGATGAATCGTGTGACAGACAGACCAAAATTTCTGCGTTCAAGTATCCCAAGAAAGACTGTTGTCTTCAATGTTATAGTACGTGTTCATGTTCCACTATAATCAGTCCGCCTGCGCTCTTATTACGCTCCTTTCCGTCCCTTACATTCCTTTTCCTCTCAAGTGTGATCGCAACGACGGAAATATACTCTTCCACCGCTCAGCATGGTTGCGCAAGCGGTTGAGGACAGACTCTGCCCTCGCTCATTACCATTGTTGAAGGAAGTCTGTGGTCGGCTCAAGGGGTGAGCGGTGCGTTTTCTTCCAACGCGCCTATCTAATCTTCAGTTTCGGAGACGCGTCATATCGGGAGACTACACAAAGCATTACATCGTGGCCCACCCCTGTTGGCGCTCTTCACGCTCCCGCTTCGATAAGGGAGTGTGTATGCTCACTCACGCCATAAGATCCATTTTTCTTTTTGGCATGTGGCATGCTTGTAAGTTTACCCCGTAATTGAGAGAATGTCTACTCCAATTTATTCCTAGTTATAAGACAAACGGGCTTTGTTTAAGTGTGTGACACTTTGCAAATGACATTACAGTTTCGTATTTGTGGGAAAACTGCTGCCTTTTCTTTAATAAAGAAGAAGTTAAACCAGGTGTACTTGACACCTACTGGTTCCGAGTACGAGTACTAGTTCCCAGTAATCTTTGCTAACTAATGAGGAGAGGACCACGTCGCGGCAGTTTGAAATTTCAAGTTGCCGAATTACGCGAAAGGAAATGAATTCGCAGGACGTTATGAGCGCAGGGAACATTTTTCTCTCGACGATGTGGATGCTTGATGACGCACATGTAAAGGTGTGACACCGAAGGGGGAAAAAACCCTTTATGAGTAGCCTTTTTTCTTTCCTTTTGTGTCGCTCTCTTTAACCGCCAAAGATGTACTAATTATACTGAGAACCAATAGATTATTCGTTTTTGATTGCGCTTATGCGTGTCTGGTATCGGAATATGTACAAGTATTAGCAACAGCGTCCCTCATTCCCTCAAGAAAGACTTGATACCACGTGGGCTGCCCTCACTACCGTGCACCGAGCTCCACGGCCGTAACGTGTAGCAACCACTGTAGCTTGCTGCACGTTTATTTATTGTCAAAGCTTATCTAGTTCATTTTTCATTTATAATCTGGAGCAGTAATCGAGTGCTAAAAGTAGATGCGTAGCCGTCATTTTAGAAAGGTACCCACAGAGTGGGACAGGGGACACCACTCCGATCTCACAATTTCGTTGTGTTCTTGCTTGCAACTGCTCCGTTCTCGCCAGGTATGGCGAATTCCTTATTACACAAAGGCAATATTTCAATCTCGCTCAACTTACTATTTTCCTTTAGTGACCCTTTAATAAAGTTCTCTCACTCACTCACAATCCAAGTGATTCATACGGCTTAGGTACAGTGACACGTACGGTTGTTGAGGTTTAAGTGGAAAGCCGTTATCACTTAAACCGTACGTGTCAATATGTTACATCATCTTCGTTTGCCAAGCGTGAACTGAAGAGCGTGCACGTGCTACGGGCACGCGCCTCGCGCTCGGATACCCGAAGCGAAAGGGAAGAAAGAAGTGCACTCGCGCTGCTTTCACGATGATGATTGTTTGTTCGATCACCGACGACGACACGAGTCAGCGGATCAAGCTTCGCTTGGAAGTTGTGCCAATTTCATTGGGAAACTCCACAACAGTATCCCGCAGCAAAACTTCAAGGGCCACTCAGCGGCACTAGATTGGACGTTAATGCTTTTGCATTCGCCATACATAGCAGTCTATAGGCGTCCTCAACCTTTCTTTTATTGCTTATTTTGCTGTCTTTTCCTGCCACACACTCACTATTTCAAGCCGTCCACATTGCCTTCTTCTTCTTCTTTGTTACAGCGAAGGGAAACTGTTTATAAAGCATGAACCATGATGATGATGATTATGATTGTGGTTCGGTTAGGAAAGGACGCTAATTTCTGCAGCCCATGTAGGGAGCACGGCTAAGCGTCCGTTGAGGTAGGGGAAGGGCAGTAAAAGAGGTAGATAGGAGAGAAAAGCCGTAGTGGAAGGCTCCGAAAATTTTAACAAGCTGGGGTTCTTTTACGTGCACTGACAACGCACAGTACACGGGCCTCTGGCATATTCGCCTACAGCGGAAATGCGACCGCCGCGGCCGGGATCGAACCCACGAACGGCGTGTTCGCCGAAAGCAGCGCGAGCGCACTCCTCGCTTCTCACGCGCTCGACCCAATTCTTGCTTACCTAAGCCCACTACATCACGATGGTGATTGTGCGTAGCCTAATGTGCTGCACTTGAAATAGACGCTGTTGTAAACCCACGCCAATCGTGTGTGTAACCTCACTGAGAAACACAAAGACGAAACCAATATTAAAAAAAAAAGACCTTAATGAACCGTCGCGACTAACCCAGTGATAAACACCGTGCCGCAGATTTCAGCTTCGCTCGCTTACCATCTCACGGGGTGCAATGGGCGGTGAAAATTTTTCTTATTTGAAAGTGTGTCTGGAAGCATTGCACAGTCAAGGAATTTGTGATAGCTACGTAAATACAATAGCCAAAACCTATAAAGATTCTACAACCACCCTACTCCTCCCTATGAAACAAAAAAAAAAAAGGAATATCCAGAAAGGTGTCAGACAAGGAGATACAATTTCTCCAGCGCTATTTACTGCATGCTTGGAAGAAATCTTCGAAAGACTAGACTGGGACGAAACAGGGCTCAGGATTAACGGCGAATATCTGAGTACTTACGCTTTGCCGACGACATAGTACTCTTTAGCAATGACGGCGACGAACTGCAGAAGATGATTGAAGACTTAAGCCGGGAAAGCGCTAAGGTAGAATTAAGGATGAACATGCAGAAAACAAAGATAATGCCAGGTGGCACGGTGAAAAAACGTCTATTCACGACCGAAAACCATACATTAGAAGTCGTAGAAGAATATCTGTACCTAGGACAGCTACTTACAGGAGAACCCACCCATATAAAAGAAATCCACCGTAGAATAAACATGGGATGGCGCGCATATGGTAGACATTCCCAACTCATGAACGGAAACCTACCACTATCACTCTAGCGGAAACTATATAACTACTGCATCTTGCCAGTACTGACTTACTGACAATCGATGATGCACGCTGATAGACCTGCTGAATAGGCGAAAAGAGAAAATTAACATAGTTTCTCCCAATCGTAAGAAACTTTGTGGAAAATTACAAGGAGTGGCCCCACCTTTTGCCCTTTCGGTCTGTCCAAGCCCACGATCTGCTTGCATCATCGATGTTTCGTTCTGAGAAGTTTTGAGAGCGGTAATAGCGCAACGGTGCAAGCGCTAGTCACGCGGTACTTTTTCAAATCTCGCGCACTTGCTTAGATGCCCGGAAAAAAAAGAAAACATTGCACTTATTAGCATTTATATACATTATTTGGACACTAAACAACATGCTCTAAAACGTCACATTGAACATATTGTGTTTAAATCAATTAAATAACACTAATAATTACCCGAGGTCATATTAAAAATAGTATAAGATGGTCTAGACGACAGACAGTAAATACACTGAATTGGCTGCATACCCGTGACGCGGACGTGGTTTTTTTAAAGGTGGCGCAAGTTAACTGAAACACCCTGCAAGTTGATGCACGGCTGTATAAATTAACACTAAGCCATACGTGACTTACTGTACAGAGGTGCACGTCACCGATGGTTCTTTTAGGTTGATGGAGTAAGGCTATATTTTAAGTTGAAGTATATGGTGTGATATTAAGATATATCCCGTAATATTTACTGCTCGTCCAGGAACCACAGCTGTAATTTCCGGTACTACTGAAGATGTTGTGCACCGTGATATGCGAACTGAATAAAATATAACAGCTTTGTTACGGCCACTGCTTCATGCCGCTTATAATCGTGTGACACGCATGATAACCGAATCCGGAATATAATGAGCTAAATTATTAATTAGCACTTTTGGCAATTCTTTGCCGCCATTATATTGGGGCAATATTCATTCATTCATTCATTCATTCATTCATTCATTCATTCATCACCAACTTCGCCATACAGGCATTAGTATAGAGAGCGTGCAATTGATGAAAGTAAAACAAAATTTTATTCATAAAGCACGGAAAAACGTATCGATTGAACAAATTTAGATAGTTTTGGATGCCAAAACATTCCAGTCTCTTATGAACAGAACAAAGAGGCAGGGGAAAACGTCACTGGCTGTCACTCCTGGAGGGAACCTTGGGAATATGCAAAGCGAAAGCTTTACTGGCCTAGTCGAGAAAGTTTCGCCGTGTATCTCCGCTTTGCCTTGAAGTGACGGACAGATACCGCGTGACTATAGGGACGCTCCGCCCCCATGCGTATGCGCGCGCGCGCGCGTGTGTGTGTGTGCGCGCACTTGACTGGCCGCGCTCCGTCGCCGCTGCTGCTCCGAGAGAGAGAGAGAGAGAGGTTTAAGGCAGAATGAGACGCTAATTTCTGCAGCCCGCGAGAGAGCACGGCTAAGCGTCTGCCCCGACGGCTGCCGCTGCTAACTACCGCTACCTCGCTATCCGTATCCACGTGACTCACCACTCTCTCCAAGCTCTCTCTGCCACGTCGGTTTCAGCGGTTTAGCGCTTCAGCGCTTCTGTTCAGTCGTTGTGGCATGGTCGCGCGATGGAAGTAGTGAGTGAGCACGCTGGTCAAATTGTACTAGTTGTGTGCGCGTTCGAAGCGGCGAAAACAGCAAGTTGCGTCGACCATAGAACAGTATTTGCTGCTGTAAAACAAAACCGCGAATAAACCATACAAACAATGCAAAACATGGGGTTGTCTATATAAGCCCAACCCGGCTTAGCAACACAGCACAACAAGTTTTCGCTTGCACAACCTGCCCCAGCTGAGCTAAGCCGCAGCCATTTTTATTTTGTGATCTCGCTTTGATGTGCGGCTGAAATCGCTCTCAAAACCGGTTCTAAAGTAGCATACATTGTGCAGAAATGTCATGTCATGTATGTCATGTCATGTATAGATGACGGTGTTCAAGAATGTGCTGAACTAATATTTATTTATTTATTTATTTATTTATTTATTTATTTATTTATTTATTTGCTTTTTGTCATGCCAAGCACCATGCCATAATTGCAACGACGCAACCAGCTTCACTGCAATGCTGCACGTTTTTAAGGTTGTCTGCAAGTTCTGCAGTATGTGGGTCCAAACAAACAAACCATGGGGTGGTTTCCGCGAGTCACAACGTGATGGCCAGCGAAGGACGCTATAAAGTTGACAAATGTAGCTCCCTTCCTCCGACGAAAACAGCGCATAATGTCACTCATATTGAAGTTTCGTGACAAGTAGCCAAAAACGGCCGCGCTCACTTTGAGAGACAAGTTATTCGCGTCCACACACCGAGGCACTGAGAATTGCGGCCTATTTCTATGCGCGAAGCAGAGAGATTGATGCAACGGAGTTCATTCCGTGGTCCACGGTTCTCTCCACTCAAACACGCACCGCTGCCAACGTCAGATGAGCCGGAAGGGTTGAGCTTGATAGGCCGGAGACAGCTATAACCTGGTCAGCCTCGTTTTAAAAGCGCGAGGAGACCGCTCCTCTCGAGCGTCGAGCGCTTCACGCGTCGAGTCCCCTTATTTGCCAACTTCGACAGACAGACCGAGAAATAGCGGCGAAAAGAAAAGAAATAAACAAATAAAAAAGGCATCCACTTTAAATGCGCCTCATGTGTCAATGATGTGCACTTGCGGAAATACAAGTAAGGTACTCCCTTTTCGCAGCCTCTCAGAGAAGGATGCGCCGCCATCGAAGCAAACGCACTTGTCGACTTCCGGGCCGGACGGGACTTGAATAACGCAGAAAAACAATAAAGATGGCAAAGCCACTTCTAGTATTCGCTCGGTGCGGCTCCCCTCAACGTCCAGTAACCGTCTCTTTGAGTTCGACAGGCTCGGGTTATATTTACCGTTTCCGTAATAACGAGCTCAGAGACTTTGCTTCCATCAGTTGACCGTGTTTACACAGATTTCGGCATGGTACAGCATATGCAACTCCGGAAACGAAGCCGTCGTGAACGACGATTCCGGAAGAGCTATGTTTGAGCTCTCTCTTGCCTTTTCTTTCTTTCTTTTTTAAGTGAACGCAAGGAGGAAGGTGACCAAAAACTGATAACGACTGGAGCAAATACCATCTATGTGATCTGTATGTAAGTTGCGGACCTACGCACAAAATTTGCCGCAATCGTCGTTCCTTACAAACATTTATTATTGACTTAAAATTTGAAAGTCAGGCACCGTTGTCCTTTACCCCCGTATGCAGAGATGTAACTTGGCTCGAACTTGACTTGCGCCAGTCTCAAGAAAGCTCCGCCGCATGTCATAAATCGTACTTTACTTGCGGGTGACTTGCGGAGGACTTGGAAGGGCCGAAGTCCGCTCTCATTTCAAGTCTGCTCAGGGGCTAGCTTGAAACGCTTGAAGCTGACTTCGTGCTTCATTCCAACATGGCCGCCCCCCGTACGGACGTCAAGCGGAGTGTCAGGAGTGACAAGTAAGAGTGAAGCAGAAGACAAAGTTAAGTTATAACAATTAGCCCAAAAAAGAGCAAGCGGGAAAGAAGAGAAGGAAGTGATTTGGAACGCCCGCGAATATGTAAAGCTAGGAAAAAGGAAGAGAAGGACGAGAAGTGAGCGCGCGGGGACGCCGGGTGGAGAAAAGAAACGCGGAGGAGAAAAACGAAGTGACCGGGCGCGAGGGTTCCGGAGAACACTACGAAGGCAGACTGCACGGGGTTTTGCCCCGGTCTGGCGACACGGCAAGTTCTCGCTCGAGTGCCAGCTCAGCGTGAAGCCTTCAACTGTTCCTCGAAGCGTTGGTGGCCCTAGCTCGGACGCGTGGAGTTTTCAGCGTGGGTGCCGCTGAAGGAGAACGAGGCCACACACGTCTCTACCCGTGGCTCACTCACTACACGCACGGTGACCAGGACTCGTCTGTACCAGCACGAACATCGGTCAGCCGGAGTTCCCGAGAATGCTACGCCGTGCTCAGCGACGGACCGAGAACACCGAGAGCCTGCACTCTGATCGACTGTGCGCCGGAACTGTGAGTTCATCAACCTCATTGGAACGTGTAGCATGCGCGGGGGCTGAATAGCTGGACGCTGTTAAACTTTTCTTTTAAGAATATGTATTTAAGTGTTACTGAGCGTATTTGAATGAAAAATGAAATGTGCGTGTTCGTAAGGCATCGGCGTCTTCCTCCATCCATCTCGAACGATCAGACATACGTACCAGGCGGTGTCTTACGCGTGACACGGAGGATACCTGTTCGTGGATTTGCTTGTCACACCGTGGATGCAGCATTTTCAGCGCATCGCGAGTCGAAAATTCCGCCACTCCCCCTGCGTGACCGAGGTAGCTAGAGGACGCTGTACGACGAACAATACCTCGCTCGCCACTTGTGCACGAAAACGCCGGGCGACAGCTTCTGGGTACGATGCCTCGCCGAGAAAGCGGGGACTACTCCGGAAAACAGCCTGTGCCTTGGACGCTGCAGTTACCGGCTCTGTGGTTTCACGGCACCAGTACGCTTCAAACAGTCGCCGATGGTCTCATGCGGATTCCTCCGTGAACATGTGTGTCGTGCGTTTGGAAAAATGACCCTGCTCACTGCGAAGCCGCTGTGCTGGATTTTGGTGTGCTTCCCGCAGTTTGCGACATCTAAAATGACACGGGATTTTCATGAAGTGGCCGAATGACTTTGTGTAACCGGATGCCTCGACTGCACACACGCGTGCAATAAAGTGATGGTGACGACGCGGAAGTGCTGCTCATGTATCTTTAGCGATTACATTACTCGAGGGATCAGTTTGTCAACCGTTTGCTTGCAGTGTAAACAATCCTCAAGGTAAGAAACACGCTTCGCTGAAAGCCTGATTGCGAGCGAATTTCCTTGTTTCCGATCACTGTTGGCGCTCATGACTGTGTTAACGTTCAGCATGCCGAACTTGTTACGCAGTCATTCAACGAGAAAATATAAAAGCGGCCCGAATGAGCCAGTAATGTGCGCTTAGCAATTTTGTTGTGATCTCGCTTTTCTTTTGCAGCTTCGTTATTCCGCTTTCTGTTAACATAAACATTTTTTTTTTTCGTATTGTCGGTTACTGTGCTGCGTGATGCCGTACGTGGTTATTTTTTATATGTTTCAAACAACGTGGCATTCCATGGTGTACCCGTAGTCGTTCACGAGTACGGTTAGCAGGCTCTTTTCATATTTTGTAAAACTGGGTGCCGCCTTTGCTTGTATTCGTTCTCTTGGGACGAGATCGCACACGGCTGCAACGTTTCAGCGTCAAACCCTGTTGACATTACAGCAGTATCATTCCAAACGAAACGCGGTGGCCGGCACGCGGGCTCCGAAACCTGCTTTACTAACAGACGGCATGTACGCTCTAGTCCTTTTGTTGTCTACATCGAACATTTCAGCTGAAGCAGACACTGTCTGCAGCGTACTTTCGTTCTGCTCTTCTTGCGGGTAGCGTGAAACATGCGAGACTAGACAGGGCGACCCACGTAGCCCGTACTCGTCGTTCGGAGCACGTTTATCTTTCTTTTTGTTCGTTCTTCTTTTTTTTTTCATTTACATTCCGACCTAGCGCGTTCGTCTATCTTGGTCTTTTCTTGAAAGGGTCGCGTAGTCGGATTATAACAAGGGCAGCTGCAATCTGTTGCAATGCCTACGGAAGAAAGAGAGGCGAGCTCGTTCAAAAACTGATCATATGCGATCGCACCGGCATATCACATCAAGGTGCCGGCCCAGACGACTCACGAGCGCCTCGGGACAATCTAGAGCAAGAGCCGTTGAAAGGCACGGTGAAGGCACACCAATCCTTTGGCTTCTGTATGGGCAATTATACACACGCGAAACAAGACCTACATGTAAAAAGAAGCGATAACCGAAACAAGGCAGCTTGTGCAGCTCTTGGAGACCGCACTGAAACCCGTGGATAATGGCCTCCTTCAGCAAGCAACACTGGATATCACAGCAGCGGCCATCGCGGAATGCAATAACTTGACCCAAAGCACCCTTCAGCATGTGTGCGCTGACTGATATTTCGAAGAAGGCGTACTTTTTTGCCGTACAACGTGTCTTACGCTAATAAATTTATTATTAACCTCGAACACAGACGAGCAACCCGCGTTTGCATTGAAGCACGGCCTTGACTTGCTCAAGTAAGTCAGGTCTGGTTAGGTCGAGCGTCTATGAAACGCGAAAGCAAACTCGGACGGCTTCAAGTTCGATTCATGCTTCGGGCCGACTTCCGCAAGTCAAGTCCAGGCGCGATGCAAGTTACATCTCTGCATACGGGGGTTAGTGATGCATTCAAAGTCAGGATCACACACAGTGTGACCTATAGACCTGCCAAGTTGCAGTTTAGGAAAGTAGTGCCCTACGACCACCGCAAAGCATGATGTATACTGGTAGGGCCAGCGCTGATCTGACTATAAGGGAATGTACAAAACCATAGTGTACGTTGTATATTCTCGCGAATCCTTAGGCTAATATGCGGAAACGAAAGGAAGTTCCCTAGCATGAAAGGCCTGGCTTTACAAGTGCTCTACTTCTACCCTCGGTACTTAGGGGAAAAAAAATCAAACCTCGCTATCAGTCTGGTCGCATACCCATGTTATTTTCGCGGACATGCATAGCCATTCGCGAAGGAGGGTCGTGACATTGTCCGGTGGTAAATGAGCAGCTTGTATTCAGGGCGCTTCGCTTCGCCGTGTTCCTCTTTTCCATGTTCCTCTTTTCTTCTTCGCATATATCCTCATTTGTAATGCACATGAGAACAAAAACAAGCAAACTATAGTCGAGCCGGTGCGAGGAGACACTCATCCGGTGGCATCTGCGCCGTAGGGCAGCGTAAAAGGAGAAACTACAGCGTGCGCTTTCAGTCGTCAGCGTCTTTGCAGTGGGCCGACAAAAGTTCCACTGACCCCGTTTTTTCCACGCATCACCGGCGCGTCTTTTATGCTTGGGAACCGGGGCCATCCAGCCTGGCCTGCGGCAAGGATCTGCTGTGTTGTCACTTCGATGATTGCGTGCAACGCTGCACAGAGACCGTGCTTCGTGCGATTTCAGAGATAAGAAGCGCACTACACGTATACAGGTCAATTCATCCAATAAGCATTTCGCGCCTTGCCGGAACTGTTCCGCTGTCAGCACGTAGTAACAGCCTTCGACATAATTTTTAGGGGCGAAGCTCCTTAAAGGGGCCCTGCGACACAAATTGAGTAGGCCGTTTTTATCACTGATTCTAGAACTGTTGCACGCGGGGATGGCGCAGCGAGAGTAGAAACGCCGAAAGCAGAGTGGTTATAATTTTATTTCAGCGAACAAACCGCCCAAAATCGCTTTCTGTTTGAACTGAGGCGACACATAACGGAGATATTTGTTACAGGAAGTGACATAGAGTGACGACATAGGAGGGGCCAGGCCGGGCGTTCTGATTGGCTTGACGCTCCAAGGTGCTTGTTACACACGTGTGGTGTCTGCTTGATCACGCTATTCAGTACCAAAATGTACTAAAATAGTTTTTATGCTTCGTAAGATAGAGAGAAAGTATCTGACATTACTTGCAAAACGACACCAGGTGTGTTGACGGCCGGACGCCATCTGCGCGCGCGCGCTCTGCTCCCGGCGTCTTCCGGTGTCGCTGTATAAGACGCGCGTTGCTATTGGACTCCTCCACTGACGTCAGCGGGAGAGCGAAATACGAAAGGGAATGTTGGTTTCATGCTGTATGCTCGTGTTTTGAACTTCGAGGGCTAATAACTCCAGTTCTAGACCACCGATTTGCATAATTCTTTTTGCGTTCATCTCAGCATTCGATCCTACACGCACTGCGGTACTGCACACGGCAGTTGAAAAAGTGTCGCAGGGCCCCTTTAAGGCGTAGGCTTGTCTGCTGTAGTTGTCCGTCGTAGCCACGTCGTCTAGTTCGTGAAGTGATCACTAGATGGCGTTGGTGGCGCTCGCTCCATAGAGATACATGGTAAAGGCTAGTGTGACGGGATGTCAGTAGATGGCGCTAGCGCAGCATAGTTGACGAATTAAAATACGAGATGGCGCTGCGGCGCTCGCTCAATGCAGATGTATGGGAGCGCATAGTGTGATGAGCGATCACTAGATGGCGCGCGTGAGCACGCCTCTCATTGGATGGAGGCGATCGTTCGAGATGTTTCGATGCAGTGCGATGGGAGACCGCTAGGGGTGAGAGCTATAAAATGCGCTCGATCTTGAATGATCTCAGAATGATCACGAGATGGCACTGCGGTGCTGCTTAGCTAGTAAGTCAATTTATCAATAGATGGTGCTGCGGCGCTCGCTCTTTCGTTGTCGCGTCGTAGCCACGCTCGCGCTCGCCCTCGGCGCGTGCCTCCCGGCGTGCGAGCTCTCTCACTCTTACATCTGCTGTCTTGTGAGAGAGAGAGAGACAGAGAGAGAGAGAGCGAAAGGCGCGCGTTGACTATGGAAACGCTCTTTCTTCGATGAACGCTCTACCAGCTCGCAAAGAAGGAGAACGCGCTATCACCCGCGAGAAACAACGTTGACGCAGGCAGCGCCTTCTAGTGAGTTTCTTGATTGAAAAATACCGACTGCTCGCGCTGGAGAACCGTTCACCGGCCACCCATATATATATATATATATATATATATATATATATATATATATATATATATATATATATATATATATATATATATGTGACGAACCGCACAGGGACAGTTCGGAGTAGTGACGAAGGAAGAGGTAGACGAAGTGTGGAATAAACAGGGTTCGTACGACCGCCATGTCTTCTGCGTTACACTAGTCGACAGGATATACCGTGCCCTACATCATGACATCATCCAAGAAGGTCCTCAACATCCCGAAGTACTCCGGAGCAGCCGAGGACGTCCCTTTCGACAAGTGGCTACGTCTCTTCGAGGTGAAGGCGGCGGCCGCTGCATGGACGGAGCGAGACAAGCAGTGCAATTTCTCCGACTACCTTGAAGGTGAGGCCTTCCGATGGTACCTTACCGAGGTGTTTGACACGGATGCGTCATGGGAGAGCCTCTCTACATGCATGACGCAACGCTTTGCCAGTGCCGTCGCGGATCCTTTCCGTCAGTTTATCCATCTCCGACTGAAGCCAGGTCAGAGCCTTAAAGATTACTACGATGAAAAAATGCACCTGGGACGCCTTGCTGAGCTAAAAGACGCGCACCTTATATCGGGACTCATCGACGGTCTTCCCGCCGATATGGAAATGGCTCTTGCTGGACTTAACACGCCTACCCCAGCTACGTGGCTGTCGGCTGCGCTACGGGTTGAGTCCACCATGCAGCGACTTAAAACACAGCGCATATCAGGTCAAAAAGCGCAGATAGACCAAAACAGCGGTTATGCCCGTCAGCGTCTGCCTAATGCGCCGGTACGAGCACCTGCGTACGAATGCAGGCACTGTGCAATGGATGACTTGCCTCGGCAGATGCACTGGCACAGTGAATGCCCACGACGCGCAAGCATTGCCGCCCTCGCTACCAACCAGGGAAACGAGGAGGGCGACCCAAAGCTTCTTTGATTCAATTTGATGCTCTCATTAACGGGTACCCTGTCAGTGCCACTCTTGATACTGGCGCCACGATTACCTGTATCAGTGAAGCGGTGCTGGCAGCTCTTCACCTGCAACTAATGAGAGATTCATGCATCACTGTTCAGCAAGTCACATCATCTGTCAAAACTTTGGGTCGCGTCTATCTTAAGATACAGATAGGAACCATCACAAGGCAAATTCAAGCACACGTTTTAAAAGGCATGAAGAACAACCTACTCCTCGGCATGGATAGTGCCTGTCTCTTCAACTTGTCTCTTGACCTTGATACTTCGACTCTCCGCCAAGGGGATGACGTCCTCCACCCTCGCCCACAAGCCCTTTCTGCGGTTGTCATGGACGCTTGCTTGCAAGACATTAAAGTTAACGATATGGTGCACCTAAATGAAAATCAGCAGTTGGCATTGAAGCACCTTATCCATAAGTACGTGGGTATTTTTTCCAAATCACAGACTGACATTGGGTGCATCACTAGTGAAACCCACCGCATTCATCTCACCAACAACGTTCCGATCCGCAGGGCACCTTATAGGTGCTCAGAAGCTGACAGCGTCGAAATGGACAGACAGATCAACGACCTTCTCAAGCAAGGTGTAATACGGCTGTCTACGTCACCGTACGCTGCGCCGGCACTTCTGGCAGAAAAAAGGGGAGAAGGACGCATGCGTTTCTGCATAGATTACCGCAAGTTAAATGCAGTGACGGTGCCTGACTGTCAGCCCATCCCTCGAATCGACGACATTATCGACTCTCTCGGAAAATCGACGTACTTTTCGACACTAGACATAACATCGGGTTATTGGCACGTGAGGATGCACCCGGAAGACATTCCAAAAACGGCATTTGTGACACGTACACTCTAAGCCGCAAAGGACGAAAACCGGAGTAACCGCTGCAGTTAGTCCTCGCGACCAGCGGTTAGTCTGGGGAGAGAGTAACTGAAAACGATGCGTGCCGTGCGCAAATCTCATGGTCGAAATGTTTCGTCCTTATTTTCAAAGGGACTAACTGAAGGATGAACGGTGGCATTTCGTCTCTCTACGCGTCGCTGTTAGTCCCTCTGGCATATGCTTCGGCATATGCAATGGTTTTTTCATCCACCGCCGGTGGTCGTGGCCTGCTGCAGCGAAGCACGAGGTCGTGGTTGCGATTGTCTGTCGAAACCGCTACATTCCATGTGGTGGTGGAGTTGCGGGGGTAGAGAGAGAGCAACTTTAATAAAATAAAGGAACCCCAGTCCTGCCCCACGGAAATCGAACGTTTGTGCAATGTGTCCTCGAGCACATCAAGGGGGCCCTGGTGGTTAGAATTAATACGGACACCTCCGCTACATTCAGAAGAACTGGACACTGCGAATTCGACACAGGACAATAGACAAAAAAAAAACACACACTGAAGCAAACAGTCGAACGGTCGAATCCGTGCTATCCAATATTTAGTACTATGAACCAATTAGCGTCGAGCTATGAATTTCGTTGATATATGCTGCATCGTATATTGGTCGAGAGAGGAGGTGAATTTGTGCAACTAAGATAAAAACAGATAAAGCCTGTGACGCTTATCAACTACTGAGGGCACGTAAAACTCACGTACCAGTCAAGGGAAGCTGGTAGAATAGAAACAACTTTATTTTGGAGGGAGCAGGGGCAATTTGCAAAAAGCACAAACAAGAACGCGTCCGTAGGAGAGCGCTCACCCCTCCGGCTGAGGGGCGCAGACGGCGAGCCCCTTTGTGTACCGAAACTCGCATCAAGTTAGTCACGGTAGACAGTCGCGGTGCGTGCGTGCACGTGCAGCGCTGTAAAAGATGGTGCTTGTGTTTACTCTGTGTATTTCCGCGACCAAAAAGAAGTCCGTTGCTTGCGGGAGCGAAAAACAATAAATGCCTCGGTAGCAGCCTCACGTCATAATATAGTTCTGATCAGCTTAACAAAACACGCTCGTAATTGCAGGGGAAACAATCGAAACGCGCGAGTCTGTGTTTTGTGTAGCTCGTTTGTGTGTCGGAGCGATACACCTCTCCTTTTCTTTACGGGCTACTTGCGTAGCCTTCCCAGCGTTGCAGTCAGTGGTGGCGACAGGACACTAGAGAGTTTTAGCAGTGCTGGTTACCGTACGGTAATGCCGTACGGTAAGTACGGTAATGCCGTAACGGTCGTGGTCGGCGCGTCGCTATTTTAGTTGGAAACACCTTCACTAGTTGCTAGGGGAGTACCGTAACGTCATCGGATGATAAAACTTGCTGGTAAAATTCTCACAAGCTCAATTTTCTGCGTGCAGACCACGACGGTACGGCATTACCGTATACGGTAACCAGCACTGCTCAAACTCTCTACTGTCAACATGCGGCAGAATTTTTGAGAAGTGTGCGCGCGCGGTCGTGGTGTGAATAGGGTGGCCGAAGGGTGATGTTACTAAGATGGTGTTTTCTGCAAGCACACGGACACGCCGAACGAGCCCAACAGTTTTCAGCAGAGATCAGCGTAGCGAGGAATCGACAGCCCGTTGATTTTTCTATGGATTATCGGCTCGCGCGCCACGGATAAGACCACGTGTTAGCAAGTACTCTTACGGCTCATCGGACTTCCTATCTCTTCTAATCGCGCGTTAAGTATTGCTCATTCTCCTTGTATGTTTTGTTAATAGGGTTTTCTTGCGTGGTTTTTTTTTTTCTTTAACCCTCCGGCCCTTTCGATTTTCTTACCAAAGAGGCACACGTGGGAGACGTTTATTCTTTTCGTTGGAATCTTACCTTGATCTTAGCGGTGTGTGTGTGTAGATCGTGCAGATGTAAAACATGCAGGACGTTGTAGCGCTCGTAGTCTTTTCTTTTCCTCCCATTGCATGCTTCCTCATGCCCCTAGTCTGCAGTGTTGTGCGTACCTATTGAGGTCATGTGCTTGTTATGCTCGTAGTCTGTGTGTGCCTACTGCAGACGCAAGTTTATGAATATGAATCCGCAGCAGATACACGCAGGCTACTTTTTTTACAATAGACCTTTTTCAAGCACCGCAGCGCCACCCGTGGGCGCGCAAGTGCTTCTTGGAAATGTGTGTACATCCAGCCGCCCAGCAGAGCGAAGCCCAGCCTTTCCAAGCGCGTCTTTCGCTCCGAGTGAGTGACATGGGAGCGAGGCTAAACGCATTTTTTGCGTGTTTTCTTTTGTAAGCAGGCGCATAGCTGCACGGGACAATGAAAAAGGAGGGGAGCAAGGGGGTCATTCGCGGGGGTCGGACTGGTCGTACGGGGTGTGCGCTGGCATGTCTCGTCAACGTAGTTTCCCGGTGTCTCGGCAGTGTACGTGCGTTTGCGAGTGACCATGTGCTTTATCTCCACTCCGCGTGTGCGGAGAACACCGAGATGTGGACGCTGTATTCCTGTGTAGGTGTTTGTGTCGGCATTCCAGTGTGGTCCTACGCAGGCAACTGCAAAATAGCGATGTGTTTGCGACGACGAAGTAGACCAACGGGCAGTGTGTGCTAAACGAACGAACTGTGCGCAGTGCGTGAACGAAGTCTGTTGCGGATATCTCTTTCTAGGTACTGTAATTCATTGTTTTCTAATTAAACAGGTATGGTTTTCCATTTACCGCGTGGGTTTTTCCGGCTCATTTTGTTACCCCTTCGTGCTTGGTGCGTGTACTTTTCTTCTGTCCCGCTGGGCTCTGTTCCTGCTACTCGCTACTGTCGCTTGGTTCCCTTTTCAATAAAACTTCACTTTAGTAAAACCACATTTTGTTGGCAGTGGTCCTTGATGTATGCTAGCTCCGCCGACGTGCCATGTCCAGCTGTGTCGGTCCAGCTGTGTCGGCGCACATGCGATCGCGTACACTTTGCTTCGATGCTCTGTAATCTTAACTGCTGCACGAAGAAGAGAAGATTTGCGAGCGCCTAGATGTTCACACGGACTGCTGTGTGTGTGAACATGTGTGTGATCTCTTTTTTCTGAAATGCCACTTTGTAGTTGTCATCGTTTGGAAGCACATGGCAAATTAGGCCATCATCAGTAAAGCAACTCAAGTATTCATTTGTGATTGTATTACAAAAGACATTTGAATTATAAAACATGTCAATACAATAACAAACCTGTTGCCCACACCTTGCTGCAGAAGTAAGGCGGCAGACCATTTGTGTTTATTTAATAAATTATGTTCAAACCCTTCCTTTTTTGTTGTCATTTTCACGAATTGCTGCATGCAGCCAGAGGCCTAGGCCGATGGAGACGAAAAGCCATGTGATATTAAAGGATGAATTATTTCCCTCAGTGGAGGAACAATTCATCCCTGAAAACCAGGTTTTGCCAGTTTAAACTGTTCGACCAACAGGATGAACAGTTGCTCTGTGGGAAAGGGGGAGCATCTGCAGGGATGAACATTTAGTCTGGTGGGAGCATGTGTAATGAGGAAGTTTTTGTCCTATGGGATGAACATTTAGTCTGGTCGGAGCATGTGTGAAGAGGAACAGTTAGTCCTATGGGATGAACTCAGTCTGGGGGGAGCATCTGCTTGGATGAATATTTAGTCCTTTGAGGGAGCAAGTGTGAGGAGTAACCGTTAGTCTCCTGAGCAGTAACTGCTAAGGGATGAACAATTCGTCCCTTCGCAGTTAGTCCCCGAGGGACGAATCGTTGGTCCTTTAGGGAGTAATGGTTGTGGCAATGCATTTACCCCCCAAAAGGACGAACCACAAACCCCTTTTCGTCCTTTGCGGCTTAGAGTGTACCGGTCACTACGAATGGCTCGTCATGCCTTTTGGTCTCCGGAACGCTCCAGCCACTTTCGAGCGGGCTGTCAAGTCTATCTTGACCAAATATCACTTGACCAACGTCACGAACTACTTTGACGACATCGTTGTCTATTCTGACACCTTTGCCAACCACCTTAAGCATCTAGATGCCGCTCTAAGCGCTTTTAAAAGCGAAGGCGTTCGACTAAAATTGAAGAAATGCCACTTCGCACAAACTTTTATTGAGTACTTGGGACACAAGGTTTCAAATGGCATGGTCACTCCGAAAGAAAGCAATGTGGAGGCAATCCTACGATTCCCGAAGCCATCACGCCCAAAAGATTTGCAACGTTTTCTCGGTACTGTCAATGTCTACCGCCGGTACATCGCCCACTTTAGTGAAATCGCTCATCCACTGACACGCCTGCTTAGCAAAGATGCCACTTGGAACTGGGACTCCCATTGCGAAATGGCTTTCAATCAGCTTAAGAAGTGCGTAACGGAAGAACCCATTCTCGCCATATACGATGTCACCAGACCTTGTGTGCTCTACTGTGATGCGTCCAACAAAGGTATCGGCGCCGTTTTGAAACAGGTGGATGATGAAGGTAGAGAGCGTCCAATTGCATACCACTCCCGCAAGCTGCTTAAGCATGAGACGAATTATGCCATCACAGAGCTTGAATGTCTGGCAATTGTTGATGCCATCGATAAATGGCATTGCTATCTGCATGGAAAGTCTTTCACTGTGGTCACCGATCACGCAGCATTGCAGTGGCTTAAGAACATTAAAAATCCTCGAGGTCGTCTATTCCGATGGTCCTTGAAGCTCTCAATGTACGACGTAAACATCAAGCACCAAAAGGGCGTTAACAACATCGAAGCCGATGCACTCTCTAGGAACCCTATTATACAGCTTCTATCTGCTGAGCAGCTGCGAGAGCACCCGGACGACAAGCCGCGATGCAAGCACACCAGTGAAAACGGAATGATCTTAGTGAAGCGCAGAGGGATACGAAAAATCTACGTTCCTTTTGCTCTCCGACCTTCCCTTCTTCAAAAAGCCCATGACGCCTTCGGCCATGTCGGAGTAAAGAAGACGCTACGACTTCTCTCTCCACAGTATTATTGGCCTGACATCGTCACTGACGTTTCCGAGTACGTGCGCCACTGTGATACTTGCCAGCGCTGCAAGAAACCGAAGACCAAATGCGCGCTTTGGTTCCCTGGAGTCGTTACCACCTGCGGAACAACCATTTGATCTTCTGGCAATGGACACCATCGGAGGTTTTGCCAACTACGGTTCAGCCAAAAGATTCATCCACTTGGTCGTGGATCATGCCACTCGTTACGTGTGGGCATTTGCACACAAGAATCAGACCTGCGACGCCTACATCTCCTGCCTAAAAAACATATTCAGTGCTGGAAAACCTCGCAAGTTTCTTTCCGACCGCGGAACAGGATTCACAGCTGGCAGATTCAAACAGTTTCTAAAAAACAACAATATTCATCAGCTCTTCACAAGCTCACAACGCCCACAATGCAATGGCTTGAATGAGCGAACTAATCAGTCCATTGTCACTCGCCTCCGCTGCAAGATCAACGACGAACCCAGAAAACCATGGACGCGTCTTCTCTCTGACGTTGTCGAAGAATACAACAAAACGCCTCACGAGGTCACAGGCTACGCACCCTGCTTCCTCATGTATGGCACACCATCTTATCCCTATCTGCTCTCCGACGTTGCCGAAAGTCTGCAAGAAGCTCGCGCAAATGCGGTCCGCAATTCCTTAGCGTATCACCAGAAGAACAAACTTATCTACGACAAGAAGTTTCTTCCATCAGGACTTCAAGTGGGGGACTGCGTTCTGTACGAGACACCCTGGCACCCCAACCACGGCAAACTGAGTGCCGTAATGGAAGGACCGTACACAATCCTAAGACAGATCTCTCCTGTAAATTACGAGATCGACCGCAGCGTGTGTCCCCTTGGCCGCCAGACTGACATTGTTCATGTCGGAAGATTAAGACGCTACCATCCACCCCTACATCTACGCCTATCTCGGAGGGAGGGGGAAGCGTGTGACGAACCGCACAGGGACAGTTCGGAGTAGTGACGAAGGAAGAGGTAGACGAAGTGTGGAATAAACAGGGTTCGTACGACCGCCATGTCTTCTGCGTTACATATATATATATATATATATATATATATATATATATATATATATATATATATATATATATATATATATATATAGGCACTGGACCTTGACTTGCAATGAAGTGCTGGTGGGAGATTTCACTTGTGCGTAGTTGAACCATAAGGATTCGTAGCGTGCGCATTAACTAAATTAATCCGGAACTCGGCACGATCTACGATGAACCTCCGGAGCTTCGCCCACTCATCATCATTCACTCCGTGGATATGCGTGGATTTTTTTTCTATGCCGCTGGTCTCATTACTGAATTAAGTTGTGTTAATAGTGTGTGCCTCGCTGCCCCAAAGGAGGGGTCACGCGCACAAACATGCACATACGCGCTCACATTCATGCGGATGCGCTCAAACAGGCGGGCACACGTGCATATAGACACGAGCGCAATGCGCACACGCAAATTACACAGGCACCTTGAACATTAGAAAGTTGTGCCGCTCTCGTGGCATGGCTCAATTTCTAAGACACGAGGAGCGGGCTCGTTACGCTTGAGCCCAGGAACACAAGCGAGATCGAACAAAATTGGTGGCACACTCTATGAAAAGATCGCGTGTTTCGGGAGTATTTCTGTGCCACAACAATAACCGACACCTGGCTTGCTCGTATTTCCTTGCTCGAAAATTCGGCGCCATAGCTACTTTCCTATACCAGGAGTGTATGCCACGCTGATAGCCGCACGCTGTCCGTGACCGGGAAGACCCGGCGCGCATGGCGATAACTCGAGGAAAGCACACGTGCAGTAGATGACGATCATTGTTGTGGGAAAGAAAGACACCCCAAATACGCCTTTTGTGGAGACTGCACGGCATGGCGGGTAGGGCAGTTCAACGAGCGCACGATAGTGTAGCAGCCACGCACCATCGAACAGTCTTGTGAGTCCTTTCCCTCTTTCCCAGACTGTTGTTCTGGGTGGCGCCTTGCGGTTAATAAAGCCGCGTTCTTTTTTTTGGGGGGGAGGGGGGGGAGGGGGGGGGAATTCTAACTGCTAATCCTTGTTGGCGTTATTTCAGAGGTAGCGTACATATCCAGCAGCAGCTCCGTTTGCATGCTGCAGAATAAAGGAGTATACTTCACTAAGGTGGCTATATTTGGGCCTGTTGGTAGTCCATTATCAAAATACAATTGCGCTCAACAAGACACAAGACAAGGCACACATTAATAGGGACCGCGCAAACTTGCAACAATTTTATTTCGGAAACAAAGTGACCTTTTTGTCCATTTCGTACACATCACAAGGAGCATGACCCTTGAGATATCTTACATGCGTGTCTGTCAGTCACACACACACACACACAGACACACACACACACACACATACATACATATATATATATATATATATATATATATATATATATTTCCCTATGCTTTCCTACAGGCTTTATTGTTCGTTGGTTCATTAAGTTCTTTCTAACAAATAAACGAGCCCTTCATCCTTTCCATATATATATATATATATATATATATATATATATATTAGAAACAACCCAATGAGCCAGCAGACAATGAAGCCTAGGAAAGCATAGGGGAAATTAATTGTAGTATTGTAATGGTGGAGTAAGTAGAAAGGAATTAAAGGTGGGTGAAAAGACAAACCTGCCTTCGGTGGGAACCGAACCCACGACCTTCGGATGACGCGTCCGATGCTCTACCGCTGAGCTAGGACGGCGGTCGTCCCCTCGTCCACTTTATTGCGTATTTATGTAGATATTATCCTGGGAGTGTTAGGCAGCACCACTCGTGACCATGGCGGCGTGTGTGGAACACACTTTCCTGCCAGGAGGCGTTACGTAGAACGTGAACTTACGGTGAGATGGCTGCTGCCCAGTAAACCCTCGCATGGTACCTAAAGGAACCAAGTCTTCCGCAACGAGGCCCAAATTCGAAAGAGAAGGCGTCAAGGGCTCGTTTTTATTTGTTAGAAACGACTCAATGAGCCAACAGACAATGAATCCTAGGAAAGAATAGCGGAAATTAATTGTACGGTGTTGTAATTGTGGAGTAAGTAGAAAGGAATTGAAGTCTTTATTTCTTTCTACGTGTGGCTGATACCCACATTTCCCTGGCACGTACCCGCATCTTGTTTTATTGGGGTTTAATAACATGCGTGACATTCGCGCTAAGACCTCAACATTTGGTTGGCTGCATGGAGAAAAATTGCGGGGCGCATTGAGAAACGCGATGACACTGTACTCCGTTTCATACATCGAATGTAACGCTGTGTAGGCGGCGCACGATGTTCCGCCAGAACCCTGTATAACCCCGCGCTTCTCGCAGCTGCCTTTCGACGTCGTTAAGTGCGCGTGCGAGCAGAGCGAGGTCGCGCGCGTGAGGCGTCGAGTCCGGCTGCAAAGGAAACGAAGGCAACGAGACGCTGTGAGATATAGACCAACATATTCACAGTCTAAAAACGGAGTTGTCTATTCGTTAGGGACATAAACACTTTCATTTATTATAGCCGCTGCGTAACAAAGATGAAATGTCGCGCGGTGGATGCGAAAAAAAAAAATTCTGGTGTGAACACGTCTTCTGAAAGAAGTCTCGCTAGCCTCTACAGCGTTGCATCTGATGTATAAAACGGTGTAGAGGTGGTATCTCCATGGAATCGGAAAAGTTGTGTGCAAGAAATTAATAACTCATTATTTTTATTAATACCCCATCACGTTATATGTCAGTGAATAAGTAAATTCACGAGGAATACAAATATAGAAAAATGATGATGGTAGTTACTAAATGAAGTATATGAGAAGATCATAAGCGTGCGGTGTGTTTTCCACTATAGATGTAGATGTGCCGCCACAGCGCTCCCTCCCTCCCGCCGTTCTTCCAACACCCCTGATGACGCCGTTATGGTCAAAACGCATACAATGGAAAGGTGAGCCCTCTTGCAGCCTTAAATGATTAGGGGGCGACCGCCCTCTTGCACCCCCTGTGCGCACGCGCGTGCCTACATAATGACCATGGCGGAAAACCGGGTTAAAATAATGTGTGTGGCTCATACCAGCATTGAATACTCGGGTATGAGCCAGATGCCTAATTACCTTCATGTGGTGTTCGACTGTCAGAGGTTCCGGGTTCAAACCCTTAGGTCCCGGGCCCGACTGCCACCTATAATGTAAAGCTTTCTTTTCGTTTTCGCAGGACAGAGATAACGCTCACTGTTACCGCGACATAGGTGAAAATGCCATTCCGTGCAAACCGCTTTCGCGCGGCACGATTTGGCTGTACGTAATGAGAGCAATGTAATGACGGTGGCCGATAGATTACTTTTTATTCTCCCTATGGCACTAGTTTACCTTAACACAATAAGCTGGCCTCACAACGGTAGCCGTAAGCTGCAGTGACTGGTCGGATAAAACAAATCTAGTTTCGAATAAAGCGCGTTTCAGAACGACCTTGTGCACGCCGTCGGTTGCCACGTGCACGAACGTGGCAGGGGCCGTGCAAGGGACCCTGCACGCGAACAGACTGGTATAACTCTCAACCTTCAGATAGGCTGGCGCGCACGCATGCTGTCCTACAAATGCGCACACATACCACTGCCGTTTCCGAAGCGTAAAGATATCTGCGAGGCAGCGGGGTGAAACCCGAATCGCACGCACCTTCAAACCTCTCAAGGATTCCGCATGGTAAAAATGAGTCAAGGGCTAGGGTGATAACATTTTGACAATATACCATCTTGCCACATTGTGGAAATAGGAATTATACTAGTTAGCGTACGAAGGTGATGTACTGAGGGGCAATTTTTTTTTGTTAGGCACCACATGGAGACATCACATAAGGAAGCAACACGAGGTTTCTTATTCGTAGTCCTGAACTGAAGTGCAGTAATAATGAGATAAAGGGAAATGGAACTGTGACGGGCGAAAAGACTACTCGCCTCCTCTGCGGACCGAACCCACAACCTTCGCATTAGATGTGCAGTGCTCGACCAACTAGTAGATAAGCATGTTGGTATGCCTCAATGATTATAAAGTTGTCGTTATTGTACTTTGTAGTGGCTCACAAATATGCGCAATAAAGGATATTAGGCGCGAAACGCCGTCGCAACTGCCATTTATTGCATCTAAAGTTGGATAGCGCGGCAGTGCTGTCGCGCGGTATGCAATGAAGCCCGCTGAGCACACAGTTTTTAGGAAGCGCAGTTTAGTCTTTATTTTTATACCCTGGAACGTTGCTTCTCAACGACGACAATTGCTTATATTCAGCAATAACTGCTAGAAGGTTGATTCAAAGCCCTCAAGGAGCTTATATCGCAACACCCGGGGTTAGCGGTTGATCTCAGGACACGACCTTGTCTTGTTTGGTGTTGATGAGTACGGCGATAAGAAGGCGAATGTATGTACAATGCACAAATTAAAACTAATTTCGACTGCTACATTAACTATCCTCAACTGTGTTGTTGCAAGTACGTGCTCGATGGCTATTTTAGATGTATAAGTAAATATTCTGTGAAAGAGCCTCTCATCTTGATAATGCTTAAAGTTAGAAAAAAAATACACATAGAAAAAAATTACAGCATATCCACGGAGTGAATGATGATGAGTGGGCGAAGCTCGGGTGGTTCATCGTATATCGTGCCGAGTTCCGGATTAATTTAGTTAACGCGCACGCTACGAATCCTTATGGTTGAACTATGCACAAGTAAAATCTCCCACCGGCACTTCATTTCAAGTCAAGATCCAGTGCCTATATATATATATGGGTGGACGGTGAACGGTTCTCCAACGCGATCAGTCGGTATTTCTCAATCAAGAAACTCGCTAGGAGACGCTGCCTGCGCCAACGTTGTCTCTCGCGGGTGAGGGCGCGTTCTCCTTCTTTGCGAGCTGGTAGAGCGTTCATCTGAGAAAGAGCGTTTCCATCAACGCGCGCCTTTCGCTCTCTCTCTCTCTGTCTCTCTCTCTCACAAGACAACAGATGGAAGAGTGAGAGAGAGAGAGAGGCACGCGCCGGGAGGCACGCTCCGAGGGCGAGCGCGTGCCTCCCGGGAGATACTGCCGGTTACGCCTGACGCCTGACGCAGGACAAGGTTAGACTAAGAGGAGCTTCGCCCCTAAAAAAAAAGGACAAAAGAAACGCAGGAATTACTCATATATCAAGCATAGCAGCTAGAAACAAACGGTCCCGTAAGGATTGTCCCCGAACGATTGCCCTCCTTTAAGATCGTGAAAATAATGGCCTGCAAGGCTGCGACGCGAAAGCAAACGCTCCAGGCGTGATCCAGCAATAAGCACACGCCTTGTGGTATACACTGAGCACAATAACATGCACTCGCATCCAGTGTCTCAGTTTACTTGTGTGGCGGTGTTCCATGTAATGCGGTTTTACCAATTACGTCAAAGTCTATTTCTGTGCCCCTGGTTTCTGGCACAGTTTTGCTATAGATTTTCGAGGTCGCTCGCCTGTGTTTCCTTCCTAAAGCAATTTCATATGCCCATGGGCACCGTTCCCACGCATGGCCGCAATCTCGCATGAGCAATTTCTCCATCAAAACCATGTTACCATGTTTTCTTTGCCTTCTCTGAGTTAATATTTTCTTTTTTTTTCTCCCCTAGTACCTGCTCCTCTATAACGGAAGAATGAAAGTCGACGGTGCGCCACCAGTTGGCGTGACGATTAAACAGTATACACAGGTTGCGCGTCCATGAACATGACGTGTGCGTGAATGTACATAGCTGTGAGGACACACATGGTTTCACATTTTTTTAATAGAGAGTTCATGCTCGTTGCTTCAGAAATGAAAGAAAATAAAATCACTTTCAGAGAAAGGTGAAAGAGAAGAATTCTCAGAGAGGACTTGGGCCAGGTCTGCGTTCGTACCGTAATGATTTCGCAACCCGTTCCGCTGACCGGAGCCCCGCCAGTGAGAGCTGTTCTTCCGTCTCCGCGTGCAGGGGTATGTGAAGGCTCAGCGCGGTGAGTTCGGGTTAATGAGATCATAAATGGACACGCACGAGCAAAAATAAGCGTTTCCCGCCTGAAAAACTGCTAATGACGGCTTCGCAAAAGAGCAAGAACAAAGACTGTGGCTTGCGGGGCAGGAAGCCAACCTTGTTGCGTAACAAGCCGCACCAGGTCAACACTTTCAACTAAGTGTCCCGCTCTCGCCCGTTTTTAAGGCCAAATTCTAGCGTATATAAAGAGAGCAGGGTGCGCACTCGTATCGCAACCTTCCAGTGAAAAGCCTGATAAGCCTCAGCTCTTCTCGCTTCAGCAGAAAACAATGCACCTTTACGTGAGTAAACACACTTTGTGTTGGGTTCTTTGGTGTCGATATTGTGTACATGCGAGGTTTCTTAGAAACTTGGCCAGGGAGCTTTGCTGTGAAGCGGCTTACTGGCTAGGTTTAAAGTGACCTCCTGGAGCTTAGCCGTAAGAGTTGTGAACGGAGTTCGTTTCAATAGTTCCTGTTGTTGTGATAAGGCAGTTCGCAGATTATGTCGTGAAATGCATTTAACTTCGTCCAAAAATAAAAAAAAGATGACTTCCAGAAGTTATAGCCAATAAGATGATAGCTAAATGTTTGTCTTCAGGCGGTCTAGTTTGAATTTGCTTGTGATTGCGTATATTGGGAAATCGTATGGTTAATGCGCAGCTTTCCCGATTGTAAATGCTCTTTCGACGCAGTCCCAACATTGAGATTATAAAACCCCCTTTAAGAGCATCGTGCGCCACAAAAGCGCGATACAACATATTTCAGACAGTGTGAAACTCTGAGTTCGCTTGTTTTTCGAATCGGAATTAATTGATTTCCCATGTATGATTGCGTCCTGCAGTCTCTCAGAACGTGCGCCGTTTCGTGCTGGAATACTAGGGTTCTGAACGAGTGTTAATGGCTCCCTTCTCCACTAATTTTAGTGACATGACACTTACGTATCACACTGTTCGTTTGAGCGATATCTTGCATTGGAGATAGACAACTTCCCTCAATTTTACGTGCTCTTCTTGCTCTTCACCCTTACGTATTATGTAGCGTGAAAAAAGATATTGATCGACTGCGTTCACTGAATAACAGAAGGTAAAGAGATTAATTTTTTAAATATATTATTTGTTTGACAATACATGATTGTCGTGATGCAGGAGACGAAAGGTGACGTTATGAGTCCCCTGACTAGGCCTCTAGCACCACACTGTGCATTCGTCACACAACGCAACTGCATTGGAAAAAAAGAAAATACAAGATCACAATGACATTACGGTGAACTAGGAGGAGAAGCAGAATATATACGACGGGATTGAGTCGATCATGCCGATATAGGTAGTACAGAATGCTGTATATGTGAGGGCAAGTGGCATAACGTAGCAGTACTGACTTCAATAACCAGGAATTTAAGGGATGGCTCCAATTCACAATGGGCAGCAAAATGAACTATAGAAGTGGCAGTTGGGCGAGTTGGTTCAGCTTCATGATAAAACAGCGCAAAAGGACAGCGCCCGTCTTGTGTCCTTTCTTGTTCCGTCCTTTTGTGCTGTTTTATCATGAAGCAGAATGAACGCTTGTTTCTTCTTTCAGTGTGTTTTTTTCACTATCCCCCATACGTGGGACAACAGTATCAGTGGTCTAGAACTCATACTTTCGTTATCATTCGTGGCTACTTGCTACACCAGGCACACAATTATGATGGAGATTCACATAATTCACGTCCGATCTCCTCAGTAAACGAACACTCAAACTAGTCTGCTTTCTTTCCTTGCAGTGGGTACTTTTGGCGTGCGCCCTGGGCACTGGAGTCGCAGCCGGCGGTTACGGCCATGCGTCAATTTCTTATGTGTCCAAACCAGTGGTGAGAGTCGGCTATGTATCGAAGCCAATTGTGACGTATGTCAAGCAACCGGTGGCCACGGTGTCCCACATAGTCAAACCCGTGCTCACGGTCAGTCACGGTTATGGCTACGGAGGTGGATACGGAGGCGGCTACGGAGGAGGCTACGGTGGCGGATACGGTGGCGGATACGGATACTGGCGCTAGCCACTGGGCATTCTAACATGAAAAGGGGTGCCATTGTGTTTTCACCCGACGCCCGGACGCCGGCGAACACCTCCAATAATTTCACAATTGTTGTTTTATTTTGTGCGAATGAATAAACCAGTATACATCTGCACCTGGTATTTCTTGTCCTTATGTGATGACCAGAAGTCGGCTTTTCTTCCTTTTTTTTTCTTTACAAAGATATTTGTTACCTACAAAAAAATAGAGAAAGTGATGGTCGGAGAAACTAAAAGAATACTCACATAGAGAAATGCATACTTCGTAATAGTTAAGAAAGAACTGCAGCTTTTTAGAATGTGGAATTCGAGGTTCATTGTTATAAATCCCAGGTTGAAACAATTACAGAGCTCCGAAAAAGTTGGCTGTGTGTGAAGCTGCGTTATATACCGTGATATCTACGTGTCACTGGAAAAAAAAATCGCGCAATTTGTGGGTGTGTGCGCGCGCGCGCGCGTGTGTGTGTGTCTGCAAAATTCTACGAACACCTATGCCGTATGACTAATAACTAGGCGAGTTCGTATGTATCCATATTTAAACTTTTTAGCGCGCACAAAAGACAAGGACAAGAAAGACACACGAGCGCTAACTCTCAACTGTTTATTTATGAAAGAAACATACATATATCTATAGTCTTTGTCTAGTCTTTGGTGCGCGCTAAAAAGTTTAAATATGGACCTATGGCGCCATAGTAATGGCACTATCTCCCTCAAAGGCTTTTTTTTAAAGTCTTGTTGCAGAGACATGGAGCCGCAGAAAAAACAAAACTCTGCTGCTATACAGCCACATATACGTCGACGACTTTGGCAAACACACCGAGATGGGGCGCAATCGCAGGCCTCGCACATATCCTTTGGGAGTGTAATTTATGTATCAACATTAAGCGATTCATGTGCCGAAAGCCATGAATGTATCAAATGTTCATTATTATTTATCGTATGCCTGTCTATCTAGCAGCCGTAGCACAGAAAGTGAAGCACACGAACACTCAGCGAAAGAACTTAGTCTAGAACTTGCACATCCTGCATGACCCAATGCCAGCGCATGCGAAGCTCTTTCGTCTGGTGTTTCAAATCCTTGAAACACTCAATTTTCTACTTCGTTGTAGGTGAATTAGCCTAAGAACCAGTAAACGTCCATGCTTTCATCTTTTTCAGTTGGATCGAGGTGCGCCGGTTAGCCTATATATACGAACCTACGTCGACAGAACTCACTCGAGTGTGTGGTGAAGCGGGGGTGTAAATCTTCGTTTATATATATATATATATATATATATATATATATATATATATATATATATATATATATATATATATATATATATATATATATATATATATATATATATATATATATATATATATATGCCCGTGTGCTGTGCGATGTCAGTGCACGTTAAAGAACCCCAGGTAGTCGAAATTTCCGGAGCCCTCCACTACGGCGTCTCTCATAATCAGAACTGGTTTTGGGACGTAAAACTCCACAAAACAACATATATATATATATATATATATATAATATATATATATATATATATATATATATATATATATATAATATATATATATATATTATATAGGTTCTCGTCTGCTTTATCTCGTTTCAATTATGTGATAGCTATACTACACTACTGGTAAACACTGCAAATAACTTCCCCTATGCCTTCCTTGGCCTCATTGCCTGTTATCTTCATGATGTTGTGTACAAGTAAAGGAGGAGGGGAACGCCACCAGCCCCGCTGCTTCCTCAATCTTGGCACCACTAGTAAGTAACTGCCCCATCACGTAACATGCCGTCACAGGTAGTCCCGTGGCATGGTCCCGCCAAAGCCACGTAGACGTCGCAACCGGACATTTCCTGTCAAACCAATTTGGACGTAGACACAGCACCCTAACCACGTAACATGACGTTACAGCTAGTCACGTGACACGTTCCCGCCAAAACCATGTACAAATGGTCACGTGACAGATCACGTGACTTCGTCAAGCTCTACTAGAAGCAAGAAGAGGATAGGCCAACCGCCACCTCCGCTTTTAGACCAGACTTCCTCCACAAGTGCAAGCTGCCCACATATTCCTTATTTTTTTTTGACACCTGGGACGTACTCTCGGCACACAAGCATTTCGCCAAGCCTCCTCCCAAGGTCCAAGAATAGCAAGCTCTCGGTGCTCGGCAGTTAATAGGTGAAACATGGTCCCTATCTTGCTTGTATAAAAACATTTACGATGTTGTATGGGAAAATAAAATCCCCTGTCTATTTAAAGCAATTAAGATGTCATTGATGTACCTAAAACACGAATTATCTCCCCTCCATTAAAGAAATAAAGGGGGGGGATGTCAATTATGTGTTTCAATGTGTAGCAATATTTCGGAGGGTGTTTGTTGAATAAAGCAGTCGGTAGTAGCGCTTGCTCTCGTCCGTATGTGTTTCTTTTTTGTGTGTTTAATTATGCGTATTTTGTGAAGCGATAATATCAGATCAACTAGCCGGACGAGCTGTCCATCTGAAGTTAATTTCTAGTCCGTAGGGCACTCCTTGCATATATGCCCTGTCATCACTCCCCGAGGTGTTAATTGGTTGACCAACTGCTTCCTCGGCTCCCCGTAAATAAACCTATGAATTTTGTGTATAGAAGTACATCATGCCAAGGAAGATTAGTGCGCTCTTCCGTAGGTGAGGCCTTCTTTGGGTCATGCTCAGATGTCGTGCAAGACCTTGAAATTTGAGTTGCGGTGCCAAGTGCATTTGTTTCAAGGCTGTCTGCGACTAGTTTCCCGCCCGACGCTTCCAGAGGAATTTGCTTCGGCAAAACTGTATGACTGCAGGAGGAAGGCTACTCAGCAGACTGACTTCGAGTGGCGCCTTAACCTAGGCTCGCTGCTCAGGTCCACTGAGACAAGGAAGAGTGTCACAGAACAGATACCTGTAGTTGCACTGGGTGATGTGTTATTGCCTGGGAATCTGTCCCATATTTTCAAGAAGGGACCCAAATTCACATTTCCTCCCCAAGTTTCCATTCATGAGCTTCTTGGGGTTAACAAGAAGGCGCTGCCTATACAGACTGCCTATTCAGACTGCCTGCCCTTTACAACGACCGCTCCGTGGTAACGACTGAAAGTTGGCGAGTTTGGCGAAATACTTCAGACAAAAGAGTTTGGTTCTTCTACAAGCAGATAGAAAGGTAAATTTGTTGCTATGCCGAAAAGAATGTTCGACGAAAAAGCCCAAGCTACAGGGGAGAAGGACTTCTTGCCTGATAAGAAAAGTGCAAAGTTCACGAAATTCTGCAAGGACTCGGAACTGAATGCTCTTACGAATGATATTAGAAGTAGTAAAGGTGTGCAAGCAAGGTGCGCCATAAAAGGCTGTGGTGCCACTCTTGCTTTGCGCCCCGGCGCTGTAGGAGACAACGCGACGCGCCTCCCCCGGATCCCTGTGCGCTTGGGCCGCTTCGCTTCGATGCGCAACCGCACCGGATACACTGCCGCTCCTTGAAGCGTGGCGTGAACCGGTCTGTACTTGCTCATCAAAACGAGTATGTTCGCTTTGGGCAAAGGGAGCGGCCACCTCCAGCTTCAATGCTTCTTGTAAATAATTGTGTCATTACAATGATATCTGATATACGTGAAAATAACTTTATTATATTATTATTGAACATCCACCTCTGCTTGTATATTTCGTCGCTCACCAACCTCCACCGTATCCAGACACGATAACCAGGCACATTCGTATTCCGTTGTTAATTTACGAACCTGAGTACGCACATTTCGCTCGTATGTCATTTTCAATCATGGGAGCGAAATTCGTCACCGCGAGCTCGCCATCGAAACAAAAAAGTTAACGGTTTGTGTTACAGTTGAATCTCATTGATACGATATTCGCGAGGTCCAAAAACTGAAACATGTTAGCCAAAAATCGTACTACCTAAAGCAAAGACAACCACCAGCGCCACCACCACCACCACCACCACCAGAACAACAACAACAACAACAACAACAACAACAACAACAACAACAACAACAACAACAACAACAACAACAACAACAACAACAACAACAATAATAATAATAATAATAATAATAATAATATAATAATCAGAAGTTTATTTAACTTGCCCAGGAACAGCAGTAAGGTCTTTGTAATGGCGCACGGGAAAAAATAAGAAGCAATACAATAAGGAGACTACAGAAAAAAATAGTAATAAAAACAACGAATGCCAACATTCATAATAAAATATGAGGGATAAAAAACGTTATAAACTTGCACATATACAATTATGCGCAGGCAAAACAAGAAAAAACTGTCAACAGTGTACGACACTATGTTAGTACAGTGCAAAGCTCGGAGCAGGACAGCGACTGCGAGCTGTGAAAAACATCGAGCTCTAAAGAGTAAGCATTGTAAAGACGTCGTATCCTGTCAGTGGTCGAATGTTCATAGAGGCAGGCGGTTACATGAAAAAGGTCTATTCTCTCTGGTCAGCTTACGTGGAATTCGGAAATTAAGACAGCTGAGCAGTACAGGGCAGGATATGATACCATGCACAAGCTTGAAAAGAAATAACAGATCAGCGCGTTTTCTCCGGCAGTGTAGTGATGGCAGTGACAATGATCCAGGAGTGCCAATGCAAGAATCAGGGCCATTTCTAGCGAACCTATGGTTATAGATATTCAGGAATTTTTTCTGGACTCGCTCAATGGCGTTGCTGCTGCTGCTGCCGCTGCTAATAATAATAATAATAATAATAATAATAATAATAATAATAATAATAATAATAATAATAATAATAATAATAATAATAATAATAATAATAATAATAATAATAATAATAATGTCCTGTGCAAGACTAAGTCCTCTTTCTCACATCTCCAATTTGCCCAGTCCTGCGTGAGTTGGTCCCCCTTTTGTGCCTGCGAACTTATTAATTTCATCGCTCCATCTGATTTTTTGTCGACCTGCGGCTGCGTTTTCCGCGCCTTCTTACCCGTTTCGCTGCTCTCGCAGTCCACCTACTAGCTTTCCTGCACATTACGTGACCTGTCAACCTGTGCAAGTCAATTTTTTCTCTTGGTGGTAACGAGAGTGCCGACTACACCTGTTTGTTTTCTTATCGGTTCTGCTATCGTTCTGTTTCTCAGAATTACGCCCATTATTTTGCATAAAACAAGGCCTCTGGTATTCGGACCATTATTAAGAACATTTTGGTGGAATATCGCAAAGATGGCACCTCATTTATTTAAAAAAAAACAATTGAACTCATGACGACGCACGTCTCGGTTCATCTGCCTGTAAGTTCGCCTCCGCAGGTGCTTAGAACGTGTTCTTCGCACTGAACAAAGCGTAGAGGAACTGAGGCCCCCATTTCTGTAGGAAGCTGTTCATACATACACTGAGTGCACACAAAAACGCTCGCGCGCACTGTGCAGGCGCCTAAAAGAAGAGAATGCAAGCGTCCTGGTATTCAATAGAATCTCGATATCACAGAAATTTCCGAGACCTCAACTTACTCAAAAGCTTGGGGCAGTCTCGGGATTTTGGGCCTGGAAGACTTTAATAATATTGCCGCCAAGCTCCATCCGCTAGATGACAAGAGAACCACAGGTTCGAATTCCCTACTCTCCTCCCCCCCCCCCCCCCTTGTTTTCTTGTTTTTTTAATCAAGGACGCGATAGATTTTAACCTCTATTATTTTTCATAAACTTTAAAACACCCTCAACAGAGGCTGCTTGCGGACCGGCGGGACACCACTCTCTCTCTGCTGAATCCCATGACTCTGCTGCTCCAGAACAGCATCGGCGCCCCTGGTGCAGTATTTATCCACTAGCTCCCGTATGACAGAAGACATGCCTACTTCGTGACAAATTGGCCAAAAAAAACTTCCTGTGGCCCCCAGCGATACTGCTTTGCGTAACAAGCGTGTTATGCAGATCTGCATTACTCGACGCCCAGTACGCGGGCCTCAACATTGCCCCTCGACCTAAATGCAGCCGCCGCAGCCGCGATTCGATCCCGCGATATCTACCAACCTTAAGACAGCTTTTCGGTTCTTGCTCAATTTTTATTTCGCTTTCAATGTCCGTGAACAATTTATTATGAGAAGTTTACGGATGGACGTAAACAAGTTCGTTTTGTAAGTATAAAAGTAGCACACGACACCAGTTACCCGCGAGTACTGCGCGTAACTGAAGGGACATCTCTCATAGGTCTCCTTCGCTCCCGTAAGGAAGGAAGGAAGGAAGGAAGGAAGGAAGGAAGGAAGGAAGGAAGGAAGGAAGGAAGGAAGGAAGGAAGGAAGGAAGGAAGAGGATAACAAAAGGCAGAGAGGTCACTGGCTAACACTTCGCGCTTAGGGGGTGCTGGTGAGGGGAAAATAAAAGGTGTAGTTGATCCCTCTGTCATAGGAATCGGTATAACACGAAAGTAAAATCGAGGCGAGGGAGATGGTTTGGATACTCTGGACGCATGAATCCGTTGCATCTACATATCAGCGGCACATCGATAGTACACAGGGATCCTCGACCAGTTGCACACAAGCAAAACTTCTCGAACGACTCACATGTCTTTGGAGACACTGCATCGAACGCGCCAGCGCCCTGCGCAAACTTGCCATAAACCAGGAGCGTTCACAAACGGTGAAACCTTGCAAGCGAAACCGAACTGTTAGCGGATCGTTTTGTGAACACTCACTTCGCTGTGCGAAAGGCGCATCATTTGTTTGTCAGCGGCCATCTTTGCGTTCCTGGAGTAGAGTGAAAACAGGGGGACACCAACCAAATTATAATCATTTAAAAGTAAAATTTACTTCTAAAGATGAAAAAAAACCCCGACGTTTCGGGTCCCACTCGGACCCTTCTTCATGGGTGACTGGAGGGCACCAGACAGCAGCAGTGCTTATAAGGCCTTCTTTCTTCTCTCTTCCTTCCTTTCTCACTTTCTCTTTTTTTTCTGGTTCTTCAAGCCGAGGGGGGTCATGCTAGTGTTGAACCAGGTGCCGGAGTCCGCTAAAATAGACACTTGGCATTGCACCTGCAGACCGGTTCACGTTTCCAGGTGTCGCCTGAATGTGCCATGATTCCACAAAGAGTCGCTTGTGAAAACTGGTTTTCAAGTCTGGTTTTCGACTCAATAAAGAATCATCCTTTGCATGTTCCACTCTAACTAACGAATGAAAACGTCAACATTTATGTACCTATCCATTATTGTTGCCACCCTCGCTTTATTTTGGTGGCATGGAAAGTTCAAGGAAGGAACTATTTGAGGCTTCGCGGAGGTACAGTGGCTGGCGGTTATAAGGGCGTGGGAGGGGCTTCACTGCAGACTCGAGTTGTATCCGACTATAGTAAAGCTGGAATGGAAAGTTTTGTTGCGTGTTTGCTTTACCATTTATTGGCTTTTAAGAATAGCCAACTAAAGCAATTTTCGCTGCAAATAGTCTGGAAACTACTACCCAGACCAAGTTGATTTTTGGAGCGAATGTAGAAGACAACATTTTGAGTACGACTGCTGAGTTTTATTGCCACACGAGCAGTACGCTTTTTGTTATAGTGATCTAAATTAAGCTATACCAGCGTATATGGTCCTAGTTTTGCATACTTTACCGAATGCTGATAAAGTAGTGAGCGTGAGCTTGCGCACGAAGAAAGCACAATAATAAATCTAGTATGTCGAGAAATTGTCTGAGGTTCCTTAACGTGCGCCTAAATCTGAGGACACGGGTGTTTTCTGCATTTCATATTCATTGAAATGAGGCCATCGTGGCCGGGATTCGATCCCGCGACCTCAAGCTTAGCAAGCCAGCACCATAACTGCTAAGCTACCGCAGCCAGTAGCATTTTTCGTTTTTTTTTTTTAAGTAGTCACAAGTGCTTCCTTTGCCAGGCCCCTCTCGCCAGCAACCCGCGTCGGCAGCCATGGCTTCCCTAAACTCGTTGACGGCGTCCGACCTTCACCATGCGAGTTTCCCAAAAATAAGAACGCGCCAAATGCATGAGAAACGCATGCTGAAACGTGCAACCGAACAGGTTTAGGAAGAACATGGCTGTCGAAAAAAAGCCGACCAGTGAGATGCGTCAGCGGCGCATCAGCTTTTTGCTACTTAAAAATAGAAAAAAAAATAATGTCTAGGGACTTTAATCAAAACAAGAGAAAGCATTAATAAAGTGGGCACCCCACTTTAGCGTCAATTAAGGAAGCATTTGGCTCAATGAAGGAGTGTTGTACGAGATTGTATATATATATATATATATATATATATATATATATATATATATATATATATATATATATATATATATATATATATATATATATATATATATTTGTAGCGAAAATAATTAGGTATCATTTGGTGTTTCCTTGCACGATTTTACAGAGAGCAGATCCGATGCATTCGTACCGGTAGTATATAGATAGTCGCATATATCTGCCTGTGAATAATACTAGTACTGTCTGCAAGGTTCTATGAAATGGAATCTGTATTCTTGTTCTCTTCTTTCGTGAGTACAGTCTATGTTTTTAAGCACTGAAAGCAGGAGGAAAAAAACGAGGGAATAAAGCTTAAGCAGAGGAGACAGGTGAGTCAGGCGTTGAGGAAATCACACAAAGTGAGACTTATTGATAAGTAGTTGAGCTCTAGCTTCTCAGAAGTCATGACCGTTTAGAGGATAACAAGAAAGACTTGTTCATGCAGGAAAAGGGACGGGAAAGCTTAAGCAGCAGAGCTATGTGAGTCAGGTGGGCAAGAAGGAGGACAAGACCAACGTACTGATAATCAGTTTCTTAGAAGCCACTCCAGCTACCTAGAGGTCCCGGCTATTTAGAAAATAACCAGACACTTGCCATGTAGGTGTCTGGATATTCCCTATATAAGGTGCACCTGATTGATTTGCTATGGTTTTACGTCCCAAAACCAGCTGTGATTATGAGACAAGATGTAGTAGAAGGCTCCGGAAATTTTGACCACCTGGGGTTGTTTAACGTGCCCTGACATCGCACATTACACGGGCCTCAGCATTTCGCCTCGCCTCCACCGAAATGCATCTACCACGCCGGGGATATATATGGTGCAGCTGCTCAGGGCCACGTGTCCGAATATATATATATATATATATATATATATATATATATATATATATATATATATATATATATGTGTGTGTGTGTGTGTGTGTGTGTGTGTGTGCGTGTGTCCCGGTTAAATTTTTGGAAAAATCGAAAAGGTACTAAAGCCATAACAACTACATATTGCAGGTTTTCGTGTGTACTTACAAGTCATATTTTTTTCATCCTTGAGTGTTAATTACTTAATTAGTTTTAAATGGCCAACTACTAAATTCCTGCTCATATCGCTAACATCTCAATTACAAATTTATAGAGCGCCTTAAAAAACTGCAGAATCAAGCTTTTCTTTCGTGCTGAAGCATGTCTAATTGTTCTTTCCAAGCAAAAAAAAAAAAGATCCTACAGATCCCACGAATTGTGGAAATCGATGTCGAGCAAAGTAGTCAGCGATGAAATTGCCTACGACGAATTTTTTTATATTAAGCCAAGCCTTAGGTGTAGGATTAAGGTCTTTGTGCAAAGAGCATGACTGGGTGCTTAACGGGGGTTAAGCAGGAACGTCTGCAGCGTCATGGAGACGGAATGGTAGCTCATGGTACGACGTATTGTTGGCACTCACGTAAGTGCACAGCGTTGACCTCTCTTTTGTGGAGCTAAAATACACGGTACGCAGTGCGCTGGTGTGCGAATTATAGGCGGCGTCTGTTGTATTCTTACGGGATTGAGCAAACTTGGACGAATTGGATGCCGAATGATCGTAAAGCATACAAACCTTTTGTTACATTTCTATGACAGAGCTTATAACATACACTATAGAAGCACAATTCACGTTACACAGGCACCATCCCTACAGCTGCCGATACAGTATGTTTCCGTACTATAAATACTGTGCAGGAGGAACCGCTGTAGCCTACTGGTAATCCGCTTGTTTCGCACCTCGGGTACTCTACTTCGGGGGCCCAGGTTCGGTGCCTCCCTACTGCTCAGTAGGTTGCGCGTGTAGCTGCGTGATTGTTATTTGTGTATTTCAATCGCAAGCTACGGCAGACGGTGTGCCTTTATTATTTTTAAATGTATTCTAATAATATGTTGGATGTCTATTGTAGTTTGTCCTTAATTGACATAGGCTGTGTATATTCAAACACATGTGGCGCGTACCCGCATATCGCAGGTCGGGCACCATGCGTGTGAGTCACACATGATTTCAGTATCGTTAATCATGACGAACATGACGAGTGTGTCATGTCAGTGGTGTAAAGATTTGTCATCCATGTTCGTCATACATTTTCATCCTACCATGCCATCATTTGCGTATATCAGGCGAACGAGACGACCAGGAGCGCACCTAGACGTAGATAGATGGATAGATATTGCAGGGCTTCGCCATGTAGGATGGTTCAGCAGGGCTTGAGTCCAGACTGGCTGGCGGTAACGTTGGAATCTGCTGACAACCCCCCCCCCCCTTTTTTTTTTCTTTTAGTTCTTTCCCGTGTCAGGACATACTGCTGTGCTTATCAACCAGTCATTGGCGATTTTCCATGCCGAATCCGTCCGAAAACCTGAAAGCGTATACGATGTGGCGATAAACGAACGCAGCCGTGTGTCCAACAAAGCTCGCTTGGCAGCGCGCGAGTTGCAGTGCGCGTCTATTTCATATTTCGCGTGTTTTGCGCGCTTTTGCTTGCTCTACGGAAAAAAAAAACAAAAAAAAGAACAGGCACACTTCAGCGCAAAACAAATGCTTGATTTCGCAATTATTTGAGGTGGTAAACAACTTCTAACTGACATGTTACCGATATGAGCAGTAATTAAAAAGTTGGCCAATTACAACCAATTATGTAACTAATACTCTGATGAAAGAATACTATTTGTAAGTGCACACGACTACCACTAATACGGAATTGGCACAATTTCATTAGGGCCTTGTTTTTTTTCTTTTATCTTTCTCCATGTTAATGCACGTGCATGTGGTTTGGAAGTTCCCACTTCAAACCTCGTGCACGTGCATCTCAGTGTGAAGGTTTAGCGCTTGATAGCTAGGGGTCTTCCATTGCTAATAGTAGCCAAGTAGCGTGCAGTACAAGGCTAGCTATGATCAACTATGACGATATGAAATTTCCGGACGAATTCTCGGGAAACCTTTGTGCTCGTTTTGTACTCTGGAGTGTGTAGCGGTGAGTGAACTTGCAGGAAGACATGATCTGTAGGACGAGCGCTTTTGTTACAGACTTGCAGAGCAACTGAATTAAGCAGTCTCGATGTCACGTAGACTGCCGGAAAAACACTCGCTTTCGGATCACGTGGCGAAGCCCGAGGTCTCGATTCTAGGGTCAGAGGTCACCACGAATTATGCAAACGGTATAAATTTCGCACTTCGCAGCTTGGTAGGAAAAGCGGCTTAAAAAGCTTCCGAGTTCTCAAAGTTGGCGAGTAGAGAATATATTCACTGGCGTACAAAGATAAACGTCATATTCAAGCGACGCTTCTTATGTCTAGCCTCAATACGTCGGAGGTGGTGGCGTAACGCAAGAGGAAAAAGCCGACTCACTCTTACCCTCTGCCTGCTACTGCATGGTGCGAAGTGCAACGTGCGATATTATGAGGAAAAGGTTCAGCTGTATGTCGCGGGTTTATCTCCGCAGTCGAGGCTGCGTTTTCGCAGCCTCGGCTGCGAAAGAAAGAAGAAGCAAAGAAAGAAAGAAGAAAGAAGGTGAGACGTTCAGGGGAAGGTGGGGTCTTGAATCGACGAACAGATGGCTAAAAACGATGGAGAACAGGAAAATTCGCCGGAGCCAACGCTTCTGCAAGTGGACTTCTTGTCTTCGTCAGGACGGCACCTGCCTTCTCGAGGGGGTTGGGGGGGGGGGGTGGTTTGATGGAAAGGACATAGGCGCATATTTCTGCAGACCATTAAAAGTTAGCACGGCTCGAGCGTTCGTTTCTGTACGCTTTGCACGCTCTCCCCCATCCACAGAAGGAGAAGACGTGCAAGTGCGAAAAAAAAAAAGAAGGTGGGGAGAGAGGCGAGTTGTGTGACAGGTGTTAGCATGACTAATATAAACGTAAAGATCGAAAGCTTGGCATGGTGCTAAGAAAGGGACTACACTATTTAGCGCCGTGTAGTCACTTTTTTATCAGCACGCCAAGGTTTCGTTCTTTCCATTTATATTAGTCACGCTAACACCTGTCACCAAACTACCCCCCCCCCCCCCTTTCTTTTTGTTGTTGTTTGCATGTACTGCTCTTCTACTCCTCTCCATCTGTGGACGGAGGAAGAGCGCGCAAAGTACGCAGAAACAAACGCTTGAGAAGGTGGTTACCACCTAGACGAAGACAAGTGCGCTTCTCGAAACGTTGGTTCCAGCGACATTCCATGTTCTCCATCGGTGTTATTTAGGGAAGTCTGTACAATGACAAACACAAACTCATAGCATCGAATATGTGCCACAGCATCGCGTCCATCACATGTCTCCCGTCGACGTTTCAACAGTTTCAATGAACAGTTTGCAAAAATCAAGCAGTATGCCTCCGTGCAAGGCTTGCTTTCTAGCAAAAGAACTTTGTGACAGATATTTTTGCGAACCGTTGGCATCAGACTACTACAGCAATTTTTGAGGGCCCTTGTGATACTTGGGCACGTCCCCTGGGAAGGGAAGTGGGAGACGCACTTGGATAATGAAAAAAAAAAAAAGTTCATGGACGCGTTTTTAGTTGGAAAAGAAACCTTGCAGGAAAGGCTATGTATAAATATTATTGAAAATAGTATAATGAATATTACTGGTATAAACATGCGCGAGTGCTAAAGAATGAGCTTATTTGTGCATATTAGCTGAACGTGTAGGAGGACTATTTATCACACTAGCTGCGCTTGTCTTGAAGCTTGTGAGATTGTTGTGACTTATAAATGCGAGTCGCTTCACGCTACTTCTTAATCTTACGCTACTCGGTGAAGTGAGCTTTACCGGGTAAATGTCTTGCCAAAGCCCAACTCCTGAGATTTTGCGAGGTCAGTGGACCTCGATTAAACCCTCCTTCCCGCTTACGTCATTTATGCAAAAACAACACGCTTGCGGAATGGGGAGATTTCGTACAAATGAAACTCACTGATTATTTGGGATCGTCCCTTGGCTTCCCTGAATTCTTGACCACACTGTGTGTGACGCTTATAGATGTACGCGATGAGTACGGTGTTCGGGAGCTGGTGTGCGGTTCTAACCGTCACTGCTGACAGAACTTTCGCTCTCTGTGTGCGGTGTAAGGATTGGGTGCAAGTGATGCTGCATTGCTGGTGCATACAGTTCAGCATTCACCAGCCGTTCCCGTTTGTACACACTACTACGCCACGCGAAGGATGAGATGTTCGTCTGAGCTTCGGTTTCACGGTTTTGCTTTGCTTGTTTAAGATTATGTCCAAACTTTTTGAGCGTGTCATGGCTGGTTCAGGAACACTGATTTATAGCGTACATAATTACGCTTAGAAAAAAAGAGGGCGAAAGGCAGTGCCGCCTGTCGGGGTCCTCACAGAATATCCATTACCTTGACACCCCCAAGATCCTTCGGTGCTAAACGCTGTATGCCATGACGAGCCAACTGATATTACACACTACGGCATGTCCACATCGGCCGGTCAAACAGAAATGCACCAAAGAAATATATCAAATGAAAATGATGACCCTATATTCCTTCTGAGTAGGATGCGTTCCGAGGCAACGTGGCTCCACAGCGAATACTCGCACCAAGGAAATTAAGAAAACGGTAATGAAATGACACTCTCAAGTCTTTATGATAACGATAGGAAAACGCTGACATGTCAGCTGCACTGTGTCACGTGAAAACAGTTCAGTCACTTCGAAACGTTGGTTTCGGGAAGGTGGGGTCCTACACCCTATCTCTTACACCCTATTTCTACACCCTATTTCTTACTATACAAAAGGTTATTTGTAAAATCACGAAACTTCGTATCATTTTGACGCTTATTGACAAAAGAAAAAAAAAATGTTCCGCGGCCGCATTTGCTTGTGCACAAGTAATCGTCTCTTTGTGAGCATGAGAAACAACCGCACCGGCAGAAAATCGGCGCCGCGAACCGGGGGGGTTGCTTTATGTTGCCCCGGAAGCCACGTGAAGGTGCTACATGAACCAACATGCTCCGCCGGCAACGAACATCGGCGGCGTGCAGCGCGCCCTGCCTTGTTGCGGCTGTTCTCATTCGCAGACGAGATGACCGAACATTAAACTCGAACAATGGCCTCCGGACGGGTGTGCCGGTGAGAACGGCTTGTCGACGATTGCGTGACCGGAGGAGAAAAAGCGGGGCCGAGCGAGTAGAAAATCGGTGCACTGGGACCACGGGTGTGGCAACTCGTATCGTGACCGCTTGATTTGAGAAGCCACCTACTGCAGCGCAACGGCCGGGAAACTTCCTAGCTGTGTCAAAAAGTGTGACGGACAAGCGGGTAACAAGAGCCAAGGGCTTATTTTCTTGGTTCCTTTCATTTCGAAGTAATGAAGACATAAATTAAAGGTTTCGCGGTAGAATGATGGACAGAATAGGTAGCGTTTTTATGAAGGTAGTGTAGGGAAGAATTATTGTAATGCAACAGGCGCCACTCAGTAACAGGAGCGAAACATGTGTTGTATAAAGCAGAAATAAAGAACATCTGACATCGGTGGGTTTATCAACGCTAAGCAGGCGAAGCACTGAGTATGGGACTAAAAGGTAAGGGATGCTTTAGGTGTTTGCACTCTCACGTTCAATAAAAGAGAAAAGGACAGGGGTCACCTCCGTTTTCATCATTGCCTGAATGCTTTTCATGGAATCCGGCTTGTTATGATAGCGTGAAACCTGAGCGGAAAGTGACCTACGTAGAGTATAAAAATAAGCTTTTGTTAAGCCTACTAATTGCGATATTTTTTAATGTAACCCAGCGAGTTCTGTATTACCCGTCAGTGCTTGCTAAGTAGTAAGAAGTGCCGCGTTGAAAACGCATTCAGATGGAACGATAATAGCGTAGGCTAGGGAGACTACATGACTAGTAGGGATGTAGGCTCCCCAGCGTAGGCAACAGGATAAGCGATAAGTCCACGTGGCGCAAGGTGGAAATGGGACATTTGCAACAAATCTCAAGGCGGGTTCCTCGCGCGTACCGCCGTACTTTTAAATTAAGAGTGCTGTCTCCCCCAGATATAGAAAAAAGACTTCTTCCGCGGTGCTGTCCCCAAAGCACATAGCCCCGCATCCCAATGCAACTTATCATTTGCTTATACACCCTAAATGTGTATAGGTGTGCAATAAATAGCGTGGTGAGTGCCAAATGCTTTAAAGCAAACGAAGACTCCTCTTCTCTGTGGTTGAGTCTGAAACTAGAACAGTTGGTTTCCTTACACTTCTGCGCCGACTCTCGAAATTCCGACATAGTAGAAAGGCATGTGACACTGGGAAGAAATTGAAAAGATTCTTAAAAATGAACTCATCAGAGATACCGGAGCAACTCGAGTTGGCAGCAGAAGGCACAGAAATTTCTTCTGCAGTATGCAATACGTTCTTTTTCACTTCCGGTGGTGAAATATTTACTTTTTTTCTTTTTTGTAAGACGCCCCGATTGTCGTGAAGCTTGGGTAATTTCCCATTTTTATCTTTCTGTCTCCACTGGACACAGCACAGGACTGCTCCTCAAGAATTCACGAATAAGGTGTTCCCGTTTGGACATCGGCAATGTTCATGAGTACTCATTTGAGGTGGTTCTCGGAAAGAAGAGAGGAAGAAAGCAACTATATTTTTTACAAGCCTAGGCGGGCACGGTTCAACTCCAGGGTGCTTTTCTAAAAAAAAAAAAACACATGACCTCTGCTGTCTCGCTCTTCAACTTTTGACCCCCCCCCCCCCCCCCTCCGCACGCGCGCCATGCTGAAGATGACTAAGCAACAGCAAAGGAACCAAAAAGCCAGGGAGGGTTGAGGTTAGCCATCCCTGTGATCGGTGACAAAAGGCACAGAAATAATATCTACCGTCTGCAAGCACTCAGTTCTTTTCTCGACTATCTACCCTGACTCCCTGTTTCCAGTGATGCTTGACTAATTCGGTACTTAGCTCGTTCCGCGTCGTTAACGTCCTCTTCCTTGATTTCCAGGTTGTGGGCTGAAGGAGCTGCTTACTAAAGCTGAAGCTGAATTAGGTGAGGGGTGCAGAGGGTGCACAGGTGAAAGAATTGGTAACAAAAGCGGAAGCATTTTTTTCTGCACTCTGCAGGTGCTATTTAACTTTCGGGAATTCTACGATTCTATTCTTTGGTTAGACTCCCTGCCCAATGAAGCTTGACTAAACTAAAATCCCTGTATAACCCCTTGGCCAAGTAGCGAAAGCGATTGTGTGCGGATAAGCTTCCCCATTGGCTGTGCCCGAGGGCTTCGGCCTTGGGTACAGATGTTTCCAGCTGCTGCAGCCACTTTCTTCCTAAGTTCTGACAAAGGGCCAACCATGCCAGTGGGCCTATTGTTGGGGCCCCCAAGTGCTGGAAGCCCCCAGTTGTTGGGTCCCTTTGTTGTCACCCCGCCTTCTGTTCGCCAGGCACCCTCGGGGAGAGTACAAAAGAAGGCCAGACCATGAGTTTAAGATTGATTACGAGCCTTTGTCACGGTCTATGTAGGGGGTCTTGCAGAACCGGTCTGGTTAGGAAGCCAATGGCGGACGGCGCTGTAGCAGATGACAAAATAGAGGGGAGGTGAACGGGAGATGACTTGTCACTACTTGGCAAAGTGGGACTTGAGGCTAAACCACCCCTTTGTTTGATCGGCTTTGTTAGCTGTTTATCCTTCCCTCTCTCTGTTGGGCACAGCATGCGCCTGCTTATCAAGATTTGATGCTGATTTAGGTAGAAAGAGAAGATGAGTAAGCGATGACTAAGGGGAAGGAGGGGAGGGGTACGACTGCAATAGATCACGTGACATTCTCCGTTTTTGGTCTAACAAAGAAACTCGCCCTATAAAAGCGGGCGTCTTTTCGTCAGACGCCACAGATCCTTCCAGCCACTCACCAAAATGAAGCTTTCATCGGTCTCCACGGTCTTTGTCTTCGTCGTAGTCGTCGGACTCCTGCCGAGCGCAGAGTCTCTTTTCCTGACCGGCTTGGCTTTGCTTCCCATCTCGGCAATCGCCAGTCTCTCAGGCATCGGTGGTCTCAAGCTCGCCGTCGCTATGAAGATCCTTGGTATGCTTGGTTGGTGGGATGTCAGTCGGTATGGCGTGGGCCTTCGGGCATCAGTTGAAAGCAACAAGCTGCCTGCGCGCGTCGTACCATTCCCGAAGCCCCAAAGCCTTGTCTCCGGTCCAACCATCGCTGTGCCCATAGCCTTGCTGCCGCACATTATCGATGGTCACTACCTGAAAACAGTTCCCGTACGGCTTCCCGCCAAGAACTTCTTCCTGCTCGCGAATCAGACTGCCCGCTTTGATTCACCGAAGCTCGAGTTTTCTGGTGATGGCTTCGCTAGCGTGAGGGGAACCAAGGGATCAATGGTACATGCGTCTGGAGAGCTGAAGAGCCCTTTGGTCAGCGTGGAGGCCAAAAAGACCGCTACCTTGCGGGTAAGCAACCGACAACAGTGCTTTTTTCCATCGTTAACGTCACCGCCTCTGTAGGAGGTACATGTTCCACCTTGATGGGCGGTACTAGCTATAATTTGCAAACGACACCAGGAAAGCGCTAGGATATTATAACTAGTTCAAAAACGCGTTGCTTGCACTGAAAGTAAAACGGGCCATAAGTAATCATGCCATAGACTGAGAACTCAGTCGCCTGCAGCTCGCGAATTGCAGAAAGCATAAACTACACGGGTCATTTTAGATATATTTCGCAGAAAACTTGTACCATAGTTCATCATCGAGGTATTTCGAGAAAATTCCTCATTATTTGATAATTTGACGACTGTGCTGTTGCGCAATGTCAGAGTGCGGTTGCATCTGCAACTGTTGCAATTTTCTGCGTTCAAAGATAACATGGATCCCTTTATACCAGGTTGTGCAGGGCCACACTTTCAGCGTGAACGTCTTCTAATTAACATTTGCCGCTTTCGTCTTGTCGCAGGGCCGCCGCAGCATTGAAAAGGATCCACGTGTCGTCAAGGATGCGGTTCAGCTGGTGCGCGATCTGGATACGGATAACTGCATACTTCGCTTGTCATGCGAGGTCAGCGCAGACCCTTCACGGTACGGCACGTATGGACAGCGCGTGGCAGCGTTCATGACTAGTGTCGGGCCCATCGGCAGCAACTCCGCCTTCGTAGACTTCGAGAAGGCTTACAGACAAGGAAGGTCCAGTGGCGTGCCTGGCTGCACCAAGACATACTCTTCGTGCAAGTTCGACCTGCGTGCGCTGGTGGCTATAGCGGAGTCATATTGAAGCTGCTGTACAAGCGTCTGTGAGCACTAAGCACTCCGTGACATGTAAATAGCTATTAGTTTTGGTTACCAGAGCTATGTATATGTTGTAAATAGACGAAATAAATCTAGTTCATTGATACATAGGTGTAGAAGGTATCAGAATGTTCGAGCTTGAGCAGACGCCTTGTGCTGTCTGGCTGGTTCAGCTATCGTTAGTGGCACTCGACTACGCGCACCTCGTGCAAGCGTATTTTCCAACCGAATCACCTTTTCTATAGACTAGTACAGAAGAGACCATTCATCCTATGCAGCACCTTTCCTCCGTTCTTTTCTTTCACTACTACAACTCCACCCCCCCCCCCCCCCCCCCCATTTTTTTTGTGTACATCGCAGACATGACACATTCCCTAAAGATTCTTTCAAAATACGTGCATTCTCTGGAATGTGCAGTTCTCCGGACGAGAACAACCGTGTGCATTTCGCATATAAACGCCTTTTACAGTTATCTACCTTCCAGCAACGCTGCATCCTGTCTCTGGACCTGTGAAGAGAGCGTGTTCTAGTCGGTTGTGTGCGGCTTTGTGCACCATCTATAAGCAAATTATTTAGGAGGGCGATACAACTGGGCGGCTTGACACCTTGGCTGAGATCTTTCTACTGACTGGACTGTGTCAAGAAAAATGCGGGAGTGAGCAAATCACCTCGAAGGTCAATATAATACGCTACGTTATTTCTCATATTTCTGCCTTCAGTTTTCGCTTCTGGCCTTGAATGCCTGAGAAACAACACCGGGAATTACCAGTCCATTTCCATAGTTGTGTTAATAGAGAATGATTATTTGAAGGCCGAGAACTCGGCATAATTAAGCTGATAAGTCTTGGCTTGCTATTTACCACATAGAAAAAAAAGGGAAAGAAAAGCGGGAGGACGTACGATAGGGAAAGAAAGTAGCTACGTGTATTACCATAATCACTCAACGCAGTGGTTTCTCTCTCGAGCACGCAGTTGAGTACTCTTAAAGGAATTTAGAATTGACCTTACAAAAGTTGTCGGTACTGTTTGGTCGGACACTGCGGACAAAATACCACTCACGTTAACTTTGCACTTCGATGCCTGCCAGTGCAGAAGCCAACGTATACTTGTACAGAGGCCAGCCGCACCATTCATTCTCTAATGTCCCGTAAACTTGACAGCGTTAACAGGATCGGGTGCGTTAACAGGTGCGTGGGATTCGGCGGCCAAGGAATGGTCACTCGTATTGTAGTGCTCCGAGCGCTGCATATTAAGGGGTACAGGTTCGTCAGAGTAAGAGTTAATGTTGAATTAAACATTTTCCCAAATATTCAGCGTCACTACAACGCGACCATTCAGATTCCATATAACCGAACATAAAATTCCAATAAATGTTGCTTATGATAAGGCAGACAGTTGTGACCTTCGATTCACTCATTTAGGACAGTAATTTGTAATAAACATATTCAAAATTGTGAAAGGTGACTGCTGATGGAAGACCGATGGTCGCATTATCGCATAACACATTTTTTTTTTCGAAAATGAGAGCACAATGTATAGCCTACGCCTTGTCGCTGCCGATACTGATTTTCGCTCTGTGGCAAGAAAAAAAAAGGACCTACGGGTTTCCGCAAAACCGATTTGCCACATTCGGTGTCTCAGTAGCTTGCAGATGTCGATTAATTTGGCCTGGTCTACGATGTGTTATAACCTCCAGAGCGAGCGCCCCGGTTAGGCGTTGGTCCCGGGTTCGAAACCCGGACCAGGACGAATTTTTCGGCAACTAGGAAGCGTTCATTTATGAGAAATCCGTATGGATTTCCTTGTAGCCTTGTGCTACAAAACAGGTGGATGCCAATTTTCCCTGTCATAACCTCCATGATAGTTCGGTTCGTGGGTGTTACGTCCCAAAAGCTGCTATGGTTATGAGAGGCGTCGTAGTGGAGGGCTCCGGAAATTTTTTTTCTGTCAATCTTCTTTTTTTTTTTTCTGTCAATCTTCCGCCGGGTGCCTAATAGGCTCCGAGACGCCCTTTCCGGAAGCCGCTTCCTAGCCACACGCAATGTAAAGAGGGCACGATAATCGGTGTCGTTGGTATTATTTACGGTTGGTTTCTCAGCGACAGTGAAGGCGGAAAGGTTGTTCCAGCGAGGCGCTTTGAAGGCATTCCGGCGGAGGAAGATCGGTTCATCTCGGTCGCGCTCTGATACCCATGTCGAAGAAAACTGCCGCGCGAACTGGCGAACCACCACGGAACTGCACGTGGTGCGAGCGCGGGCAGCCGTTAACCTGTAGGTTCATGCTCTGCTGGTCCTTCGAAACATGGTAGCGCACCGAAATAGAAAACCCGGCACCTCCTCCTCACCGCGCATCGCGCGATATCTCCCATGTGCGTGTCTCCGCAGTCGCAATCAGGGCCCGGAGGAGAGCCTCTCGCGGCATCCGCGGAGGTAATGATGCCGGACGGATGCTGACGGGCATCCCCTCAATTTTTAGAGCGCGGCATCGACCAAATTGGGCAACGCGGGGGCCGCGCGGCGCAGAGACTGGACAAGGGAGAGTGCGTGTCGCGATCCCCGCGGTGGCCCCCGTTACGTAACGGCCGAGGCTGTTTACCCTCCGTGTTTACGCGCTCTCTTCCGGCCGCTTCCCATGGGCGCACTTCCTGCAGCAGCCGGCTCCCGGTAAACCAGTTCCTCCTCGATGAAGGTGGCCCAGCCGAGAGATGCACGTCGAATTTTCCCGCGAGTTCCCTTTCATGATTGACGTCGCGGAGGAGAATTCGGCCAACAGGAAGCGATTCGCGAGCGAGGAGGCCAGCGCGAGGATGCGTGAGGCTCGCGTAATGACCATGCACTTCCACCTCTCGCTCGCTTTGTTCCGTGCTTGTTCGACCTCCTCGTTCTCGCGGCGACACCACGTCGCGTCCCGTATATAAAGGCACCGGGACCCGGTCAAAAGTCACCACTGGCCTGCTGAGCTGGGAGTCATGCGAGCCTGTGTGAGTACAACTCAGCCGGGATTAACGAGTGAATCTGTAGGATTGCTACCGAAGCAGCCAGCGGCGGAACGGGGCCTGCATGACGTTCTTTCTTGGGCAGCTCCTTCGATCGTGAAAGTATCTGTAGCACCTGCGCGTCGAAAGCTGGACCGCATCCGCTATTTTCGCCCTCCTTTAAGTCCCATTATGCCCCTGTTACCTAGCTGCCCTAGCGTTACGAGGCTTTGAACGTTTTTACCGCGCGATTATTTTGCTGTTGCGTCAAGATGCACCAGAACTTTAGCACCTATGTGCAACAGGGCCATTTATTACGCATGAGATATTATCGAAACGATGAGGGCAGCCACTTCTCGCGACGCTATACGCCATATTAGTAGAATAAGAACATACCCTGCTTGAGAAATGTCCTTGAGCTCTTCATGCCGAATTTGCGGTATTATGCGCAGGCTTCTTGAACACTCTATTACCCATAGGCTGAACAGCGTGCTATTCTGGGAGCCCGAAGCTCGTTGTTAAGGCTGACGCATGCTACGTCTGACCTCGATGAAGTATGCCGAAGTCTTGCTTTAATGCTGACTTGGAAGTATATTTTGCAATAACATTTCCTACTTGCCATCCGAAATGTTACCTTATTGGAATGTACGCATAAAGGCTGTAGTCGCATACTGAATTGCTTAAGTTTATACTCAGTGCTGCAGAATATCTTGATAAAATGACACATTGAACATATCTACAAGAGCATTTATATTTCCATTTCCCAACAGCTACGAAAAGTGCGAAAACGTGGCACCTTTTCAACTTAGCGCCTTTCCTTTATTTTTCTCGCTTGAATCTGAGCTGTAGCGCAGATCGTCTAAGCTATTTTGAGTGATGCGCTCAGTACTTAAGCTCAATGTTTTCCTGTTTTCCGGTAGTCAGGTTGCGACATAATGGGGATTTCCGCACCATACTGCGCCGAGGAAAACTTGCGGCAAGATCTAGCTTAGTTTCCTCACCCAGCGGTATAGTCATCGCGCAATGCATTAGAGCCGCGCAGTGCCGGAACTTGTGATCTGAGGCTAAGCCACTCCTTGAGGATGCAGCGTCACGTGAAGCTCAAGCTGTCCGCTGTTTGTTCCGTTTCACTATTTCAAGCGTTCTCGTGAACTTTCTTGTTCTCAAGGCAGTCAGCTAGGTTGGCAGATACAGTCACTGCTCATTATTGGAGTGTCAACTGTTCGGTGATAGAGCGTGTTGCCGCACCATGGAGCCGAGGAGAGTTGTCATGGTCGAACAGATACATTAGCCCTCCCCCCCCCCCCCTCCTTTGTTTTTTGTATAGCAGTAGTACATCCGCCGGAAACAATAGTCGTTTGTGAAAGAAGGGAGGGAAACACTTTGCGGAACCTGCCGCTGATATAGTATAAGCACTCACGCAAAGTGAAAAAAAAAGAAAAAAAGGCGAAGGTTTGTGACGCAATGACAAAGCGGCGCCGTTGCAGCTCAGTTACGTTCAGTAATTTCCCTCGTGTATTATAGACAAAAGTGATGTGCAGATACAAAATGCTTTCAATGGCGCATCGTACGATGGCATGGGCAGGTGCTTCCATTGATAACAAGTGCAGAAGCATGCTTAAGAAAGTCAGACGCAAGCTGCTTAATTGCTTTTGACAACTTCATGAAAAAAGAAAGAAGAAGAGGTCCGTCATACATGCGCGTAATTTGCATGATGGTTTGAAATAGCTGTTGTGTCCATCTCACGAGATACGCAGACAGACAAATGTGACTTCCGCGTTACCGGCTAGGGGACTATTGCACATTTATGCTCTGCATGCAAGACTGAATATGATTATCGTGTATTAATTAGGAGGGCGATTTTCAGAATGAGTTATAACTACATCGTCAAGTAAGGCAGCCGAACCGACGCCGACAAAAAACAAGAAACGCGTATACACAACTGTAAAGAGGACACAGCGCGGTGTACGTGTGTTTCCTGTCTGTTGTCTGTGTCGGTTCACGCTGCCTTAATTTTTGTACGATAATACGCTGTACTACCCCTGATCTGAAATATCCATGGGGCGAGAACGGTATGTGGACATGTGCTCGTGCCGATTTTTAAAACTTGTATGTAGTGGTACCACAGCTTAAAAGGCCTCTCGGTAGGCGTGGACGTTGATAACAACGCGGTGCATTCATTACGCGGTGATAATCGCGTCTGCAAAGCATGAAACGGCCGCAGTGAGCGAAAACGGTCGAAAACATAAACAGGAATTCAACAAAACAGACTGGTGGAATAGTTGGTTCTGCGTGTATCGTGAAGTTCGGCGCAAAGGAACGGCGAATGGCGACAGAAGAAACAGTGAAAAATCGCGGCTAAGAATTGATAGTTTCGCGTGGTCACAGCGTATATATGCTATCGCACGACAGGAGGACAGGTCATAACAGCATGTTCAGTAACCGCCATTCTGACAGGAATGGTATCTCATTTTTTTGACAGTGCGGTGGATGGGTAGCTCACGCAGCTTTTGCTTCTGTTAACTGCGACGGGTGTTGAAGTACAGTAGCGCGAAAAGTTTTTCTCGAGGAGCACCGCATCTAGCTGTCCCACCCGCACACGCTTCTAAGCGAGACGGACTGCTTGGAATGTCATGGACCATGGCAGATGACTTCAGGTTATCCAATGCGGCAAGCGTAATGATAGCCCTGGATACGCACCACACAGCAATAACGTGTGTAGAGAGAGGGAGGGAAGGAAATTCTCCGTCTGAGGTTCATATCAGGCGGGCGATTATACTTCGTCGCTTGCGCCTTGTTTCAAGCCGGCATGAGGAGAAGAGAGAGAATAAACATGAGCTTTTGGTTATCTCTATCTGCTCATCTCTTGCGGTGCTTCGGAGGCTGCACACAGTGGAACAATATGGAAAACGTAACGCCTCATTATTCGTTGTTCGGGAGCGGGGACGAAAACTTTCCAAATTGGGCAAGATTCAGACGCGGCATGTAGTCACCACTCCGCTCGCCAGAGAGATTGATCTGCCACTGAAACATGCATTTCCTTACGTCGCACAAGGTCGCTGGAATTATTTCACGTGCGACGCATGCGCACATGCATATGGGGGAGAAAACACAAGCAAAAATGGCCGCACGCACGTTTACCTGAATTTATACTTTCGTTCTGAAGTTAAGCGTTGTTCAATGATTAAATATAACAATTAACCACCATTTCATGATGTTTGGGTATCACAGCGTTCACCAGCCTTTTATATTTTCATCATACTTTATACTAAGGTGGGTAGGGAAGGATAAGGATTAACATGCAGTCTCGTCAGACAAGAAATGCATAAAAGGGTAAACGAGAAACGCACGTCGAAGAAAAGCTGCCACATTATAAAGGCGTCGCAACACGTTCCTTGTGTTGCAATAATTTAATTTCAGAGCTTCTGGATAAATGCTCGGAGCTGTTTCTGCGCATCATTCATGCAAGCTCCTTATTTAGTGAAGAGTGTTTCCAAAATTTACGCATATGTTCGTGATTCACGTACGTTTTTGCTTTCGCATTGCAGGTCATCGTGCTACCTGCCCTCGTGGCAGTCGCCTCCGCCGGGCTTTTCGGTGGCGGAGGAGGGGGCGGCTTCGGCGGCGGAGGTGGCTTTGGTGGTGGTGGCGGCGGCGGCGGCGGCGGTGGCCACATCATCTCCTCATCCGTCTCCTACATCGCGAAGCCCGTGGTGAGCGTCGGCTATGTTGCAAAGCCCGTGGTCAGCTACGTCGCCAAGCCCGTTACGACGGTGACGCATGCGCTCAAACCGGTGCTCACCTACACCATCTCTAGTGGCGGTGGAGGGTTCGGCGGCGGCGGCGGCGGATTCGGTGGAGGCGGATTCGGCGGCGGAGGCGGTGGTTTCGGAGGTGGCGGCGGCGGCCACGGCGGATGGGACTGGTGGTGAAAACACAGCCACCTGCTAGCCAACGGGTATTTCTTTGTTTGATCGGTATGTCATGGGATGCTGCACCTTCAGCGACGAAAAGGTCCCGACCTGCCACAAGCCAGCAAACGCTGCCAAAGACGCTGACAAAACCAGCGTGTCTGCCGTGCCTTGAGGAAGAAATAATGATACTCCGCTTCAGGAAGCTTCAGAGACTGAACTTCGGGTACCTGCCAATAAAGTTTTTTATTGTTTCAGAAATTTTCTAGGGCGTTTCTTATAAGGGGATATGTTCTTTTTCACACGCCATCAAAATTAAGAAAGCGAGATATAATCATTTAATAAAAAAGCTGATGTAAGTAAAGAAGACACCTTTTTAAAAGGATATCAACCATAAGGCAAATACGTTTCGAGATATTTATTTTATTTGAAAATGCCTTACAGACAGAATGTAAACGGGGCATTGGAAGCATTGTGAGTGTAGTGAAAAATAAGTATTACACAGTATCGAGCAAAAAAATGAACAAAAATATGAAAACGCGGCCTTAGAGTAGGAAAAAAAAAACACTACGACGGGAAAGAAATTTTGAACAATATTCATAAAGAAAAAAAAAAAAAACTAAGAAACACGATAGTACAGTGAGGAAAAATACGCTGCTACATATTAGAAAAGCAAGTTGCGGGAATCTTCATGTTTTGTTAGTCAGATAACTCGACAAGGCCTTCCGAAACGCATCATGGTTTCACAGGCATGCAATACGACTCGGGAGAAAATTTCATAACCGAACAGCACGTGAAAGCACAGAGTGGTGAAAGAAATTAGTAGATCCGTAAACGCGGGCGTAACTGAAATAATTATGAAGCCTGTGTGATGTACAGCAGGGTCGCTTGAAGCATGTTAGAGTTGTTCGAGTGGAACGACTGAATTTGTGAAACAGTGCCAACAATGTAGTGCCACAGCGAGTGTTCAGGAACTTTAAAGAAAGGTTACATTTGATTTGTGCCACGCTAGAATGGTTAATTGCTATGACTGCCTGAAGTGAATCGGCATGCCCTATTCTGAATGTGCTCAAGAGTTTCAGTTAGGTATTTCTGGTAAGGGGACCAAATTGAAGAAACGCACTCCAGCTGAGGACGAACTGAGTGAGGCTTGCAATTATTAGAAAGGGCACCTTTTAAGCTACGTCGCATCCCAGTTATTTGGAGGTGTTAGAGGGAATGGACGTGATATGGTCAGACCAAGAGGGATTGAGCGTCAATGAAGCCCTGATGTACTTAAGGTGTGCAGCCATTTCAACAATGATTACTGGCGTGATAAGCATATAGAGAAACTATAGGCTTCCGTGTAAACGACATTGCCGTATATTTCGTGCTATTTAAGATCACTAGCCTCCGGCTAACAATATGTTCAAGGTCTTGATGTAGGGCAATGCGGTTGTCTGCACTTTCAGTTGAGCTATAGAAAATATTCTCACAGTAAAGGACACGTTCTGGGGCCGGTTATTGATGAAGACCGTGAAAAGAAAGAGTAGCAAGCAAGGGAAATGCAAGAGCCTAGCCATGCGATGCCAGGGGCGAGATCGGAGATCGTTTTTTGAGAACGGAGATCGTTTTTTGAGAACGCGGGCGGTTCCGTGCGCTTTTCACTGCATGTAATTGGCCGTGGTTATGCTTGCCTCGTAAGCAGCGGGGCGCGGCCACGTTTTCGCATGACCACGTTTTCTCCGCACGTCACGCATTCACGCTCATGAAAAAAAAAATCATCCTGTTTATAGAACAACCTTACTGATTTGAAGACGAAAAAGATTTCGTTTTGCATTATATCATCTAAAAGAAGACAAGAAAACCGGCTCGTCAATTTTTGGTATGTTCGCCGCTTGTCTATTGGTTGCTCTCACCCTCTCCTTCTCGCATATTTTATGAGTCATCCTGTCATAAAACTGTGCTTACTCAAACAAAGGAGGGTGGCCAATCCTGGAAGCCTGCGCTGCACTCAGTCGCGCAAATCCGCAGCGCGCACAACGAGAGCCGCGCCCCCACTTCGTGACGTCGTAACGAGGGAACGCGATGTGTTCCGAACAAAGATCTCTGATCGCGCCGCAGGTGTCACGTCTCTAGTCGCTGATAAAGTGCCTGCATAATCGGTTATACAGGAACTTAGTCGCGTGGAGGCCACCAAAAAACATGGCGCCCGTTTCGTCACTCACGCTGCGCATGCACATACCATACACCCGGAAAAGGTCCATTGAAGTTCTCTTTATTCCAAAAGAAAAGTAATGTAAATGGAGGGAGTGGGGGACAAAAAAAAAAAAACGCCTTCGAGGCCTTTTTTAGGAGTAGAGAGTCTATAAATCTATGTTGAGTCAGTGGAACTACCGGCAGGCTCTATGTGCTAGTGAGGCTTCAATAGAAGCCCATAAATTCAAAACATAAGGTGGTTCATCAGCCTCAGGGGTTTGGTGCCAGTAATATGTAGATGGACACTTCATGCGAAACAACAGAAGAGTGATTCCATGCTCAGTTAAAAGCAAATGACGTCATTTTTATTGATACTTACACGAAAGCTATTTCGTTGACAGCACGATTGCTTGTCTGTCACAGCCTGATTCGAGTGGTGTGTAAGAGGACAGCTTAATTCTTAGTGAGGAAAACGAGGGAGCGGTACGGCAATCGTACTAATGCCCTCATATAAATTTTCGCGGGATATCATTACTTTCAGTACTGAGAAAAGCATTATCTGCTTAATGCTGTTAGCGTAGTCAACAAAAGACGACTTGCAAGTGCAGCTGAAAGAATGAAGCTAAAGTGAACAATGTTATGGTCGTGGTGCCTCACTGCCTTTGATTGAGCACATTGGGGCGTGATGGCACACCCTCCACAGAAAAAGGAAAGAAAAAATAAAGCTTGCACTATAATGGCGCAACGCTAGCGAAGTAAATGGGCACTTGGCTGGTCCGGGTTTGTCTCCGGCGCGCAGGCATTTCGTCGTGGTCTGAGTCTCCAGGATACGCCTCGCAAAGCACTGCGAAACTCAGCGAATGCTTGTCAGTTTCGCACCGAGCTCAGCGTAAAGACGTTCGCGTCGAACCACAGACAGTAGCAGACGTGGCGCGCGTGCCCTCGGCTTGGCGCCGTCCCACCCGTTTGTGTTTGTGCGTAGCTTCGCGCCATAACAGGACGCATGCTCTCGTGGTGCGAAGCTATGCACGAACGCATAGCTTTGCAAGACGTTGTGCACTGTACAAATGGACGCACGCTGTCTTTGTCTTCGTCTTCTGCTTGCACGCGCGACACATGCTCACGTTAGCCGCAGTTTTGCCAGTGTAGTAGTGGGTTGAGGGCGTGAGCACAAGACAAGGAAGAAGCGCGCGTGCGAACGCCGCAAATCTGACGTGACATAGGAGAAGTGCATGCGCAATGTTAATTCGGGACAAGAAGTAATAATGACGATTGTTTTGTGATACGCGGTCCACCTTACGACGAGCAAAAACAGCTTCGCTGTCGAAACACGTTTAGTGATTGCCAATCTTGTTAGGTCAAAACGCCAGAGAACCTGAGGCACACCAGGCGAACGTTACGAGCGTGGCTTGGTGCACACTGCAAGAGACAGAGAGTGCCACCAACGTCCCTAATTCTAGCGGGTGTAGGTTGAAAAAAAAAAGCTTTCAACAACACAAATATCCTAGCTTTCATCGTATAGCTGAGCCTGTTAGCAATCTTGTGAGTGGACGTTTACCCTAGTGCAATACATCAAGAATTTACACAGCTGATTATGTCCGATGATCCAGGGGCGAGTCATTTGCGCAGAGGGCAAACTTGTCGCTGTATTGCAACTTCTGACGCTTGCAGGGAAGAGAAAGTTTTTACGCTCATGCTGTCTCTGAATAAAAGCCTTCAAAAAAAAAAGAAAAAACAAAAGAACGACTACCGGCTGCTGAAGCACATGGTTAGAATACAGTTATTACGTCTTCCGTCCTAAGGCAGCTCCCTCAGTTGCTCTACTGTCGTATACGGTCTCACAGTTATTTTTCAACTCATCAAATTATTAGGGCGACCTTAATATGCCGGGATCGGCAAGTTGCGAGAGTTGATGCTTTCTGCAGTGATTTGTTGCCCTTTATCCTCCTCGAACGCACACATGCACGCACGCACGCATGCACGCACGCCCCCCCCCTCCCCCCCCCCCCCCCCACACACACATACACAAAGAGAGAGAACACCGAAACACCCACGTTAGAAATCACCGCAGAGCAGTGAATCGTTAATTAATGTAACACGATGCACTTAGTCAAGTACCAACCAGTGTAACCGGCACCATTTTTATTTCATCTTGTCATGCTGAACAGTCCTATCCATGGATGAGAACCAGGTAATACAAGGGACAGAATGCGGCAGACTGGTCTGTCATGAAATTATAGCGCAGGAAGGAAGATAGGTGCATGTAATCTTTTCAGCACTCGGTGGCCGTAGCAGCTAAGCTCGACGCTGTGGTGTTGAGCTGCTAAGAATGAGGGTGCTGGTTCGATTTCCTAACTCGGCGGCCGCGGTACCACGGGGGAGTAATGAAAAAACGCGATTTATGAGCACATTAAACAAACTTAAGTGGTCAAGACTGGATGAGTTTCTGTACTGTGGCGAGCCTCATAATTATATCGTAGTGATGGTACATTACACCGAATAATCGAATTTAATTATTAAACGCACTATGACATACAATTATATATAATTACAAATACGAATTGTTTCAGAAAATGCGTTTGAAAATTTTTTAGCGGTATGAAGGTATTAAAGATAAACCGATCACTTGCAGACTGTATTTATTACTGAGTACGTAATAAGATTACTCGGTTTGCAATTATCGACGAAAATGCGTAAATATAAGATTACTCTATATACCTTTACACAGAGGCAGACACGGGATTGATCCTCAAGTGGCTGTCAGAGCATGCCATCCTTGAAGTTCAATACACGCTTCCGCTCCTGAAATAAGCTAGCGCCGCTCATTTCTGCATCATAATTAAGTATTGCCCCTTTCACACGGCAGAGACGAATTGAGCTGCCGAACTGCTTGTTGCAGAGCGTTCCGAGGGGCGCGTGCCCAACAGCGCTCAAAATAGACGATTATACCGGTGACAGTGGGCATGTTAAGTGCGGTTCATGCGGTGAAGTATATCATTAAAAAAATGTAAGGAGAAATGTAGTAACGGGAGCGGTTACCACCTATATGGCAGCTTTACTACATTTTTCTAGTGGCTTATTACATTAGAAGTTTGCGAGAAGTTGTAAATGCTGTCGTTACCCCTATGTATCTCAGGGGTAATAACTGTCACTACATGCGTACTTGACAGGTTAGTAAACGTTACTATACCTCAACTGGCAGTGATATATTATGCTGTAATTGTGACAGGCGTACGCAGAATTTAAACAAACTATAATTGATTTCATAACGTGGTGGCATACGCATACGGAAGCAGAAAAATAGACGAATATGGATCCAAAACGTTGCTTCCTTACACGAATTCGCATCTGCTCACCGGCACAACATCTGCATCCTAAAGTGTAGCCATAAATAACGTTAACCTTCCTGTAAGAATATATGCCGCATAGAAGCTTTGATATTTTAAACGCGAAGCATTTCTTAGCGAAGTTCGGCGACTATGAGCGTATCTATCTATCTATCTATCTATCTATCTATCTATCTATCTATCTATCTATCTATCTATCTATCTATCTATCTATCTATCTATCTATCTATCTATCTATCTATCTATCTATCTATCTATCCGCCTACGACTTTGTGCTCTCCTGGCCGTTTCATTAATGGGATGTATACGAAAAATTGGTATGCAACAACACGACTGCATGACGAACATAAATGACACTTCATAACACAAAAATCATGGCATGCATGTCGTGAGCGGCATGATTTACGTGCCACTGTCTTGGTGCTCTTGCGGCCGTTTCGTTAACTTGACATATACCAAAATTGGCATGGCGAGTCAACAATGTATGACGACCACGGGTGACACGTTCTAAGAACATGAAAATCGTGACATGCATGTCATGAGCGGCATGATTTACATGCCACGTGTTTCGTTAATGGGATGTATACCAGAACTGATGTGGCATAAAACGACTGCATGACGAACGTAAATGACAGGTCATAACATTAGAATCATGACATGCGTGTCATGAGCGGCATGGTTTACATGCCACAGTCTTGGTGCTCTTGCGGCCGTTTCGTTAACTTTATATGTACCAAAATTGGTATAGCGAGACAGTAATGCAGATCCATTTTACGTTCCTGATGCGTGATTCGCATTTCCTTGATTCCCACTGCACGTGGGATCTGCCATTTTTTTGTGTGCGGTATAGTTTGCTGTCGTTTCTGGCTCGACCATGTTTCTATCTACACTGCCACCTAAACATTTCTATGTGCAGCGTATCCACAGGGCTAATAACGTGGATTAACTAGTGATCATTAATTAGTGTAACACGATGCAGTTTAGTTTTCTGCATAATAATGTTCAGGCCCACTGTTCTACTTTGCCTCTTTGGGTCAGTAATCGTGCTTTGTAATTCATCTCCCGAGTTAATTAGCAAGGCAGTGTCATCAGCAAATCTGAGGTTACTGAGGTATTCACCATTAACCCTTACCCCCACGTAGTGCTCGTCTACGCCCTGATTCCTCAATGCCTGCATGACTGCTATGGTATCAACCGAGTCAAATGCTTTCTCGCAATCTACGAAGACTATATATAGGGGCTGGTTATACTCCGCTCATTTCTCTATCACCTGATTGATAGTGTGAATATGGTCTACCGTTGAGTAGCCGTTATGAAACCGTGCTTGTTCGTTTGGTTGACTCAAATCTAAGGTGGCACGAATTCTGTTAACGATTACCTTGGTAAATACCTTGTAGACGACTGACAGTAAGCTAATCGGCCTGTAATTTTTCAAGTCCTTTGTGTTGCCCTTCTTATAGATTAAGATGACGTTCGCATTCTTCCAAGATTGTGGTATGCTCGCAGTCAATAGGCATTGCGTATACAGACTTGCCAGTTTTTCCAGTATAATCTGCCCACCATCCTTTAAGAGATATGCGGTTATCTGATCCTCGTCGGGCGCCTTCCCCGCTTGCATCTCTTTAAAAGCTTTCATTACTTCCTCTGTCAGTACTGGTGGAATGTCAGCCTCTTCTAAACTGCTTCCCCGTTCACTATTATCCTGGTTATCGCGACTTGAAATGTACTGGCTGTCAAAACTTGCGGCCACGTAGCTTTGAGAACCCCTATCCTCCTGCGCCCAACGGGTAAACAGAACATAACGCCGGCTGCCGCCTATGCTAAGCGTCGAGACTTCTTTGCTAGGGAAAAGCTACATCATACATTTCAAATTGCCTGCTGCAATCTTTGCAACAGGTCACTAACGGATGTTGCATCTGCACGCGACTTCCGGCGCTCTTATGCACTCAGTTTCATTCCCGCGCGGACAAAAGCCCCCAAGTTTTCTCGGGCTGCAGGGCTCCATAGACAATGACTATTCCTTTGTTTGAAAGACTTATATGACATCGTCTTTTCCATGGTTACTGCCTCGCCATTATCAATAACCCCCAAATTCCGTTAATTAGAAAGCTAATGAATAACTTCTAATTAGGCGTGCACAAACTAATTCTCACGTCCTTAGCATTATGTGACGTTCGCCCCAATGTAGAGTTTCCTTGTGAAGTGGCTTGCTCTTTTCTTCGGGTAGCTTGTAACATTTCTTAAGGATATTTGAAAGTGTTCGCTGAACCCCTTTGTATACCCTGATATTACCTCTACTAACTATCAATCGCTACGGAACAAGAAACTTAATGAGCGTTTTTGACGGTGTGATAGACAACAAGTCGGAGCAAATTTTAAGAAAAGAGTCGTCATATCGATAACGAATACAACACTGACCCATCAAAACCAGTTTATGATACCTGAAAGTAACCTCTATAATACCTTTGCACAGGAGGCCAGGGCTCCAGATAAGTATGGCCTTTTCAATAAAATGCAAAAGTGCAATGGTAAACAGGTCGCTGTGCCTTAATAATAATAATAATAATAATAATAATAATAATAATAATAATAATAATAATAATAATAATAATAATAATAATAATAATAATAATAATCAATTGTGATTCAGTAAAAGAAAGGGCGCTATTTTCTGAAGCCCTTGTCGGGAGCACGGCTAAGCGTCTGTGGAGGTAGGTGGAAAGGGAATGAAAGAGTGGAATGACGAGAAATTTGTAGTGCAGGGCTCCAGAAATTTTGCTCACCTGGTTTTTCTTGTTTATTTTTTTCTTTCTAAAATGAGGAATAGGAGACGTTGGTGCCTTTAGTAACAACCTGGGGTTCTTTAACGTGCACTGACAACGCACAGCACATGGGCATCCAGCATTTTCGCCTCCATCGAAAATACGACCCCCGCGGCCGAATTTTAACCCGCGTTCTTTGTGTCCACGATTGAGCACCATAACCACTAGACAGAGCGGCGGACCACTGTACTCCACGACCGGCACCGACGTACCCTATCCTTTACCACCCTCTACGACTGCGAGACAGGCTTGATTCTTTCCCGGCTTGCTTGCCTCCTTCTCATCAGTAGTTCATCTTGTTCTTCTCTCTTCTTGTGTAAAGCCCACAAGGATGGGGTGTGCATCTACGGTTTCGACCTCCCTGTTTTCCCTGTCGTGTCATCTGTGTTTTCCCTGTCCATGTCATGAGGAGGAAAGATAACAGATGGACAGTAAGAGCGACGGAATGGATACCAAGAGAGGGAAAACGCAACACAGGCAGGCAAAAGGTTAGGTGGAGCGATGAAATTAAAAAGTTTGCGGGCATAGAGCGGAACCAACTCACTCAGGATAGGGTGGATTGGAAATCGTTGGGAGAGGCCTTCGTCCTGCAGTGGACCTAAACAGGCTGATGCTGATGATGCTGATGATGATGATGATGATTTTCCCTGTCGCCATCGAGAAAGCGACACAAAAAAAGAATATTGATACGCTGCAAATGTTAACCTGGCTGATTACATGGCATGTTGGTGAAGTGCCGGGTGACATTTATAATTACATAAAGACATAGACAGCCGATACACCCACACACCGAGAGAGAGAGAGAGAGAGAGAGAGAGTGAGGGAGGGAGGGAGAGCAGAGCTATGCGCATAGTTTCGGTAGTGCCTGTGGAGCGTTGGAAATGCTAGCAGCATTTCGTTACTGTTCTTTCAATTGTCCTACTCGGCCGTTTTTTTCTTTTTTCGTTCTTTGTCAGGCTGTATTATTTCTGCAGTGTTTTTGCACATGTCGAAAATGTGCCACAGCTTCAGAGTGACCTTAAAAAAATTTGCCCCTTGGCGAATGGTGGCAGTAGTCGCAAGTCGCTAGGGCAAGTTCTCAGAAGCTTTACTAACAGTGTGCGCATGCAGCGCCACGGAATCCCTCACTTTCACTGATTCGGGTATGCCGCGGCATATCTCATGCGAAGAAGGTTAATTAGCCTTTGCCCATTCAGGCTTCGCAGTACGTAACAACCACATGGCGAACTGATTAAGAAATTTCTTTCCCTCACGCAGGATGACAATTACACCCAAAATAGAGGCGTGCGCGTGTGTGTGTGTGTGCGGGAGGGGGTAGAAACTGACAAGGCAAATAGTCTCTGCGAATGCTCGGCGTGCATGTTGATGGCAACCCCTACAGCTGATTACAGTTTTTGTTCTTGTAACATGAAATATTTGTCGCTTGAGCTTAAGGATGGCTACGAAATTTGATCTCCAGTGGCGATACGGCGGCTACGTCGTTCTTCTTACCACGAGGCCACGGGTTCCATTTCTTACATCGATGGGCACGGAATGCAAGAATACCGGCGTGTGTAGACACGTGCACCTTTAGGAACCCTAGGTTGTAGAAGCCCAGCTGTTGTCTTGGGGTCCACCACCACCACCGCCGCCACCACCACCATCATCATCATCATCATCATCATCATATGCCCACGGAAGGATGGAGGCCTCTCCCGATGTTCTCCATTCTTCCTTGTCCTTACCTGTCTTTGCAGGACTACCAAATTATCATTTTGGAGGGATCAATATTCGGTGGAATCTAAGCACGACAAAGTGGCCCTCATCAAAGAAGCCAGCTTAATATCGTGAGATACGATTACAACGACAAGCGCGGAAGTGGAATGAAGGTGAAGCGTACCGATGGTGGACGCGAAGAAGCAGTCCAGTTAATTGAACAGACCAACCACGTGTATATGAGTGTCTCTTCGTATTGTTGTGAATGTTGGTAGATATGGACCAAATAAAAATTTCGCCTGAAGTGGTTATTACTGCCGAAGAAGTCTGCTTTGGACTCGTTTGCGTTGAAACGTATTGTTAATTTTCAGGCTGTTACCGGAACGTGCTCCAAGTAATACCAGTGGGACTACAAAAATGTATGTACAACGTGACAAGCCAGCGACTAGTGTGAGCCGCGTTTCGAGGGTTGGCCGTGTGGGTATTTTGTTTTTTGCGCAAACAATCGGTTCCTTGGAGGACCGGGAGGCGGTCTCGAACGCTGGCCGCCAATGCATGCGGCCGCGTGAGTGTCCCACGAGAGGAACATTAGGGCGAAAGTTCTCGGCTAAGCGTCTTTGTGATTGAAAAGTGTCTGGCATCCGATTGAGGTTGTGACTTGCCGGTCACTAGCCCACTGAATCGTTCTCATGCAGGAAGTGGTTTAACGGGGGTTCCATGCAGCGCGTGAGGATCATAATGACCGTATAGACGAGCCACAAGCCCGCGTTGTGTTTTGTTTGCTCACGCGACCCTTCTTTCTTCTTTCCGCCCCCCCCCCCCCCCTTCCCGCTTTCTTCCTCCAAGCAGTCTTCTCGTCTTCTGTATAAAAGGCCCAGAATCCAGCTGCAAGACAGCACTGTCCTGCCTCGGAAGCCATGCGAGCATCGGTGAGTAGAGAGCGAGGCACACGTCGTAGTTACGGGCTTACAAGGTGGACGTGAAGTGCCCGACAGTTGGATACAGAAACGCACGTGGTCCCTCTTGAGTTTTCGAGAATATCGCAGCATAATTGTTGATGTCACTGTAGTAGCCATCTTCTACCTAGAAGTATTTAGAGTAATTGAGCCCATTTGAATACCTGACTACGTCAAAGACAATGGCACCGAGAGCACGCGCGTGAACGGTTAGGTGCCTGTCATGTGTTATGCCGTGAGCACATCCTAGAAGTTTAGCAAACATTCTTCGGTGCCTAGATGCTTTAGTGACGACTTGCGCTCTGCGACCTCAGTGCCGTAAGCTGTCACTTCTGTTTGCTTTTTGCGATTACCCGCTGCTTCTTAGTATATAGAACTACGCAAAGTGTTATGTGCTTTGCTGTTGTCGCTTACCTAGGAATATACCTCAAATGGCGCACTTCTGTAGGTCGTTCTTCATAGTCATCGTCATCGTTGCGGCCACTCCGTGGCAATTCAATACAAAGCGCCCGGAAACGAAGAGAATGCTCTGCATTAAGTGCTTATAATCGATAGATTAACGAGTTACGCGGAAGACATATCGGCAACCTCGAGGCATGCGTAACAACGGCATATATCATTTTGCAGTGACGGTATGCTGTATTAGGAAACGCTAACCACACCTGCTGTTTCCATCCTAAAACGCACGCGCCTGCAAGGGGATAACAAAGCGTAGTTGATATATGTTAAATCTATTTTACATACCTTCTTAAAACCAGTTCATATTCTTTCAATGTTCTTGAAGCCTACGCTAACGGAAAACCTTGTTCGAGGACTCTCACTCAACGAGTGCGCAAAATAAGAAAGTCAAAAGATAGATACACTAAACGAGCGATCGGAGATACTCTAAGCGAGAACTGTATTTAGCATATGTTCAAGCAGGAAAGTGAAAAGAGACAGCCTAAACAGAAGCGACGGATTTGTTTTTCTAACAGCGGAATATTGGACTAAGGCGCATAAAATCTGAAAACTAGGGAGAAGTTGAAAGCGGGCATGCCTGCTCCGGCAACGCGGGCAACGTATAGGGATCGAATCGAAACTAGCTAGCTCCAGCGGCTTCCTTCGCAGCCTGAGGTTATCTTCGTTCGAGCTGCTGGAAATATGAGAGTTCATTATTGAGTCGTACACGAAAACTTGCGCAAGGCGCAGTCTGCACTCTTGTCATAAAATGGCTGGACATGAAGTTTATTCCTTGTCCTGGCGGGTAAGGCATAATGGGACAGCAGACTACGTGCTAGTGGCGGTATGGTCAAACACAGAAGGAAAGGGCACCGAGAAGCCCGTGGGGTTCCTGCTGTGCGGCATTGTGTTTATTTTTTCTCCTATTTTTTGCGGTGCCTTGACAAAAGAGTGATGAATTTGCGTTCGAGAACAGATTCTTGATTCAGCTCGGTCTCATAGTATGACAAGCAAGCGCTACACCCACGATATGACGGTTGGTTTCCTTTGTTTCAGGTCCTGGTCCTCTTCGCTGTAGCGACGGTCGCCTCTGCAGGTCTTCTGGATGACGGCGGCGATGATTACGGTGGAGGCGGTGGCGGTGGTGGCTTCGGTGGTGGAGGCGGCTTCGGTGGCGGTGGTGGCGGAGATGACATCGGTGTAGCTTCCGTCTCCTACGTCAAGACGCCTGTAGTAAGCGTAAAATACGTCGCCAAGCCTGTTGTCAGTTACGTGGCCAAGCCGGTAGCCACCGTGTCCCATGCCCTGAAGCCCGTGGTGACGTACACGACCATCTCGAGCGGCGGCGGAGGCTTCGGAGGTGGAGGCTTCGGAGGCGGCGGCGGCGGCGGCGGCGGATACGGTGGCGGCGGTGGAGGCCACGGAGGAGGATGGCCCTGGTCTTGAGAGCGTCACCTTACACGCTGGCACTTTGCAGCCAACCATGTCCATCTTGAGAGCGTCCAATAATGAACTCGACAACATCCTCCAAATGCCATCCCATCAAAGGAGCGGCGGTGTTTTATTGGCGTCGTACGCACAATAATACGAGCTAAAAAACAGGGCCTGTGGGCTAGGCGAAATTGTGGAAATACCAAAGAACTCCAAAATAAATGACTGGCTGTTAAATAATTCTTTGTTATTTCTTATATTATTTTCTGGACGTTCCAGAACATTGTTGGAACGGTCTGCAGGTGTTCTCGAAAAACGAGACAAGCAGTACATGCATTGCTGCAATTAAAAATCTCATTAGAACACACAATGCCGCACTGACAGTATGCATGTCATAGAAACAAGCTGTCGAAAAATAAGAGTTTTCACATGGTAAATGCGCATCTAAGCGCGTGGTTTGTACTCTACCACACCTTTAAACACAATAAAACGCAATATAAGATTTTACCGGGGTATACTCACAAATTACGATGGACGATGACGACAGGGCCACTGTACCTCAAGGTTCAATGAGTTAACAATATTTGTGTTACCAAATGAACTTGCTAGTTTTACTTAGTAAACTGACTGCTTGTATATATATCCCCAAAAACACTCCAGACGGACATAGACAACAAAGAGAACAGCAATGAGGCAAACCATTCGTTGGCTTCACTGTGGCACCACCTAACTAACTAGAAGCCGTAAGTTAAAGAAAGGACAAAATAAATAAAAGAAGTAAAGTATAAAATTATGCCTATAAATATTTTAAAGAAGCCTCTGAAGTTATTTACTTAAATTCACTAATGGCTTTCTTTCTACCCATGATCGAGGTCCTTTCACAGACTGTTTATTTAGACATTCAGAGAGTTTTGGGCAAAGTAAGCCACCGTCTCCTCCTCGCAAAGTTGAGCAACCACAACACTGAGCTTTAAGTAAAGCGTATTTTCTTCAGTCTTTCCCTATGCACCTCGGTTACCCGCCATGGTAGCTGAGCGGCTGGAATGTTGGGTTGTGAAGATCGAGGTCGCGGGATTGAATCCCTGCCTCCGCGGCCGCACTTCGTTGAGGGTGAAATACAAAAAAAGAAAAAAAGAAAGAAATAACACCGCCACCACCACCACCAACAACAACAAAACTCGTGTACTTAGGTTCATAGGCGCACTTTAAAGAACCCCGGGCGGCCAACAGAACCCCGGGCGGCCAACAATGAACCCCGGGCGCCCCCGGGCAACCCTCCACTACGGGGCGTGCATCATAATCCCATCGTGGTTTTGGCACGTAAGATCTCAGTAATTATGATTAATTAGTATGCATCTCGGCCAACCCCGCAGACCTTCCATCTTGTCAAGCAACCTCAGATGTCCTCAGGTGTCCGCGCAGACCTTCCAGCTTGTCAAGCAACCTCAACATAGTGGGCAGCACGAGAAACCTAACAAGAAAAAACAGAACGAACTAAATAAAGATGGGGTTGCACTGAGTGCTAGGTTTCAACTTTTGAAGAAGTCTTTTTTATTTAGTTTTTTTTTCGCGGCTGTTAACAATGAACTACAATAGCGTGAGAAACTGGGCGAGTTGGTTGATCTGCATGTTGAAGGTATACGCAAAGAGACTGCCATATGAGTCAAAGAAAGACATATGATTAGCGCTGAAGTAACAACCATCAAGTTGGGTGCCGCGATCGGAATAAAATATTGTAACGCCACTCTTAAAAACTCCGCCGCCGACGTGCGAACTCCTCGGCACCTCCTCGTCCCAGCACCTACTCAACTGCGGGAAAGGCTTTTCATTTTAGACGACTGGTCTCCCCGCCGCTCTCCCTGCAAACGCTCGCGGTGCTTGCGTTCTGCTTGTGTTTTTCTTTTTCGTTGGCGCCATGTTTCACCCCAGCGAGGGGTAGCGAACATTGCATGCCATGCGTCCTGCGCTGTGCGCTAGTGCTATGCTGTTGTTGTGCGTATAAGTACATTAAGAAGCCATATCTGTATAATGGTGATGCAGTTTTATGATACCGCAATGGAAGCGTGATGGCTTGCGCAAGAGCAGAAGCTGCACATCATTGGCCAAAATATTTTGTTCTGACAAGAAACACTGTTGCCTGCGAGCTAAGGCGCCTTTCTTATTACACGTATCAAAGTGTTCCCTGATGCCGCATTTTAAGTTCTTCCTGCCTGCCTGCTGATGGGTGCCTTTACTGCGGCAAATTGTACGTTGCGTGACAAGGGGGTCCTTCCGGAATGCTGGTAATTCTGCTGGCCCTCCATTATCATCTCGCATGTCGTTTACTGGTATTCAGTCGGACATAGAGAATTATAGATTCTGCTTTCCACTGAGCCCAGTTCTGCGAGATACGGCCCCTCAATCGCACTTTTCGTAGTTGTCAGGATCTGTTGCCTGCTTGACTGAATATGAAAGAGTGACTTGTGAAGATATTCCTTCCAGCTTACTTCGATGCATGTCTGCGCCAGTCACCTAGATACTGTTGGCGCTAGCTCAAAAGAACAAACAAAAAACTAAAAGTTACTATACACATGGCAACGCGGGTGATGAGCGATGGCTAGTCCACATTGATGCACCTTTCTGTTCCTTAATTTGCTTTGAGTTAGGCTGCCCAGCACGCATGAATGGGCCACAATTGCTATTTTGCTTTCTTGATTTGATTGATTTTGTAGGGTTTAACGTCCGAAAACCAGCTCTGATTATGAGAGACGCCGTAGTGGAGGTCTGCGGAAATTTCGACCACCTGGGGTTCTTTAACGTGTACTGACATCGCACAGCACACGGGCCTCAACATTTCGCCTCCATCGAAATGCAGTCGCCGCTGCCGGGATTCGATCCCGCGACATTCGTATCAGCAGCCGAGTGCCATAACCAACTAGGCCACTGTGGTGGGGCATTTTGCTTTCTTACGCACATACGGTACACAGAGGGTGTACATGATCATGCACGCTTGCAGCAGATATCGATATCCATGCTGAGGCGGATATCATTGCTTTAATAGCAGGTGCTTTGAAACTGATTCTCTCCGCGGCCTTGTTCGGTGTGGTAATTAGTCTATCGACGTAGCACAAGCAGAAATAATTGCATTAACGAGGTTTGGTTACGAAGGTTGAGCACATCATTAGATAACTTAACTACCATTCAGTAATTGAGGTAATGTTCTGCCGACAACAGTGTTTAACACTGGTACGTATTCGCGACCTGTAATAGCATAAAAGACGTTTTATTAGTGCCACCCGAAGGATAAACTCTCCCCTAAATATTTCAGCTTCGTACACTGAAGACCAATTTGGTCCTTCCTGTGTGAAATATTTCCACAATATTATTATTCCTAAAGCTAAATACTTCCTAATAATCTTCTTGGTATCGTGCATCTTATCAGCGAACGTTTCTTTTTAAATTTTTGGCTTGCGTTAAAACAAAACATTGCGTTAATAATACATGCGTTAAATAAACTATGCTAACCGTATTCGTTGATTTTTCTTATTGTAAAACTTTGTGTTGGTTAATTAAATCCCAATTTAAACCATGCTACTATCCAATGTAGTTTCATTGGATTATAGGAGGTTTACGTTACCTAGAGACATTACATAGAGACGCTTCTTTCTCCTAAATATGCAGATATTGATGTTCCCCACACATGTATACAAAGTATTTTCTAAAGTTTCCTTCACCGACGCCCAAAGAGTAAACCGCAAACCACCTCTCTCAGCTTCTGTTATTGCTGTCGAAAATTGGTTGCTGGCACCGCTTGACTTAACAGAAATTGCGCCACCATCACGCTCAGTTTAAAGACCGCAGCGCAAAAGCAGCCCGGTGCTGATGCGCGCACAGGCAAGAAAAATAAATCCTAACAAAAGGGGATATGTGGCACAAGGAATTTTCGATCAGATGCACAGAGCAAAGCATATTATTATACGGCAGAAAAAAAAGTATAGGCCGGGTAAGAACTCCACTCACAGCTCCTATTCTGCATCAGTGTGCCCCTTTATGCCCCGTTATTACGACATCAAGAAGATTGCACTCTTCATAAAGCTCGCTCCGGCATTCTAGATGCTGTTATCACCATTTTGAGAAAGTTTTCTGACTTAATGGGACGCGCACTCGGCCCAAAATCACGCGCTTCCATTGCACGCTGCAGCCCATCCGCGGGAGACGGGGTGGAAGAGGGTGGCGTACGCAGCACGCCCAGCAGAAAAGCTGGGCGCGGAGGACAGTGCCGTTACTAGATGCGAAGCAGCTAATGGTCGGGGCTATGTCAATCCCTCCCTCCCTCCATCCATCCATCCGCCGTGCGGCGTCCATACCCGCACTGCGCATGCGCATCCTTCTCCCCCTCCTCTCCTTGTCTCATCTCCTCTCCTCTCGGCATTCCTCCTCTCCTCTCCGAACGGCGCGAGTTGACTATGGAAACGCTTTCTTCGATGAACGCTTTACCAGCTCGTAAGGAACGAGAACGCGCGCTCGCCCGCGAGAGACAACGCTGACGCAGGCAGCGTCTGCTAGCGTATAACCGATGCAAACGCGACACCTAGTCAAACCGATGCAAACGCGGTGTGCACCCCCCGTGATGCTTCGCATCGCCTCATATGGTCCCCTTTAGCGGTAGATGGTGTCATTTTTCTTTATATTTTCAAGGGGGTTTATAATCACCAGGTCTGTCGAACCCTATAGTGAACTATTTTGTGCAGAGCAATCTTAGACTGTCACAATATGGCAAGGAAGCTTTTTTAATAGCGAAGCTATTCTTGCTCGGCGTAACGTGGGCCGTATACCAGAGAACTATTATTATCATTAGTTTTGGTCCCCAAGAGTGCACGTGTACTAATTCTACGCATTGCCCCATATGCGGCGTTCGCACGCGCGCTTCTTTCTTCTCTTGAGCTCACGCTCTCCGCCCACTGCTACACTGGCAAAACTGCGACTTGCGTACGCACGTGTTGCACCTGCAAGCAGGGAGAAAAAGAAGAAGAAAAAGAAGAAGCCAGTGTGCGTCCATGCACCCACCTCCAATCCATCATGTGTTCCCTTTATGCGTTTTCATTTTTATTTCAAATTTATATTTGTTCATATTTGTCCGGTTATTGACTTTACTTTAAATATATTATAGTGCAAGATACCCTTATATAATTCCTAATGACCTATCGATACCGGTTCATGGCCAATCCCCCAGACTGGGTACGAGCCATTAACCCAAAGGTCATCATTATCATCAGTGTGCGTCGATTTGTCCGGTGCACAGCGTCTCGCGAAGCTATGCGTTCGTACATAGCTTCCCCCCACGAGAGCATGCGTCCTCTCATGGCACAAAGCTATGCACAAACGCGTGGTGTAGTATATAGCGAAGGGATGGGACGGCGTAAAGCCGAGGCCACGCGTGCCGCGTCTGGAACCGTATGTGGTTTGACGCGAACGTCTTTACACTGAGCTCGGTGCAAAACATTCGTTGGGCCTCGCAGTGCTTTGCGAGGCGTTTCCCGAAGCCTCGGACCACGCGACATGCAGGTGCGCCGGAGACAAACCCGGACCAGCCAAGTGCCCATCAGCTTCACTGCTTCGCTATAGCCTTGCGCCACTATAGTGTAAGTCACACTAAAATTTTTACAGCGTAAGCTGTAATGAGATCACAACAAAGGACGTTTTTGGTTCCGTAGTTGTCCGCCGCCGCCGGTGCCCGTAACCACTATCGCGTAAATTTTAGAAATGATAACCAGGACCGAGGAGGACTCGGATCCACACCCTCTGCGTGGCAGTCGAGCATTCTACCACTGAGCTACGCGTGTGCTTGAAAAATCCTCGCTAAAAGACCTAAACAGGTATAAAGCCTGCCGAGAAATCTCATTAACAAATGTAATGTTACGTGGCAGAATAATAATACGCCACTAAATGTCGTGGAAAGTGGATTGCATAAAGAGTTCGAGGAATCATTTGAAAGAACACAGGGGTGCATGCTTTGTAGCTCCGCACCCATTACAGATGCATCATCAACATGATCATTATGAAACAATCTTCTTCAACTTTACCGTCATCATTATTACGAAGCGCTGCCTCGTGAAGCAGTTTTGCCGTATCGTGCCATGCGTCACCCGACAGGCGACGTGCGCAGCCCCGACAGCAGCCTGACTTGGCTCTTCAATATATATACCTGATGGCGCCTCCTCGCAAGGTGTGGACCATCGCAGAGCTACACGCGCAGCTGCAGCAAGGCAAGGTCGGGCACAACAGACAGCTGTGCAGAGAGAAGCCAAAACGACGCTGGGCCGAGAGTTCGGTTCGGTCTCGCGAAAACGACGCCAAGAGACTCTCTAAGATGTGCAGTTATACAGATTTGCACGTAACAGTACCGCAGTAATTATGGCGTAGTGGGTACTTCCCTACTAGGCGAAATGATAAGATTTATGGCGCAGGGGATACCTACCACCTCTACTTGCACTAGTTTCCTCAAGCGTTTACAATGGCCTCTAAGAAGGTCGCTCCTCCAGCTTACGCTGTCACTCTCCTGCGATTCCGCGCAGGCCTGGCTCTTTTTTACCGTCACGCCTAACGTGCTGTTCGCTAAAAAAAGCGCCGTGTGCCATTAAAAATAATCTGAGGACAGTTTCAATCAATCCGGTAAGTGTTGAAAAAGAGACATTAGAGAGCTTTAGTGCAGCTTAGGTTGCGCCCCGCTAAACGCTAAAATTTAGCGGGGTCAGACTGCGCATGCGTACGCACGCTATTCCAGCTTTGCGTTTAGCGATCGCTCGCTATTTTCCGAATTTAGCGGAGACGCAAAACGCTCGCTAAGTTTGTTTAGCGCGAAGAACATGGCGGCTCCCTACAACTGACGGCTGCCCGTTTCGCATCTGTCGTGTCATTTTGCTGCATTGTGGGACTAGCTGATTCACAATAAATCATGTTGCTGGTTTTCGCTTCGAGAAGACAACGATCTTTTCGCTGTGGATTCTAGTTTGACCACATTACACATGCACAACGAAAGCGAAACTGCCTCGTCAGACTACAGCAACACTTGTGCAATTATTATTGCACGATGTTCTTTTTAATAATTCTTTTTGCGCTTGCGTTGCTTTTTAAGTTACTAACAACGGCCGACGGTTTTGACGCTTTCACTATTCGCATTTAGATGGCGCAGCGAAGGTTTGCGTGCCTTGCGTTTTGCGGCGCGTCGTCGTCTCGCGCTATACTAAAGAGCTATGGAATGCTATCGAATAGCACTCCGCAAAAATTTAGCGTGCGTGACTCGCAAACGCTAACGCAAAAATTTTCCGCAATACTAAATCTACCTATTAACCATGTGGTTGAAGATAGGCCTTGATCGTTATACATCTTTGGTTGAAGATGCCGAAAAAGATAGACTCAAGCTTTTCTTAAGTGCGAACACTCACAAGATGAAAATGCTTTTCCGCTGAATTTCCCGTTAGAACGCTGCTAGTCCATTCACCAAGGAACTTAACTCTCTCCCGCCGCTTTTTAAGATACAGTAAATTATCCGCCATGACAGACATGCGTTGAGTTTTCAATATTGCTGATCTCGCCCTTGGCTCCTCGCGTTGCTCGGGCTGATGGTTCACTTGAAGTGACGTCGTATTAATAAACTACAGATTTGAGTATGTTACGGGGCCCACATACAATTCGATCAGCTATTCATTCAAAAACCTTCATAATTGCTCCGCGACATACATTATGCTAAGTATACGCTCGCTGTGAAAGTGTTTCTGCCGCGAAAGTTCAGCTCGGCTAACCTCAATCGTCCATTAAAGGCCAAATTGCCCGTTTATGTCATTGTGTGTACATTTTGGTGCTTTTGGCGCAAGTGTAGGATATGGCCAATGAGGGGCAAGACAGTGGGCGTATGTGTTTTCCAATAATATATTTCTCAAAAACTCCACTGAAACCACCCGGCTCGTCCCTCGTTCTGCAGGCGTAGACCTGCAGTATAATGTGAACAAGGGCCACGACACCATTAATTTTATTCCTTCTTGTAAACGGTAGATGCCAAATGCAATAACTACGTAGCGGGGAAGTATCCATCGTCAACCAACCTGACCACATAGCTTTCCATGCATCACTGCCAAGTATAATATAACGGTGCTCAACGACTTCTAACTGTCACGCCGATGCACATTGGGTGTTTTTAAATAGAATAAGTAAAATAATGAAATAAAATAATTTGACACCTGAAATTGGTATCTGGTAGCAATTTGTGCCCCGAATCATGCAGGAGAGCACTGCCGTATCGTCATGTCCATAAGGTTGGCGACTGTTACAAATGTGGCATCGGTGCGCCAAGCATCGCGTCCGTATTAGCTGACTCACTGCTAAGATGAATTGATGAGGTGGATGATTGAGCGCTATCATGTCATCATCATCATCATCATCATCATCATCATCATCATCATCTCTTATGTCGACTGCAGGACGAAGGCCTGCAGTGGACATAAGATATTTGTCATTATTGATGTAAGCTCTTATTAAATAAATATTGAGTTGCTGGAGGGGACAATGAACGACACTGAGTGCGTTTTCCTATATAGCACACAGGTGCATAAAAAAGGCACAGAACAAGTTTGTTGAAACACACAACATATATTCAGGTTGTATTGTGGAGAGGATGACTTGCCGTTCTTTTTGTGGTCACTCCCGCTGCGCAAAACCTCCTGAAGATCACAGACCATCAGTCTATTTTTACTATCATCGAGGACACTACATGTATATCACATGGTATATGTGATAGCAACACAGTTTTTCTTCAGTATGCTGTCATAGCCCTAGGCCATATGGTCATGCCAAGGAAACCGTTGCGGCTGACCACAATTGTAAGTATTCTATCGTACTGCCACAGGATAGAAAATGAAGTTTTAACAAAGCAGCATACAGTCAACGTGCTTGCCACTAGCGCGCACTTTGGACGCTAAAGCAAATGAGTTGTGCACGGTTTCGGTTATATTACAACTATCTCAATTGGGAGAATAGACATGGTGAAGAAGTCGCACACATTGTTTTGTAATGTAGTTTGCTAATCAGGTACGCAAGAATTTATGGGCTGAATGCCACTGCAGGCGTTTGTTGAAAAGACATAGTACAGTAAAACATGGTAAAACCTACAATGGCGGCTGTGATAAGTGGGCAGTTCAGTTTTTGTGTGTTCTGTTTGTGTACAGGAATTATTGCAAGTGTACTCGCATCCAGTTCATTCCTTTACCAGAATATAAAGCAACATCGGCCTGTGGATCATTTGGACAAATCGTTGCTATACTTGTCTGCTCACTCGGAAGCAACATTCACAGCCTCAGTGAATATTGAAAGAGCATTGCCCACACTATTTTGTGGGCTGTGTTGCATATCGGTGTTGCTGTTTCTTTGTTGCTACGTCTTTTTTGTTGTTGTTGTCACCTGTGAGCCAGCTGTTATTATTTTTTAATGAGATTTGCATGTGCCTGTTTGTACTTACTTTCTGTTGCCGCATTTCTTGTATTATAATTTGTTTGTTGGTTCATTCTTTTTGCTGCTGCCAGCACAGGCTGGTGGTCATAGTCTAGAACCTTGGTTAACTGGCGTGGACACATATTATGGCGACGCTCGTAAGCGGTAACACGAAGCCGCTGCAATGTATAAGGTGGTACAGTGCAACCTTCTAAGCTTATTACACTGCGTCATACATTCGCGAGTTTGGTTAAAAATAAAGAAATCGGCTACAAAGAAATCTTTTGCAGTGGCATCTTATTGCCTTCCTAGCCAGCTTCAACTGGCCCCAAGCCATCAAGTTGTGCCCATCTTCACTGTCGCGTCACCGTTTAGTTGTCAGCGAAATTTTCACCATATTCTGTTCTCCTCAAGACAACAACCGACCCTTGATGCTGATAGCTCCGCGAACACCATACGCAGTACTCGAGCTCGCATACCCACTACGGTGTAGGGACCTCTGTAACCAGCAAATTTTCACACGCTGCGCTAGCAAGGGGGCAATAGTTATGCACTAATACACGAAGCGACAAAGGGGAAAAGAAAACTAGGAGTCAGGAAAAATAAAACAAATATAATGCCGGTAGCAGGTAGGGGCGTAGAATAAATGACTAGCCCAGGTCCTTAGCCAGACATATTTAACAGCGGAGCTGTTCTAGGGCTGGGCTTGACATCTGTGAGGTGTGGTATCATGTCACGCTCCATGTGGAGCGTTGCCTTGCCCTCGACTCACTGCCATACTCTACCCACTCTACCCTCTCTTGCCCTCAGCTCTCTACTATATGATAGTGATTATACGTAGTCCAAGAAAGAAAGAAAGAAAGAAAGAAAGAAAGAATTGATTTATATCTGGGGTTTTACGTACGTTCCAAAGCAACGATACAATTATGAGAGATGCCGTAGTGGAGGGCTCCGGAAATTTCGACCACCTGGGGTTCTTTAAGGCGCACTTACATCGCACAGCACACAGGCCTCAACGTTTCGCCTACATCGAAATGCAGCCGCCGGGGTTGGGATTCGATCCCGCGACCTTCGGATCACCAGAAAGAAAGAAGAAAAGAAAGAAGTTCATGAGTGCATGGTGAAACGTTGCCTTGCCCTCAGCCCCACTGCCCAATGATACTGATTATGTAAAGGGCAATAAAGAAAGCAAGTTGTGATTTTGGTGTGCGAGTGGTAAAAAAACAAAAAATCGCAGAAAATAAAAAAAAATCACGAAATCTCCGCTGTTTCTGCAGATTTCACACTAGGTGGAAATGGGTTTAGCATTTTTTATGGAGACGGTAAAGGGGGGGGAGGGGGGGTGTTGGGGTGGACTTGAAGGCCGCAAATATTCGAGAAGGCACATAATACGTAATAATCGTATTTGGCAAAAAGCGGATAAATTAAATTTAGTTTTCTTCATGTTATGCGGCCGATTTGTCTCCTTTTAGTGGTAACTACATCTATATCGATTATTAAGAGCTAATACCAAGAAACTAAGCCTAAAGAATAGTTTCGCTGTGGCTTATATGTAGCAGTTTATAAGTCCACTTGTCGAAACGTTTGCTGCGGCGACATTCACTGTTCTACATTGTTTTTAACGATCTGTTCATCGATGCAGTTTAGTGTGGTTTATACGCAGTGAACCCGTTGGCAGGTATATTAAGCGCCAGGGGACATCTGCGCGTTGTTACACGTGATGAACCTGTGAACATGTTTTTCGGTTCACTGAACCAAGAAACACGTTAACAGACCCATACGGATAGACGCACAATGGAAAACTCGTCGCTCGCCCCCTTCGCTATAGGCCTGAGATTGCGTAATCCTTTCAAGGAACAAATCCGTGCTGATATTCCGCTGCAGACGTGGAGGAACATGCATATGAGTGCGCAACCTTACAGGGTACTTGCTAAAAGTAAAATTATTGTGCCTTAGAAGTCAAATGAGTTGGTTTTGCGTTCTTTCGATAAAGCTTGGATTGAATTTTTTATATAGAAAATTAAAATCCAAACATTTTAAATAACGAGTGCAAATAGCCCTGAAATATTTTTCAAAAATATTTATTTCCTAAAGGGACCTTGAGAACCTTCATATCGAAGTCACGAAACGCATTTCACTTGAAAGAACAAAACTTTTAAACTATTTTGCGGCAAAATGGACTCGATTGTGCTTAAAATGAAAGCGGAGCAATTGACAATCACAGACCGTCCTTCTTCGGCTGAGCTACATGGTTATTCGCGCTCTTATTTTCAAAGGCTTGCACACAGGTGGCTGTGGCTACGCAAGGCCGGGTCCCAAACTATCCGCCAATAAGCAGAACGGTGGCGCGCAGTTTAAATTTTGGCTTGGACGTTCAAGTAGATGCTTTCGGTTTTGGCAGCTACGACTCATTTAACTCGAAGGCGGTTTGTAATGTTACGGTTGATCTGATAGGACTACCACTATATCCTTGCAGGTAGGGATGTTGCAATATCTTAATTCATATACGTAGTAACGTGAAGGTTAGCCTAATTTTCCCTCTATCCAAGCCCACTGTGCTGCGCTAATGACGCGGGCTAGGCAGATGAAATAACGCTATTGTTATGCGGATTCGGTCATCATATAGTGCGATGAAATCTAGGCATTTTTCCCTATAGTCTAGTAACGTAGGTTGGTCTTCTGGTTTTCAGCAAACAGCTTGAAAAGCACGCTTCACACTAATTCTTAAACAGTGGACTCGGCAAGCGCCTTATTAGTACTGTGTGTCTGTCACTTGTTTTCGAGTGAACAAATCTACACACGAAGACAAATATCCAAACGGAACGCGAAGACACGCACTGTAGTAGGGTCAGCGAATCTTCAGTAACGCCCCAAGCTTGTGCAGAGGAGCAGACGGCTCAGCTTGAGCACTCCTCGGCCAACGATTACCGGAAGCCCAAAATTGGTTTTGTGCACCAAGTTCATACGTAGTAGTATTTCACAACGTACGAGTCGAACTCGGGCGCCCTAGTGATAACAGCGCCACGTCATGGCCGTTAAGCTACGATGATCAGTCAAGGCGCAATCCAACGGCACGAAAAAAAAAGATACCTCGCGTTATAAACATACATATGATATTGTAACACACAGCATGTGAAAACTCTTTAATAAATTAAGTTAAATGGGACGAACTTGTGTCCAGAAAGCACAACGGCTTAGCAAGCGTCCGCCTAGTCTCTCTCGAGAGCACTGTCTGCGCGAACTCCGCGCCTCGTCGTCGTCTTTCTCCTTTTTGTCCCTCTCGGAAGGCGCGCGACTGCTCTGCATGCACGTGCTGTGAGTAATGCTGTTACTCTCCTTTGCACGTACGCCGCAAATGAGCGGGAGGGCTTCGGAACCGACTGGGGCGCGTAGTTTGAAGCCAGCCGGCTTGTGTCAATATATAGAGGGAGCCACCGCAGCGTACACACACACACACACACACACACACACACACACACACACACACACACACACATGACGTGCATGTCATGATTTTCATGTTGTGACCTGTCATTTATGTTCGTCATGCAGTCATGTTGTGGCATACCAAGTTTCGTATACATCCCATTAACGAAATGGCCAGGAGAGCACCAAGACCGTGGCATGTAAATCATGCCGCTCATGACATGCATGTCATGATCTATACATCTCATTAACGAAACGGCCAGGAGAGCATCAAGACCGTGGCATGTAAATCATGCGGCTCATGACATGCATGTCATGATTCTCATGTAATGCCGTGTCATTTATGTTCGTCATGCAGTCATGTTGGCGCATACCAATTTTCGTGAGAACCCAATTAACGAAACGGCCAGGAGAGCACCGAGACCGTGGAATGTAAATCATGCCGCTCATGACATGCATGTCATGATTTTCATGTTACGACCTGTCATTTATGTAGGTCATACAGTCATGCTGTGCCATACCAATTTTCGTATACATCCCATTAACGAAACGGCCGGGAGAGCACCAAGACCGTGGCATGTAAATCATGCCGCTCATGGCATGCATGTCATGATTTTCATGTTATGACCTGTCACTGATGTTCGTCATGCGGTCGTGTTGTGGTATACCAAATTTCGTATACATCCCATTAACGAAACGGCCAGGAGAGCACAAAGTCGTAGGCGGATAGATAGATAGATAGATAGATAGATAGATAGATAGATAGATAGATAGATAGATAGATAGATAGATAGATAGATAGATAGATAGATAGATACGCTTAATGTCGCCGAAGTTCGCTAAGAAATGCTTCGCATTTAAAAGTCCATCGCACGTCTCTGTTGCGTGGGGCAAGCTAGAGGGCCTAAAACAGAGTGAGGTAATAAAGTGGTATGGGTGAGTGATTGTTCGTAGAGCCCACGCACATCGTTGTACGCTCGGCACTCAAACAAAATATGCTCTACGGTTTCAGTAGAGCCACAGTTGCTGCAGTGTGGGCTTGTCTCATGATGGAAACGGTACCGTAAGGTGTACATCGGCTTAGTAGAACCATATGAGACTTAATACCGAAGATTTCCTGCTGTCCGTTATCGAGGCGCCCTGTTTATTGAAAAGAAAAGAAACGAAAGGGAAGGCAAGTATCAACAAATAAAAAGCACAATTGGATAAACGAGGAAAAGCGCACAGAAGCGCGCTAAATACCGACAAACAAACACACACACACACACACACAAACAACAAACAAACAAACAAACAAACAAACAAACAAACAAACAAACAAACAAACAAACAAAGAGGTGGGTAAGTGAAACCAAAGTTTCAGGGCAATGGTGTCTTTCTCGCCGAAGTGACTTCCAAGAGGAAGCGATTTTCCGGAGGTGTCCGCAATGCGTGAGGTTGCTAATGACCGCGCAGCACTTGCAGTTGCTTTGTGCTCTGTTCACTCTCGCGATCCTGGTTTCGTGCCCTCGCAGTGACACACACACACCGGTTCATGTATAAAAGCCTCGGGATTCCGGTCAAAAGTCAGCACTGGCCCACTGAGCTGCAAGCCATGAGCATCCCGGTGAGTACCTCGCTTCTATAGGAATACGAGCCTGCTTTCGCTTATGGGTGAACACTGACGCTGCCTGCCTGAGTTGAAAAGTTCGGCCTGTCATCGACTTGCAACTTCAAGTTCTGTATTTCGTCAGTGACGGCGTTTGAATGAATGATAACTTGGGACAAGATTTTGGACTATGTGTTTATTTAACAAGACGAGTAGGCGCTATGGCAGAGTGCTAGTTTATCTTTATTAAGCAAGAATGAAGGCAACCTCACTTAGGCCTCCGTGAGGCGTGCTGCATTCTTTAGCAAACGGTTAACTGCTCTGGTTCAAGGAAAAAAAAACAAACTTGGTGGTATATCTGTGACCCAATGCATTATTGTTCACGTAACAAAATCTGCTCTTGAGTCTTTTTACGTGAAGTGTTTTCCCATGGCTAAGTTTATGCACCTTTAATATTCCGCACTACTGAGTTATCACCAATGGCAGTACTCCACTCAAGTTCCAGGTTTGCAATCGACTTCACGCAGAAAATAATGGTTAATGTAAAACGCCGTAGAAATGAGTGCTGTTTTTTCCGTTTTAGTAAACATGTCTTTGCATATAAATCGACGCAATTTGTTGACTACGTAAGTCTTTCTGTATTATTTGCATATGTTCCATTACTCGTGAATATCTTAGTGCGATCTTGTTTAAGCACAAACTGCTTCTGTGAACGCATCTAAAAGTGTATTTTTCTTCTTTTTTGCCAAGCACTGAATACTTAGAGCCAATGATATTGCGGAAGGTACGCAAGATTCATAATAGACCTGTTACCTAATGATCCATATGCGCAAGGATCATATAGAGTGGTGAAGTGACAAGTAAAATATTTTCGCCAAACAGAGAGACAACGGAAAATTACCTGGGTCATACAGATTTTAGTCGTATGAAGAACATCATGGAAATGACAAAATGTGAAAGAAAATTCATCGCAATTACTCGGTGCAAAAATGTCGCTCATACGTTCTTGAACCTAAATGGGCTGTCTCTATGTGTAAGTTATCTGTGCTGCATAAGCTTATCCGCGTAGTAACAACGTTGTTCGTACGAAAGCATTTGTCCACGAGAAACGTAGGGCCACGCAGCACTTTTTAATACTGTTGTGTAATGCAACGTTCCTTTCTTCTATCGAGCTCAATGAGTATTATAGAGTTATAGTACACCAAGGGCAACACAGATTAGTGTTGCCCTTGGTGATTTAAAGCGCCTTAGGTGAAGCGATCATCAGAAGTTGTCGCTAGACGCCTCTGGAAAAACTGGTTGAATTGCATGATAAAAAAAAAGTGCCCGATTAAAAGATTTGTCATGCACAAGTTAACGCTTTCCATGCGTTAGTTACATGATCTAATCTTTGAATATTGTGCCACAGGTCCTTCTATCTTTGCTTGCGTTGATGACCGTCGTATCTGGCGGACTGCTTGGTGGTGGTCATGGCGGCGGTGACGACATCGGTTTGGCCTCGATCTCATATGTGAAGACTCCTGTTGTGAGCGTCAAGTACGTGGCCAAACCAGTGGTCAGCTACGTAGCCAAACCAGTGGCTACTGTTTCGCACTCCTTGAAGCCCGTGGTCACCTACACCATATCTGGAGGCCATGGACTTGGAGGCGGCGGATACGGTGGAGGTGGTCATTCCGGTTGGCCTTGGTGGTGATTTCGGGCTCGTCCATGACCTCCTTGCTAATCACTACTCCACAAAAGACCGTTTACTCTGAACAATAATTCGCGTGGGTACAAAGAACATTCTGATGAGATTTTTCTAAAACGCATCTGCTCTGATGGCTCTTGTAAAGACACAGAGAGGTGAAAAAAGCCACCTACAGCCTGCCTTGTACAAACTCATAGAAATAAAATAAAATGCCTGATCTGTACGAGGGCTCATGCAATATTGTGTAGCTGTTCTTTACGACTTGTAGTTTGTAAAGGTCGTCGGAATGAGACGGAGAATGCGGTACGTCGAGGTGGTCAAGTAGGCGCCGGAAAAGACGCACAGCCACGTGGTGAATATGCGGGGGAGGAGGCGACCATTGTGGGTATGTATTGTACAGCTGGTTTGGCGCCCTCGCCCCCCGCCAACCCCGCCCCCGGCGGAGCGGTGGGCAGCAAGCGTACCTACGTTATTGTTCGCGGGTTGTGGGCAGCAAGCGTACCTATGGTATTGTTCGCAGGTCGTGGGCAGCAAGCGTACCTATTTTGTTGTTCGCGGGTGGTCTTTCTTTAGTGCGGCGTCTGACATTCGGCGTTTGTGATTGGGTGTGAGGGATTCAGGGGCGGAGCTACCGGTGTGTATAAGGTGGCCCCTTTTCCCTGGCAGAGAGACTGGAAGCAAGATTGGAAGCGGAGGTTGGAAGGCTGAAGGTAAGCAGAAGGTTGGAGGGTAGCCCGAAGGTTGGCGAGGACGGAATGGATAGTGCTAGAGAGGACATCTAGCCCGAGTCCGGGTGGTGGTTACGGTCGCAGGAGCAGTGCTATGCACTGGGGGCGGCTCTGCCGAATGGAAGCGACCGTTCCACCAAGGTCCTCCCAACCGGGGCTCGGGCGCGGATAGTACTAGAGGGGACATCTAGTTCGAGTCCGGGCGGTGGTTGAGGTCGCAGGAGAGGTGCTATGCACTGGTCGGCTCTGCCGAGTTGGAGCGACGGTCCCACCGCGATACCCTACCAACCGATGGCTCCTCCACCTAGGTCCTACCAACCGAAGCTACTGTCTGTCAGTGTGTATGTACTGTCTGTCTGGTATATAAAGTCTCGTTGTGTTTGTGTGAAAGGCTGGTCTTCATCCTTCAAGTCGACAACGCGACGGCGGACAGGTAGCAGGAAGGCTTCCGTCCATCCTTCTTCGCAGCAGCAACGCTAGCTGGAGGAGCTCGGCTCCAAAAGGAAGAAGAGAAGCAGGAAGGAGAAGGTGGGAACTGAGGACAAGTTCACCACGACAAGGTCTCCCTTCTCTACAATTTCCCTTCCAGAGGGGAAATTTACGAAGTTATAACACAAAACCGGGGTGATGCACTGAAGGTTGCTGTAGAGTATCGTTCCACAGAAATTATGCAAAAGAACAAAAAAAAAGAACCACAATCTAGCCGACGTACTGCACACACATTAAGAAAACCAATGTCGGGATCCTCAGAAACGATGCATCGCATCACTTGAAGAGGAACATTTCCTGATGCGAGGATCAAAGGTGGCGTAATAGCCTTAGTGGGCCAGTCCCTTTGTCTACTGAGCTAACTGGCTGGTTAGCTTATGGTAAACAAGGTGAACCAGCCTAAGTATGAATTTGCTACATCCCTAACAGTGCTGCTCGCGACGTTTACGTATTACCAGTCTACAGCCAAGGATGATAGGTGAATAAAATGAGATATTGATCCACCGAGCTCACTGGATTGTATATTGAAGTCTAACAATATGCAGTGCTAAACAAATTAGGCTCAACCGATTAAGGGACGGTGTATGAATCGCATTTATACGTTGCCTCCTGAACTCGCCATGATGTGTTGCTGGGACCCAATCGGCTTACATTTTCAAGCAAAAGGCAAGCGATTAGTGTTGCCAGTGTGTAATTCTCAAGACATTGTCATCTTTTGAAGTTAAAAGCACCGTAAGATTATCTCCCTCTGCTGAAACATCAGAAGCTCGTGTCGAATTGTATGTAGAAGCTGTGGGCTTATAGATGTATGTGGAAAAATTAAGTGCGATCATTCTATGGTCTCATTTGTCGGAGGAGGCTTTAAAAATCTATATAAAAATAAATTCGATGCAAGATAGTTGCCTGGGGCGCACTGGTATGACTGGGCCTTGGCAAGAGATTGGGAACTTTGAGCACAAGGTACAAGAGCACCGACACAGATGGGAGAAGCGAATGTAGTGCCGATGATCATGTGCTAACGAGCAGTAAGAACTGCAGACCGAGTCCTAAATTGCTTACTCTTACTGTATTTTCACAGCTCAAGGGTTGCAAAATCAATCCATTCTGCCTGTTGAAAATAAAATTGCTTTTAACTATGCCGTATCTTTCTGAGAGATTACCTAAGCAAGATTCTTGAACCGTGGCCACGTGCTGCGACGGCACGGAAAGTAAAAAATGCGCCTGATGTCGACAGGCCTCTGCGACGGCCTGTGGACGATGTGCTCCTACAAGGGCGCGCGTGATTGGTTCTGCTCCCTTAATTCTATTTCACCCACTCATCCCTTCCTCCACGGTACTAAACTAGACGTGCATGTCCTTAACCTCTCTGCGTTCCCTTCCTACTCCCTCCATCTCTCACCTAAGCAAACATTTATTGGCGCTATCAGCCTTAACTTATATAACATACCCAGATTTTTACAGATTTAAAGCACTGTTATAATGCGTTCTTTCAAACGGAATTAAATATGAGAGACCACGCCGGCGTTTGCTGTTAATTTATATCAGGAGCTCGCTACGTATTTTGGCTAATTAATATTTCGCAAAATATTTCCCAGAGTTTTGCGCAGCATAAAAAGGAGCCTGTTCTAACAAAGTTTATTTTTTGTCTTCATATTTTGGTGCGGTCCGGAACAGCTCGCGGTCGGAACACTTTTCGTTCCCAACTTTCGGTTCCTTTCTTCCCTTTTCAATCAATCAATCAATCAATCAATCAATCAATCAATCAATCAATCAATCAAAGTTTATTTCACCAGAAAATTCTGGATGGTCTTCAGGGCTAAAAGCTGCTCTAGGCAGCTTGACTGAGTCCCTGAAGACCCTTACGTAGGCAGCATACAACGTTCACAGCACATATATGCATATAGGATCACAATTGTAACACACCTACAAACGTACAGTATACAAAGTTTACGTAAGGATCACTAGAAGTTAACATACACAGTTAAAGTAGGATTCGCATCAAATGTTTAATACAGGATAAACATAATCGCACAAGAACTTTTAACTGCAAAAAAATCAAAATAAAATCCTGTTAATTTAACAGGTTTCACACACAATAACCGACATCGCGCAACGATGAAAAGACCAAAACAAAAATGCAATAAGTACAGGATAGGCAAGAAAGCCACGCAAACAAGACACATGCACGCCATTCCAAAGATTAATATGTGACAGCTGTTTACAACATTGATGCGAAGAACTGACATAGCTGCCGGTGTGTAGCAGTTCCGATGCAGGGTAAATAACCATTCAGAAGGTATGACGGCCGGGCTATAGTTGATCCTGGTTCATTATGACGTAAGGGCGCTACAGAAGGCAAAGGGAGATCAATGTAGTATATGTAGGACGCAGTCACAGCTGCATGTGTCTGTAGGTATATTAAATGTGAAGCATTTATAGGCGAAATTGAGTCACTTTGACCGTATCTATCTATCTATCTATCTATCTATCTATCTATCTATCTATCTATCTATCTATCTATCTATCTATCTATCTATCTATCTATCTATCTATCTATCTATCCGCCTACGTCTCGGTGACTTCCTGGTCGTCTCGCTCGTCTGGTATGCACCAGACGTTGGATGGTAGGGTACGAATGTATGACGAACATGAATGTTCATCTTTACATTGCTAACATGGTATACTCATCATATGCGTTGCGATCAACGATACTGCACTCACGTGTGGCCTATAGGCGTGGTGCTCGGCCCTTGGTATGCGGGTATGCGCCACAAGCGTTTGAATTTTATACAGGCAGTGCCAGTCAGAGGCCGACTAAAATAGACATTTAACATATTATCACAACACACTTAGAAACTAGAAAGATCCGGCTTACTCCGGCCTGCTTCCCACAAGTGCAGAAGGTGCCTGTGTACATCTAGGATTTCAGTGGTAGTTTTTATCCGCTTGGTTGCTTTTGCAAGGTTAGACTGCAGGCCCTAATACCTGTGTCACACGGGCACATTGGAAGGCCTTTGAGTCGATGACCTTCGAAAAGCCCACAACTCGATCGACTCAAAATACATTGGCGCTGCTACACGGCAGTTTTGAACGGCCGTTGAGTCGTCGAGTGATTTCGCAACAACATGGCGGCAACCAAGGCACCCGCTTCAATTCTAATTCGCACTAGTTGCTTGCTATTCGCACCGACGGCAAGAAACAAACTTTAAATTGACCTTTCTCTGAATCCCATGTACCAAAAGGTACAAAGTATGTGCGACGTTTTGCAGTCGTTATTCAGAAAACGTGCCGGTTTTGACACTGCTAAGCCTAAGTCCCTAGCGTGAGCCTCAAAAGTAGTTTGATTCATAGGCACCAGATGGCTCAACACGCAGTGTTTCCCACCAGCTGCAGGGCGTTTGTTTTTTATACCAGTGACGGCGTATTCGTTCTAGAACTAATGCAATAAAGTGTGAGCGTTGGCCTCTCGGCACGTTTATAGTATTTTTCACAGGTGTAGGATTCTACTTATTGATACAGCGACATAAATAGGGCCATGGCATCAGAAACTAACGCGCGCGGGAGTTGCCGGTGCGCCAAGTCTTGGAGTTCGCGCCGCTTCCGTTTCCGTCGTTCAACTGCCTTTGAAATCTCGAAGGAATTGAAGGATGCTCCGTTGACTCGATAGACTATCGACTCGACGGCCATCGAAACCGCCCGTGTAGCAGCTCAAACTTGACCTTTGAGTGGATGGACCGTTGGTTCGAAGGCCTTCGAGCGTCCCGGCGTTGTCAACTGTAGCGCGCTGCTTCCTAAATATGCCCCGATTAGTGAGTCTGATCTTGGGTTCCGGCGTTCGGGGGTTGGAGATTTGTAGTTCAGTTGAAACAATGAAATAATCACTTCGTAGCGTCTTCCGATGTTTCGACAAGTGAGAGTCCCTGATACCCCTGACAATTACGAGATCAGGGTACGTATCTCTGATTGCGCTGGTTCCTATTCTATAGTAGGCTGATGCGGTTCTGTGAGCAGAGTGAACATGCGATTAGAGACAAGGTGATCTAATTTTGTGCCTTTACATTTGGAAGCTTATGTCTATGACAAAGAGCCTGCTAATGCAAGGCGGGGTAGCTACAGCTTGCCTGAAGAAAGTTTGACCGGTTGCACATAAAAAAAAGCAAGAATTGGCTTACACACGGTGATGCTCCTGACGCGTGAAAACATGCTTTACGTCAAGATTATCTTTGTCTGATGCAAGCTCATTCATTTTTTCACTGTGATCTAAAAAGGGTGAAAAAGCTAACAAGCCACAAAGTCCGGAAAAGAACCCCAATCTAAACGTCACAGGGAAGCAGTGAACAGATCGCTAAAAGAGATGGAGAACAGGAAATGTCGCTGAGCCAACGTTTAAAGCGATACGTTCATCGATTCAAGCCTCAATATTTCCCTAGAGCTATTCTTCTAGACAGTGAAACACTGCACCATAGCAAATATGCTTGAAATAAGCGACCTGTTTAAGCCACAGCATAATCTGAAGTGTTAGTAGTATATAACTTGTAAATGTATGTATATTGCTCATGCCAAAAATGTTTTAGTAGGTGGGGCTGCAAGAGGAACCAGAGGTAAGTTGCATAATGTTATTCCATCAGTAGCGATAAAAACATATGCCATATGCGCGAACATGAACCTATGTAATGATCCCTCAGTCGAAATTCGGGCGCTCCTGTCACTTCACTGCTTAGCGTGAGTTCACGTGTTCGGTTCTCTCTCGAAACGAGGGTCATCACGAGGGTAAGGAACGATGAAAGTTCCCTTATTTTAAGTTGCACATCCAAGGACCCCGTCGATCAAGCTTTTGAATGTCAAATAGATGCTCTTGAGAGTACGTTATTTTTGTCGAGAACAAATGAGGAACCTACGTGCTCCATTTATGGAGCACGTGGACCCGAAAATTCGTTCACCCTTGATAATAACGTCCATCACTACAGATTGCTACGACCCGGTGGTGTGCATATATGTGCTTTAACAACGTAGATTGCTCATAAAACCATGGAAATACTTCAGCTACCTGAGTTGCGATCTCGGAGGTGTTTGAGAACGTTCAAGAATGATGTCGCAGTGCGTATGTACGCACAAAGTAGCGTCATTTGTACAGAGCGCGCAGGGTTTAGATAAGCAAAGGGCTTTCTCTTTCACATATGATTCAACGAGTATCGAAGCTTGGCACCTGCATCTCTTTCTTCGTCGACTTTCCTGCTCAACAACCAACGTATGTTAGTTTCCAAAATAATGATGCACAATTTTTTATTGAGTCCTTAGCAGGAGCTGTCATTCCTACACCCTTATTTTCTCCCTGTAATAGCCAGAGACTGGAACAGCGTCTCTTGCGATATCGCGGACTTCACCAGCTAAGCTACATTTGCACAAGAAGTGTCCTCGGATAACACAATGCCGCAATATGAACTACATATGATGCACTAATTAATGTAACCTGACCCTCTATACATAACTGCATATGCGTTTATTTATTTAAGGTAAATAATTGAATGTGAAACCGCATAAAGTACTCCATATCAAATGAATTTCGAATATAAATGAAATTCCGCGAACCGGCGACCCAAAATAATCAATGCTGACACGACATTTCCATAACTTGAGCTTCGCGAAAAGAAAAAAAAAAAGCGGACTGCTATTGTCGTTTTCAGTTAGAATAGAAAAGCGGGGATATTTTCTTTTTCTGAATCGAACATGGTGACCACTGACACAAAAAACGGTGAGCAGTGCAGAAACGAGGAAAGTAATCACAAAGAGGGGAGCAAACAGCACGTGGTTGGTGATAGTCCCAGTCGTCTCGACCTTAGCGCCCCGTTAGAGCATTTCTTGCTTCCGCTGGCAGTATTGCTCAACTCGGTTCGTCGAACTGTTCGCCGTTGATGCAGCGCTTTCGCATGACACGTATTCATGGCGTGTTGTCGTGAAACACCACTAAACAAGGTACCTCTCACCGACTTATATTCACTGAAACTGAAAATGTTTCCTTTCTTTACCACACACGTGATCACGGTCAATCACCAAGAGTTTCATTGTTAGGGAGACTACACAAGGTGTGTCTTGGCATGAAAAAACATGGTTTTCTGATGTGTTGATCTGATCGTCAACGCGAAGGTCGCTTCAGTCGCGTTTAGGTACAGCTATTGGCACGGTAACCTTTAGTTTATTTTATAGGTACACAAAAATGTGAAAATATACTCCTTTACTAAAGGTTTAACCTTTAGTAAAGGAGCATATTTTCACATTGCACATATACAACTATGCGCAGGCAAAACAAGAAAAAAAAATGTCAACAGTGTACGACACTATGTTAGTACAGTGCAAAGCTCGGAGCAGAACAGCGACTGGGAGCTGTGAAATACATCGAGCTCTAAAAAGTAAGCATTGTAAAGACGTCGTATCCTGTCAGTGGTCGAATGTTCACAGAGGCAGGCGGTTACATGAAAAGGTCTATTCTCTCTGGTCAGCTTACGTGCAATTCGGAAATTAAGACAGTTGAGCAGTACAGGGCAGGATATGATACCATGCACAAGCTTGAAAGAAATAAAAGATCAGCGCGTTTTCTCCGGCAGTGTAGTGATGGCAGTGACAGTGATCCAACGGTGCCAAGGCAAGAATCAGGGCCATTTCTAGCGAACCTATGGTTATAGATGTTCAGGAACGTTTTCTGGACTCGCTCAATGGCGTTGCTGCTGGAATTAGAAATGCCATTCCAGATCACAGATGTATACTCAAGTTGAGGATGACATATCGCGGTGTACAATTTGCGGAAAGGCGTAGGAGAACGGAATTCCCTAGACATTCTGCAAACACAGCCAAGGGTGCGAAGACCCCGCAAATCAACACGCTTAGCGTGAGCAGAAAAGTGTAAGGTGCTATCAAAAAGAAAACCTATATCATTGATTTCACAAACCTTACACAACGACACAGAATTGACAGAATATAAAAATGGCACACTAGATGTTTTTCCAGTGAAACTCATTACCTCGGTTTTTTAAATATTTAGGAAGAGGTTATTGCTCCTGCACCATTCAGAAAAAGAACACAAATCGGATTGCAGCAAGCGACAATCGATAACTGAATGAATTTCCTTAAATATCTTTATGTCATCGGCATACAAAAGGAAAGAAGAATTCCAAATGACAGAAGAAACATCAACATATATTAAAAAGAGGAGTGGGCCCAGTACCGAGCCCTTGAGGAACCTCACTAGTATCTTTGTAGAAAAAGGACGTTTGGCCATTTACGGCAACATAACATGATATATCAAGAAGATAGCTATGCAGGATATTCACAATTGAAGAATCAACATCGAAGTGCGCAAGTTTATCCACAAGCAGCGAATGGCTGACAACGTCAAAGCTTTGCTAAGCTCACAGTAAATAACATCTACCTGTCCTCTCTGCGATATAGGCGTGGAGACTTGCATCATGAAACTGGCAAGATTAGTGAAAGTTGAGCGGCCAGTGAGAAACCCATGTTGATTCGCAATCAATGAATTTTTTACATCAAAAGACAATATTTTGTGGAGAGCAAGCTCAAAGATTTTTGATGCGGCACAAAGGGAAATAGGGCGGTAGTTCGAGACGTCACTTTTACAGCCAGACTTAAATACTGGAAAAACACGAGCAGTTTTCCACATGCTAGGAAAAGTTGAAGCATGCAGACACTTATTAAATGTGGTAGTCAATACTGGTACAAGTATACTGCCATAGGCTTTTAGTATGGCAGATGGGATGCCATTTGGGCCAGTTGAAAATGATGGTTTCAAGCGCTTAATGCATTCTGAAATGGAATCTTCATCTAGCGACACAGCATCAGCTGTGCCAACTGCCTTAACCTGTCGACCGTTACTAGCTACAGAGGCTGGGCACTTATAAACAGACGAGAAATGCATGGCAAAATGGTCAGCGACGGCTTGAACTTCCAATCCATTTGAGTCCCAGTATCCTGAAGGACTCGCCACTTTTGCTCGACCGTTTGCGTACATACTTTCAAAACTCAGCCGGCCTGTCAGACGCGCTTTTTTCTGAAAATGAAATATATAGACTGTGATGCCGTTTATATAGCCGTTTACAAAGAGTACGAAAACGACAGAATTCTTCCTTCAAATGAGTTGATTGAGAACATTTATACTTCCTGTGTGCATGATCTTTATGTTTTAGAGCACTTATATGAGAACCAAGAGGGATATTTACGACGATTAAGTGTATACTGGGGAATGAACTTGCGCATGCTGGTCAAGATAAGTTCCGTAAACTGATCGACTTGATCATCAACATTGGGTTTATCAGTTACCAGTGACCAATCTGTGGTCGACAAGTCATGGTATAAGCCAACGTAGTCACCTCGCTTGAAGGCAAATCTGGGCGTTTTGTCGATTTTTCTAGGAAAGCTTGGTTTTCCTGGTGAATACAGAGTGTTAGTTTGAGTGGTGGGTGAAATTTGTCAGGGCGAACAAGAGAGATGTGAGAGAGCGATACTTCGATAGTTTGATTATTAGAAAAACACAGATCTAAGACGTTACCACAGGAATTGGCGATACTATTGTGTTGCTGTAGGGAATTAAAAGCGAGAAAATTTAACAATACGCTGCACTTGTTCTCTAAGAAATGATGATAATGAGAAAAATTAAGTGTGGTCCAGTCAATTCCAGGCGTGTTAAAATCGCCAAGTACAAGAATTCTGTGCTTCTTATGTGAAATCACCACATTTTCAATAGAAGAGATGATCTGATTAAAAGCGATTGGTGAAACGCTAGGTGATACATAGAAACAACCAGTCAACAATTTTTCACGGCGCTCAAGACTAATTTCGACCCAAATCGATTCAGAAATTGTTTCTATGTCCTTGCGTCTAACAGATCTTAGAGAACTGTCTACAGCCATCAATACACCACCACCTTTTTGTTTAGTTGCACAGAAGTCCCGATCACTGCGGAAGGTGGTGTAGTTCGACGGAAGATAGTCACATGAAGGAATTGCACTGCACAGCCACGTTTCAGATATCACAATAAGGTCAAAAGAAGACGCAACAACATTAGCAAAGAATTCACGCGCCTTCGTGCGAAGACCACGAGCGTTCTGATAAAATATATGCAAATTACACGGCACCGTTGCTTAAGGGTGCGCACTCTGAGGGATGGAGCGTGTCGTCGCGGAGAATCCCACGGAATGGCTTGAAAATGCAGCCGCACGGCTACATTGACGGGTCATTCAGACGTTTCAATGTATCTTCGTCAACTGTGACGTAGAATGAGGAGTAAGAAGAATATTTTGTTTTGAGACGCCGGCAGGAAAGGGCAGAAAGGTCAACAGATTCAGTTTGTTAATAATAATAATAATAATAATAATAATAATAATAATAATAATAATAATAATAATAATAATAATAATAATAATAATAATAATAATAATAATAATAATAATAAGAATAATAATAATAATAATAATAATAACAACAACAACAACATTTATTGTCACCTTGGGGGAAAAGTACAAAAGGACAACAGGCCTGTCAAAGCCATCAGGAGGCTTGGAGGACTAGGCCCGGCACATCAGCAGACGATCGATGACAACGCAAGATCGAGAAAGTTTGTATGCTATCTTATACAAAAAATATAATACAAATAAATAGCCTATTTACTTATGTTTTCGTTTTGTGTACTGTGTTTAAATATTATTATTTAAACACAGTACACAAAACGAAAACACTACATACAATTAATGATATAACAAGTAAGAAAAGATGATATAGATAAATAGCTTATCTAAATAGTACTAAAACACAGAAAAGCAAAAGCATTACATTCATTGAATAATGTAACAACCATTGTGTATCGGAAATGAATTCTCTGTGGGCAGTAAAATAAGGAACATAAATATGCGGCACAATTTGAGCAAATAATCGCAGTAATATACGAATGATCCAACAAAGAAAAACGACCTAAGAACTGTAGAAATTATAGTGACTCTAGCTTCTTTCTTAGTGCATGTTTCGTGGTTACGGAGAACAACTCATCAGGGAGTTCATTAAAAATTGCCGGTACATAAACCTTTCTGGCAGCTTTACCGAACCTTGTTTTAAAAAACGGTACAACAAAGCGAGAGGTTCTGCGTAATGTTCGTGCAGCAGTATATTCATGCTTAAACTGAGGATTCCAGAAGTGCCGCAATACAACAGTCTGATTAAGGAGAGCTTTAAAGGCCGGCATACCAAGCAAAGAAAACAGGTTAGCATTGTCGGTGGAGGAAGAGTCGTGGCGAATGGATTTCAGCATGCTTTTTAAAATCCTGTCAACACGACATTGCCATCGTGCAGAACAGAAGCGAAACAATGTAATGCCATAACGCAGAATACTGTAAGCAAGAGCATGCATTATAGTCTTTTTTTATATAAGTGGGGGCCATGGATTTGATATTGAAAAGCAACCATGAGATGCGTTGTAAGCGACTACAAACATAGGCTAAATGGTCATTCCAGGAAAGGTCATCATCAAAAAACACACCTAGGTACTTTATAGAATTAACATATAACGGGAGTACATTCACAAGAGGTGCATGCAATCACGCGAGTGAAGAAATAATGGTACAACGGGTGGCATTGATTTCAAAGGATTTTTAAAGCAAATTATTTTTGTCTTACTCTGGTTTATAACTAGAGAGTTATTCGTAAACCAATTCACAGCATCGTAAACACTGTCTTGTAACAATATTAACCCTTTAGGATAAGAGACATGCTTTGCTAAAACAACAGTATCATCGCCATACTGAAATACAAGGCATTTAGGAACAGCTAAAGTGAAATCATTTATGAAAAGATTAAAAAGAAGAGGAGACAAAATGGAGCCTTGTGGTACGCCAGCTCTCAAGGTAAGTCTGTTACTGAACGGTAGCTGTTTGTCTAGGCAAACGACCTTGGAGCGATCAGAGAGATAATTTTGAAGTAGATTGGGAAACGGACCTCTAAAACCAAGCAGGTATAATTTTTCAAGCAGTATAGAATGGCTTACTGTATCGAACGCTTTCGAAATGTCTAAAAAAATGGGCACAAGCGAACACGTTGTGTTCCAAAGCGTCATGCAGTACGTCAGAGAATTCTTCAAGAAGATCAATAGTGCCGCGTCCTGCTACAAAACCAAACTGACGAGCTGAAATAATTGAAAATTTATCAAGAAAGGATGCATACATTCCAACAAGAATTTTTCAATTATCTGTGATAAGATGGGTAATATGGAAATAGGGCGATAGCAGTCAACACTATCTTTTCTTCCTCCTTTAAATAAAGGCTTTACAATTGCCGTTTTCAGATCTGATGGAAGAGTAGCAGTCTCCAAAAACCCATTTAGCATAAAGAGCAGTATCTCGGACAGTGTGTCTAGGTTTCGCTGTAGGACAGATACGGAAATGCCGTCAATGCCAGCTGGTTTCTGCTTTTGAAACTAGAGACTATCCTAACAAGCACATCAAGAGTTATAGTGGGAAGAAATGCAGAGGCTGGCGTTGCTTTAAGAATTTCAGAACGGCCATTCGACAATGAAGCCAGGTCTCCAGAAACGCGTGCAAAGTGTTGGTTAAGAATATCAGCAGTATCGGCAGGGTCGCAAGAAAACGCATCTGCTAGTTTAATATTAGCGCTTTCTTTACCGCGAAGGTGGTTGATCAGTGCCCACGTTCGAGCCGGGTTTCTGACAGGTAATTGGAATTGCTGATGAAAGTACTGACGTTTCGCAGATTTGATAAGGGCGACAACTCTATTTCTGGCGGTTCTGTATGACGTACGAAGTTCGGCATTACCAGGAGAGCGTTTAAACCGCTTCCACTGCAAGTCTCGGAAGGCGATAGCTTTCAAGATTTCTGGCGAAAGCCAGCTGTGATTTCTTCTTTTTTTAGCCGTAATCAAGCGGGAACAAGACTTTTGAAGGTTGTTCATCTTCAAACAAAAACTATGATACACATCAACAGGTGATCCAGATACAATAAGTGAGGACCAATCAAATTCTTTGATTGATGTGCCTAATTTATGATGATCAATAATCGACAAACGCTCTAAGTTACCGGAACCAATATCTTTTATTGCTCAAGACTCGGACCGCAAGGATTTTGCATAAAAACGGCAGGCAGTAAAATAATGATCTGCTAAGCGTTGCTTGATGACGCAAGATGTCAGAGTATGATTCGGCGCTCGTACTGCTATGTGATCTAAACAAGAACACTTTGTTCGGCACTTTGTCACTTCCTCTCGCGTAAATGCTGTAATCGTGTTTTCCAGGCCAAAAGCCGAGAGAGCCGATAAGTAGTCGGAAACATGCATCTTTCCTGGACATAGTATATCTATGTTCAAATCACCTACGAGACAGAACAAATCTTCGCAACTAAAACGCCTCAGAACAGCCTCTAGCTCAATAATAAAACGACTGACGCTGTTATCAGGGGGGTGGTAGATAGCCAACAGAGTTAAGGATAACTGGGCGAAACTAAGTGTTATTGAAAGAACCTCAGCATGTGTAAGACTGATTTCGATATCAGATACACTATACCTTTCGTTCACAAAAACTGCAATTCCACCACCCCTGCGAAACTTTCGAGTTACAAATTTAGCGGTGTAGCCATTCAGTGCGTAGTGTTCCAGGACGGACTCTGGTATGTTAATTTCAGTGAAAACAAAAACATCCACGTAATTTCGCACAGCTTCTGCTATAATTCGGAACTCCTCCCAATATTTACGTAGGCTAAGAATATTTACATTTACCAAGGTAAAATCTAAGTCAGAATTAGAACCAAAGTAACTCTTAAAAGATTCAAAGTTAGGAAGTAGGACTGGAGCAACTGGCGTCATAGTCATTTGATCTTTTCAATGTCAGCTTCACTGATTATGCGAATCAGTGAAGCGCTTTCATCCCTTTTGGCAAAAATTTGCCTCTCCTCACCCACACAAACTTGTAGTTTCTTTGCTTTCCTGACGACCTGGCAAGCCAGAACAAATGCCGATTTATCTTGGTTAAGTTTTCATTAAAGAAGAGCCTCGGGAGAACGTTTGATTGGCATAACTCTCGCAGTTTCCCACGTCTTTTGAATAATAATAATAATAATAATAATAATAATAATAATAATAATAATAATAATAATAATAATAATAATAATAATAATAATAATAATAATAATAATAATAATAATAATAATAATTCAAAATCAATCAAATGTTTATTTACCATGCCCAGGAACAACCGTAAGGTCTTAGTACTGGCGCACGGAAAAAAAGATAACAAGAAACAATACAATAAGGAGACTCTACAGAAAAAACAACACTAAGAACAACAAAGGCCAACATTCATAATAAAATATCAGGGATAAAAAACGTTATAAAATTGCACGTATACAACTATGCGCAGGCAAAACAAGAAAAAAATGTCAACAGTGTACGACACTATGTTAGTACAGTGCAAAGCTCGTAGCAGAACAGCGAATGGGAGCTGTGAAAAACATCGATCTCTAAAAAGTAAGCATTGTATAGACGTTGCATCCTGTCAACGGTCGAATGTTCATAGAGGCAGGCGGTTACATGAAAAAGGTCTATTCTCTCTGGTCAGCTTACGTGGAATTCGGAAATTAAGACATTTGAGCAGTACAGGGCAGGATATGATACCATGCACAAGCTTGAAAAGAAATAACAGATCAGCGCGTTTCCTCCGGCAGTGACAGTGGTTCAACAGTGCCAATGCAAGATTCAGGGCCATTTATAGCGAACTTATGGTTGTAGATGTTCAGGAATTTTTTCTGGACTCGCTCAATGGCGTTGCTGCTGGAATTAGAAATGCCATTCCAGATCACACATGCATACTCAAGTTGAGGAAGACATATCGCGGTGTACAATATGCGGAAGGGCATAGAAGAACGGAATTCTCTAGACATCTGCAAACACAGCCTAGGGAGCGAAGACCCCGCAAAGCAACACGCTTAGCGTGGGCAGAAAAGTGTAAGGTGCTATCAAAAAGAACACCTAGATCACTTTCACAAACCTTACACAACGATACAGAATTAAAAGAATATAAAAAGTGGCACGCTAGATGTTTTTCGAGTGAAGTTCATTACCTTGGTTTCTGAAAAATTTAGGGAGAGGTTATTGCTCCTGCACCATTCAGAAAAAGAGCACAAATCGGATTGCAGCAAGCGACAATCGATAACTGAATGAATTTCCTTAAATATCTTTATCTCATCGGCATACAAAAGGAAAGAAGAATTCCGAATGACAGAAGAAACATCATTAACATAAATTAAAAAGATGAGTAGGCCCAGTACCGACCCTTGAGGAACCCCACTAGTAGCTTTGTAGAAAAAGGACGTTTGGCCATTTACGGCAACATAACATGATATATCAAGAAGATAGCTATGCAGGATATTCACAATTGAAGAATCAACATCGAAGTGCGCAAGTTTATCCACAAGCAGCGAATGGCTGACAACGTCAAAAGCTTTGCTAAGCTCACAGTAAATATCGTCTACCTGTCCTCTGTGCGATATAGGCGTGGAGACTTGCATCATGAAACTGGCAGGATTAGTGACAGTTGAGCGGCCAGTGAGAAACCCATGTTGATTCGCGATCAATGAATTTTTTACATCAAAAGACAATATTTTGTGGAGAGCAAGCTCAAGGATTTTTGATGCGGCACAAAGAAGGGAAATAGGGCGGTAATTCGAGACGTCAATTTTACAGCCAGACTTAAATACTGGAAAAACACGAGCATTTCTCGACATGCTAGGAAAAGTTGAAGCATGTAGACACTTATTAAATATGGTAGACTATACTGGTACAAGTATACTACCATAGGCTTTTAGTATGGCAGATGGGATGCCATTTGGGCCAGTTGAAAATGATGGTTTCAAGCGCTTAATGCATTCTGAAATGGAATCTTCATCTAGCGACACAGCATCAGCTGTGCCAACTGCCTTAACCCGTCGACCGTTACTAGCTAAGGAGGCTGGGCACTTATAAACAGACGAGAAATGCATGGCAAAATGGTCAGCGACGGCTTGAACTTCCAATCCATTTGAGTTCAGTATCCTGAAGGACTCGCCACTTTTGTTCGACCGTTCGACCGTTTGCGTACATACTTTCAAAACTCAGCCGGCCTGTCATACGCGCTTTTTTTTTAAAATGAAATATATAGACTGTGATCCTGTTTATATAGGCGTTTACAAAGAGTACGAAAGTGACAGAATTCTTCCTTCAAATGAGTTAATTGAGAACATTTATACTTGCTGTGTGCATGATGTTTATGTTTTAGTGCACTTATATGAGAACTAGGAGGGATACTTACAGCGTTTAGGTGTATACTGGGGAATGAACTTGCGCATGCTGGTCAAGATAAGTTCCGTAAACTGATCGACTTGATCATCAACATTGGGTTTGTCAGTTACCAGTGACCAATCTGTCGTGGACAAGTCATAGTACAAGCCAACGTAGTCACCTCGCTTGAAGGCAAATCTGGGCGTTTTGTCGATTTTTCTAGGAAAGCTTGGTTTTCCTGGTGACATACAGAGTGTCAGTTTGAGTGGTGGGTGAAATTTGTCAGGGCGAACAAGAGAGATGTGAGAGAGCGATACTTCGATAGTTTGATTATTAGAAAAACAGAGATGTAAGACGTTACGACAGGAATTGGCGATACTATGGTGTTGCTGTAGGGAATTAAAAGCGAGAATATCTAACAATACGCTGCACTTGTTCTCTAAGAAAGGATGATAATGAGAAAAATTAAGTGTGGTCCAGTCAATTCCAGGCGTGTTAAAATCGTCAAGTACAAGAATTCTATGCTTCTTATGTGAAATTACCACATTTTCAATAGAAGAGATGATCTGATTAAAAGCGATTGGTGAAACGCTAGGTGATACATAGAAACAACAAGTCAACAATTTTTCACGGCGCTCAAGACTAATTTCGACCCAAATCGATTCAGAAATTGTTTCTATGTCCTTGCGTCTAACAGATCTTAGAGGACTGTCTATAGCCATCAATACACCACCACCTTTTTGTTTAGTTGCACAGAAGTCCCGATCACTGCAGAAGGTGGTGTAGCTCGATGGAAGATAGTCACATGAAGGAATTGCACTGCACAGCCACGTTTCAGATATCACAATAAGGTCAGAAGAAGACGCAACAACATTAGCAAAGAATTCACGCGCCTTCGTGCGAAGACCACGAGCGTTCTGTTAAAATATATGCAAATTACACGGCACCGTTGCTTAAGGGTGCGCACTCTGAGGGATGGAGCGTGTCGTCGCGGAGAATCCCACGGAATGGCTTGAAAATGCAGCCGCACGGCTACATTGACGGGTCAGTCAGACGTTTCAATGTATCTTCGTCAACTGTGACGTAAAACGAGGAGTAAGAAGAATATTATGATGAATATTTTTTGAATATTTTGTTTTGAGCCGCCGGCAGGAAAGGACAGAAAGGTCAACAGATTCAGTGTGTTAATAATAATAATAATAATAATAATAATAATAATAATAATAATAATAATAATAATAATAATAATAATAATAATAATAATAATAATAATAATAATAATAATAACACGAGATGGCAGCGTTTCTATGTGCAATTCCTCGTTAACGCTCGTGGCGATAGTGCCAGTGGCTCAAAGGAGGAACACATTACAACGAGGATAACAAGTTTCACTCTACAAACATGGCTCATACAAGAGTACGCACGCATGCAAATTATGATGACTGGCAGTGACGATAGTGTACACGCATATTAAGGGACGGTGACACCGTTGGTGGAGAACAGCGGCTGAGGGACCCATGGCACTCTTGCACACTATAAAATGCAAAAGAAGAAAAATGCGGGCTCATTGCCGCACGATTCTCAGCGGACACACGACACCCTGTCTTCTAGGAGATTCTGCAACCCAGGAAATCACACACACACACACAAACACACACACACACAATATATATATATATATATATATATATATATATATAATTCGGGGAAGAAGTTCTGTTTGTCCGGTTCAAGAGTAGATTAGAAACGAATTGCACACTTGCGAAAATTGCACGTCTATTATTGTTCAAGGTTTCGGCCGTGGCACGGCCTTCGTCAAAATGAAGCAATTACAGTCTCGTAGCCGCTTTTATGGGCATACACATATGGGCAAGGTCATGTACGTGCATGTGTAATCGTGCAAATATGACAAGGCTAACAAGGGAAGAATATGTGAACCACAAAACCGATGCAGATGCACATGGCACCGCCACGTATACGCGCGACAAAGGAAATAAAAAACAATAGAGAACCATGTTTTTAGAACATATATGCGCGTCAAAGGAAAGAAAAAATAGTAAAAAAACATGTTTCAGAACATATCTATACAGCGCATTAGCTGCAATGTGACGATGATTATACAAAAAGAACGTAATGATATCAAGACATGACTGACAGGCACGGCACTTTACCAACGCTCTCGTTGATACCGCATGACACAGTGTTAAATTTATGGATGAGGAATGATTCTCGTACTTCCCGGTCATGGTGCGTTTTGAAACCTGATTGTATTATTGTTGCCTTGATTTTATCAAACGTACGTCCCGGCAGACTTACATGGCGAGATAGTGGTAGATGCAGTAAGCCATTGACATGTGCTCTGTGGTTGTTAAAACGAGTGCGAAATGAAGTTTCGGTCTGACCGATATACTGCATATGACATAATGAACATTCCAGTAGGTAGATGACGTTAGCGCTATCGCAAGTAAAATTGCCATCGGTATTTGATGACGTCATATGCATACAGATTTCGCAGCGGGGTTTTTTACAAGGCTGGCAACCAAGATGAATAACAGCTTTGGTCTTCGAACGGGTTAACATGTCACGCAGGTTCCTGGAGCGACGGTATGGAACCCTTGGCGATTCAGTGAAAATCTTTCTAAGCCGATCGCTCTGTGTCAAAATGTTGTAATGCTTACTGGGGATGTGGGACACGTTAGAAACAGATGTGGAATGTGCTAGGACAAGGTTAGTGCGTGAGAATGCCGCTACTCGTTTGTCCGTACTGATGAGGTCTTTCCTGTCAAGCGAATCAGCCCGTTTGATTGCGTCGTCACTTATCTTCGAAGGGTACTTCTGGTCAATCTTTGACATAACTGACACAAATTGACCAGAACACTGCACTTAAACTGAAATTAGCTAACGTCGCTGCGGAGGCCCCTGCCTGTTTCAATGGCACAACCCTTTGACCTGTCTCGGAGCTTGCTTGAATAAAGAAAAGTTGGGCGGCAGTAGCACCTGCGACGACAGAACTATATCGTCGTTTTGTTTAAAGGAAATCCTTCCTTCTTGGAGGGATACGGTTACGTGTTCTAAACTTCTGCACTCTCTTGCTACGCTGTCCGACAGTCAGCAAAGAGTGGAGCTAGTCGTAGAGCCCTCTAGTCTAGAGTTTCGCAGGCTCTGTCCTTCTATAACAACGTTGATCAGGCCTTCGAGTTCGGATGCTACGCGGCTTTTCTGCGTGCCTGCCTCATTTCCACTCTTGACGCTTGACGCTCAGGTTAACCTTTGTTATTTTCCTTCCCTACTTAACAGCGAGCTGTTTAAGCCAGCCGTAATTTGTGCGTCCGTATCACGAAAAGCCAGTCGCGCCGTAGCTATTGCAACTGGCGACTCCGCAACTGCTGCAACGCCTGGCATTGCCGTGCCTCGCAACCGTGACATCAAGAACAAGAAGAAGAAGAGAAACGAAAAGATTATGAAGAAGACAAATATGATGACGATGGTGATGATGGTTATGGTGATGACATTAATGATGTTGTTGTTGATGGTGATCCGGACCCGCCAAGTGCCTATCAGCTTCGCAAGCTTTGCGCCACTAGTGCAAGTTGTGCTAAAGTGTCTTGGTCAATTTTTTATGCATAAAGTAAGCTTACATGGCATTTTTTAGAAAATTATTGATTGATTTGTGAGGTTTAACGTCCCAAAACCAGCTCTGATTATGAGAGACGCCGTAGTTGAGGTCTCCGGAAATTCCGACCACCTGGGGCTCTTTAACGTCCACTGACATCGCACAGCACACGGGCCTCAACATTTCGCCTCCATCGAAACGCAGCTGCCGCGGTCGGGATTCGATGCCGCGACCCTCGGATCAGCAGCCTAGTACCATAGCCACTAGACCACCGTGGCGGGGCCATGTTTTAGAGAAAAGTTTTAAAAAGGTAATGAGTAATTCTCTTAAAATTACTCGCTTGAAGGAATTCATTACATTACTAAATTACCAGTTCACGAAGGTAATTTATTACATTAGTCATTACTTAAAAAGAAATTTAATTACTGTAATGTCATTACTGCCAGTTCTACTGGACACAGCTCCATGAATTCCACCAGCTCATGGGGTTTGTGCACAAAAAATCAATTCTCACCCCAGTCTTAGCGAATTGCGGGAGTGGTGATTTTCATGGACATTGATATCTGCGTTTTCCTTTAAGCAAATAACTACTGGATCGAAAAGATTATTTCAGTGGCTTTCGCCCATTTGTTAGATTGCGCTGCAGGCGTTGAATTTTGTTCTCACGCACCATTTAGTCCGGTCCGATCAACCGCCCAAATCGCACGCGCTCCACGCGCCACTTCTCCTTTGCCTTCTTAATACCTCCGCATATATTTGTTAATAAGTGTTTTAGGTATTTCAGAGTACGAGATACTGCGAACGAAGAACGCATGCTGTTCGAAGTCACGCCTGTCCAAGCCACTGACAAGGCGAGCTGCCTGCAGTGTTGCCATAAGCAAGTTTTAATAAACCGATATGAGGAACAAATTTCAATATAGCGACCACAATAATGCTGAACTTTGCTGCCGAGGTAATGTGAAGGGCAGCGAAATCCTCCAACAGAATGCACTTTTTGAAGGGTGAAAACTAAAAAAAATGGCTACCTCTTTTGTCTGAAACGATTAGGATTAGTGCCGGGAGATTACGTAGCGGAAACGTAAATCTGCCAGAAGTAAAAAGCAAACCAGCACTTTGGTATAAAAAGGAGTGATTAAATTTGCTTGATGAAATGTTACAGTGCTTACATGTTACGTTAGTGTGCGATATTATGGACGTAGTTGCCCATCCTTGCTTATGAATCACTCATATGAATTATGATTATTATGGTATTTTTCTTGCCGTCTCGTTCATTGCGGGTGTGTTTCATAGAGTGAGTAGAAAGGTGCCATGTGCCTCATGAACCATTTCTTGTGACTGATTTCAAATGTGAACCTTGTGCTTAGATATGGTTTTAACATGCCCTTCCTATTTGATAAATCTTGCAACCTTATTACTAGGACTTTTTCATCGTGCAAGTCATGCAACGTCCTTAAGACGTTCCAGGACTTCTTAGTTATATATAAGCAACTTCTTATTTTCATATGTAGCCAGTGTGAAAGTCTCTGGACTGGGATACCATTCTTTTTTTTTTAAGCATGAAATGCTGTAGTGCACGTTTATTCATATTATTGATTGGTGGGACGTGGATTTATTGGGGTGGGTGCTTTGACGACCTGCAAGCACAGCGTGTTCTCCGCCACATGCTCTCCATGTTTGGGGATGGAAAAGATCACTCCTTCACTAGAGACGTGGGTAAGTTACCATGTGCGTCTCACGTATGTCAACGCTGCGGAAGACTTACACGTGCACGTTGACTCGAGGGCTGAGAAAAATGACACAGGTGACGCGTTTGCTGGTTCTGAAGGGCACTTGAAGAAAGCGCTGCAGATGCATTTCTGCTTCGCTTTCGACCAGAGCTTTTTTCCTAGCGTGGAGAAGATAAGCAGGCTTGCTTGGTCAAATAATGTGCACCACAGCCACAAAACTTGCAAATGCAACTCGTAAACTTCCAGCACTCCTCAATCCCAGCGACGTATATATGTGTACTTAAGGGCGAGCTGCCATCGATCGGAACAGACCTTAGGTACAAGTGACCTTGAAGTATGAGGCCGCATTTTATTCTTTTCGTCGCCTTCGTAGGCCTCTTCTTTGGCGGAACGCATGCGTCTTGCCCGTCAATCCGAGGCCAGTTCAGCGACTGCAGCTTTGAGCAGTGTACGCCACAGCAGTGCCAGCGTCGCGGTCTCGAATGCTGCCCGAAGCCTTGTGGTGGCACATGGTGTGTCAAAGGTACGTTCGTTGTGCTGGAAAAAATAATTCGGCTGAGCACGGTAGTTAGTAATACGTATAATAAATGTATGGGGTTTTGAGGGCCCAAAACCACGATATGATTACGTGGCACGCCTTGTAGTCGAGGGCTCCGGCGTAATTTTGACCTCCTGGGGTTCTTCAAAGTGCACTAAATCTAAGTACACTGGTGTATTTTGCACTTCGACGCCCCCTCCCCCCTCCTTCGGAAATATGGGCCAGGCCGGGAACCGATCTCGCGACCTCGAGGTACGCAAGCCAACATCGTAGCCGCTAAGCTACTACGGCGGGTCAAGCTGGTCATACGTACGCCAGCGATACGTTGTTCACAATGTATTTGTTGAAGCCAGATTATTACACGTTACTACAAATTACAATTGCAACTGCTTCACTCTAAATAGCAACCAGTTACCATGACAATTACATCCTCATGAAATGTAATAAAAATTACTCCAGAGTAATAGATTACTTCCCACGTTACTAGTCCGCCGCGGTGGTGCAGTATGTATGGTGCTTGACTGCGGGCTGGAAAGACGTGGGTTCGATTCCGGTCGCATTTTCGATGGAGGCGAAAATGGTTAGGCCCGTGTGCTGTGCGTTATCAGTGCACGTTAATGAGTCCCAGCTTGCCAAAATTTCCGAAGCACGCCACTACGGCGTGCCTCTTATATAGGCTTTGCCACTTAACAGCTCCATCAATTATTAATTATTCTTCCATTACATTTAATACAACTTCTTCTATTACGGTCACATGTATACAAATACCACTTCGCATAAATAGCGATGCCGCCGGTAAATCGAGTCAGAAAAATCGGTACTTGCACGGACGTAGTTGAAATTTTTGTCCAAGATTATTTTAGTCCCTACAGTCTCAACTTTAAGAGCTCAGCTTGAAATATTACAAGAACATTTGAGGTATGTACTTATAGGGACCAATTTTTCCAATGGGTTCATCGGCGGCCTTGCTATTTATGCCATGATGAATCTGAAATAGGGGCTCCGCTTCTATGCACAGCATGTCGTTGGTCTTCTATACCTTGTCCCGTTTCATCAGAAGTCGCTTCTCAAAGTTTGCGACTGTCATTTTGCCGCGTTTCCTTGTAAAGACGTCCGCTGCTGCGCTGAATACCCTCTCCACGGGCACACTCCAGGGAAGTGCCGTATTGTACCATACGAACACTTCCCGCCGCACTTAATGATTGTGTATCTCTTCGATGCATGTCTCCAAGTCGTTCAGGAAAGACGTGTTAAACTGTCGCTGGCACTTAAAGACGGGGTCCTACAGGAAGCGAAAAGCTGAAGAAATTAGCCTTGGGTGAATCCTTGGTAACTTCTGAGGAAACAGCGGCGGTCTCTGTGCTACCATAGCATTACCAGTTCAGCTGGTCAATTAAAAGTCGCTAGAATTCTTCGTGCCGATCGTGATTAACTCTAATTTCGCAGTTGCTTGCAGGAACAAAAAATTGGATCATAAGGATCTTTACTCCATGCAGATGGTAACTGAAGCGCTATAAAATCAGAGTAAAATGCAATCGATTAAAAGTATTACACTACTTGTAATTCGTTACGTAGAAGTTTGGTCAAAGCTCAATGTACGCATGAGGAAAGGGACAAATAAATTGAAGTGGAGAAAAGATAATATTGAAATACCTGCGCATTACGCAGTACATCTGCAGAAACAATCTCATATATGTTATTGTAACTTGTGAAAACTTACTCGCCGGTGCATGTCTTCTTCTTGTTTTTTCGACGTCATATGCGCAACTGTCCTCTTGGGGAACTTATCACATAGAGAAATGTACATCAAAGCAAGAAGAGGGAAGCGTCTAGCGGCTGTTATTTCTTAGAGACTCCAACAAGATCTATCACTTATGAACGAACAAAGGCGATCATGTGACACTTTTATGTAGTAAAGTTCGTGGAATTACGTTAAAACCAATCGAACGTCAAATGCTCTTAAATTTCATTGAAAACGCTGAATGTTCGCGGACACTACTATAAAGAAAAGTTTTTAGCGCTCAGAAAGATAACAAAAACGCTAATTATCACCGTCTTGTAAAACGAAATTGCCAGTGAAGCGAGTATTGCTGTATATTGTTATCTCGAGCTTAAATATTTTTGTTGCACCTGGTACTAACATTAAAAACTGCAGGTGCAGACAGTTATTTGAACACTTGTTTTTGCAATCCCTCCCATTCAACATTACTAAGACTCAGTTGACCCTATGCGCGAGACAAATTGTCACTTTGGGAACAACTACATATGATGACACTTTGGAACTCGCACCGAAAACGCAAGGAGGGTGTGCTTATTTTTCTAGCTACATTTTTGCATGTTGGACTATGTGCAGTCACTATTTCCCTTTTTTCCCCAGGTGTGTCAAATCTCGCACTGCTCCTGGCACAGTTCCCAGGAAGTCACCACTGTCCTCAGGTTCAACCTCCACTGCCCGGTCAATGTGAAGGAAAGCCCAACAATGTCACTTGCGAAGACCTCAAATGCCAGGAAGTCGGTGCCATCTGCTGCAAACTGGCTTGCGGAGAGCCGCTGTGCGTCGTTGTAAGACCATAGACAAAATGGCATACCGACCGACTGTTCGTGGCACGAGTGCAGCTTTGTTTGTGCTTCTGCCTGAATACACGCGAAATAATTTTATTTGTTTTTTACAGATCATATAAATATATAAGAAGAGGTTATAGTATTGAGGACAAGAAAAAGAATAAGATAAAACTGGTATTCAATGTCATAATCTTGTTTACGGAATGAGCGCACGTACCACATCCCCGCTGGTTATGACACTGTATCCGCGATCCATTCGAGCGATTTGACATAACAGTTGGTCGCTCATCAAACGCTGCTTTGTCAAACCAGATCAGCGGTAAAAAAAAAAAAATCGCGGATGAACACGCTGGTGTGAACTGTCACTACAAGTGGCACAACGCCGACTCGAAGAGACTGTCAGCATTATGAGAACAAGCCTAGCGTTTAGACGTGGTGACTGGCACGAAGAAATTCCTGAAGAAAACAAGTGTATAAACGCACTTTCTTGCAAGTGGGGCATTCCTAAAGGCGTTCCATTCGAGATTATTCGACATCATGCGACATCATTCGCGGCGAGCGCACCTGCGCCGGCAGTTACTACGCAAACGCCGTAAAATCTGCAGCCAGTGGGCGAGGACTGTGAAAGCGCCGACAGCTAGCCGCTTTGCTCGAATGCGAGAAGTACAAGACTACATTTCACGTCCCCCCCCCCCCCTCCCCCTCGCTTCTTGTTAACAGGGAACTCTGGCGGTTTTTTAAGCATATTCTGATATCGCTGTTTCTCACTGGCACTGATAGATCCTGTAGCAGGCATGCAGAGTGGTTCAGTTCGCTTAGAAACTCACCAGTAATTTTAAATAAGCAGATTAATAATGTGTTCAACCGGAACCGAAATGGGTAGACGCTTCGTGCAGCGTTTGCGATGACGTCGCATCCTTCCTGTCATCAGAAATACGAAGCTGGTGCCAGAAAAATGAAAGTGGTGATGTCATCCGACGAGATATTGAGTTGTACCAGCTTTTCTGAACTTGACAGCGACTATACGAGCGCTGAAGTTTTGCGTTTTGCTCTTGGCCACCCACCTGATCGGGTAGGCAGCGTTGAAGGTGATGACGTCAAAAACACGGGATGATCCGCATGTGAATCCACTAAATATTTTAAAATTTATTTCTGGAAAACTAAATGACTTGCAGCTGTCTGGCTCAGCATATGTTATTACAGTACCGGGGAGAACATATATTTACATTTATTTGATATCAACGGGCCCTGCAAAATCGTCGGAATTGCGCTTCAAACCCGTCCTGTGCTAGATAAAAAGATACTCAAATGTAAAGAAACTGAGAGCACTGCTGTGTGCAATTCTGCACGTACATGCCGGTAAGTTTTGTCAGGGCTGCTACGATCAGTAGCCACTCAAGCGAAGTATTTTAGACACAAACGACGACCTTTGTTTTACAATCTGCCTAGTATTTACATTAGCGGGTAGAACATACACCCACGCTCTGAGAAGCTGGCACGAGTCACAGACGTGAAGGACAGGCGTATGCTACAGTTAACAGGGTGGAACCGATATTTTTCTAACGTTGCAACCGACTGAATTGAAAATAATTCTGCGTGATGCGGTCGGATGTGGAGCGAGATTTTACGTGCGAGCTTGAGGAATTACGCAGGTAATTAGTGAGTTGGACAATTATTTTCATCAATTTGGTAATTAATACAAGCCGAAAAATTCACCGGTTTACTCTGAGTTGTCATTGGTATATCTCTCTGTCACATGCTAAAATTAGTTTGATGCGAGTTAGTCGGCGGCCTACACCATACAAGCTTTGTATAGCCTTGCACTCTAAAGGAGGCATATACTGAACTTAGGCAAGTTCCGGGAAAGTTTACTGCGTCGCAGCGGCGAAAAATACGAGAACTTACGTTGAAAACCACGATGTCAGACTGACGAATATGCTGTTGTTCAGTACGACATCCAAGCTTAAGCAATTGAAGTTCCCTCTTCGACTTTTTTTAAATGCGAAGCATATCTTAGCGAACTTCGGCGACTTTGAGCGTATCTATCTATCTATCTATCTATCTATCTATCTATCTATCTATCTATCTATCTATCTATCTATCTATCTATCTATCTATCTATCTATCTATCTATCTATCTATCTATCTATCTATCTATCTATCTACGACTATGTGCTCTCCTGGCCGTTTCGTTAATGGGATGTATACGAAAATTGGTATGCCTGTACATGATTGCATGACGAACATAAGTGACAGGTCATAACATGAAAATCATGACATGCATGTCATGAGCGGCATGATTTACGTGCCACTGTCTTTGTGCTCTTGCGGCCGTTTCGTTAACTTCATATGTACCAAAATTGGTATAGCGAGACAACGCAAATCCATTTTACGTTCCTGATGCGTGCTTCGCATTTCTTTGATTCCCACTGCACGTGGGATCTGCCATTTCTTTTTAGTAATAAACTTTAACTCATAACCAAATTATTGAAAATGTTATTTCGGACTCACGCAGCCAGAATATATGTGCGGTGGTTAGCATAATAAATGATAATATGTAACCGGTCTGAAATGACTTCAACGTTACTTTTCGAGCCGCTATAAACATAATGTGCCTGTGGCACGTGTTTTACGAGGTACTGGCGCAGGTACGTTTCTCTTTTTCTAAACCTTTCTCAGAGGAAAAAACAAACGACAACTGGCAAAGGACGCTAAATGGATTATTGATGTGTACGCGAGAGTACCGACACTTCTTGTAATGTGACACAAATTCAGTTAGGAAGATGCAAGACGATTTGGCATTCAACACGGGCAAGCGAACCGTGCTGTTGAAGCAGGTCAAAAGCGCCCTGTATCTTTACGGCAACGCTCTTTGCGCCATCCCGCGCGCACTCGAACACACTCACCTGCCAGTGTTCGTTGCTTCGCCGCAAGACGGCGCAGATGGGAGCACTTTTGAGAGCGCGCGCATCTCGAAACCCAAACAAAAGTGCTTCGTGAAATGACTCGGGTGCTTGATTAGTAAGCTATGCATATACTTGAATCTGTGCGGTATAGATTGCGAAGCGAGAACCAATAGAGCCGCAGAACCACAGGAAACGTTGTACCTAAAGAACTAGATGTTACGCCAGTGAATTTGTTCGTTGGTTACACTGGCGAAATCTCTTCTGTTCGGAAGGACTTTCTGCGACGTTTCAGGAAGTGGGGCACTTTTCTACTAGATTTTTATAGCTCAGCACACTCCGTCTGCGCCGCACTCTTCGATTTTATTTCGTGCAAGGGGAGATCGGAACAAGCTGAGGCCTTTTTTTTTTTTACACGCTATTTTAAATGTGCAAGTATCGTGAGAGTCCCGGTAGTAGATGACATAGCGCAGCGATCTTTCAATGACGGTGCTCAGACGTAAATAATACATCCAGCTTTGTATGCGCAGTGGCGACGACCAAGGCGACTGCGCACGCAAATGTCTGCGTAGGCAATTTTAAAACTGTCTATGGTTCTTGCTCCTTGTATCTATTCGTCACTCTTAAAGAATAGGGCTATTACAAAAACAGAATAATTAATCTAGTCCAACAACAACAACAACAACAACAACAACAACAACAACAACAACAACAACAACAACAACAACAACAACAACAACAACAACAACAACAACAACAACAACAACACACTTATTCGACACGTAACTCTGAAATCCGGAAAGTTACAGATGTCGCACCATCTATTGTACACAGATGCTATCGTACATACTCCCAAGTGTATTAAAGCACGTTAAAGCGGAAAGTTGGGCAAGCTGGTATGAATTCATGATGAAAAACAGCGCAGAAAGGCTGTTCAAGCTGTCACACGTCTTCTTTCCCTGTTTTCATCATGTATAAACGAAGCAACATTGAGGAAATTAATGACATTAATATCCATGTATTTCAACTCGGTAACTTGCGTTACCGCAAGTACCCAGTGTACGTGCTGGCTTGCGTGCAAACCATATCTCTGCGCCATTGCTACTCCTGTCATGCTCTGCCATACTCGTAGAAAGCCTCTGTGTACAATATCGAAAAAAAAAAACCAAAATCAAGAAGCAGGAGAGCAGATAGCCACACAGAAGTGACCATAACATAAAAAACTTACGTTTAACATCGAACCCCCTCGCCCCTCAAAAAAAGATCGTACAGAACATGCGCAAAACATATCTAATCTAGCCATAGTGCTCACGCTATCTACACAAGACGCCGTACCGTTCAAGAAATTAATAATCGTTCTTGATCAAAAGCACCGAAAGAGCGCCAACAGAATTTTCAGGGCTAAGTTTCCAGTTGTGATGCGCTTCAAGAGTTTTCCCTTGAAGCTGAGTCTTCGCCCTTCCCACCAATGACACGTTGCTGAATATTGAAGTGCAACCGCACTGCACGAAATGTAGAGGAGTGTTGTCGCCAGTGCCTCTGGGTAGAAGCTTGACATATGTTGTCGAACTCGATTGTTAAAACAGCGAGTCTTTCGTCTAATGTGAAAGGGGCCGCTTAACTCGCCTCCTTACAATCCTTGCGAATGTGTCGTGTGCTCGGCACAACTCATGTCTGGAAATGAGAAAAGGAATGAGAAACGACAACTCGTGAACTTACGAGTGTAGTTCTCACTAGTGCTGCCTCAGTGTTTCAACTTAGCGCATTCAAGTCAATAGTACTTTTCGACGTGTCAAAGACACATTTTACTGTGCCGAACTGGTTTGGTGTGGAGATGTTCACGAACCGTCGCACTTTAATTTCTGCAAACTGCAATGAAAGTGGCGCAAAATTGAGTGTGTTGAACCTTAACATGAACCGAAACCAATTTTATCACGTTCAGGCACAGTGTTCTAAACGCACATCAGCGCACATTCGAATAAATGACTGTGTGAAGCAGTCTTCAAAGCGATAAACGCGAACGCTGCTGGGAGTGCCAGAGGACAGAAATCCGCTGGAAGCTATACGCTGTACCACCTTCGGCCGATGCACCCATGCGTTACGTTGCGCGCATGTAGTATGCAGCGATGAACAAAAGGGCACGTGGCAGCGCTCTGGAAAGCCAGTGCGGCGGCGCATCGAGTCAAACTTTCGCATGGGCTGTGAAGCCTGTAGAGGTGGCTTTGCATCAACTGCTACATGTGCGCCAAAGCTGCATGCCCTGAATCGAACTGAGCTCGCTGCATTGTTCCACGAGCAAAGTCGCCGCTACGAAGCCAGGAACAGCTGGCGGATACTTGGAACTATACGCAGCAGACATTCACAAGAGGGAATGCGTAGGATGGGCGCGAATGCTGACGGATGTCCCATCCTGAGGCAACCGAACTGATTTGGTGCGTGCGAACTGCACTCTTTTCGAGGCATGTGATTAGACGGTTTTTCGGAGACATCTGGAGGTATATAGCGAGGGAGGCAAAATATTTTTTTCCGTTACCGGAAAAGTTGACCGACGTCTGCGTAGTTAATTACGGATCAAGTCATTGAAATAGCACTTTTGCATGCTTTACACAAAAACAAGGCTCACACTCTCTAGGCAGTGATGCGCCATTGAATCGAAGCGCTTGTGTACTGAGCGCCTGCTTAGGGAACTTAAAACCAGCAGCGGATGACACGAGGCCACAGCCTTCCGCTACATAGCTGCGCGTACGCTTGTACAAATTATAATCAGTAGTTGGCACACATCCTACCTTACCGCCCAAGGATTACGTGAGGATATCACCGCGGGACGACTGGAGGCATTAGGTATGTAGAACGCGTACGGATATCACCGCAACGGGCACGGCTCCGCTTGTGGCGTTGTGGCGATATTCGTGAAAAGGCGTTGTTTACCACATTCATTTAACATGTGGGAATGTTTACATTGGGCAGACAGGGAGGGGCATTAATGTACGAATGCAGGAACACAGTGCGCCAGTAAGAAGTAAGAACGGTGGCCATCTTGACTTCCACTGTAGAAGCCATGGTTGCGAAGCGCAATTCAAAAGAGCGGCAATTTTGGCCAAATCGACTGATTGATTTGTGGGGTTTAACGTCCCAAAACCAGCTCTGATTATGAGAGACGCCGTAGTGGAGGTCTCCGGAAATTTAGACCACCTGGGGTTCTTTAACGTGCACTGACGTCGAAAGCACACGGGCCTCAACATTTCGCCTCCATCGAAATGCAGCCGCCGCGGCCGGGATTCAATCCCGCGACCTTCGGATCTGCAGCCGAGTGCCATAACCACTAGACCACCGTGGCGGGGCAATTTTGGCCAAATCAAAAGACAAGACTGAAAGGGAAATCATAATGGCCTTTTTCATAAGGGAGTATAAAGACAAGTGCGTTCGCACACCTTCCATTTCACTTCCATCCAGGGAAGTTGAATTACTTGAAGGCTACGGTTAACTTGTTGGTTTTATCATCTGTTTGATGGCCGTTCTTCATTGTTCATTCTTGTTTTACATTAGCCAATCTTTGTTGCGCAATAAATGGTTCGGTGTATACTCTTAGCACGGTAACCTTTAGTTTATTTTATAGGTACACAAAAATGTGAAAATATGCTCCTTCACTAAATGTTAAAGCACTTTAACTCTTAGTAAAGGAGCATATTTTCACGTTTTTGTGTACCTTTAAAATAAACTAAAGGTTACCGTGCTAAGAGTGCATGATCATTTTGCATTACTTGTGGTTTTACGCCCCTTTTCATGATTCGTCACTTTCATTGGTATTATTCGTGGTTGGCTTCGCTCTTTGCGGTGCTGTAATTTCATGTTATATCTTTGCTGTGGCTTTATACAGGCCCCGAGCCATTCTTTACTTTTGTTGCTGTTGTATACCTCTGTTACAACGATCATTTCTCTAGTTCCCACAATATGAAATTGTAGATTCTTTTGGTGGCGCCACCTTTTATCTTCTGAGAGATGGAAGTCTGATAGACTTTGGCTTGTCATACTTATTGTTTTTCGTACTAGTAGAATAGGCCTGTTTTGCTATAGTCACAGTATGATGGTTCCCTTTTGGTATACGCGAGTATCTTTTACCGTTTTTTTTTTTTCTGTGATGTCAGCACTTGAGATTAGCGCTGTGAATGAAGTTTTGCGCACTTGGGCAGCCGATGTGTGGGCCTACATATAGGCTTGTTGGTCTCATGAAATAAACAGCTGGAAGTCTGCGCTCTTTCCTGTCTCTGTTCCTTGCTTCCTTTCTACTCGCGCAGTATGATACTCGCTCGAAATGAACCACCTACCCTGCAAGAAGGTTTTATGACATTAATCCTCGTCATGCAATAACTAGTGCTATCTATGCCTGCTGATGTGCACCACGGCAGGACAATAGAGGCGCGCGTCCGGCCGTATGCTTCCATGCGCGGCCACGATGGCAACACCAGGCCCGGGAAGGCTCTACGTTTCAGCGATCGCCGCAGATGGCGTAAAAATCAACCGCGGTGCGTTCCATCGAGTTGCGCGCAAAGTGTAGCTACTGACTCCTCTTTTAGCGGTCGGATACTTTAGTTTGCATTTTCTCTGCTAGGGGCGCTCAACGTGAGCAAAAAATTGATATAAAAACGTATTGAAAGTATTTGACAAGCTTGGTTACAGTGTCGTTTTTCATAAACTAAGTAAAGATGTGTTTTTCTTGGACCTTAAGCGTAACGTACGTGCTTGAGTCTAAGTTTTGAGATTACACAGACGTGCGATGAGCAGCAGCCCATTGGTATCGATTGAGTCAGATTGAGTTTAGGCCGCTTGTTTGATTCAAATTGTACCGCGGTCATTTCCTTCGACCACGCACGTTCGCTTTACGTTACCTTGTTTAGATAGCCGCTGCCACACAGCGAGCGTGTCTAACAACGGTGAATTTTACCAGCTGCGACAGTTCACTGGCATAACGGTTGCATAGCTTTCGCGTGAAAAATTGATTGCCAGAACTGAGCACAGTGCCGGAAGACAACCTAGGAAAACGGATTGATCTTGCACCATGTGGCCATAAGCACCGGTGAGTAAAAATGCGCTGCTGTGCATCTTCAACACTGATTATTGTTAAACCTGCGTCACACGCGCACATTTGATCACCATCAGGGCGGATTTCGATTACGCTCGATGGTGCTCAGCTGCGGCTATATGGTTATTCTTGAGCGTGATCAGGCCCGATAGGAATCGTGTGATGATCGCGATCTGGAAGCCATATCACGATTTGGCTAATGTCAGCGCCAAACTCGATCCAGATCAGTCCTGGTCTCGATCAAAAGTGCCCGTGTAACACCGCTATTGCTTGCAAAACGGCTAAAGAACACATTTCATGAAGTGTTATTATTTGTGCAGCTAATCAGAAGCACGGCTTCTGCGTGCCAATGATGTTGTATAAGAATATTTATTTAAGTATCTCACAAATGTATAAATATCTTTACCGTGAAACATCTGTCACGGACCGCAGCATAAGCTTTGCCTCCCTCTGTCAAGTGAGTTATAGCAGGAAATGCACATAAATCCATGGTATGTTAGAGGCAAATGTACATAAGAGTATGGAGAAGGAATTCTATATTTCAATATACAAAATAGGTTCATAAGCGTTAATAGTGCATGTTTATGCAGTGGGACAATGTAATTGCTTACTAAAGAAACAAATGTCCCTTGAGTGAGGCTTGGCTAAGCGCATCACTGAAATAGATGCTCAAATAAATCTTACATGCATGCTATTCATGTTTGCAGCATTGTTGCATGCATTGTTAGACATAAATTACAAAGTTATCCATGCTTCTACCATGGTAACAGTGGCTCTTTCTTTTTTTGTTTATCAACCACAGCCTCCAAGAAACTGGGCATATCTACACACACTTAGCTGCTGTAATCTCTGAACCTACCTCAAGTCAGCAGAGATTGTGTTGCCAATGGAAGTAACCTCAGGGACCGAAAATCCTCACACGGTATGTTTGTGGACATTTAATTTATGGTTATGCTTCGCTTATTTATTAGACCGAGATTTGGCTCACCATTTCTTTTTTATGGCTTCCTGATGACCTCGTTTATTTTTTCTATTCAGGACAATGGACAACAAAAGGATTGTTAGTTTTCAAGCCGCCCTTACCAAGGCGCGAGAAGCTCAAAAGTCGCCATAGCGAAGAGAGGTTTTCCTGAACTCCATCCGTCACCAAAAACAGTTTACAAGCTCAACATGTGAAAGGAATGGGAACTGTACACCAAAATGCAGCAGTAGTATGTGGTATGTTAAACCAGTGCAAAACTGGCTGCACAAATGATTTTTGATGCAAGAAGTAACCAGCGCAAGGGAAATGTGCCGGCTTAGGATTCCTTGGATAGTGACTGTTGCATGGTATCCTTCTGTAAGTGTGCGTCCACATTTGTATAGAGGATTGCATATAACATGGTGCAAAACAAGCCAGCAGTAGCGTGTCTGAGCGCAGCATTTCTTCATTGCACTGAGTGTAGATTGTTGTAAATGTGAACATTATTTTGCACAGCAATGCCAAGGAATGATACCGTAAGGCATAATGCTGTCTCCTCGTAAGCTACATTGCGAAAGTTTTTGAAAGTGAAAAATGTGTACAGGCACTTGACCCTTTGTTAAAAGACATGCTATGTAGTGGTCACCTGGAGAATAACAGCCATGACTCTACTCCCAAGTACAGTTTGATTATTAGGGCAGAAGGAAAGCTGCACATAAAATTTTAGGTAGTATTTTGTTATACAGGCTGTGTAATTTGTCATGCATTTACAAAGGTCATTCCTAGTTGCAGTGAATGAATTCTTCTGGTCTGTTAAAGGGCTTATATGAGGACAGACATTCCATCCACAAAGCACTGTTGCATGTGTGCAAGCAACTTGTTTTTTGTGTAAGGTTTAGTCACAGGAATACGGCAAATAATAAAATCAGGTCCAGACAAGAGACCTAAAGTACGACATCAAGTTTTAAAAAGTAAGTTTATACAGTACACAGAAGAGGTAACTCAGATCTCGTTAGAGCTGTTTGGCTAGTATTTGCTTGTATTTTATATTTGAAAGTGAAAGTGTACTGAGTGCTATTTCTTTGAACTACTATGCAGCTCAAAAAGGCCCGTTTTGAGCAGAGATTTCCCTATAGACCCCCTAGAGAAGGTGTTCACACCTCGTCTTTCTAACCAAACCCCCTTAATTTCTGAATGTTTGTAACAAGTTCAAAATATCTGGTGCTCCACACCTCCCACTGATGTCTAGACCCAACTCCTAATTTCAGTTACTGGGGAAACCTCTGGTTTTGTGTGACACCCATGCTAAGAGTGAGGCACAGCTAAAGGGTAGTGAAGAATAAAACTGTAAATCTAGCAGCCACTCTGACGATTATACACTCACAGAACCAGGAAAGATTGACTCATTTACTTATCAGTTGATCAGCAATGGACAGGCAAGGGTATAGCTTGATCTTTGGAAACTGTCTTCTGTAACGGCCTTGAGAAATATGTGTGCCAGTTGAAATGTTTGCTTCGGACTGAGGCTTTCGTTGCTAGCCAGCTGTCACTTGATTGAAGTGTTTATACCACAGCAAACCCTTCACCTCTTTCGAATACATAAACCAAATTAATCTTTCAACGGGATAACGTAAAGTAAATTTTGCTTTACAAGTGCTATATAATATACGAGTTGAGAACCACTGGAAGATGAGCTAGTTAGTAGCAGTTTTGTTGTAACAAAACAGTTCAGACAGGGACGCAGGAGAAGGGAAACTGAACGCAATATCAAGATCACAGAGTATGTACACAAAAATAGTGGTTTATTATCACTTTTTAAATTTTTTTTCAAAGCCATGTGCCCCTCGCCAAGTGTTGTCAAAATAGTGTATCAGGATAATCTGCTGACACTACACCTTTGGCGAAATTTTGATGCTGCCTGTTTAATAACGCCAAAGTCGATAAACACAGACGTGTAGAGTGAGACGGGCGACAGCGTGCCCAAATACAGTATGTAAACAGTGCTATGCGACTGAAACGTGATACTCGAATCGCGCGATGGCCGGCGCATTCCGTGCTATTGGAGCGCGTTTGATAATGACATAGGAACCGAAGTGAATCACAATGCTTCAGAAAGCCTACTGTTTTCATTGAGTACACGAACGAATCAGCTCGATGGCCTCAGAGCAAAGCGACGACGCAGAAAGCATCGTCAGCCGCGCGCTTCGAGTACTGCGTTTCAAGGGCAGCCCAGCGTAAACATGGTTGTCTGAAACATCGCTCTGCTTACGAACAGAATGAGATAAATTTCAGCTTGTAATTTTATTAAACAGACGGCTATTTATGTTGCCTGTACGTTAAAATCTGTCACCGACAGCATTGCTTGCTTATATGTATGCTGCATCCATCACGATTGCCAATAAAGGACGTAAGGTTACTTGCTTGGTGCGTTTATTGCCAGTTGAGGCCTCTAGGTCACCTGGCGACATAGCAGAAATATTTGTACTCGTATTAGAGTGCTGTACCCGAGGATAACGCCTCGAGACAGCAGTAACCGCACGCCCAGGACCAGCGAGCGAGCAGCGCGACCAGCCACACGCAGCAGCAACGCAACCGCCATATTGTATTACGTGGTGATGATGATAGCTTGCGCAGCGCCATCTCTCGGTCGTATACTTTAGTTTACGACGCCACCGCTACCCTTATTTTAGTTGCACTGTCAAAAGTACAGTTTCCCTTCTCTACGTTGGTCATAGTATAGGTGTTCTGTGGCAACACTGCGTTTCACGGAGGGCGTCCATGCGCTCGCGCGTTCATGCTAAATGTGCTCATCAGTTGACTAGTTGCTTACCTGAGATGAACTGAAGACAGCAGACACGAACGTTGCCGAGGTTCTTTAAGTCCTTCTGACTTATGCATGCAATCCCCAGGCATGGATGCTCTCCCCACGGCATTCTTGCACGTTCACGTTTACCTGGTGTGATCTTTGGTAATAAGCCTGAATAATCGCAGTGTGACTTGTTGGCAGGGTCATTTATTCTGCGGCAACCAAAAATTGGCGCAGGTCGGCTGGACATAAACAGAGGTAAGTGTCTCTTATCAACAACAACGCAGCAGCGCGGACAGCGCCACAGGTATACCGAGCAACGACGGTCGCACTCGCGAAACGGGCAGCGAGTAACGCACATAAAAACCATAAGTCTGGCCCATTCCGGTGAACGTTTATCAGCAGCGTGCCTCGGTATTCCTCAGCGTGCCGCGGCACGAATGCGATCACGAAATCGTCCGTCGCTTCGTCATTCAGCTCCCTAGCTAGTCACCTGTTCTCCCTATGTCCAGCAGATTTATCCGAACGTCATGCTTGATGTGACCACTTGAAAGCGGTAAGTTGAGGTATTTTTGCTACGATTTGTGTCATATAGAAGCAATAAGCTTATACCGCAGCCTTATGCGGGAACTCACAGTTAAATGGCGCTAGAAAATTAAGACGAAACGCAAGAAAGGACGCGAAGACTTCTTCCTTGTGTTTCGTCTTGATATTGGGGCGCCGCTTCGCTATGAAGTTCCCGCAACTAGCCCAATTGTCAGTGCTGCTTGTACACTGACTTAGTGTGAATTTATTGTCTGCATTAGTTCGGGTCAAAGGAAATGCTGATTGCTCACTTGCCCTTGTTCTTAAGCCCGGGCCGTAAGGGGAGCAGCACGAAACCAAGATGCTTACCAGTGACACACACACACACACACACACACACACACACACACACACACACACACACACACACACACACACACACACACACACACACACACACACACACGACAGAGAGAGAGAGAGAGAGAAAGTGCAAAAGGATCAGGCATTCACTTTAACAACACGCATACCGTCTTTCTGTAGTCTGTTTTCTCGCCGAAATTCTGCTTTGTTTTCAACCCTTAGCGGCCAATGCTGCTCATGGCGCTCATTAAGCCAATACTCTGCGTACTTATCGAGACATCAGACAATTTCTTCGTATTGCGTGAAGAAAGATTTACGTCAGGGCTGTCGCAGCGCGTCGATTTGAATTTTATTCGATTACGCATGTCGCGCTATACGTGCCACGGCGAAAAAAAGGAAAGAAAAACTTTCAACATTAGGCTTGTTCATTTCCTAACACGTTTTCTCTTACCTGGTGCAAGGCTCAGTGGTCAGTATACGCCATGCGCAGCGCCTATAGGGGCGCCACTGAAAGCCGCGTAGCGGCGGCCGTTGGAACCGGTGGTGGGTCGCGTAGCAGACGCCTCATTTCACTGCAAGCATCGCGTAAGTGCGCGCGTGCGATTTGCCACTTGTGCGCGTCCCAGATAATTACTTTTGCGGCTATAGTGTGTGCAAAGGAGCTGCACATCGCTGTCGCACCGGCGCATGGATTTCATGGGTGCGGCCACGCGAAGGGTCAGCGTTGGTAAAACTGAAACCAGCACGATAAACTTGTGAATATATTGTTTTGTTTTGTGGGGTTTAACGTCCCAAAACCAGCTCTGATTATGAGAGACGCCGTAGTGGAGGGCGCCGGAAATTTCGACCACCTGGGGTTCTCTTACGTGCACTGACATCGCACAGTGCACCTCAACATTTCGCCTCCATCGAAATGCAGCCGCCGCGGCCGGCATTCGATCCCGCGACCCTCGGATCAGCAGCCGAGTACCATAGCCACTAGACCACCGTGGCGGGGCTTGTGAATATATATCTCGGCAGCTTGCGCTAGTGGCGCGAGACTGAGTCACTGCGGAGCTGGTGGTCACCTAGCTTGTCGTAGCAGCTTGGCTACGTATTTGCTAGGTTTTTTGCAGCTATTACCAAGTGTTTCAAAATGGCGTTACATTCTACGCGATCGTCAAAGTCTTAAATGTGCATAGGTGCCATGTTTTACAGCTAATATGCAACTTGAGGCGAGCGCACAGCGAACATTCTCCACCGGTGATCGCATTCCAGTGCCATCGATAGGTAGAATGCAGCCGATTTCGTGCAGCACACGTGTGATTCCACGGCGCTTTTGTAAAGGAGCCGTCACCTGCCCCACATTCTCTGACATTGCGCTTCGCGCCATTCGTTTTTCAAGAGAGCCTAGGCATCGCGTCTTATCAGTACTAACAACCTGTGCATTGTAGCGTCTACAATGCAGGCGAGGCGACCAAGTGTAAACGGAGTAGGGTTCGCTGAAGACGTAGCGACATAAATGGAGAAATAAAACACGGTAATCGTTCTAACACTGCTGTTAACAAGAAAAGAGAAATAGCGGGCGCGAAAGAAGACTAAGTAGGATCGCGAGCGCGTGATGTTCTGGGTTTTTCTCTTTATAAAAAAAAAAAAACGGCATCGTAGGGTCTCGCTGCTCGGCGCTCTTCAGGCGTATTGTCTTCCGCCGCACTTCGAAGCCTGGCTTATTCTTCATCGAAGTCCTCGGACTTTACACTCCTGTAAACAGCGCGATTGCTTGCCTTCTGCGTCGTACAGCCGCAATCCACTGCCGCCGTCGCTCTCGCTCATGAAATAGCACCGGAAATCTCTATAAGTGCGTTCGTGGCGATTTCTTGTGTGTGTCTGAGTCGCCGACAACGCAGCTGTTATTTTTCGGCATCTATGAAGCCCGACAGAGTCGTTAAATCACGATGAAAACACATCCATCCGCGCACACGCGTACACGCTCGCGGGAACACTGCTCGCTCGAACCCACCAACGCTTCCGAGCCGTGGCGGCAGATGGCGTCGTCGGCGCTTTGCGCATCGCCTATACAGTAGCCTCAATCACACGAGGTGCAGAACTGAATGTTTAGGGTAACAGTCGCTGTGCAATCGGAGGCGAAACGGGGAGGAAACCCATAATAATCACGCAAGAATCAACTAGCTTCATCTCTTCATAGGGACTGCGTCACCTGCTTTACAAAACGATAGAAACACTCTTTAGCTTCTGTTCACTCTGATTATGGACATCTGGCGCTATCTTTAATGCTGACGATGCATTACTACTTTAAAATTAATGACACCCAATCGCACTCATAAAAACCCATCGGAGGTCATGAAGGCGCAATTTACTCGCCATGCGCCTACTATACGCGATATCCGAATATGGCAGGGGTGAATTTCGATGCTGCACCCGTACGATTATTCAAATTTGAGTGAAATCACAATTTCTGTGGGGATTTCTTTGGTTTCAATGACGGCTGAAGACAGCCAATCCGTCTCCACAATTTTGATGTATTCTTGCAGATTTGCAGGCCTTCTTCTTGCTGCCTTCGAGAACGATGAATTTACATCTTGAGTGGCTTATCAATTGATGGTAACTCGTTCTTAAGAAGGCGTACAAATCATTCTCATGACAAGTCTTGGCAAGCTTTATCTGAATTCCTTTACTTTAGCATGTAAGCATGCTCGCCTTGATCGCAATTTGCGGTTGCTTTATCAGCGAAACACGATGATTTAAGAATTTCACCACGCTGTGTACTACAGATGCGTTTATCTTCACTTGAAATGTTAGGCTCATGTACACTGAGAAATAGGGAATATATTTTTCTGGTATTGTTTATCTGAGAAATCAGAAAACAAACAGCGTATTCCTTTATTTAAGATAGAAGATGTTTCAAAGTCAGCGTGCTTCTTCCACCAGAGATAAGCGTTATTGCCGAGAAAGGAACACTTTCATACTATGCCCGTTCAAAGATTAGATGTAGCAGGACATCGGCGAATGCACCGACATATAGCGTGTTTTCCAAAGAAGGGGGGTCTTCGAATCATGAAAAATGGGCGATTCGATACAAAATAATCATCTTTGATCGAAAGTAAATTGTTAGAACGGCTCTTAATCGACACTCTTTGGAATGTGCAGAAGGTAGAATCAGCCGGTACTCGAACCATAACCATTCCGCAGAAACTACGAACTCAAAATGATCGGTAAGGTGCATTTCTCTTCTACTTGATATCTCCCCCAACTGCAGTTTTCCGCAATAGGGATGTTTGTCGAGTTCGTGGAACTCAAAGTTTAACACTGCATTGTGACTCTCAGAACAGGTAGGAGACGCAGGTTTCATAGTTGTTGTTGTTTTGTGGGGTTTTACGTCCCAAAACCAGTTCTGATTATGAGAGACGCCGTAGTGGAGGGCTCCGGAAATTTCGACCACCTGGGGTTCTTTAACGCGCACTGACATCGCACAGCACACGGGCCTCAACATTTGGCCTCCATCGAAATGCAGCCACCGCGGCCGGGATTCGATCCCGCGATCCTCGGATCAGCAGCCGAGTACCTTTGCCACTAGACCACCGTGGCGGGGCAGGTTTCCTAGTACATGAATATGTTAAATAATCATTACCTCGCATTGCATCAGTACATAAACTTATTAGTAGAATGTTGGAAGCTGTTGCGTGAAATGTGTAGTTGATTAAGGCTGCAAAGCTAGGCGCGGCAAATTTGTTTTTGTTCCTAATTGCATGTATTCACTAATCACAGACACTCATTGGGGTAGCAGTTGACATGTATTGCTGCATCATGTAGACTGACGAGTAGTAGATATTGCTTGTATTTAGCTTGTATTTACATTTCTTATAGGTACAGGCGCTATCAGCAGTGGACGTAGAGATAACCATATACACATTTGATTTGTGACGTGCTTTTTCCGCCTTGTCGTAGCCTGTAAAAAAAAGGGAAAAAAGAACGCGAAATATGAGAACACGTAAACTGAAATGGTAACGAACACCTCCACTCACACATAGAAACACAATAAATTCAGCTTTCTCTGGTTGCGTAAATGTTGATGGCAGAGACGGTTCAATGTACGTAATTATCACGAGGAAAACAATACAGCAATGAGCATCAAATACCGATTGTTCAATGTTAGTTATTATTAGAAAACTAAGCTATGAATCATCCTTAATATTCAAGAATTTGAAGGATTGCATACAAAATAAAGCTGACAAAAGGCAACAAGCCTACTTGATAAAAACTGTGCCCTTTCTGATGCAAATTCCCGTCCTGTGCACGGACAATTGCTTCCCTGTGTCCAATTCACACGATCTACTTTGAGTCAGTTTGCCACTTCGATTTATCGTCTCGGAGTGTACAGGACTCTCCGAAACGCTATGCACGCCACGTTCATTGATTGAGAGCCGCGTCTCGAAATCTCCTGAGCAGTTGGGACAACAAGCCAAGGATGTCCACAACATAACACTTGTTGGACAGTTAAAGCAGCTTTTTGCTTGATCAACAGTGAGGGAACAAGGGAACACTTAAGCATTTCAGCTAGTTGACTTCATGGCTTTTCGTGTGAATGTCGGTGAATTCGTCTGTACTAAAGAGAAACCTGTGGCAATTTAAAAACGCAAGTTCTCTCGGACTTATGATGATATAAGTGGCCAATACCAAAAGCGCTGACGACAACTATTCTTATTCTACGAATCTGTTCTTTGAAAATCCGTATAGTGAAGAAAAGGCGTTGGTCGGGAGTTCGAATCGTGGACCGGCGCAAAAATTTCGTTAACTAAAACATTTGTTTAATAAAAATACACACGTATTTCTTTTGTTTTAAAACGAAATCCATGCGCTAAAGGAACCTTAGTAGAAATCAAATCAGAGGAGAACACTGAGGTTTGATGTTCCACTGACGAAGTCATAAAAACCGTCAAAGGCGTGTCCCGCGGTAAAGCAGCCAGTGAAGACTGCAAAACAGCGATCTTGATGAAAGACGGAGGGTAAATTATATTTAAAAAACTAGCGTCGCTCTTCACGAAGTGTATCAAGATATCTAGAGTACCGCGCAGCTGAAAAATTCGAATATAACCCTAGCACACGAGAAGGGTGACATAAAAGAGTTGAAGAATTACAGACAATTTAGCCTACTCTCAGTAATATACAGGCTATTTACCAAAGTAATCTCTTTTAGGATAAGAGAAACACTGTACTTTAACCAACCTGGAGAGCACGCTGGTTCTGGGAAAGTGTACTCAATTATGGACCACAGCCATGCAATCAATATAATAATTGAGAAGTTCGCTAATATAACAAACTTCTTTATACGCCCTTTATAGACTACGAGAAATCATTTGATTCCATAGAAATACATGTGGACTTGTCCACAGGACGGCAAGTGCAAGTGGACTTGAGAAGTCCACTTGTCGAAACTTTGGCTCCAGCGACATTTCCTGTTTTACATCGTTTATAGCGATCTGTTCATCGATTCAAGCCTCCATCTTACCCTGAGCTTCTCTTCTAGCATAGAAATACAAGCAGTTTTAGAGGCTTCACGTCGACAAGGGGTCCCTGAAGCATATGTGCTGTGAGCTCCAGCTCCAAACATAGCGTTACTCTGGAACCAGGTCAAGCAACCCTGTGGTGCAGAGAGAGCGGGATCGCAACGAGCGGAAAACGTGTTGCCTCAGCCTCGCGCAATGTGACTCTAATCTCTATTTCGACCTATTCCTTCCTAAATAAAAGTTTTTTTCCAGTTCGCCCGCTTCCTCCGCTCACACATGGCGCAGTCGACGCTTGCAACCTGCCACAGCCACCTCGCCCGCCAGGTAAGTCTCCGTGCCTTCAACTGAGCGCTGTTGAACGCCAAACTGTTGCTAAGCCTACCAAGCCTGACGTGCCAACAGCGATGTCGTTCGTCAACTGGCGTGTTGCCACCGCAGAAGACCTAGCCACCTTGAGTGTACACATGATTAAAACCGAGCTGCAACGCCGGAGCCTCTCCATAACTGGCAGCAATGAGGAACTAATCAACAGACTTTTATTCGATACCGCTCAAGAACTCCCGCCAAACCATGAGCCCGCGCCAGGCCTGTCCGCAACTGCAGTGTCGTTCTCGACCATGCCAGCGATTACGATGTCATTCCCGGCCATGCCAACCTTCACGTCAGACCCAGCAGAGAACATGCAGCGCATGGCAGCGTTTCTCCATCAGAACATGGCCGTGATGATGACAATAGCGAGTCACGCGAACCCAGTGCATGTGACAACGCTACCGGATCTGTCAGCTTCACTGCCCACCTTCAACGGAAGTCACACCCCTACTTTCAAGCACTGGATCGAAGAGCTCGAACGAATTCAACGACTTGAAAGATGGGAAGACTCTACACTCCTCGCCATCGCGCAAGGGAAGCTAGGTGGCGTCGCAGCAGACCGGCACGCCTCAACAGAGCGACAGCTTACCAACTGGACCATCTGGAAGGCCGGACTCCAAGAACAATTCGGCGAGAAACTTTCGATCATACAGTGGCAACAGAAGGTCACAGCCCTCACACAGAAAGCCGGAGAGAGCCTGCAGTAGTATGCCTTTGCAAAGCTCAAGATCATGTCACGCTGTCCAGTTCCCATCACTGACAAGGAACGCATTGAATACCTCGTTCAAGGCATTCGTGACGACCAGGTAGCCACATTCGTTGTCGTTCAGCGACTCCGTTCCGTGGATGACTTCCTCAGCGTTGTGTCTGAAGTGGATAGAGATTTGGACCATGCCCGCATGACCCGATCTTCACAGTCAACTGAGGAATTCATAGAACAGCCGGGACGCTTGCAGCTCCAGAGTGCTACCGCCAGAACTGATAGTACTGTGAACTTCCCACAAACTGCGCGGCCATCTATGTTCCAGCACACCACAGGGATGATGAAGTCTCGTCGTTGTTACTGCTCATTAAAAGGACTGAGGGAGATCAGTGCTTTCGCAGACAACACTTCAAATGTCACCATCCTCGCAGTGAGCCTAGCATAACATTGAACCATGGACCAAACCACCTTTGCTTGTAGTCGGTGGAAGCTGCGTCATGCCTGAAGGATCTGTTTTTTTGAGAATCACCATTGGACCTCTATCTGCAGTTGTCGAAGCAGCCGTCCTTGAACGGAATGCTCTTCCTCTCATCCTGGGAGAAGACTGGTTTTACGCAGCTCAAGCTGAACTACACTTCAAGCCGCCACAGCTGCCTATCTGCCAGCCATCCACCAATATTGTCGTGCAGTGCAAAGAGGAACTATTGCCAAGGATCTCAAATGCAGTAATCTTGACAACATCAGCATTGTCGACTTTTGATCCCCCGCAACCCGCGGCAGAGCCACATCAACTTGAGCATGAGCCGGACGAGAATGAACCCTTGTGGTGCCAGCTCAACAAAGCCCTAGTTCAAATGGAAGCATGGCCCACGAGCCCACTTCAGACCAGCTTATCCAAACTGTTACCTTCAGACCCACCTGAAAATGCTCCTGATGACCCACTGACTGACACCTGTCTCGGAGCTCATCTCAATCCCGAAGAGCAAGCAGCCGTAAAGTACATTGTACAACGTCATGCTGGTCTTTTCAGCACCAGCCCTGAGGGCATAGGTATTTATCAAGGCATCGAACACGAGATCAAACTGGTGCCTGACGCAAAGCCGTATGTTCGACAGCCGTACCGCTACACAGCCAGCGATAGACAATTTCTCGAGCGTCAGACAGCAGCTCCGCTTGAGAGTGATATCATACGCCTATCGTACGGCCCATGGGGCTTCCCCGCAGCAGTTGTGACACAAAACGACAAAAAGAGGCTATGTGTAAATTACATAACTCTGAACAAGATGACAGTGAATGTCCTGCAGCCACTTCCCCGGGCTGACGACATTTGAGATGACCTTGCTGGAAGCTCCCTGTTTGCAGTCTTGGACTTGTGCTGTGCATACCAGCAAATCAGAGTAAAAGAGGAAGACCAAGAGAAAAACACCTCCATTACGCACCAGCGTACTTTCAAGTGGACGCAAATGCCTTTCGGGTTGAAGAATGCACCATCCACCTTTCAAAAGGCCATGCACAAAATATTTTCTCAGCTAAAGTCTCGACAGTCCAAGACCGGTGTACGCACATACCTGGACAACATCATCATCTTTGCAGACACCATGTCCGAGTTCCTAGATCTTTTAGAGGAGACTGACTTTTCTAGAGCAGGCTGACTTCAAGGTTTTGTTGAAGAAATGCAGGTTTGCTGTCCCTTCGGTAAAGTCTCTCGGACTTTTGATTTTGGAACAAGGCAAGCAACCAGACCCCTCAAAGACTGAAGTGCTCCTGCGAATCTCGGTGCCAAACACGCCAAAACAGGTGCTCTCGTGGCTCCAAACAGCCAATTTTTACAGACGCTTCATACGTGACTTTTCGAAGATTGCTGCGCCTCTCCAAGCCGCCATTCGGACTGTTGAGTTCAAGTGGACACCAGAATGCCAGCAGGCCTTCGATACCATTCGCTCTGCACTAACGTCTGCGCCAATACTTGACCATTTCGACACTAATGCACCTACGAAAGTTGCCACAGACGCATCCGCTACAGTCCTTAGGGCAGTGCTCACTCAAAAGAAAGATGGCAGAGAGACTGTAATCGAGTGTGCCAGCCGATTGCTCACAGAACCTGAGCGCAAACTACACAGCAACGTTTGCGAAGCTTTCGCAGTGCATTGGGCCATCACAGTGACGTTTCGACATTATTTGCTCGGACGACGGTTCCATCTTCTGACGGATAACTGGTCAGTCGCCTACTTGACCACAGACTTCAAGCCGTCTCGACGTTTCACAGGAATGTTGCTTGATCTAGCAGAGTTTGATTTCTCATTTGAGTATCGACCAGGACGCCAGAACCATGTCGCTGTCATGCTTTCTCGTTATTCGTGTGCCACAGTGTCCCAGGTCCACACCCTTATCACAATGCAAGCTGAAGATGAAATATGCGAAGCCATCCATGCAAAGTTTTTTGTGTCGGGACAGGAGACCCAGAGCTTTGTTGTGGCTTATGAAATACTCTGCAGGCTTGTGAGTTCAGACCTTTACACAATTGTTGTTCCAGCCAAGATACAACAGAACGTCCTAGAACTAGGTCATGATGCCAGTGGACACATGGATGTGTCACGCACTCTCGTAAAGATCAAAGACCTTTATTGGTGGCCAAATATGGCCTCTGCAACGAAAGAGTATGTTGAAGCCTGCCAAGTTTGCCAGGTGCACAACCGGCCCACCACACGTTCACTTGACACAATGTGTTATATACCTATTACCGAGATTCCCTTCAGTGCTATAGACCTCGATCGCATCACGATGCTAAGTACAGAAGAGAAGCACATCTTCAATGCCATTGACTTCACAACCAAGTGCATCGTCCCAGCAGCGGTGCCCAAAACCTCAACCAAAAATGTATTGAAGCACCTGTATTCGCTTTTCTACAGATTTGGAGCCCCTGACAATTTTCTCTCCGATCACGCCAAATCATTTGGGTCCCACCACTTCAAGAATTTCATGCGCATGCACGATGTGAACATGCACTTTTAAGTAGCGTACTGTGCCCCCAGCAACGGACTGGTTGAACGTGCCAATGGAACACTTGTTACGGTACTTCGGAAACTGTGCGATGGTGATCAATCACTTTGGGTCGCTAAACTGGAAGAAGCCGCTTTTGCTGTGGACTCAACCCGCCATCGAAGCACTGGCTTTTCACCCTTCGAACTTTGTTTGGATTCATACCAAAGCTGTAACATAAAAAAATCACCGCCCAAGCACTCCGTACAAATGGTTAACCAGCGAAGCTGAAATGTGCGGCGCCGGTGTTTAGCAGTGGGTTCAACCCGACACAGACGTCGCAGCCGAAGCCAAAGTGCCGCTGGAGAAACTCTCGCTGAAAGCGGGCGTTCGCCCCGCGAACGCGCTCCCGCAATCATCACGTCGACGCTGTTCTGCCCGCAACGCTGCTTCTTCGGCGCGCCGTCGTTGCAAGCGTTTCACATTGCGAGCTAACATCCGTGGCTTACCCATGTGGAAACTCTCAGTCGAAGCTGATGCGTGCGTGCTCGGCGCCACGGCTGCGACGGGATGGACGACGTCACTCACGGGCCAGCCAATGGCACGCGCGCTTTGGTACGGCGCAGAGAACGACGTCACTGGAAGGCGCAGCCAATGGAGACCGCGCGCGGTCCACGGACGAGCGGTTTTTCGTTTCTCCTAGCCATAAACAGCTTTCGCAGTAAAAATCCACCCACACCAAACCTCTGACCTCAGTGAAAGACTTCTGGCACTGCCAGACCTGCGAAGCGAAGCAGTGAGCAACTCCGAACAGGCGCAAGAAACTAGGAAAACAATATATGACAGGACCCACCGCGATGCATCGTTTGACACTGGCAACTTTGTATGGGTACGACGACAAGAGCCTATCCTACAGGAATCTGAAAAGCTTGCTCCCAGATTCAAAGGCTTATACCAAGTCACACACAAGCGAACTCCAGTCACCTACGACGTTGGACAGGTAACACGCTCCACATCTAAACCAGACACCCGAGTTGTTCATGTCAGCCAGATGAAGAAATATCATCCACCATACTTCAACCCAGTCCTATCCCAGCCGACAGCGAGAGATGAAGCCCCTACTCCAGACCCCACAGAGTCGTTGCCTGAGGACCACGTCCCTGTTCGTCACTCCGCTGAACTTGCAGATGAACACAGCTTACCTGCAGATCCCAGCCGACAGCGAGAGATGCAGCCCCTACTCCAGACGCCACAGAGTCGTCGCCTGAGGACCACGTCCCTGTTCGTCACTCCGCTGAACTTGCAGATGAACATAGCTTTACCTGCAGATGAAGCCTCTGCCCCGCCTCCTAGCCGACGACCACAGCGTCATCGCACACAACCCTGGCATCTACAGGACTATGACATGTCGGTGGAAGATTAGTTTCCAAGTGGACTTGGACTTCTAGGTGGGGTAGGATGTGAGCTCCAGCTCCAAACATAGCGTTACTCTGGAACCAGGTCAAGCAACCCTGTGGTGCAGAGAGCGCGGGATCGCAACGAGTGGAAAACATGTTGTCTCAGCCTCGCGCAATGTGACTAAAACAAAAGTGTTTCCCAGTTCGCCCGCTTCCTCCGCTCACAGTGCAAACCATAAGTTCATCATCAGCCTGTCTACGCCCACTGCAGAGCAAAAGCCTCTCCCATAGAGCTCCAATTATCCCTGTCCTGTGCTAACTGAGCCCAATTTATCCCCGCAAATTTCTTGATCCCATCTGCTCACCTGCCGCCCTCTGCCACGCTTGCTTTCTCTAGGAATCCGCTCTGTTACCCATAATGACCAACGGTTGTCTTGTCTTCGCATTACATGAACCACCCACGCCCATTTCTTCTTCTTAATTTCTATTAATACGTTCCTAACACGCGTTTGTTCCCTAACCCATTACGCTCCCTTCTTGTCCGTTCCATAGCTCGCTGCGTCGTCCTCAAGTTAAGCTGCACCCTCTAAGTTAGCCTCCAAGTTTCTGTCCTGTAGGTGAATACCGGCAAGATGCAGCTGTTACACACTTTCGTCTTCAGAGACAATGTTAAACTACCATTCATTATCTGACAATGCTTGCTGAATGCACTCCACCCCATGCTTATCCTCCTGATTATCTCAGCCTCATGATTCGGATCAGGGGTCACTACCTGGCGAAAGTGGACATATTCACTTGCTACTTCCAATGCCTCGCCAGCTATCTCAAATCGCTGTGCTCGCCCAAGGCTATTGAACTTTAGCTTTCTGCATATTAATTTTCAGGCCCACTGTTATACTTTGCCTGTTTTGGTCAGTAATCATGCTTAATAAACGATAAGTAACACCTACAAAAACTGCAAAGCCACACTATTCCTACATGAGAGGAGCAGAAAAATTCCGATCAGGAGAGGATGATGATTGATTTGATTTGTGGGGTTTAACGTTCCAAAACCAGCTTTGATTATGAGAGACGCCGTAGTGGAGGGCTCCGGAAATTTCGACCACCTGGGGTTCTTTAACGTGCACTGACACCGCACAGCATACGGGCCTCAACATTTCGCCTCCATCGAAATGCAACCGCCGCGGCCGGGATTCGATCCCGCGACCCTCGGATCAGCAGCCGAGTGCCATAACCACTAGACCACCGTGGCGGGGCCGATCAGGAGAGGGGTCAGATAAGGAGATACGATCTCTCCGATGTTATTCACTGCATGCTTAGAGGAAGTGTTCAAGCACTTAGACTGGGAAGAAAAGGAAATTGCAATATATAGACGGAGAATATCTCGGCGATTTAAGGTTCGCAGGTGACATTGTGTTCTTTAGCGATGACGGTGACGAATTACAAAACATGATTGAGCACCTAAAGCGGGAAAATGTTACAATAGGACTAAAACTGAATAGGCAAAGGACCAAAATTATGCTGAACAATGTAGCTAAAGAACAGGAGTTTAAAATTGGCAATGAGCCCTTAAAATCATACTCACACATTGTAAGCGCAAAATCGGAAAAAGAAAAACGGACTTTTCAAACAGAAGAGCCAGAAATTACAACATATTTGCATGCGTACGTTAGTGTGGTCGACGGTGAAATTAAAATACAGAATTTAACAGACGCGTTTCATTTTCATACAAAAAAAAAAAAGCAGATGTGTCACTAATGTGTACTTATGATTTCAACCAACTCGCCCAGCAACTGCATAGCTCTTAGAATGTGCGAACGAATACGTATATCTGTGGCGGTTACTAACAAGGAAACCTACCCATGAAAAAAAAAATTCTCCATAGAATAAGGATGGGCTGGAGCGTATTCGGAGACATTATCAAATCATGACTGCAAACTTTCCACTGTCACTAACGTACGTTACATAAACATGCAGGTTAACTAAACATCTAGAGATCAAATTAAGGAGTACGCAGCGTGCAATGGAAAGGAAAATGATAGGTGTAACGCTAAGAGATAAAAATCGAGCGGAATGGATCAGGGAACAGACATGAGTAGCTGATATTCTTATATCAATTAAAAGAAAGAAGTGGACCTGGACAGGACATGTCATGCGGAAGACAGATAACAGATGGACAGCAAGAGCGACGGAATGGATACCAAGAGAAAGGAAACGCAACAGAGGCAGGGCAATGGTTAGACAGAGTAATGAAATTAACAAATTCGCCGACAAAAGTGGAACCAACTCGCTCAGGAAATTGGAAATCGTTGGCAGAGGCCTTCGTCCTGCGTTGGCCGTAAAGTGGGATGATTAAGATGATGGTAATTTTTTCTGTAGATTTGTGTTACACGGAGTGGGTGACGTGTCTTTTTTCCTTCAGTAAACCAAATAGTCAATAGCTATGGAGACTAAGAAGCGCGTTCGGTGGAAAAACGTAGAAACTTCTAAACCGGTCTCAGTGGCCATTCGCTAGTCAGTGTCTGTTTTATGTATGCATGCATGTATGGTGCGTTTCACAATGATCTGGCGACATTTCAATACATTAAGTTGTTGTTTTGTGGGGTTTAACCTCCCCAAAACCAGGTCTGATTATGAGAGACGCCGTAGTGGAGGTCTCCGGAAATTTTGACTACCCGGGGTTCTTTAACGTGCACTGACATCGCACAGCACACGGGCCTCAACATTTCGCCTCCATCGAGATGCAGCCGCCGCGGCCGGGATTCGATCCCGCAACCCTCGGATCAGCAGCCGAGTACCGTAGCCACCAGACCACTGTGGCGGGGCAATACATTAAGCAATATGAGGCTCTGTGTGAGAAGACGTTATATTGTTTGAGTTCAATGCATACGTGCTGCCCTTCATTACAAGAAGCAGAAGCGTCATGCATTGCAAGGAGGACCTTCCGTCTCGGTGGCTGGCAGGTCAAATGTAATTGTTTGTCAAAACAGACTGCGGCCAGTGCGCATACGCAAATTCTATAATCTATGACGCGAGTACACAAAACCAATTAGAAGGATATTTTACCCCCGTACGACCACTTCATACCCCTCGTGACGCGCGCTTACTTGCGTTCTCTCGTAGCTCGTAGCCGTACGGTTCATTCGCTCGTAGCCGTACGGTTCACTCAGAGCAGGTGGTGTATACGTTAATTATTGTGCGGTCAGACGAGGCCGGGGACTCGAAGAATGCCGCACGGGAGCCGCCCATTCTCTCAGCTGCTGTGTTGAGCCATGCCTCTTTGCCAAAATAGAAATAACCATTAATTGTGGCCTGATCTAACAGGAAGGAGAAGGCTGCCGACAAGCGCAGCTGCACGGCGGCACACGCCCTTGCGAAGCGCTGACCACGTGCCGCGTACACTGTCTTGGCCGAGACAAAAGAGGAAAAAAAAAAAAACGATTTGCGTGGACATACCGCCGACGGCTACGCTGTTCCGCCGTAGGGCTGGCTACTGAAGTAGTCGAAAGTGATGAGGAAGAGATGCTATCGCGCTCCGCGAAAGGGAAGGAAGTGTTTCCGTTCTGTAAGCTTGTATCATGCCTCCTTGCGTGGTGCTAAAACGCGTCTGGGTTTGCTTCCTGAGCCGACACAGTGGCGAGAAGGTCTTGGTTTGGCTTTCTCGTGCACCATGACTCAAACAAAACCCGTGATATAAGGCCATTATTACGCTACCGCTGTTCATGTTCTGTAAGTGACGGAGAATAGCTATTTAAAAGTATTAGCCTCACGATGCTCGGCGGTGGTGCCAAGATTAGAGTAGCGACGCGCCGTCCATATTTAGGAGCGTTGATAGTGTGGCGCGTGTAAGTTCATTGACGCGATTAGAATAGCCGAGAAAACTGTCGAGTTGCAACGAAATACACGTGACGGATATGTGCATAACAAAAATGAGAGAATGTCGGCCCAGCTGAAACTATACTGCACCTGCCGGATAATACAATTCTCTAATAGTTGTTTGGAAATGGGGCTGCGAAAGCGTTTCTGTTGAAAACGTGTCGAGAGAGAGGAACCAAAATTTTAACGTAACGGTTTTAACAGGGGCGGTGGCGCCAGGTTCCGTGGGTTTAAATGTTTCGCGTCGTTTTCTCGTGCACACATGGTTGGCCGTACATATCTACGATTGTTGAAGTACTAAAGTTACACCATGTCTCTCTCGAACTGGCATTTTCGATACATAGTCTATTTAAATTTGAACAGTACAGGCAAGCAGGAATCAATCATCGAGTTTAATGCACGACCCAAAATGCCAATTTTACATTGGAAGCGCGGCCCTGTAAGGTATAAGGTCAAGTGGGGAAGGCAATTGAAATATTTGCAGTCGTAAAATGTATTCGGCTCGTGCAGGGCAAGTGTTAATGAAGACTGTTGGAGGAGGCCTCCGTCTTACAGTGGACATAAGTTAGGCTGATGATTATAATGATGACGTCTGGCGCCTGTCACAGACGCGTCATACTTCACTTGACTTTCTCGTGGCCTTATACCGCATGTCATAGGCTATGGCGTGTCATCTAGCCGCGCTCAAATATTCGCGCCATAGGCATTTTATCGTAGTCTTCGTGGCGCGGCCGGTAGAACTTGGCGCGAAGTTTAAACTCCACTCACTACGATTGCCTTGCAGTTATTTTTTCTTTCCCCTTTGGTGGTTATGACTGGCAGCCACATGAACTAGCATATCTTATGGACTAGACGACAGCTGCCGCAAATTACTGGGTGGCAGTGACACCGTGTATCAAGAATGACCAGGTGGCCCTTGATCCACTCCCTTTCTCGTTCACTTCATTTACATCGAGGATGACGACTCCGACAGGTTTGATGGTTTTAATTTAGAACGCAATCGTTTATTTGTAGTTAATTAAAAATTTTGTCCTACGTGACGCCATCGAGGAGAAATATGTTCGACGTTCGCTGCCAGGGTCACGAGCTGCACTATAGCTACCAGGGTTAAACATATCTTACACTTCCCGGGTTATACATACATGGTTGCCCCGGAAAATGCGTGGGACAACAAGTACCACCCTGGCACAATGGTAGTGTATCGCACGCATAATACGAAGACTGCTGGTTTGGTTGTTACCAATGGAGAGCCTTTTCTTTAAGTTCACTGTCATACCCACCTAATTCCTTATGCTTTTCTTGGCTTCATTAGTTGTTGCCTTCATATTATTGCGCCTAACGAAACTGGCTTCCTTGATCAGTTACCCTTGTTCTCGGTCACTGCCGTTATGCACGTTCGGCCGCACTATAAGGCTGTCAACGACGGCACCTACTGGGAAGGACCGCCTTTTCTTACTTCTGGAATTGGGCGTTTTTTTTTCTTAAGGCGTTATTCTAGAACTTTTTAAAAACTGCCCTATACACCTCCGTTTCTGTCTACTTCACAAATGAAGGAAATGAAAACAATCTAAATGCGGTAGTCATACGGCGACTTAAGTCGGCACATAAATTGAGATAGCATGAATACGTACATATTCTGTCCTCCTTTGTTGGTTGGCCGTGCAGCTCTTTCCCTGCAGAAACATGGTTTGATGGTATCATTAAATTTTGTCAAGCAGCGTTGACTCAGTTCAGCTATCGTATTCCACTTATAGAACGGCACTGCTGATTGACGATAAGGCCTATAATCTGACATCTACATAGTATTTAGCCCTTTAACCTAGAAATCTAACTGGCTTTAATTTCAGTGTTTGCACCAAAGAATCATTAATACATGTTTACACCAAGATATCATTAATAAATATTTAAAGGGTTTGTAATGGCCACGCTGTACCGTACCCCTAACCTTCCCAGCGACTCCAAAATTAAAGAAAAGAGAAGAAAATGCATAAGAATTACAGTTCAAATGGCTTCCATGCTCCAGTAAATATTTTTTAAGTGCTTCAGATTTTTTACAACTCCTGCATACTGCACAAAATGACGCGCCATCAACAGCGGCACCTAAGATTTGGAGCACGGGCACCAGGTATATGCGAAGAGGAAAAAAAGAAAGGAAGGGGGGAGGAAAACGGAATAACAGAGCAGAACGTTTGGTACAAATTTTCAGTCTTTATTTAAAAGCCGCAGCATTTGTACAAAATTTACAGAGAGAAGACAACAGGTGCCGTTGTATGTGGCTTGTCATCTTGCTCTTTGCCGTTAAAGGCATAACCATTCTTGCACTCAACCCTTGAGAAGGTAACCGCCGTAGTGTCCGCCGTAGCCTCCGTACCCTCCGCCGAGGCCGCCGCCGTATCCTCCACCGTATCCTCCTCCGTAATGGCCGCCCACCAGGTGAGCTCCGTGGCTAATCCTGTTCACGTGGTGCACAGTCTTGACGAGGAAAGAGGGCCCCGGAACAGTCTTGACGTGGCCAAGGCCGTGGCCATAGCCGCCATATCCGAAACCGAGGCCGCCACCGTAGCCACCGAAGCCGAAGCCACCGTAGCCACCGGCAAGGCAGACACCGGCCAGGCCGCAGACGAGGAGGGCGACAACCTGAAAGAAATTGTATTTATCCGAACATGAATCAACTATATGCCATCGGGGAGTACACTGTAACAGTGAAGCCGCGGATGACTTTTACTAATCTAGCTATTTTAGTCAACTTGCTAATCCGGCAAGATTTGTACACAGACTACAAATGAAGTCATTATATTTTTGCTTAAACGGAAGCTTTCAGCTATGCCTCTACTCGATACATAAACAGCGTTCCATTTGCACTAGTATTGCAACTCTCAAAAGCTACTGCATCAGACTGTTGCCACCTTATACGTCCGCGCAGGATTAGGTATTACAGGTTTGTCAGTGCGATATGTTAAGCGAACAAGTAAAACAAAACAATGCTCAATAACCATTCAAAATGCTTAACAAAGCTACTTGAAGTGCTAATCTGTCAGTTGACTCTTTATAAACTAGCACGCCACAGGATAATCCAGCCGAACAAACTGCTGAAAATAACAGTCGCGTAAGCAATCACCCGCGAATATACTTGCTAGTTCAAAATCGCGCATTTTACTCAACTGTACTAACAGGCAACCAAGGATTACCTACAACATGAAACAAATATGCGCGGAATTCAAGATGGACGTCGCACAATTATGCACTACTATGGAAAGTAATTCAACGCCCTGAAGTCCAGGCGGACAACGACAGCTGAGGTGACACTGCGTTGTTCACCGAGGACATGCAGGGACAAAACTTATGGTCAAAGAATGCTCCGAGCGGGCTAAGCGAGCGGTGCCCGACGAGAGAGCGGGCACCGCTCAGACGACTCGGAAGCCGGGCACCACCGAGCGATCCGCGCACTTCACTCCTAGCTGCTCGTGCACTCACCAGGGTCCTCATGGTTTGGCTTGCGCTTAGCTCAGAAGTGCTAAGGTGGACTGATGCTGTCCGTTTCCTCGGCGCTGCTTATATACCTAGAAGAGGCCGGAAACGCCCGCCCCATTAAAGCGTCCCCTCCCTACTCCGTTTTCTCCTCGGACCCAAATTCTGCTCCACTTCTCGCCGCTTCCTGCCGTTTCATTGATATGAGCCACTCGTGGACAAGCGCTAATATGAAAAGTAATTTGTCGCTGTACGACTCCCGCCGGGGCTTGGAAACCGGTGGGACGGCTTTCCTCCCCCCATTTTTTTCACATATATCTTTTTGGTGTTTTTTTTTGTTTTCCCCACGAGCTTTGTATCGCATGTGCTGCTTCGTAACAGCAAGCAGTGGCAAAAATTAACGCGCTTTATTTTTGCCGGTCACCTGTCTCCTCGACAGACAAGCATCGATGTTCCACTAAGTGAAGCGCTCAGAGCCGCACTCGCCGGTCACTTCTGCGTTTCGCTTACTGCTTCTGACGTTTCGGTCGTGGTTTGGCGGCCCACCGCGTTTTGCCGTTTGTCGCTCGGGGCTTCGCCAGATCGCCTGCCTTATGCGTACCCGCATGTCCCAGGAACAGTGTCCACCGTTGCACGACTTCTCGTGGCCGCTCGGTGTCAGCATGATGCTAATCAGCTCCCGAACAAAAAAAAAAAAAAAAAAAACTCTCCTTCCTCGTGCGGCGTGAAGCAAATAAATGGCGCGCGCGTTACGTAAGGTAGCCGTGGGGTGGAAATTATGCTCGTGCAGATTGCTATCACATACAGGTGCTCGACTTCTGCCCTTTTTCTGCGTCAGAGTCGTGTACTGTTGCGGTGTATGGTGTATCGTCTGTAAAATGACACTACATTTCTGTTTCATTCTCAATAATTCGAGAAATTTAAAACTGTAGATCACATTGTGTCCGCATTGGCCAAGACACAGCATTCATATTTAGTCACATTTATTGGTTGAAGTACGCTCTTACAGTCGAGACTGAATATTGCTAATCGCATTTCGCAGTGCGCGTAACATGTCTGGAAGTTTTAGATAGAAAAAGAAATGCTCAGTTACGGCCTTTAATACTTAGAAGACATCACGAACACCAAAACAGCTTTGTTTTATTACCGTACCCCTACTATGTCCGTTTTCACGCCTGGTACTACGTACAATTTCAAAATAAAAGTACATCGTATATATTACGACACGCTACATTAATAGTGCGATGCTTGTGAAGCTACAGATATACGGATTGCGCCTCGCAGACATGCACATGTGCGCTCCCAATACTATGCAAAATATTCCAGGACAAAGTGAACTTACAAGAATTGTTAAACGTCCCGTGTGGCGGACTACTAAGAATTGACTTTACCTAAATGTCGTGAAGATTTTAAGAATTATATTACGCACGTGATTTCTTTCTCACTTAGTTGTCCTGCTATACTGAAAACGTACACTATTTTATTCGTGCTACCGCGGTTCTACTGAGGTACAGTAGTACAGTAGAACTTGTTGTTTGTCTTGCTGGTGAGACATAATTTAATAAATTTACTAGCGCAAACCCCACCCCCACACACACACACACACACACACACACACACACACACACACACACACACACACACACACACACACACACACACACACACACACACACACACACACACACACACACACACACACACACACACACACACACACACACACACACACACACATGCACACCGACACACGTGAAAAATAGCGCTGATCGCCGAGCTGTTGTCCATTTTTCATGTCCGCGGGTGTGTGTGTTGTTTGCGCTCAAGAATAAAACATTGCTGAAAATTCGTTCATGCTTCGTTTCTCGTTAAAATAATGCCTTAACGTTATGCGTACCATCTATCGTCATGCCGTAAATTTCATATGCATGAAATTCAATTTTTTTTTCATTTTTTTCTATGTGTTGTGGTCGCACTTGATCAGTTCAAGGTGCTAATATGTGACGTTTGTATAACTATTGTGTTTTTCATTAAGGCAATGTAAAACGCGTATCTTATTCTTTTATTCCTCTTTATGTGTGTGCGTGTGTGTTTTGTTTTGCTGCCGTGGTTTCTTAAAAGCTTGCTCCATATCAGTCAAATGCCTGTATGAGTCGTACTTAATAATACAACTAGTTAATCAGTGGAAGATACCAATTTTCTTTTGACAGATTTGCATTAGTCTGTGGAATACGTGCAGGTGCACTCTTGACTCCGAATTCACAAGTTATTTACTTCGGTTCTTCAGGGAAAGACGAAATAGAACCGCACAAAGGTATCGATGGAAACTGAATGACATTTTCACTCCTGGGCCCATTTAGAAATTTTGAGCCGCCGTGGTCCTACGAGGTCAGCAAAGCCACGCGGGCGTTGCTGTTGTTTTTTTCATTCAAGTGGGCTGAGTGATCTGTGGACGTATAATGGCCAGACACGCATGCTCTACCCTGACAACCGAGCCTTCCTTTCACCCCGTTCTTTCTTCTTTCTCCTTAAATTCTTCGCTCTGAGTAGGGTAGCAAACCGGAGGCGCTTCTGCACTCTTAAGAGAAGCTGATACTAACTAATAACTTCTAGGTAGGAAATTTTTGCCACAAAATTTACTACCTAAGTGTTAACTGCGGGTAGTGACTGCCTAGGTAGTAACTTTACTACAATGACAGTTTCTGTCTTTGTTTACGCGAATTCGGTTTATATGGGCTTTTTCCATGGCCACATTAAGTCGATTCTGTTATAAACACATACGATCAAATAAAAATGCATGGGTCCGACCTTGTCATGTTGTCCTAATTGGCAATAGTTAATTAACTAGAGTTACAATAAATGACTATCGCTAATCGTGGGATCGTTCTGGCAAATGCGTAGCACACTGACGCATTTAGATGAGAGTGCACATAGAGAGACCATAAAATAGAACACACGCACACACAAAATTAAAGGCTTCTACGTGGCACGCGCTGTAACGAGCCTTTAACGCTATTTAAATCCCTGCCTTCGTGCGCACGCGTTGTGCTGCTGAGCGGACATAAATCCAGGTAAGTAATCAATATCTTGTGCCCAGATTTTTATACTTTTCTGCTATGCCATGACGCTGCACAAAATTGTTATTTAACATTATCAAATAAATTATTCTTTTTCTGCAGAAAGACGTGTTGCTGGGCAAGTTGGTGTATGTTGAACGGACATTGTTGCAGTGCTAAATAACACACAGACTAGAAGAACACATATGAAACGGCACAGGAGCTGTACTGACAACTTTATTTATAGAATAGGAAAGCGCAGATATATATACCGATCCTTTGTCTAAATTCTGCGCATGTCTGTCACAGCCCCGCCACGGTGGTCCAGTGGCTAGGGTACTCGGGTGCTGTTACGAGGGTCGCGGGATCGAATCCCGGCCGCGGCGGCTGCATTTTTGATGGAGACGAAATGTTGAGGCCCGTGTGCTGTGCGATGTCAGTGCACGTTAAAGAACCCCAGGTGGTCGAAATTTCCGGAGCCCTCCACTACGGCGTCTCTCATAATCAGAGCTGGTTTTGGGACGTAAAACCCCAAAATCAATCATGTCTGTCACAAGTATTACATAGTGTACTACTCTCATAGATGTAGTAGCGTTTATTAACCTGTTAAGCGCGCGAGTAGTAACGTTTACTAACACTGACACCTTTACTAATAACGACAGCCGTTTTTTACAACCTCTGATGGGTTTCTATAGTAGTAAATGTTAGCGAAGTTGTCATGGAAGTAGTAACTTCTGTAGGTATTACATTGCATTAAAGAGTGTGGCTGACGTGTCTGCCTTTCCGTTCTTCTGCTCCTCCTCCTTATAGCACCAGCTACTGCGGAAGGCCATTTTGTTGCACTCGGGTATCGAACTCCCGATTGCATTTTCCAAAAAAAAAAAAAAAAGGCCATCGTAGCCGCGAAGGTGTGAGTTGTCATCACTTGTGACAGGGTGAGTTCCCTCCTGTTTTGGGAAGCAGGTCGCGACACATGGTACATGCGTCACTTTTGTTCTTTGCGGCTCCTTCTCATTTGAGATGCGGTTACAATAGCAAAGGTAAATCTTAATTGTGCACTTATTGCGACATGGCTCTGCTTCTAGTGTCATCGTCTTTCGATTACGCGCTCGTTTCTCCCCTATCACCTTTCATTAACTTTGCCCCTTTCCACAGCGCAGGGCAGCCAGCACTCAATCGGATACCGTTGCTGTCTTTCGCTCCCTTCTTCCTCCTCCTTCTTACTCTGCAGTTGAGAAACCACGTCCGCTTTAACGAAGCCACGTGAATCTATAAATCTGTTCCACTCGAACACTGATGAGGGTTCATGAACAGTATGGACATGATAGGCATTTTTTAAAATAATGAATTCCGGCGTCTTGCGGGCCCCGACGTGATATTGAGGCACACCGAAAAGGGGAAGACGAAGCGGGAAGGGGGCGTGGGGGGGGGGGTCTTTCAGTCTATTTGGGGTTTTTGAACCTGACAGCGCGAATTTCTCTGAAACCGTTAAATTTTGGCGCTCGTGCTTCGCTCCCAAAATACTGGCCTAGTAGGGGTGATCGGTCCGATTTACCATCATTGATTCCTGTGGTACAACACAAATTCACTGAAAAGCCAGCTTCCAGAAACGCAACGGGGAAATTTTTTTTTTCGCAGTACTGTATGAAACCGTGTCTTCCTGGCAGCTTAAAAAAAGAATATATCAAAGGTCATCCTTTCCACGCGTCGATGCCGTCCCGCGTATAGCGCGAAAAACAAAATGCACACTCGCGCGCTCTATTCAGTGCACATCAATCATCGACCGGTTTCGCACAAGGCTGGTGCAATCGACCGCGACGTGAGCAAGGACGCAGCGTAGGCCGGCTAATGCAATCACGGTCAAGTTCAAGAGCCTCTGTGTCGCTAGCAGACACGCCGTGCTTTTCTTCCTTTCCTTTCGGAGGCCACAATGAGGAGGAAGTTTAATCCTCGAGCGCTTCCCGCTGGCGTCGACGTGGCATACCGATGGAGTCGTTTGACCTGTAATGTGTAGCATGAAAGCTTTGAGTATGTGTAGACTCACAATCACTAATAAAATACATGCTATTGACGAGTGATCGTTGGGGTGAGCGTCTTAATGATGAAAAAAAAGGAAGACCGACTCGCTATTGATTAAAACGGTACAGAGAGCCATTAGCACCTTTTGCCAGATTTAAGAAAGGTGAGAATCGTGCTCCTGCAATGTTTTCTCGCTTCATTCGTGTGTGTGTTTGTGTGTGTGTGTGTGTGTGTGTGTGTGTGCGTGCGTGCGTGCGTGCGTGCGTGCGTAACGATGTTTCTCACAAGAGTTTCACCCTCTCTTTAAAGAATAAAACTACCTATGTATTAGGCCCGAGTTCGTGCCTTACTATTCGTACTTCGTACCGTTACTTCTCAAGCTGCGTTTCTACATTCCCCAGGGCAGAAGGGAAAGTTGAATGAAGCGTTGCTAATGCCTCAAAGGCCCTTTTGGGGAGGGATTTTACATGAATGGTGGTCATGTTCAGTACATAAGTTCTTCGATGATCTGCTTGAAGATGACTGGATCGAATTGAAGTACAACGTTGGTGGGAAGGTCATTCCTGTCTTTTGAAGTTTCAACGTAGAATAATGAAGACGGTGCGAGCTTGAAATGGGCATATGCTTCTTTCGTGGTTTTTCCGGCTTGATTGACGATGTGAAGGCACGATGACACCCGTCTGGGGTGACTTGTGAAATAACTTATGGAAGAGGGCAAGGCGGGCGACCTGGCGGCGTGATACAAGGCTGGGAAGTTTGGCTTGCTATTTTAAAGGGATACTATAGCTGTAAATCAATTTATACCGATAGATCGTTCTTTAAGAATTTGCCGTTTATTTCGCGATCATGGGTACAATATTGGAAGAGAAAATGAAGGTCAAGGCTACATTTCTTTTAATTCCGCACCGAAACCTCTGCTTCTCAAGGCAAGCATGACGTCCTGGATTTCAAATTCATTTTTTGTATTTTCGCCACATAGGCTCAATGAAAAAAATTCATGAAATTCGCTACGTTAGTTCTCTGGCCCTCTAAGAACATAATGCAATTCATTTTTACCGGTTAGTAATTACATGGGTCCTAGCAGGTGCCTTCAAATTCTATGACGTCACAGTGAACTTGTGCGGAACTTCAAGGCGTCGTCGTCGCCTGCATTATCTTTTCGCGCGTTTTCGCGCGTTTTCTCGCGTACCGAGCACTTACTCGCGGCAGGATCGGTGCTTCTGGTATTATGAAAAAAGTGATGATTTACTCATACAAGTAAAATCGTCTTGCCCTTCAGTGTCCCTTCAAGTTTGGATGAGATAGAAGTATAGGAATAATCACAAAATATGAAACGTACGGCATGGTTCTGCACAGATTCAAGAATGTCAGTGTGTTATGTTGATAGAGATCCCAAAGAGCTCATGCACATTCGAGTTCAGGCCTGACTAAGGAGCCGTAAGATAAGGGTTTTATAGGTCTGTGTTTGACTTGTTAACCACTAACTAACGTTATACGTATATTTTATAACGACTTTAGTAGTAATGAATATTTTTAGAAGACCCGTAAAGAACTCTCCTCAGCTGTGGGAACGATAACTCGCTCCAAAATAGTCGAGAAAGCTGAAAGTAGTTGGACCATTACTGTCATAGAGGAGGTGGAAACGCCGAAAACGGTTCGCAGCTGGAAAGGTCGCGCGGAGTCATTTCTCTCTGACGAATGAAAGCGGGCAGAGAAGGCAGAAAGCACTTCTGCGCACAGCGAAGTACTACACAGCGCATAGTAAGCGCGGTTCCCGATACCGAAGCAGTGGCTGCCGCTTGGCTTCGCTTCGTGGGCGCGCAGGAATGGAGGAAAAATAGAGGCGCCGCATTTCGCTTTTCTTGCGAGATACGCGAAAGGGGAAAGAGATACGTCTTGTACGTGGAGAGCGCTTTTGACCGGCAACTCCACCCACCCGTGCGAGAGAGCTGGGAATTTGCGCAACCAAGTAGCAAAAGTAATTCACGTGCGAAGAAGCGTACAGAAAACTAAAGGCATGTGCAAAAAGAAGAAGAAGAAAGAAACGACAGCTGGAAGAGAAAGGGTGGAGAAGAAACAGAGAGCGAACAAAAAAAAAAAAAATGCACGAAATGCCTGGGCCGTGTTTATATAGAGCATCGCGCGAGTGAAGCCTTGGATGACCAGCGATTTCCACGCGCGCGCTCGCCCCCGCATGTGGCAGCCACCAGCAGCCTTGTGTTAGGGTGAAGCGGACCGTCATAGTTTTAGATAGTTAATTTGCGCGTAACGACCCGCAGCAGGGCTCAGCGGCGCGTGGCGGGCGACTGTGGATTAATCTTGAATTTAGATCACCCCTGCGCGGTGCACCCCCTTGGTGTCGAAATCTGGGTGCAAGCACGTGCGCGGTAATTCCCGCGAACCCGCTTCCGGCCGGCGGCCTCCCGTGCTGCCCATTAGCCATCGCCGGTGCGCCGTGGCCGCCGCTTATTGCCAGCATTTTTTTTTTTTTTTTGCGCGTCGGCCCCCGGTTGCGCTTCATTCAGGCGAATTCCGAGAGGCAGGTGGCGCTGAATAAGCTGAATGCAATGATCGTCTGGTATGTCATGGGAAATACGTTCCTCATTTCAGGGGCGGTCAGCTGAACCGAAATAGCAAAAAAAAAAAAAAAGAAAAGAAAAGGAAGAGTAGGTAGACGCCGAGACGCCACGCAGAAATCTATTAAGGCAAGGGTCATAGTCACGCGAAAGTGTCTTGCAAGAATCGTTCACTCCGAGTGCGACTGGAGATCAGAAAGCGCCTTACGGCGACAAGTGTTTCGCACCGCCTAGAGCGACCAGCTCAGTTTTGAAGTTTTTGATGTTCGTTCAAGCTGGTTATTTGATTCAGTTGTAGTGCACCTTTGGTAGAAGAGGCTGGGATAGAGTCGCCTCCTGTTAGTTCATAAGTTGCTCGGACATTTATGTGCTGTGGAGGAGATCCCGGAGGCTAGAACGACACTGAAGACCCTTTTTTCCTCGTACTATACCATGACAATTGTGAAATAAACTGTTTTCACTTTGAACATTTTATTTATCTCTCAAATAAGAACTTTCTAGTCATTACGACTCAGAATGTTAGGATCGGGGTGACAGCACGGTAACAGTGAAGAACAGGGCCACCGGAAAAGCAAGCAGGGACGTTTCAAATTTTCTTCCTGTTCTAACTCCTAGGTAGGAGTAAAGCTCATACTGGAAAATCAGCCCAAAGCAGAACGAACACACAGGAAATAACTGGACAGGATGAGCGCTGACTTCAAAATAAATGTTACTGAAGAAACACCGAGCTGATATGAACCATCGCAAATCACAAAATATCCCCATCATCGCACCGCCAGGGCCGCATAGAAAGGCACGTCTTCTTGTGCGATGATGTGGATATTTTGTGATTTGCGATGGTTCATAAAGGCTCGGTGTTTCTTCAGTAACATTTATTTTGAAGTCAGCGCTCATCCTGTCCAGTTATTTCCTGTGTGTTCGTTCTGCTTTGGGCTGATTTTCCAGTATGAGCTCATACAAACTCGCCCAAAGTTCAGTTCTAGGAGAAAAGGTTTTGTTTATATTTCACGTACGATGTAAACCGCGGTTGCGCGTCCTCAAGCGACATGCTGTACTTCTATTTTGCCCTGATTGTGCTTAGGTACACTACCACCACTTTCATTAAAACGATCTCCCTCACTTCCCCATTAATACTGAGTGTTTTCACCACATACAATTGCTGCATGCATGCCTTGAACCAAAGAAATTGGCATTCGTTACCTTGCGTCTCGCGGCTGCACTTGAGCTCTGGAGGATGCCGCAGGGCAAGGTTTCTTATTACTGCAATATCGCGGCTAGTTGAGGAATCGCATTTTTAGGTTTAAGTATAGGCGATACTACACACTAAACAAAAATAACCAGGAACGGGAGTAAACAGCATGTCCTCTAGCGCACAACCTTTTCTGGGTTTTTTTTTACTACGTAACAGTCAAGGTAAAAATTTACTCTCGCGCTAACCGAGTTTTTGAACGTAGAAACGGCAGTAATTATTTACCCCCCTTGAGGTTTTCAGCGAGTATACGTGGAGTAATTTTTTACTGCCTAAACAATGTTTTCTCGGCTTTCTTTAGAGTTATTTTTAAAGCTCATACGAGGTTTACTGTGGCTGGGTAAACATTAGGCTTACGCAAAATGCAGACATCACTCAATTTATTGAGCAGTAAACGAGGACTCACCCTTCGAACTTATAACATTGGAAGCACGTTTTCACTCGTTGAGAGCGCAACAAGCACAGGCACAAGCGCGGGAGCAGAGATACTCGAAAGTGCGTTTTCACTTGGCCGCCGTCCACCAAGACCGGCGCTATAGGACAGCGAGCATCGCTCGAACTCAGCACAAAACCACGCCGCACTGGTAACACTCGGGGTAGTTCGCCGTGTCGTTGTCGTACTGGTTGACGATGCGGTCAGTCAGGAACGTTTGCGACCGTAGTTTCCGTGCTTTCCCAGACTCGGCGGTGCCTTCGAAACGACGGTCACTAGGCATAGCTGCCGGAGATGTCGCGGTATCACGTTCTAGTTGACGGACGCCGGCGTACGCGTATCGGCACGCGCCGATACGCGTACGCGCTGATCACACTCACGCCGTTCACACTCACGCCCCAAGACGTCGCGTCCCCTCTTCCGCAACCGAGGCTTTTGACGAACAGTTGCTTGCAAACGCGCACCATGTGGCTAGGCCTAAACAGTCAAACGAGGGCTATCACGACCTCCACCCCTGCGCCACGGCAGTTTGGAGTTTTGACCACGTGACGTGGTACGTAGTTTTTGATCACGTGGCTTTAAACTCTAGACTGGGGTTTTTTTATCACGTGACACAAAACCCCCTACGTAGTAAAATAGGGCAATAACGTCCTTTTACTACCTTTCTAACACGTGGTAGTAAAACTATGTCATATGCTCATTTTACCTCAACGAGACGTAGTAATTTTGAAAACAAGGGAGTTTTTTAGGCTCATGAGCCGCAAAAACCCAAATATCGGGCAACTTTTGCTTACAGTGTACTACGAGCGGAAATAGGAAGTGAGTGGCGTGTTTTAATTCTACCTCATTTCGAATACGGTCGCAGTGACACTGAGTCAAACTTTGTTCTTCGCCTATAGTGAATCACAGCCGAAGTGCTCATTTTTCAGCGAAAAAGAAAGGTCCGGATTTATCACTGTTACTCGCGAACCGTCGATTACTCACGCTTTCTACTGAAAGCCTTAGAACATTGCAGGAGTTTGTGATACGCTATGAAGCCTGGACAACCTTGCGTCCTTCTTGTCGGTCTGATCTCCCATTTTTCTCACTTCTGGCGCACATGCCAGCCGTTATGGCCCTGAACATTAAAACACACACACACACACACACACACACACACACACACACACACACACACACGCGCACGCACGCACGCACGCACGCACGCATATATATATATATATATATATATATAATATATATATATATATATATATATATATATATATATATATATATATATATATATATATATATATATATATATTGTCACAGCAGAGTGGTGTGAGTCACTTTTCATAGAAAGTCCTCCAATTGCAACATCAATTCGTTGTGTACCGCATAAAACAAAATCCACGCTTACTGGAGTAATATACAGATCCCCTCAGAACCGGAGAGAATACTTCCTTCAAGCACTACAGTTGTTTCTCACAAAACATGCAACCAATGAGACCAACATTTTTATCACAGGTGACCTCAACATTGATACTTCTGACAAAAACAGAATGACTTGCGACTACTTCGATCTTCTGGCGTCTCATGGTTTAAACCAACTAATAAATACGCCAACTCGATACAATGGTGACAAGCACACGACATTGGACCATATAATAACTAATTATCCATGCTCTACCTTTACAAGTGGTACAATATCTGCTGATATAACAGACCACATGCCTATCTTTACTGCATCTAATTCGTCATTCTCTGCTAAAAATGAAAAATGTGTCCGATAAGTATATGACTGCAAAGCCATAACATCAAAATTAAGTTTAGAAACATGGGACAGTGTTTATAGTGTAACTACTACTGACGAAAAACTTGATGCTTTTGTAAATGTATTTCATGATCACATGAGCAGCTCTTGCACTACGGTATCCGGCAGTAGAAAAAGACTAAAAAGAAAGCCATGGATTACACAAGGACTATTAAAGTCGATAAATCATAAGAATAATCTACATAAAAAACTTAAGCTCTTTCCTTACAGAGTAGACTTGGAGAAGAGATATAAGATGTATAAAAAACGTCTAGAAAAATTATTGCATATTTAGAAAGCTGATTATTATCATTGCAAAATAATTAGTACCGCTAATAATACTGCTAAAACATGGAAAGTTCTGAACTCTGCAGTGAACAATGGGACACATCAAAGTAAATCGATAGCTATTACTGATGGTAATACTGTCATAACGGAACCATATGCGCTGGCAGAAAAATTTAACTGTTACTTCGCTGAGGTTCTTGCAGAGCTTACCTCAAAGCAACAGCCTGCGAACTTTCAATGGCCTGATGATTTACCCATAATAAAGCATCACAATAGCTCGTTTTATTTGGCACCTACTGATCCTACTGAGGTCCGCAGTGCTGTGCTGTCGTTAAACAACACAAATTCTGTAGGACATGATAACTTGCCTGTAGACCTGTTGAAATAATCAGTGAATTTCATTGCGGAACCCTTAACCGATATAACAAACGCGGCGTTTTCATCTGGTGTCTTTCCGACAGCTTTGAAAATCGGCAAAGTAATACCGGTATTTAAAAAGAACAACAAACTACTCGTCGAAAATTACCGGCCCATTACTTTGCTGTCACCTTTATCTAAGGTAATAGAGAAACTACTTCTTAAGCGAATCAGATTTTATTTTGAAAACAACAAACTTTTATCAAGTGCACAAGATGGCTACCTGAAAGCGAAAAGTACTGAACTAGCCTTACTGACATTAACGGAAAAAATTACGCAAAATATTGAAAATAAGCTCCTCACCATGGGCATATTTATTGACTTAACAAAAGCATTCGACGTTATTAATCACAAGAAACTGCTGTCAAAACTAGAGCTCTACGGTATTCGTGGCACTCCTAACAAGTTTATAGAAAGCTATCTGACGAATAGGCAACAGTATGTGCATTAATGGACGAAATTCTAATAAAAAACCTATTAGTACAGGTGTCCCGCAGGGGCCAATATTAGGACCTTTCTTGTTCATTATATTCATAAATGATCTCCCATCGTACATACTGGAAGAATGTGTCCTATATGCGGATGACACAAATGTGTTCATAGCGGCTAACACTGAGAAAGACTTGTACCAAAAAGCTAATCACATTCTGAACAGGCTCTCTTACTGGTTACACATAAATGAACTAATTCCAAATCTTGCTAAAAGCAACTTTATAATTTTTTCTGCCAAAAACGTGCCACTTAGTAAGGATGGAAAGTTGCTTTTAACGGAGTTGCTCTAGAAAAAGTTAGTCAAACTAAATTCTTAGGATTAGTGATAGATGAACATCTGACGTCGCACAATCATGTGCATGATGTGACTAGGAAGATTCACAAAAACATACCAATATTTTACAAGCTAAGGTATCTGTTTCCACTACGCACCATTTTGATCCTTTACCGTAGTTTTGTTGAATCTGTGTCATACTGTATATCAGTTTACGGACTTGCGTATCCCACAACATTACAGCCAATTCAGGTAGCACAAAATACAGTTTTGAGAATAGTCTGTTTTACTCAACGTACTGAGTCCATATCATTTGCTTATCCCCTATTACATATTCTAACACTACATTGTCACATTCGTTTCCGCATCGCAGTTCTTACAAACAAATTTCTAAGAAATATTATACACTGTACGTCACTTCAATTTCATCGAAAGGCCACGCACTATCCAACACGTTCCTCTTTACTATCGTTGTTAGCAGTTTCACGTGCCCGCACAAATTATGGAGCATTTTCCTTTATCAACACTGCAGCTAGTCTTTGGAACGCATTTCCTGAAGAACTAACTTCATCCCCATCCATTCAGCATTTTTCTAACTCACTGCGCCAGTACTTCCTGTGTAATTCCTAAATTTATAGAAACTCTGTTCCCTTTCGTGTATACTGTACCGTCCAGCTTTTTTTTTTTTTGCATACTTCCGTTGCCTTTTACGCATTGTATAACGTTTTATTTTGTTTTGTATACGCCTATGTATAAGGTCTTTTTACACGGATACAAATAGCATCATCTGTCAAAGGGACCCCTTTCACAACTCATGTCGAGTTCTGGGGTCCCAACTGTATAAATATTATGCATTGTACTCCATTTTGTTATGAATAAACCGGATTGATTGATTGATTGATTGATTGATTGATTGATTGATTGATTGATTGAATCACAGGTATGCGGTTGAGCCAGAAGAGTGCGTTCAAATACACACAGGCTACGGCTGCGGCAGTATGGCTGCCAGAATCTCACGCGGGTGGTCTCTTCTTCCTCTTCTCCTAGCCGATTTTTCGTTTGGCAGCCTCGGTTTGGTGCGTATATATATAATGCCTTATAGCTTATTTAAAAAAAATAAAATGAATACGTACTTTTTCTCACTGAACTATTTCGTGCTTTTGCAGTTACGCTAGAGCGGATGGATGGAAAACCTTTATTAATCGTGCTGAGCGGAGCCTTTTCAGGTATTTCACTGATAGATAACTGACCAGCCTCTCTCGCAAGGGACCTTCTCAATGAAGGAGGTACCACGTGCTCACTGAATGATTGCCATGCAACCTAAACTAGAACAGAAGATGGAGGCTTGAATCGATGAACAGATCTTTAAAAACGATTGAGAACAGGGAATGTCGCTAGAGCCAACGTTTTTAACGATCTGTTCATCGAACCATGTAACCTAGTATTTGAAATTATAATGGCAAATTGTTCTGCGCGTTCTTGAGTTCCTAGCTGTACCAATGACAGTTCTCAGAATGTCCGCAATAAACATGGAAGCTAATTAGCGTGGTATCCGAAAGGTGCGCAAAAATCGTATGCATCCATGGATAACTCGGGAGATTATCCACATTAAACGCAGGATCAAGCGACTTAGAAAGCGTAAAAATGACTTAGCATTCGAGTCATTTGATTCTTTGAAAAGAAATTTGGCATGTAAACTAAATGACGCAAGGACACATTACTATCAAATCATTCTGCCTTCATTCATTAAAGAATATCCGGCTAAATTCTGGAGATTTCTGGCCCAAACCAATGAAGCGGTGAATAACATTAAACTCGACCGGAAATATGAAAATGACGGCTTTTTGATATCGCAGGCTTTTAATAAATATTTCCACAGCGTCTTCACTCCTTCAAGCACGTACGTACCCCTACCAGCTATTCCTAACGATGTGGACATTCCTATTGTTACAATGGAAAGTGTTCTGATTTTTCTAAGAAAACTGAGCACTAAAAAGAGTATAGGACCAGACCAAATTCCAGATACATTTTTAAAGCGATATTCTACACGGATAAGCGATTTCTTGGGAGAGTTATTTAATAGATCATTGCGTAGGTGTGAAGTTCCGGATGACTGGATGATTGCACGTGTTGTGCCCATCCACAAGAAGGGAGATAAATCAATAGTTTCTTATTACAAGCCGATTTCTTTAACTTCAGTGAGTTGCAAGTTACTAGAGCACATAGTCTCACAATATTCAGTGATTTTTAACAGATAATTATGTATTATCTCCTTGCGAACATGGATTTCGGAAAGGATTGTCCACGACAACGCAGTTGGTAACAACCATTCACCAACTTATCGCAGTTCTAGATCTATCGGGGCAGGCTGATATATTACTACTTGATTTCTCCAAGGTACTTGACAAGGTTCCACATAGCAAATTACTTCTGAAATTACATAACATAGGATTGCCGCTTTATCTTATTAAATGGGTTGAAGCTTATTTAACTGATACAAAACAGTGTGCTGGGGGCACTATTATTCCTCATATATGTAAATGACTTAGTGCAAACAATCCCTGACTAAGTGTCTATTATACTCTTCGCAGATGACTATGTTGTATTTAAAGAAATAACCTGCTCTGAAGACCATAACCTCTTACAGCAAACTCTTCGTCACATCGAATACTGGTGCGGAGCATGGGACATGGAATTAAACGTTGATAATTCAGTGTTCCTAAATATAACGCGAAAAACAAGTCCTAGTGTATTTACCTACAATATTCATGGCTCTCCCATTCAATCAGTTATGCAGTATAAGTATTTGGGGATCACTATTTCACGCGACATGACGTGGCGGGCACACATTTCGTCAATTTTCACTTCAGCTTTTCGAAAACTGTGCTTTTTAAAAAGGAATCTTGCAAAGGCTACCATGAATGTTAAACTTCAAGCGTACAACGCTATTATTAGACCCAAATGAGAGTATGCATCCGTGGTATGGGACCCGTACACGAAAAAGGATATACAGAGCTTTGAAGCACTACAAAAGAAAGCCATCAGATTTATATTTAATGAATACAAAGGGCTACATTCCCCAACTCAACTCGTGAAAGCTCATAACTTCCCCCCACTGGCTGTCCGCAGAAAAATTAGCAGACTTAAATTCTTGCGATATACTTTGAACGCAAAGCTTCGTATGTCTCCACCTTCATACTTAAAAGCCGCTACAGCGAGACCTACGCGCAATACCCTCAAACACACCCTTCAACACATTTTTGCTAAAACAGAGGTATTCAGAGTTTTTTTTCCCCCGCACTATTTCGGATTGGAACAGTCTGCTCTAGTTTGTTTGTGAGGCAGACAATTTTGATGAAGCCCTTGAACAACACTTGCCACGTTGACTACTGGATTGCTGAAACTGTTACATAGCTTATTTCGCGAGTAGTATTGTATTTGTGCTATTTTTCATTTCCTTGTTAAAGATGCATGTTGTGCCAGTATTATTAGCAATTGCTTTGTAGCGTTCTCCTTATTTTTTAATTCTACTCGTGCCTGGGCCACGATGGGCTGCAGTATCGTGAAATAAATAAATAAAAATAAATGAAATACGGCTGTTTAACCATAACGTCATCGTAGTGCGCATTAGAAAAGTATAATGGCAAAATTGGGCGAGGCTGTCCTGTGGCGTGTTCGAGAGAATATGTGACGCGCAAGGCACTGGTCGTAAAAATAATTTATTGTACAATAATACTTGGCTGGCACTTGTTGATGGCAAGGACGGCGCATGTATGGTCCTCGTTTGCTCTTCGCCCTGAGGAGTGCCCGTAACGGCTTGGCGCTTGACTGTGCACCCTTGGGTTTGATTTGCACCATGCGTTGAGGCGGATGCACCCCCTGCCAGTCTTCAGCGAAGATTTCACTAGAAAGTAAAGCCATTCGACGAAGCGATCTGAAAGGGAAGGAGTAGTACAAAATGTATGCACGTACGTCAAATGCATACAAACCGTGCGATGCGTATAATGACGGGATGTGAAAAGTGCAAAGACTGGCACACTCACAGGACGTGCATTATCACTGCGCTATCAACTTACTTCTTGGGTGAAAATGAGGGCAGATATCAAATAGCAACTTTTTAAGCCAGAATTACGACTTCATCAGAGCGGGGCAATAGAAGAACGAAATGAACGAGGACAAGCGCTGCGTCTTCGTCTTTTTTTTCTTTTTTTTTTTCGAGGACTCGAGGCCGTCACCTAGGTTGGGGGTGCTTGTGGCCCTACTCCGACCAAATCGCCGGACCTGTTTGCTGATTAAAGCTTTATCTCTCTCTCTCTCTCTGTCCCGGATTTAAAAAGTGCATGGCGCTGCATCCCTTGAATTGTGCAGAACCAACTAACCCAAAATCTGAAGTTACTATGAATTACGACATTATACTTGAAGGTAAGATCTTATAGATAGCAAGCTCCAGTGGGCATCCGATCTAGCTCTGCTGGAGTACGCAAGCTTATGAAATGAAAGGAAAGGTATCCGCTTGAAGAATTAAATGTTCACTGTTTCATATATAAGCGACTGTGTCATATAGCGGTCAAAGATGTTTATATATTTCTCTTTGTTTATCTTGCGATGCTGCAGGTACAGGCGCGTTCATTTCCGTGTGTGCAACATCAATACATAGGTTTCTGATATCGCGTCAGTCTTGAAGTTGTCTTTATGTATGTAACAGCCTGAATTAAAGCATGAGGAAGGTGCGTGTACACCCATCTGAACTTTCCAAAGACACATGAAAAGAATACATAAAACATCGTAAGTGCGAAGAATTTCTTCGCACACAAAAGCAACTTTGACCCTATATACCTACCTACCTATCCAGCCTACGTCTCTGCGCTCCCCGCTATACGTCATAATTGCTATCGTACGAAATGACTGTATGGAGAACATGATTGATTTACATCACATATTAATAACGTGATAGGTTAGTCGTCTACTTCACGACTAACGATGATGCGATCATGCATGGTGCATACCCACAGTCCTCGGCCAGGGGTATGCGGGAATACGCCACGCGTGATTTAACGTTAACCACTAAAGCTGATGTCAGTCAAGGATTGACATCGGCTTTAGTCAGTAAAGGACCAAAATGGACATTAAGAGTTTGACGAGAACACATTTTGCGTGAGGTAAGCGAGAGAAAGACACACCTGTCTGTAGTAGCTTGCAATTGAAGCTGTAGACATAGCAAGCCGACAGACATAGACAAACATGCTGTAACTATCGAACGCAACGAACCACGCGAGGGGGGGTAGGGGGGGGGGTTAGGAATTGAATTCGAGCCCTGAGATGGGAAACAAGCAATCTGCCACTCGTGCACGGCGGCTTTCACCGACGCGGTACATATCGTAAGTCATCGTATTGTATCATCAGTTGTGGTTGTGGTTGAAAGAGCCAGTCGTGACAACGAAACGGAGCATGAACAAAACATACAGTGACCGCAGCAAGTTACTGACATGTGCATGCGTTACTTTCCAGTGTTCTTCACACGCAAAACACAAATAAGTGCCACAAGGCTTTGCTCTAAGTACATTTTTATAAAAGCCAAGTTCATCTTTTCTATTAGACACACGAACTGCTGCAGTGATGGTGATGTATGCGTTGCCAGCGTATCCCTTCCTTCAAGACCTGGGAGTAAACGTTTCTGCTTGTGTTGAAGCATTAAAAAAAAGAGCATGACGCACGTAACTAAAGGGCAAGGCTACATCGTCCAACAAAAATCCGCACTTGAACGCAATTAGCTTTACTGACACAACATATCTGAAAGCTTTCGTAACCACTTCCTTTTTAATACGAGGACCCCGGACCTTCCCAGCAGAGCCGACGTTCCGTTATCCACAAGGCCTTGTTTAAGGAAATCGGACAAAGAACCTTGCGCTGACAAAGTAATTGTGAATGCGAGGGCCACCAAACGGACGGACCTCCTCACCAAACTATGTAGACACTTGAGGAGCCGTATCGCCGTATCGCTATTAAATTAAGTTAAGGATTGCATTCTTAAACACCTCTGCGTAATGTGACTAGCAACGGCTTGCGTAGGAAATTGGACTCGGTCGTATTGGTTTTACATCAAAATGTGGCAGTCTTTCGTTTGCAGAGAGTTCATTCTCGAATAGCTGGCGCAAACTGCAATAATCCGGGCACCTGTAACCACCAGTGATTGCTAACGCCCATATTTGCTTAACTCCTGGCTCATCTGGTGAAGCACACTTGCCGCAGTGACTCAAGGGTGATAGTTCTTTCTGGCGGCAAGCCCAAAACCTCAATCCCTATACCAGGACCCGACGGCTGCAATCCGGTGGGATAGGCTTACAAGAGCTACACTCACCAACGTGGAAATGGCTGCTCGTTTGAATGACCTTGGACAATAAAAGATTGATCCCAAGCTCTCTGCGGTGTTTCTGGTAACCAAACGCTCAACGTGCTCAAGGCGATTAAGATGCGTTAACCATTACGTAAGTTAATCAGTAAAGAAGCTTTTATTCGGTGGCATTGTCAGTGAGCAATAAGAATATTGCATGTGTGAGCATTACATTTACGCTTCATCTCATCTGTACATAATCATCATCATCGTTGTAGGGCTCTGGCTCGCGAAAATAAAGAAGCGTCTAAAGAAGTGGCACATGTAACAAAATCACGGGAGAACATTTCAGGAGGTCGCCATTTCTCTTTGAGGCCATGTCGTTGCTAAACAGCACTGGATGTTTTACGGTTTCGAATACAACGGTATAGCAACAAAATACTTTTCGTACCCGTACCACAAGAAAGGGAACTATTTCTTACCACAGATTTATCAATGGTAGCCACCTCCCTTGATCTTGATGATGCCGATGGTTCCCCCGTGGCCACCTCCAAAGCCGCCTCCGCCGAATCCTCCCCCGAATCCACCGCCGAAACCTCCTCCAAGTCCGCCACCGAATCCACCCCCGCTGTAGCCGATGAGTTGTCCGCCGCTGTGCAGCTTGTTGATGTGGTGAATCGTCTTGACTAGATACGAAGGCCCAGATACAATCTTGCCTCCTCCGCCGAAGCCACCTCCGCCGAAACCTCCGAAGCCACCGCCGAAGCCCCCAAAGCCACCGCCGCCTCCGAATCCGCCTCCTCCATGGCTGATGGCAACGCCCGTCACTGGAATGGCCTTGAAACCTCCACCGTACCCGCCTCCGAAACCGCCGCCGAATCCACCCACCGAATCCAGCCGCCACCGAAACCGCCGGCTAAGGCAACGCCAGCTAGCGTGCCAAAGATGCAGACGATCGTCTGCGAGGGTCATGAGAAAATGTGGACCCATTTAGACTGCATTACTGAAGGAGCGAGGAGACGCTGGTCCAGCCATGTCCCGCGTTATAGTAATGGTACGAAAGACAAACATGAACTATGGTGACGTCCATGCAACTCAGTTTCTGCCGGCGTTGAGACAACCAAAAATGCACACATAAACAAGAAATATACGTCCTATTTAGAGACAGCGCAGGTAGAAGTTTTATAAATAACGACGATACGCTGCCATTCAGCTTGCGTATAAGCTTTATAGAATTTCTTCACGGTTACTACGAATGTACACTTTGTTACTTCCATGAACACCCAGCCACACCCAAATGGTGGTATGCTGCAAGATTAATTTTATTAGTTCAAGCCGCTTCTGTATTAAGCGTCCCGCCACATTGCAAAGCAAAAACATTGAAAGACTCCGGCAAAAGCAAAGCCAGAATAAGGTGCAAGTGTCTCAAGAGCTGCAGAAACCCTGCCCGACTAGGCTGTATGGCTGCGCTATTAAAGGGCCCCAATCGCAAAATTAATTGCCAAAGCTGACCAATCATGCCAAACAACATAAACCCGCATTGCGTAGGAAACCTCAATATGCTGACAAAGTAACTACCGGAGTTTGTGTAGTTCATATCCATCATCATACACTGCTTATTTGCGTCTTGTATATATGATTTTTCGTGTCATACCACAATGCATTGCACCGGTGCTCTTTTCTACTGGCTTTGTTTATGCACAAGCTTAACACTCGCATTAGCCGAACACCCTGAAATTAGCCCTCCTCGAATAATTACTAAAATATTTCGTAAGGCCGGCTGCGAAGCCGCGCCTTCTCGGCTGAATTCGTTTTTAGCGCTGCGGACGTTTCTATAACGCCCAGCTGCTACTCCAGTTGCGTAAAACTTGCCCCCGAGCAAAACCGTGCACGCTCCGAAAAGTGATAGCGCCCAAAGTATATAGTGGTTCCCGTCCTGGGCTTCACTTCGCACGCGCACTAAGCGTGGAAAGCAGCCAGCGTGCAACACTTAGACCACACATGCATATGCAGTGGGCTGCAGGGGATTTGTGCCTGTGTGTTTTACTCCGTTCTGGTTCACCCGCTACGTGATTCAAGGCAATGCCGCACGAGAGGAAAACGGAAGTCGGGCTAAACCTGCTTCGCGAAATGGTGCGGCGAACAATTAATGTCGTACCTCGATTTCGCGAAGAGCTGCGTCCAGCACAACTTCCTCTAAGGGTGCGACGCCAATAAGCGTGCCGCCAAACGTCGTCGTTAACGCGTCGTTATAGACCGAGTAACGGCCCAATTTCACTATACGCCAGGCCAGAGAGCATTAAGAACGCTGCAGAATTGAGGAACACGGACAGCTCCCTGATCTAATCCAGTCGTGGTGAGCGTTATGCCGAAGTAATTGAGTAGTATTTCTTGCTTTCCAAGCTGTATCTTTTACACGTGTCAGGCTACTTAACATGCCTGGACTCTTTTCACGAACAGAATAAAGCGCACGAGAGGAGGCAATTCATTTGCTACATATGGGGTGAACACTTATGGAATAAGTCTTGCCTCGCTGAGTTATACGTTGCGAACAAGTTTGCCAGTGAAACTGTTGATGCAGCTATTAGTGTGAAGTGGAGATGGCTAAATACTTATTAACTTTTTATTTGAAAAATAGGTGGCTAAATTCGGCAAAGAAAAAAAAAAACCTTCACGAGAGGTTCAGTGAAGTACAATACTCCCATTACGGCCAAATAATATGTTTCCAGCCTTTCAATTTTTAGCCAGACTTCTGTCCAATGAAAACGTGATACACTAACACATTTACCGGGATCGCTGTGGATCGTTCTGGAACTACAAGTTAATTGCACCAAGAAAGAAAACAATGGGAAGTTTGCGATGAATGCCGGTGTAATGTTAAGGCATATCTTACTGAAACTTCTAGGTGAGTTCGAGGGTATTCCAAGGTTTCTTTGCCACAGTCCGCTTACAGTCAGACGTAGGATTTGGAACAATCACGGGCAACAAAACCTTTGAATAACTCGGCCTCCCACTATACTCAATGCGAACTTATTAACCTAAATAACATTAGTAATTTTCTGTCATTATTTCTTCATCCGAAAAGAGCACGTTGTCAGCCGAATGGATAGTGAATATAAATCGAAAAAATAAATAAATGGGAGTCCAAAAGTTTACCGAAATGTTTTCACCAAGCTGTCTGCTCCAAAATCTGTTGAACATCACCTCACATTTTAGGGTACCTGCCTACCCAACGGAAAAGCACCACACGTCGAATCTTTACGTGCATCTCTGCATCTTTGAAACGCGATTGCCTAAAGAGAAGCTGCAGCTCATGCAAACCAAGAGAAATACGCGCGCTCTCAAGATACACGTAGGCCGCTTCCAAACCCAGCATGCCTGTTCTTACCAGAGCCTTCATGGCGCGCGCGTGTCAACCGATCTACCGGAGACGACTAACGCTCACCGGATGAACAGGCGCTCTTCTTATACGGCTCGCAGACCAGATCTTCTTCTTGGTGCATTTTGTTTCTCCCCATCCCTGTTTTGAATAACGGCTGCCCTTTGTCAATTCCCTTGCCCTGCCAGTCCGCGTGGGGTCCCGTGCCGGCTAGGCTCTCTCGCCATCACGGCAGGTTTCGGCTCCCGTCGGTGGTGCTCCTCTCTTCACGGACGAGCGTCTGTGAGACTTCCTTCTTGCCGGGAAGATGATGCCCGGCCGTATATGCGAACCGCTGACAGTTGCCCGGGAGAGGCGTCTGCGAGGAGCTTCGTCATGGAGCGGGCGAGAGCAAAGTGCGGAAGCTTGCGGCTACCTATACAGCCTCACCTCCGACGCGTGCACTGCCACGGCTACTACACCGTACACGCATTCTGCATATATAAAGCAGAACCGAGCGTGCAGCACGTGTTCCGTCTCTGTTGCCATTTATTCTTCGCGCGCGATTCCTTTTCATTTCTTCCTCCGCGCCACTCTCAAGCGGTGCTTTCACTTTTCAACAAGTGTATGTGCACGTGTGGCGATGGCAGTGTCCGCAACTCGGAGAGCGAGCTGCCTGCGTATACGTCTGCACCCGCCCAGCAGTCGGCCGAACTGCTGTTACGGTCTTGTATATTTTTACTTCCGTATTGCCCCTTGTTTATTGCCCGTTACTATAGATGTCTTATGGTGTGTGGGGCGTGGCATCCAGTAAGCTTTGCGTGCGTATTCCCATGTTTCTGTGTAGTGGGTTCTCTGCCGACACCGTTGGTCATTGCAGAAGCATTCCGCTGTCGTGCTCAAATTATGTCGCCGATTGTAGCATATACGGCAGTGTCTTGCATTATCGTTGTTATCGTTGTGTCCTGTTTCTCTGGTCTGCGGCACGTGACGCAACGGAGGGCAGCGCACGGCGAAGGAGCCAGAAGAAAGGTGTGTGTTTAACATGATGGAGTGGCCGCACGCAAGCCTAAATGGCGCACGTCGCGCCCCAGGCTATTTCATTCTATAATAGAACCGTCCTAGTTCCGAGCCTTCGTTAAAGGCCCCGGGACATGGGTAGCGGGGTGTTGGTAGCGCAACTTTCTTTGTCCCAGCATCGCCGGCTCTGGTGGTCTATTTTGCGGCGTCTCCTCTTCTTAGCTACATACATCCCACCTTCGGAAGCGCCTGCATAAACCCTCTCAAGCCTTAGAACGGCGTCTGTTCCTGCACGCCTATAGCTATAGCAGGGTTGGGGGGGAGACTGAGAGGGGGGCAGTGGTGGCACCTGCAGATGCGTTCTATAAGAAGAGCCGCCCGGCATTGCGCGCTCGCCAAATGGGCGTCCCCGGCGTCTAGGAAGCGTGCGAGCTCCGTACGAAGCTTCGTCGTTGCGCAGTGCGCACGCGTAATCGGAGCCACCTATCGCGACAACGTGACATCCTGGTAGCTGTGGGCGTGAAGATAAAGCGATTCATGGAAGCAAACGTGCTCTCACGGTGAAGTACGAACGGCGACCAAGGGGTCGGGTTGATTGATGACGGCAGCGCTATCTAGGGACGAGCTAGTACGAAACTCTCGGATATCCGTTGGCTGCCATTATATCTCAACAGCTCGTCTGGATTACATTATTCCGTGATCGCGATGTTTCTGCTTGCGTTCTGCATTATTATTATTATTATTTGAAGCTAGTAGAAGACGTCTCTGGCCATAAGGTCCGTCTGCGAAGTAAGCTAAATAACTCAAGAAGTGATTTGATTGATTTGTGGGGTTTAACGTCCCAAAACCAGCCCTGATTATGAGAGACGCCGTAGTGTAGGTCTTCGGAAATTTCGACCACCTAAGGTTCAGCACACGGGCCTCAACATTTCGCCTCCATCGAAATGCAGCTGCCGCGGCCGGGATTCTATCCCGCGACCTTCGGATCAGAAGCCGAGTGCCATAACCACTAGACCACCGTGGCGGGGCAGGAAGTGATTTAATAATGTTTTCCACATAAGCCGCGACGAATGGACAATTAAGCGTCGGGAAAAATTAATTCATAGCATTATTTCTCCGAAGTCCAGCCATGAAGGCAAGGAAATAGGGCAGGTCTGTGAAGATGGCGAATTATCAGTGCGAATGGTGCGGAAACCCTGCAAGCCACTTGGAAGGGCGACTTCAATGCGAAAGTCGGAAGAAGCAGGAAGGAAAACAAGCAATCTGCATCGAGTCTATAAACAGCAGGGGAGGGATGGTCGTAGAATTTGCCGAGAGAAATCGACACGGTGTAGTTTATGCGCTGCGCAGGCATATAGACGGGAGGAAATTAGACATAGGCAGAGAGGGGAAAGCGCGAAGTGCTTGCGCAACACATTACCAGTTCACTATTGACCAATTAGTATGCATCACAGTTTTGATAGCAATACGAAAGTGCACCCGAAAATGCCCCAGCGGAGAAACAAGGAAGAAATGAAATTTCATACTGTGCGGGGAGCCAGGCATAGTACAGGACATACAGGTCGTATATTATGTAAAGTGCAGTGATCGTACCTTACTAAGGGTGACAATAACTTTCAACTTGAAGAGAAAAAGCACAATATTAGCCACTAGCATACAGGTCAACAAAGACGTCGTCAGAATAAAAGATGAATGCAGGAACGTCCTTGCGAACGTATACGACGCTTTAGAAGAAGAAACACGATGACGACATAGAGGGAGTCAACGAAACCACGATTAGACTGACTTTCGAAGCAGATGTATAAGTTGGAGGTAAAACACGAAGGCAAGAACTAAAGAAACTCTATCGAATTACAAGATCCGCAAGAAGGAAACAACAACGGATGGAAATGACTGCCTCAAGGAAACAAATAGATTAGCTGTGCTATCAAAGCTGGCCAGCAATAGGAAGAACAAGGCTATACGGAATAAAAACGATAAAGAAATCGATGCCGCAGTGAATGAAGCTGGCAGCATTAAAACAGCTAAACGGAAACTATGTATCAGAAGGAGAGAAATGCATGCAGTGAAGGACAAACAGTGCTAAGTAATTCGCACTTTCAATGACCCAGTGGAGGTGGCAGAAGACTTCTTTTCTGAACTGTACAGTTCGCATGTCAGTCATCCAAAGTTGGGTGATATCAAAGTTGAACAGGATACTGATGTTTCATGCCTAACTATCGATGACGTTAGGAACATGTCCCGCGGGAAAGCGGCGGGAGAAGGCGGCATAACAGTCGATTAGATCAAATATTGGAGGAATTCTTTGAATTCTATATTTAAGAAGACTGTGAGACTCTACACACAATAACGTCAGACAAGTGGCGTAGGCAGAAATAGCTTTCGGAGGTGTTGCGCGGCACCGGTTAAACAAAAGGTAAAACGAAATGCACTGGGCTGGCAACAATATCCCGGTGAATATTAAGAACTGCGCACCCCCTCAACCGCTTTTGCGGTGTTGTATAGCTCTGGGAACAAGACTTGAGCCTTCGAAGAGTTGAACACGAACGTTCCGCTTCTGCGGTGTAGGCAGGCGTGGTGTCCGGAATCTAGGGAAAACAGTGGGTGAAAACAGTGGGCAAACCACTGTGCCGCAGTAGTGGGCTAAACATCGCTGTCATTCCATTTTTGCTTCCGCAGCTATACCTTGCTTCTACTGCACAAGAAGTCAAAAAAGAAAAAGGACCAGCAGCTCTTTTTTAGGGGCGAAGCTCCTTAGGGCATAGGCTAGTCCCTCGCCGTTGTCGTAGCCACCTCTAGGTCTCAGAATGATCACGAGATGGCGCTGCGGTGCTGCGGTGCGGCGCGCCGGGAGGCTCGCGCTCGCCCTCGGCGCGTGCCTCCCGGCACGCGAGCTCTCTCACTCTTCCATCTGCTGTCTTGTGTGTGTGTGAGAGAGAGAGAGAAAGGTGCGCGTTGACTATGGAAACGCTCTTTCTTCGATGAACGCTCTACCAGCTCGCAAAGAAGGAGAACGCGCCCTCACCCGCGAGAGACAACGTTGAAGCAGGCAGCGTCTTCTAGCGAGTTTCTTGATTGAAAATTACCGACTGCTCGCGCTGGAGAACCATTCACCGGCCACCCATATATATTATATATATATATATATATATATATATTATATATATATATATATATATATATATATATATATATATATATATATATATATATATAGGCATTGGATCTTGACTTGCAATGAAGTGCCGGTTGGAGATTTCACTTGTGTGTAGTTGAACCATAAGGATTCGTAGCGTGCGCGTTAACTAAATTAATCCGGAACTCGGCACGATCTACGATGTGGGAGCGCAGGAATCTCATAAAGACCAGGAGCATAAATGACATCGCGTGTGTGACATGCGTGAGTGGGAAATGCGGGGCATGAGTGGGACCAACGAAGAAAACACGGCTCCAGTACAAAAACGGAAAATCACGGCTCACGAATAAATTATTTCTTATATATATATACACACAGTGTTTGTCACGTCTTCGATGATGTACTGGGCAAGATTCACGGAAGAGTCACGGTTTTTACCGATGAACCTCCGGAGCTTCGCCCACTCATCATCATTCACTCCGTGGATATGCGTGGATTTTTTTGTTGTTGTTGAGAATTGGGGGAAAATGAAGCTTGGCGTGTGCGCACCCGGCCTACTTCTTTCTTTCTTTCTTTCTTTCTTTCTTTCTTTCTTTCTTTCTTTCTTTCTTTCTTTCTTTCTTTCTTTCTTTCTTTCTTTCTTTCTTTCTTTCTTTCTTTCTTTCCCATTAGGTAGTAGACAATCTATTGCATTCTTATGGTTCAGGTATGTGCACATCTGGCAAACGTGTGTCCTATTGGTTATGACACCTGCATCCGCAGGCTGGTGTCCCGGTTTGAAACCCCAGCACCAGGCAGCATTTTTTCCACTATACTGCGTCCTCTGTTCAGTGGAAGACAGTAAAGCATCAATTTCTTCCGCCACTTCCCAGAGGGTGCCAGAGGTTCTTTTCTCTGAGCAAATGATTTTGGCGTGATGACCACAACTGCCAAATCTACCATAAACCAGGAGCGTCCACAAACGCTGAAACCTTGCAAGTGAACCGACTGGGTTGTCAGGAGAGTTTTGTGAACACACAGTCCGCTTCACGAAAGGACCATCATGTGATTGTGGACGGCCGTCTTTGCGTTCTTGGAGCAGAGCGAGTCGAAACACAACTTACTTCACATGAGAAATTTTGTAGCGGCCGTGGTTGTAAACAGTGCCCAAATAACGCGCCGTCAGGACGCCGTCAGGACGCCGCCACTTTGCTAACCACTGCTACGATCGAGACGCTGAGACTACGGAAGCGCTAAATGCCGGCGCTCATTATCGCGGCGGTCGGCTTCGATCAATCGTTCCTATAGGCGGCGGTACCACGGCTGCGAACTTTTTAGCGCAGTGAAAGGGAGGCGATGTTAATTTAGGAGGAATTTTGCTAGCTAAACACCTTTGCTTTAGCCGGATATTAGTTAGATGCAAATTGTAAAGAGGTGTAGTGAAGATATAAGGGCCATATCGCGTTCCTTGTGCCTCCAGTGTGCTGGTGGTGCGATCGGTAGAGCTTCCACCTCCTATCGTCATCGCATCCCGGGTAACTCTGGGTTCGAGTCCGAGCTGGTGCTACTTTTTCATTGTAAATATGTGTTCATTTTTATTTTTATTGGGATAGCATTTGTATGGACGGGGTTTTCGCCATCATGCCCCGTATATATACATATATCATCGAGCACAGAATCCCTCCGAAGCGGGACGAAATGCCATTGTTCGGACACGCACACCCCGCTTCATCTTCCTCCTTTCAGGGCTGCATGTGCCACTGCAGCGCTCGCCATTGGCAGATGACGAGCCGCGGAAGGACACGTTGAACATGTGTTCGTCCTCCGGATTGGCCGAAGTGCTCGGAACTTCTGAAACAGACTATAGTTTCACATGCAGGCCTTGGCGCTGTCTTCCGCCGAGGAGGCCCGTGTTACACCTAGTTCCGCCGGAGAGGGCGCGGTGCTCTCGCCGGCTAGCTGACTTCAGTGCGTGGGACGGCGACGGTGTTTATTCTACCATATGTTTCTATTGCGCAGCAGCACCTTGGTCACGGGCTTCGTTCCAGGTGCCTCGCATTTCATCATAACGCCGGCGATGCCCTCGCTTCATAGCGCACGCGAATGCGGGAAGGAATGCGGTTGCTTGATGCTGCTGTTATGGGCCGTTTCTCGATGGCGCAAAGTGGGCAAAGTTCACGCTGCTTAGCGCGGTCGCGCAGTATGAGGCGCGTGCCAGAAGAAAACAGAACATGATTTAGCTCGAAGCTCTGCTGGGCCGCTTTCTCTGCCACTCAACCGTCACATGGTGCTTTATGCCACGATGCTACCGCGTCTCATCAGAACGCTTGCCGAAGACCTCCAGCAGAGTGCGGCTCGCACTGAAGCAAAGCACGTTTGCTTCTCATGGAAATATTGCAACGCTGTCATTCAAAGCACATTCGAGCCCGCACCCGCAAACAACTGCTCGCAAATGTGCCTCGGGATTGCGCGTCCACAGTTGGGTGCTGTGTGATCTTCTGTGGCCTGCATCAGGTCCATACGAGCTAGGTCAACAGCGAGCCGAGGCCGCTGCTTATGTTTTACCTTTACATACGCTATCTCCTCCGTGCCGTTAGTGAACGCTTTCTCCTCTGCTGAATTTTCAGAGCGTGGTACACACTAATGCTGGCCGTACACCAGCAACATGAAACGTAAATAACCTTTGACGGCCTGCCCACGGGCGCCGTCTCTCGTCAGTACTACTCTTCTGCGAGCCGCATGTCGTGGTCATTCATTCGCTTTGTGGGAGTATGGGCACGCCAAAGCACACTCGCATGCTTACTTAATAAGCCCACGCTCACTGCGATTCAGATTGCCCTAGCTGCTAGTCTTACTTCGTATAGTATTATATCATGCATTGCTATCGCATTCATTGCTTCCAGCTACTGGCGAAACCTTTTCGCTACTGGTTTAGGCGCGCCGTGCTGCTGTGTTAATCCACTGTGTAGTGCCTTTTTCGAATTTATTTTGTGCTATTTTGCATATCCATGTATAATGTGGTAAGAGAAGACAGGATAATACGCTTCTGGCTGGTATAGCCATCATAAAAGCTGGACCAACTCAAACACTGCCGTTTCATTAAGTTCATTCAGTCAGTTCCTTCATTTGTTCTGGTTATATCGTTCCTGGAAAGAACGTTATAGAACGGAGAGCAACTTCCCTCATTTTACTTTGCCTTTTAGTTTAGTCATTCATCTACTCATATTGCATTATTTATTCGTTTGTACAATGTCGGTTAGGGTAAAAAATGAGAAGCCCAAGTTGCGCAAATTGATAGTTACGGAAACCACCAACTACATCATGTTAATCCAAAACTTTTGTGACAAAATCTCTTTATCTCTTTTTTCTCACTCATGAGACGTTCGGATTGCCAGAGAGTGAACGCGCCCGCGCTGCTGTGTGGTATATATATATATATATACACCACACAGCAGCGCTGTATATATATCACCCACGTCCCCCACCACGGCCTTCAACTGCACCGCAAAGAACTTAATTTTCTATAGTCTCAGCTGAAGTGCATGCGAATATGCAGGCTGTCTTTTTTTATCAACAAGCATTCGCACATGCACCTCATGCTGCCCATTGATCGTTACTAAGGGCTGCCTCTTTGCACAAATAAACGGGGAGTAGGTGCTATCGTATGGTGGCTTGCTTTCTGCTTTGAAATCCAAGCGCCTTTTTGCTTTGATAAGCGTACGTTGATACATCGCTGATACAGCGGTCGAACAAGCCGTTCTAAACGATGGTCTCGGGGATCATACTCACTCCTTGAAGCTCACTGTACAGCGTTTGTAGCTATTTATATGCACACCGTCCCATTTGTACGTCTGCTTTTTTACCTTAAAGGGGTTTCCTTCTTGTAAAGCTACCATGACCGAAAGGGTACGGGATAATCTCGAAGCATTTTACATCGAATATAACGATTACCATCTGTGTGTTCCTATCTTTTAACAGCAAAGAAAGTGAGTTCTTGTCAATGACTAGATGTTGCCTAAGCTACACGTTTCTTTTTTTTTTGTTTTCATTCACCTCCTACTTCACTTACTTCTTCCTTGTGCACAATAAATGAAGGTGGACAAGCTTCCTTCGTCCTTACTCCTTTTCCACCCTTCCCTTTTCCTGCTTTTGCTTACATATGAGTATATGTGTACGAACCTAAGTTAAAGAAAACTGTAAGTTCCTTTTTTTGCACTTTACGATATATATATATATATATATATATATATATATATATATATATATATATATATATATATATATATATATATTCTTTCATGAGATTTCTGGAACACCTATCGGTATATATATGAAGGTGAGGGGCAAGCATGACACTATACGCTTATTCACACTGCGGGATACAATGTGCTGACGCATTGAAGGCAGCGTACGTCTGCACGGGAATGGATTGTGCGTGCTTTTTTTTGACGTTGTTCAATATTCAGCGCTGTCAACGACCGCAGATGAGCAAATAAGTGAAGGAAGCTATTACTGCACTGGAGAGTGCAACCTACGGCATGTCGCAACTGGTTGGGAAGGAAGTTGCTGGTTACTCCGCGTTTTGCATGAAGCCCGCGTTGAACGTTACAATCGTTCTGAGCCTGATGAAGGGGTTTCATTTTAACGGCAGTATTTATGGACCTTCCTTAAATATCGAGCTGGTCAAAATATCAGTAAAGACGACTGAACTCGTTGTGCGAGGTTAAGAAAAAGGGTACAGAACACGCGGGGCAATTACGCTCGCGCGCGCTCTCAAAATCCTTATATCTCCGGGTGACCAGGCATTACTGAAATAGAATTGCCTTCAAAAGGAACGCCCCGCGCGTGCAGGAAGAAAAGAAGTGCATGGAGGGAGTTGCGCGAGAGGAATGCTAAAACGCTCATCTCGGCACGCGGTGTGGATGGTGCTTACCGGGGCAGGCTGCCAGAACACGCCTGAAATAGCCAACCTGAGCGGACACCAGGCCCGAAAAGCCGTGCTTTATGGGCACGGGCGAGATGTGAATCTCGGTGGTCGGCATAGGCGCTCCACCACGAGTGATGGCGCAGTGAACGTGCGAATTGATAGAGAAGGGCACTGGTCGGTACAAACATTTGCTCCCACCCTGTGAACAATGGGCTGCAAACGTTGTTGCGGTTAATGCCAAGGCCAAGAATAGTACCGTTTTGACGTGCGTAACAAGAGTGCTCACATTTAGTGGGCATAGTGTCTGTGACTACTGAGTCTTTTTTTTCTCTGACAGTTATGCTCTTTCTTCTAAAAGAAAGAAAGAAAGAAAGAAAGAAAGAAAGAAAGAAAGAAAGAAAAGAGAAAACACATATTAGTTCCTCCCATAAGCAATTAGAATGACGCATGCGAATGCTTGCGTCAAATCACTTTGCATTTCGAGGATCGCTATGAGCGCCTCCCGTTTTGCAATTACAAAGAAGTGATTCTTAGCGTTAACAACGCGTGTCATCCAAGAGCTTGAGAGTTATAGAGGAGAGGAATTAAGACGTCCCAGCTACAGACTAGTTCCTATAGTGTTTTTCAGCGGTAACTTTAGCAGCGTTGTGGCATCGCACGAAAGCATCGCACAAAATGTTCGTAGGCGTATTGGGGCGTTCGCGCTGAGACGGATATGGTTGCACTACAAACTTGCTCGCATCCATAACCGGAAACTGTGGTTGATTTCCTTCTTGAACAGATACAGCTACTTGATCCTAGCAGTCACTCATTCAGGGCGAGGCATCCACTGCGAAAAGCTTTCGGTCACTTTAATGAATGCAGAGAGGTTCTTTCACTTCGCTTAGGTGATAACGAGACTACATATTGATTCGACGAAGCCTTCTGAAGATAACAAAATTTTGACGACAGCATAAAGAAAATGTAATGGAGGCACAAGAAAGAGCTTTTGATAATCCAATGACGAGGAAAACGCTGTGAGAAAGTAGAACAGGAGAAAAAGGGTTCCACTCCTCGCTGCCGCTTACCTTGTAAAGAAATATGCCACAGTATCCTGTATTGCTTTATCACCGTCCTCAAAATGGACAAAGCGGTATCAGGCCAAGCAAGGAAAAAAAAAACGATCGATGAAGTAGTACCTCGGTATAGCCTTGTCGACAAAACAGGCACGACCCCGTTAGCAGTAAGTAGCATAAGAACATGGAAAAGACGCATTCTTATACTCCTGACACACGGGCATGCTAAAGTACTTTAGGTAAGTGGACATCTGCCGGAAAGGCGTTCATGCCCAGTGACACACGACAAAGGAGTATCTCCTTCCCGGCAAAGTTCGTTTGCAGAAAGGTAGATCGGTGATCTACTTTTCGAGCGTAAAGGCGTACTCTCGCCGACAGCGTACACGACTCGTAAACGGAAGAGAACGTTTCACAAAATTACAACACCCCGCAAGTATTTTCTTGCCTTGCGTATAAGCGTTAGCTTTTAGCCGTGTAATGATATTTGTCGGGCTGCAGAGATTTATTTTTACTGCACTCTCGAACGCTCACACGGCCGCCATGCATGATTCCGGCAGTTATTATCTTTTTCTTCGTGGCGTGAAATGAACAATCAACAGTATTAGCAATCAGCAATAAAAACGATATTTTTACGATCCACAATCGCTAAAGGTAATTAAATGCGGAACTTTTTAAAAATGTTCGCTATCTTGCTGCTTTAAGAAGCAGCGCCATTTTCTTGCGGCGTTCGTCTTAGGAACCACCTAAAGAAGTTCACGTGCTGCCGTGTGTCATCGGCGCAACTACTTTATGCAGAGGATCCTTTAGAGTAGAAAAAGGGATTCACTACAAAGGACTTTACTTTCGTCCGTCTGTCAGGGGTATTATGTAGTATGTTGATGCATTAAGGAAGGGTTATGACTGACGTGTCAGTGTTGCATTGCCCATCGTCTCGCAGTGTAGTTGTGAAATATATTTTGTTATTGGTTCTCTTGTAAGGAAACCTCCGAGATTAATGTAATGTCGCTGAGCTTCCGCACTAGCTTATAGCTACAATGTCGTCGGGAAACTCGAAATGTATCTTCATAAAAAAAGAAAAAAAAGCATACTAGTCTTATTATTGATACAAGCTTGATACTGCAATATGTAACTGCTCGATTTCAGAGGCTTTCTCACAGTCTGTTATTTAAATTTTGCGGAGAAACATGCTATACGAGCAGCAAATGTGCAGTAAGTGTTCCTCCCTGAGTTACATACATCGCAATTTGCAAGAAAAAAAACCTTTAAATTTTAATTTCTCCGTGATATAATGAATCGAGGTACGTTGAGATAAATGATAGAGAACACTCAGGGAGGCTCAACTAAAATCGGCTATTCCGCAAGAACTCACCAATAACTGGCAACGAATTTGTCCAACAATTGATGGAGAAACTGCATATATTATTTGATGCCATTCTAAAATGTAATGTATATGAGTTGCGACAAATCTCTCGAATAAAAAATAATAAAAAATGAAGTGGTGAAAACAGCAAGAAGGATTTCATATTTTCAAAACAGCGCTAAAAGTACACACAACAAAACGAAGAAGGACACAGAGAAGCGCTGGACTAACAACTGGCAGTTTTATGATTTATCATCAAGTAAGGAAATATATGCAAGTAAAGCATCACTACGCGCGCACCCTTATATCCGAGATAATTGTCACATTTTTCTAGAAGGCTGCTCTTGCAATCAAGTAGATGAATGGATGGGGCGGGTATGCAAACATCACGCTTTTTCTTAATGTTGAGAGATTCGATGATTTCGCGTGATATCTGATCAGGATGTCTGAAGATAACTTTCGCTCTACGGAAGAAAGGTTGGAAACGACATAAACGACGATAAGCTGAGAGATTAGACGTAGGTGCACCTGTCAGAGTACTATGGTGGTTATGTAGCCTAATATTGAGACAGGTGCCAGTCTTACCAATGCGCGCATCTTCCCACGAGATGGCGAGATACTATAAACCAAGCCACGTACACAGTCAAGTAAAAAAGTGTAATGATGGCTAACAGGACACACCTTCCTTTGTGACTGGCCTGATCTTTTATCTATTGCGGCACATGGTCCTTCCATTCTTTCCACGCACTGAAAAAACAACATTCACATTGTAACCTTCAGTTATCTTCTTGAGCCGATTGTGACGCTTCTGACTGTTATGATGTCCGACGCACTCACTGTTTTCTGAAAAAGCCGCGAGGCCTTTAAAAAATAATTTTTGAACTCTTGTCAGTCAATCCTGCGCGCGTTAAAGAACAGGCCTCATTCCTGTTGGTAAACGTGGGTCTTGAGCGTGTTGCCTCTTCCGTTAAAAAGTCAGAGAGGATAGACTCAGTGTTTTCTTTAGTGCTAAAACGCATAAAGAAAACATTTCTTTCCGCACCATTGTCACCGAACGCTACACTGGCTACAACTGGTTGTATCCTGTTATCTTCAAAAGCACCTTTGCTCGCTACGCATTGAAGGCCCCTTCCTTATCCCAAGGTCCAACCACGTGACTCATTACTTGTTCTCTAACAACCCGAGTGCTTGTTCTGTAGCAAGCTTTGACTTTGAAGGCCTCTTTTACTCCGTTCCTCACGACAAGCTTATGATATCTGTAAAACAGAGCATTACCGAACATAACGATGCACTTGCGTTTAGAAATCAGTGCGGCCTTCATAAATCCCATCATCAGTGGCGTCGGGTGCTTTAATGAACCTTGGTTGAAATTCCTGCGCTCAGTTAATTAACCTCACAGGCCGAGAGCTGTATTATGAGCTGATCAGAGCTGATGTCCGCTGTGCATGGTTCACATGGCGTGCCCTTTGTGAGTTTATGAACCACGCGTATACCCACACAAATAATGAGACACACTGTCCTCTACTTTTCCTATAGCATCAGTGTGCTCACTGAAAGTATTTTCTGATGAGCTGCTGGACTCCGAGTGACTTATTAGTGGCGCCTCAGTAGCATTGCGATGACTACTTTGTTTTACTTGCAGGCTTTCATTTTGTTTCTTGTGCCGCTTAGATCCAAGTGATGACCTCAGAGTGGGGAGCTTGCGCTTTTTTGAGGGCTTTGACAAATGTTTGACAAATGCGAAAGAAACGTGGTACAGCGTCTTCCTTTAGCGCCCACTTATCACGTGATATGGTGACCACTACCCTGTTTGTGTTGTGGAACAAATTTTTAATGATGTCTTCTGGCTGTAAGTGCAAGTGAAATACTACAGAGGAGCTGGAAAGTTCTTTGTCGTGTCTCGGAATGGCGTGCTGCCATTCCACAAGGCGGCAATGAGTCTTCGGCGGCCGGGAAAGGTATCTCTTCCCGTTCGAAGATCGTACTCAGTTGTAGACACCCCTTCATCCAGTCAAAAGCACCGAGGCATGTTTGCTCACAATGGAAGTGGCGCTTTCCTGGAGCACAAATAGGAAACACGAGCAAAAAAAAAGTTGCGGCTCGCAGACGCACGCATCGGCGTCTGTGCTACCCCTCCCCCCCCCCCCCCTTCGGGCCGACTTTAGGGCCGACAGCACCGCGCACGTTTGGCAACTGAAAATAGTGTCTAGTAACGTTGACTACTACAACTACTACTGCTACTGAACAATTTAATAATAATAATAATAATAATAATAATAATAATAATAATAATAATAATAATAATAATAATAATAATAATAATAATCTACTGTGTGCTAAGACACCCTCCTGTACTGAATGCCCTTCAGTTGGCCTGTGATGTATTACCTGTACACAAATAAGAACCTTGAAGCGAAACAGTATTCTCTCACACATAGTCAAATGACGAGGACAAAGGCGTTTTGGCAATATCAGTTTATTATGCATTACGTACGCGTGCTGTCTTCAGTTCTCGCGGCGAAGCTATCACACTCCACTGGTCGAGCTGCATGGCTCTGCCTCTCGATTTAGAGAAAAGACGATGGCTGCCAAACGTGCTTTCACGACGTTTATCGAACTTCATCGGCTTTCTTGGCTTGCACGGTCGAGTTGAGAGGTGGAGTGAATATGTAACCTGTCGCAGTAAAAATAAGACGCACACACTGCACGTGAGAATCTGAGCCTCTGATATTATGACTGCGGTCAAGGTAATGTAGTGAAAGTAATCTACCATCTATGACATGAAAATGCTGCTCAGTTTTAGCGTATTCAAACGCTAATAATGTACGTTTTGAGCATAGGCGTACGTCAATGAACAATAGGTTATATTTGAACTTCAATAACGACAGATGGTAGACTAGAAGGTGGTGCATATCTTCGAAGAACAACAGCACAAAACACAAAAACCGAAGACGCGGATCCGTGGACAGCTGCTATCCGCGTCTTCGGTTGTTGTGTTTTTGTGCTGTTGTTCTTAGAAGTTATTTTGCATGAAACAGAGAGGCAAGAAATAATGTATCCGAGAAGCGGGAGTGCCACAACAATGAAAAAGCCCCCAAAATAAGGCTGTCCCTTGGGAAAAGCGCGCGCACGACACGCACACACACACACACACACACACACACACACACACACACACACACACACACACACACACACACACACACACACACACACACACACACACACACACACACACACACACACACACACACAAACAAACACGCGCGCGCGCGCATATACGGGCATGTGGATACCCGCATGATACAATGCCGGCATCAGCCCCGTGTGGCTTTTGCAGACTAAGGTGCTATGGGCTGGATAAAATAGCCGGTTTTTGGCGGCGAGGTGTCCGCCGCCGGTGTTCGTAACCGCTATCGTTCACAATGAGAAAACAAAAAAAAAAAAAGCTTCATGCCTGTGCGGATTTGAACGGGGGCGGGTGAGCCGCAACTCTGATGGCAGCAGTGGTGTTTCCGGACATTATATGTTTGTCAGCTGTCGACAGTGGTATCAAGAACGACGACGACGAGGAGAACTACGAGGAGGAGGAGGAGGAGGAGGAGGAGGAGGAGGAAGACGAAGAGGACGACGAGCAAGAAGACGACAAAGGTGTTGAAGAAGGTAGAGAATAAGAGTAGAAGACAGCAGGCGATGATGAAGAGGATTAAGACGACGACGATGCAGGAGAAAGACAACAGTGAAGAAGTACATAGAAATAAAAAGCATAAAAAGAAGAGGAAGAACACGACGAAAAAAGAAGAGGCAGGATAAGAAGACAGGGAAGAAGATGGAAGCAGTGGAACTAGTATAAGACGGGAGGAGAACAAGAGAGAACGGAAGCACGCGGAAAATTGTACGTTACGCTGTAATTGTACTGCGTGCTTTGCCCTGCGCACGCCTGGGTTTTTGACCCCATAATTCCGCCTTGTTATGGTCATTTTCATGCTTGATTTAATGTCTATCATGAGCATTTTTATATTTGTATTCCTCATGAATTTACCTATCGACTGATACCCAATAATATGGGGTTATTATTCACGTTTTATTAAGTTATCGACTTTTGTTCACAAGTTTCCCTGTTTTTGGAAGCCCTTCTTCAAGGTCACCTCCAAACGAGACATACAAGGCCTTTCGCCCTAATTTTTAGCGTGGAATTTTCGACTGTATGGCATTGTGCTTCGGAACAGTGTTCCCGTTAACATTAACTGATGTTCTTATTCGTCATAAATTAATTTTCGTAATTGAAACATTCCTTCTTTATTTCCACGTATTACCATTGTTACTGCAATGTTCACTGATTGATGATTGATTTGTGGGGTTTAACGTCCCAAACCCCTTGTGATCATGAGAGACGCCGTAGTGGAGGTCTCCGGAAATGTCGACCACCTGGGGTTCCTTAACGTGCACTGATATCGCACAACACACAGGCCTCAACATTTCGCCTCCATCGAGATGCAGCCGCCGCGGCCGGGATTCGATCCCACGACCTTTGGATCAGCAGCCGAGCGCCATAACCACTAGACCACCGTGGCGGGGCTATCGCTATTGTTAGGTTTCATACATTTTGCGAGACAAGGTGTATGCTTCGTTCCACACAAAGCTTGAGAACGCGAATTCCTTACTTTTGTTTTTTGTTGTTTTACTATACATTATTGTTTGCGATTATTTATTGTGATATCAAATTCATCAATTACATCACTCCATCAATTTAGATTTATTTATATTTATCCTCTGCCACACCTAGATACGTGTGTGTCGAAAAAAACTGACTTCACTTAATTCATTCGTCGATGAACTGATCACCAAAAATGATGGAGGACAGGGAATGTCGCTGGAGCCAACGTTTCGACAAGTGGACTTGTATTCATCAGGACCGCTACCGTCCTGCTGTCCTGACGAACACAAGTCCACTTGTCGAAACGTTGGCTCCAGCGAAACTCCCTGTTCGCCATCGTTTTTAGCCATCTGTTCATCGATTCAAGCCTCCATCTTCCCCTGAGCTTCTCTTCTAGTTTTAATTAATTCGTCCTGTTTTCTTTTCCCTTGTCCTATTGATTTCAAATATTATTCTGCAGCGATAACGTGTTTTGATTTCTTCATGGTTAATGTGATGTTATAATGTAACAACGTTTCGATCATATGGTATGTCCTTATTTGTTCATACTGACCATTTTTTGTTGCGGTTGACCACGTGCTGATGATTACGCGGATCTGTTGACTAATCAAACCACCTGTTAGCAGCTTTTTTTTTTTTGGTCTCTACCTGGGAAACAAGGTGAAAAATAAATATTTGAGTTGATCTGATATTATTCTGTAACGCTGTTTAACGGAGTGCTTTGAATTGTTTTACATTTGTTGTAACTTGTTCCCCTAATGACTGTACTTCGTGACGCTTTTTTTTCTTTTGCTGTTGCTTCTGCTCTAAAATACTCTTTATGTAGCCACTGATGATAACAGCTATCCCAGACAGTTTCTTAATAAGGATGCTGCTGATGCTTTATATACTACGGGGAACCCGGATGCTCGGCTTCGCTCACTGCCTTCATCATCATGCCCAGGTTTGTACCCGTGCCACGCGCCGTCAGCTTGGGCGGAGCGGGTGGAGCAACATCGGACAAGCAGTCAATTAGCGTTGGGCTTCGCATCAGTTCAAGATCGGTCGCCTGATGACTCTAGTGCCGATGTCGTCTCTGGAGACCGCAGCTGGCCAGAAGCTCCGAAGCCACCGCCATGGGCCCGCAATACTTAACGTGTGAGCGCTGTCGTACATCCAATAATAACAAATAAACTTGGACTTGAAGCTCAAGGATGTAGCAGTAGCGTGCGCATTAAAAAGCGAGTCCCGCAAACCACTCAGTCATTCGCGCCTTCCTGATTATTTATGAATTCATCGTCGCTGGAAGAACGGATGAACTGCCGAAAACCGGTTATGAGCCAAGCCAGGAAATGGTGTCATTTCATTTGCCATCACTTTAGTATGCGATTAAATGAACGCATTTTGCCAACATTGATCTATACTTGGAACTGTTTCTTGAATAAAAAAGGACGGCTGCATCAGCATAACGCCTTTTAAGTGCCGCAGCCCGCAGTCAATAGTGACAAGTTGGAAGAAGTGTAACACGTATCCCTTATCGATTTTCTCTTTTTAAAAAGGACGAGGTGCTATGTCCCTTACTTCAGTCTTCGCAAAGACACATTAACGCATGCTTGTCAATTATCAAGAATCCATATTCATGACTTTTATTTATGCCGGTGTGCTCACCTGGTCATGGCCTTTCCTACAGGTACGGAAGGTCACCAAGCATTTCCATGCAAGTGTCCTCCATGGTGTAGCTTGCTCACGTGATGAACGGTTTTGACGAGGAAAGAAGGTCCTGGTACCTCTTTAGAGTATCCATAATGGTCGTGACCGTCGTAGCCGTAGTAGCTGTGGTCGTCGTAGACGTAATCATGGTGTCCTCCAGCGAACCCCCAGCCAATGAAATGGATTAACACGCTCGCGATGATCTGAAGAGGGAGAGAAAAAAAAATGTGGGTGATCCCTCTGTCGTAGGAGTCGGTATGACACGAAAGGGAAGCGCTGCTAAAGAGAATCAAAGTTAGACGATGTTAATTTGAGAGTAATGCGTTTGCTAACAACCTTTTTTTGAACCGGGCATCAATAAAATGCATACTGTGAAGCGGTGTAGTAAGGCCCGGTTGTTCACCGTGTCTCTAAGGCGTCGGTGCTGTGATTGAATGAAAAGGAAAAGTCGGTGATGCGATTGGTAGAGCTTCCAGCTCATATTGTCACATCCTGGGTGGTTGTGGGTTCCTCGAGTGTGGTACTTTCTAGTTGTCAAATGTGTGTTCATTTTCTCAGGCACGCTCTTCCGTGACGGAAGTACGTCGTTGATTTCTCGGTAGATTCCGGCATAAAACACTTTCGTGTTAAAAAAGAAAACCCCGGCAAGATTTTCAAGAAAGTACAGACGTCGGCCTGATTGTCCAATGTAACGGCAACAAATTTGTTGAGAAGACGCCAAATGAAGTGCTGGTTATGAACAAGAAAACGGCAGTGACACTAGCAACCTAGCGTGGCTTGGACACGCACTCTACGGTTGCCGGTGCAGTGTTCAACGTGATTTCATTGGTGGACAGCAGCTAGCATGAAAGTATGCTTTCCGCCCCGCCACGGTGGTCTAGTGGCTAAGGTACTCGGCTGCTGATCCGAAGGTCGCGGGATCGAATCCCGGCCGCGGCGGCTGCATTTCGATGGAGGCGAAATGTTGAGGCCCGTGTGCTGTGCGATGTCAGGGCACGTTAAAGAACCCCAGGTGGTCGAAATTTCCGGAGCCCTCCACTACGGCGTCTCTGATAATCAGAACTAGTTTTGGGACGGAAAACCCCACAAAACAAACGAAAGTATGCTTTCCTTGATGCCTCGACATATTTATCACTCCAAAAAGCTTAGCTTCGCAGAGCAACACACGGCCGCGCTCAAAGTAACTTTCTCCTCACGTGGTTGTTTGTTCTTTGACGTAAGAGTCAGTAGATGAACACTTTTAACCAGCAGAACAATTCGTATAGTGACACCACTTATGTGTCAGTTAGTTGATCATCATCATCACCATCATAATCATCATCAGCCCATCTTATGTCCACTGCAGGACGAAGGCCCTTCTCAATGCTCTCCATCCTTTCCTGTCCTATTCGAGCTGATATCTTACTCTCTGTCGTCCACGGCTGCGCTTACCCTCTCTTGGTATCCATTCCTTCGTTCTAACTGTCCATCAATTGTCTAGCCTTCTCATCACTTGACCTGCTCATGTGCATTTTTTCTTCTTAACTTCGATTATTATATCTGCTACCCCTGTCTGGTTCCCTGACCCACTCGGCTGCCTTCCTACCTTTTAATGTGCCTCCCATGCATTTTTTTGTTCCATCGCCTGCTGTGGGGTTCATAACTTTCTTTATAGTTTCTTTGTAATTCTCCAAGTTTCTGCCCTGTATGTGAGTACTGGCAAATGCAGTATTTATATAATTTCCGTTTGAGTGGTAGTACTAGTTTTCCGTTCATGAGTTGGGAATGGCACAACCGTTGGGATGGCGCGCATACGGGAGTATGCGCGCCATCCCGTGGTTATTCTTCGGTGTATTTCTTGTACATGAGTGGGTTAGTAAACATCTAACATTTCATTGGGCGTCACTTGAAGAAGCCGAGATGGGCTGAGATCGAACGGCGATTTGTTCAAGGCCACTATAACTTCTCTATGCGTCGCATTTCTTTCACGTGCTAAACGATTTCTGTTAAAGTTACAGGTCGACATTCTTTTGGGAACGCTTTCGGAACACCTTAGGAAAACTCGCGGCTTCGCTCGCGACGTAAAATGCTGCGCTCCGTCAGCGTGGCTCCTAGTGGAACGCGTCTATGAACTGAGAAAAAATCCAATTCGGCGCATATAGACCACGAGAGTAACCATTAGCTCACGCCTGCAAGCGTGGTATGCTTATAGTGATAGGCACCCAAGCATCGAATTTCGCGAATACTACGCGTTATGTGTTCCGATTAAGGCGAAACATTACACGATTAGTCGCAAATTCTGCACTCTGTATAGCTTCGCTGGGTTTTCATGAACCGCAAGTGACGAGATTGCCAAATTAATATAAACAGCACTTTTCTGTCCATTTATATTGCATGAAACACTTCAGGCTGTTCTATTTTTCTATGCTTGGAAATCAGAAGGTGAAGGGCGCTTAAGCTCTGCCTTTAACAGTGGAACGCTATAGCGTCATTGGCCAGGGCCTTTGCCAGGAGTGGGGGGGAAGGGGGGGGGGTTTCGGTGTCCAGACGCCCCCTGAAATATTCCGAGCGCTGCACAACCACCCGCTCCACCTACTTTCCAGAGCTTATATTTTTCCGCCCACAATATTTACGCACCGAATCGTATAAAAAAACCCGAAACACATACTATAACACCGCCCGAAAAATACATCTGGTTAAGTCAGTGCCATTGAGCCTTGTTGGCATCGCTTTCTCCGTAGAACATTCATTAAAATTTGCGCCTTCTCTTTAGAATGCTGGACTTATTTGAGTTTCCTCGTAACAGAATTAAGTTTTCTCGTACATTGATGTTACAATCCAAGCTATCGCATGTGTTGGATTTAGTTGAGTCGTAGTTTACAATACAATTCAGGCGCGTTTCACTTCGATAACTTCAATTTTGTTCACTGCCCCGCCACGGTGGTCTAGTAATTATGGCATTAGGCTGTTGATCCGAAGGTCGCGGGATCGAATCCCGGCCGCGGCGCTGCATTTCGAAGGAGGCGAAATGTTGAGGTCCGTGCGCTGTACGATGTCAGTGCAAGTTAAAGAACCACAGGTGGTCGAAATTGCCGGAGCCCTCCACTACGATGTCTCTCATAATCAGAGCTGGTTTTGGGACGTTAAACCCTGCTAATTGTCAATTTTGTGCGTTAAAGTATATCTGCGCCATGGCGGATGGCTTGCGTGGTCGGGTTCTCCAGGTTGCTACGGCGGTTGTTTGAAATGATTTTCCGCCGTGGACGCCGACACCGACGCCGAAGCCGCATTTCCTTCGACACGGGCTCCTTAATGCTATCGCGTTAGAACACTTATATCAAGGTGATTCTTATGCGGGACATCTGATATTAATGAAGCCGTTATATGCCTGGGTTCCTGCGATAACCTAATAATTTCCGCAATGACTTATCACGTCTTCGTTTTCGTTACTCGCTTAAGTGCACACATATTTCCGAAATGGAAGCGTCATTAAGCCTCTTGGTATGCCTATGGCATGCTACTTCAGGTAAATGTTTATATAAATGAAAATACACAGGACTTGCGGCACTTAGCGCGCACAACATAACATATACTAGTATAATGAAAGGGTCATGTTGTAGGAATAGCTGTGGCGCTAAATCGACGGGACACAGAGAAGAAACGAATGAAAGAAAAGAAAGACATGAATTCAAGAAATGAACCAACCAGCTCAACATGTCCTTTCGATCACGTTGTGACTAGTGCTTCGCCGGAAAATTGAAATCGCATTCTTAGTGCAAGGCGCAAGAGCGGAGATATGATCGAAGTACAGTGAAAGGTCAAGGCCCGACACACGAGGTTTATTCGAGTGCGCACAGTAGAACGGTGCCCTGAAGCGCACAGAGAACATTCTCGTATACGTTACACGAAGTGGACAGGGGTGATCCTATGGGCTTAATTTTATACATGAAGCATCTTGGCATTGGCAACGTTCAGGCGAATGCTGTACAGGTTCGCACAATCGCTTGCTTGCAGATCATGCAGTAAGTAGAAATCGCAAGTTGGATTGTAAGTGTAAATTGGTGACATGCTGTCCAATGTGCGAAAAAGTGCAGAAGACGTTTAGTTCGAAGGATTAGGATCGATGCCTATGAAAAGAAAAGAAAAGAAAGAAAGAAAGAAAGAAAGAAAGAAAGAAAGAAAGAAAGAAAGAAAGAAGAAAGAAAGAAAGAAAGAAAGGAGGTCATGGTGAAGGATCACCAGGACGTCACGATTAACGATGAAAAAACAGCTTCGTTGTTCCGACGGTCTCGACGGCGCGGAAGTGGCTTCACTTTCTTATTTTGCTCCATCAAAGATCCCTTCCTAAGGCAAACTGGTACCTTCCCAGGTTCGTACCACGAGAGATCGCTGGTTGCGTCTTTAAACCATTCGCCTTGGCGTGCTGAAAAATGAGAAGTAACGACAAAGCGTGCTATGATAGCACTTGTATGCGCGAACAGTTAGCACGGGGCTCTCTAATGGATGGCCTGCGCTTGGCAGGAAAGCGACCTCGAAACAAAACCGTTCGTCTGTGGCGCTACCACACGTACCTAAACGCAAGACTCATGGATGCTCCACTTTAGCTCTCGCAGACCAGCGAGGAAATGTTCGTCTCATCGACTCCATATACGAGACCGCCATGCGCGCGGTGCTCACGCTTTGAGGCTTTATTAAGCCGTTCACGCATATCGTTGTCTAGAATATATAGGCGCCGGCTAAAAACGGGATCGCGTTAATGGTTGCCGCGAAGAGAACTTTTCATTTCGTAACTGCGACGGTATGCCGTGAGATGTGTAGGAGTAGGACGAACCTATGTTTAGTTCTGTTTCCTCATGACGGTCGAGTTTGGCCGCGTGGTTGGAGCTATTGTTGCATCAGGCAAAATGTGGGGTCCTGGACCGTTCATAAATATTTATGAGCTGTGAAGTCATTTAAACATTCCAGCTTTTCCTTTCTTTCTGCGAGCGTTTTGACAGAGGACAATTTGAATAATTGTGAACCCCGTCACCGAAAAAAGCGACAATTTCACACACACACGCGTAAGCGCGACGAGGATGGCACAGTCTATGTTAATCTGGGACGATCTCAGGTATGCGCACAACACATCAAATTTCCGAGTCCTGCAAACGGACTTCCATGCACATTCTATGAACATATGAAATTCGCGTTTATTCTAAGGCTATAACCATTATTGCATGCAAAACAACCTCCACTTTGTACTTGGGCGTAATCTGGTTGTTTTTTGTGTATCGATAACTCTATGCGAGGGGAATTTCGGGGAGTTTAAGGACCTCCCATTGTTACTTACTAGCATGTCCTTACCTCAAACCAGAGATAGCATAGACCATTTGCGGAACTCATGCAATGGTATCCCGTTCTTTTTGATATCATTACCTGGTCTACAAGGAGGATGGAGGCTCGTCCTCAAATATAACTTTACACGAAGAAGCGTTCCTGTCAAATAGTATAACGAATGAGAATCATTTGTTGGCGAACTAAATTAATTTTGACCGTAACTATCCATTTACCCGCCCACGTCTTCTTGCTGCCCTGGTCGTATCGTTCCCGTGGTGTGTATACCAAAATTTGCATGACATACGGCGCGAGTGTATAATGAAGATCAATTATAAGTCTTGACATGAATACGAATGTGACATGGTTGTCGTGTAGGTATGATTAGTAACAAGGCATTCCTACCCCCGATCACGTGTGACGCCCGCAGTATGCGCCACATTCTATGGAACGTTAACAATTGATGGGACCTTACGGGCCAAAAACCACGTCATGATTACGAGGTATGTCGTAGTGGAGGGCTCCAGAAATTTCGACTACCCGGGGTTCTTTAACGTGCACTGAAGGCGCACAGTACATGGACGTCTATCATGTTCCCCTCCATCGAAAATGCGACCTCAGAGGAAGAGATATAACCCGCGTCCTTCGGGTCAGCAGCCGAGTAGCTGGCGGAAGCGTGACGGAACGTTAACCGGTACAGTTTCTGTCAGTCAAGGTAAAATAAATATAGACATTGAAAATTTACTTCACGTGGGTTGAATGAGAGAGAAACACACTGTTTGTCATAATTGGAGGTTTTTGTGTAGACATCACGCGAGCCGACAAACACATGCAAACGTTCTTTAACGACTCATAGCAACCGGCCATGCCGTCTGAATGGCAAATAAAAGTGCTGCATCAGCAGTTGTGGCGGTGGTTATCTAAAATGAGGGGTGGCGGTGCTTGTATAACGTCCATTCTGGTTGTCGTGCAATGGCGTACATAAACGAACGCTGGAGAAGGCAGTCGCCGTTCTGACGAAGACAAGTCCACTTGTCTAAACGTTGGCTCCTGCGACATTCCCTGTTCTAAATCGTTTTTATTGATCTGCTCATTGATTCAAGCCTCCATCTTCCCCTGAGGTTCTCTTCTAGTTTGGAGTCCATTCTGGTTGCAGCATGGATCTTCGCTTGCAATAAACATTACATGTATACCTCTATGACTCGGCATGCTTTAGTCTATATCTCTGCTCGAGACCGCAAGAATACGCCACTTAACGTGGCTTATGATATACACATCAACAGACTATAGCAGGCACTTCAGTTCTATAAACTTCGGCTTCGGAGGTCATTTTCGGTAGCAGCTGGGAGTTTTCAAAGCACCCCGGTGTAGCTGACGGAAATTGTGTTTTTCCCTGCGGTGGATTTTGTGATATGCAGGGGAAGGCAACGTTGTGTCTCTTATGTAAACCGCGTTGCGCTGCCTCTAGTTTATTTGATTTGTGGGGTTAAACGTCCCACAATCAGCTCTGACTATGAGAGACGCCGTAGTGGAGGTCTCCGGAAATTTCGACCACCTGAGGTTCTTTAACGTGCACTGACATCGCACAGCACACGGGCCTCAACATTTCGCCTCCATCGAAATGCAGCCGCCGCGGCAGGGATTCGATCCCGCGACTTTTGGATCAGCAGCCGAGTGCCATAACCACTAGACCACCGTGGCGGGGCCTGCCTCTTTTTGCCTGGTGAAAGAGTCCTGTCGTTGCCATTGCTTCACCACATATTTTTGGCATTCCCAACAGCGAAGACAAAAATTGCGACACAAGCGGAAGACAAAGTACGTTCGAGGACTTATATTAAGACGCGCTCTATATAAATACCCCCACGTCGATTACGCTCATAACTTACGGAGTAGCATTCCAGGGGTTGTATACACTCCGGCAAAAATTTGTTTTTTTTTTTCAATTAAGAGCCCCGCCCCCCCCCTCTCTCTACTCGGGCGCTATTCGTGTTTGGTAAGTGAGCTAATCAGAAGGGGGTAGCGGCAAGTTTGATGCCTATTCGGAAGGCTGGGCCCCTACGCACAACGCGCATGCCATGCGCGTTTGCGTTGTATGTTGCAGCCATGCCGCAAAGAAACACCGCGCTCACCATAACCTTGCAGCGCTCGAACATATGAATACCGTGCAATGAAGTTACAGCAATCTTAAAATGACGGCGAGATTATGACTGCAATAGAACAAATACTTCACAGTATGATCGCATTGCGAACATACTGCACAATATGATTACATTGTGATCACAATGGCAAGGCGACGGTGGCATGACAACAGTGGAGTGACAACAACAGAACGATCGGAATGGCGTGACAACAATGGGTGATGACGACGACGCCATAACGTAGCGCTCGCTGGAAGCACAAGGGTAGCATAACGACGACGCTGAAACTAAGGAATGCCGATGGTGACGTGGGATGACGATGACACCACAACAAAAGGATGATGACACTGTATTTTTTCTTTTCATACAAGTGGACGAACTACGTTACAACTCATTGTTGGGTGAGTTGGTGCATGCCTTAGTTGGTGCATGTCTTAGTTGGAAAATGTTGCGCAAATAGTGTATCCTGCGAAACCTAGCCGCACACTGTGGTACTGCGAATATTATGTGCTAGCCGGAATCCAGCTTCACAGAAATTGTAAGACAGATGAAAGACCAAACCGAGGGAAAAGGGAGAGGAATGTAATGGAGGTGCTGGAAGTCCATCGTACTGATAAGTTTGCAAACACACCACCTACTACGAAAACGAATAAAAAAAAAAAGAAAGAAATTGACTATACCCGGCCACCACCCACGCCTTAAGCTAGAGTTGGCGAATAAAGAGGGTATGCACGTTTGCCCCATATCGGTTAAAGAACCACCTCACATGTAAGCTTTGGGTTACTTGTTGCTAGACACTTGTTAGTTTGCCCCTCATTTTGCGTTCGCCTTCTTTACGTTCAAATGCTACGTGTGGCTGCGCCAGTACCACAAGCAACGCGCTTTGCCATAAAGCATGTCGTGCTTAAACCGTACGTACGTTGCCTTCTTCGCCTTGAGATATAGGTTCCATAAACAACTTGCATTTTGGTTAACAATGTGAATGCCTCTAATAAAAGAGAGAAATAAGGAACGGTATTCTTTCAGAATTATTTGAGCGATGAAAAAAAAAAAACGGTGGTATGAGAAACGATGACCAAGGACATACAAATGATGCAGGCAACCTCATTACGAATATAATCTGCGCTACTCACCAGAACGTTCATGCTGACTAGGAGAAATGTTGGTACGTGGCTTAGAGTGGCGCCATTTGCTAGGACTGGGGCCACTTTTATACACCGTCCGTTATCGTGCTCATGCTTCCCTGTACGTCCGAGCGAAGCTTTGGTAGCGGTGAGCAGGAAGGCTGTGAGCTCGCTCGTGTTAACTTTGCTACGGCTCTTTTCTGAACTACATTCGGCTCGCACTCTCATGAGAATGGACTCGATCATCCAGTAGAAAGACGCCATTTTTTTTCCCTTGCCGAACTCACTGATGCTCACTCATTTACCTTGTGGCAGCTTTTTTTTTTTTTTGTTGCCACCGTAAAAGTCCTTTCCGCAAGGCAGGAACGCTGTCTGTTCATTATACTGCTGGGCGGGGCCATTATAGGCAAATACAAAATCAAAATAATCGCATCTATCACTGTCCCCGTCGTCTGGGCTGGCTAGATTCACTACGAGATATCCACAGTTTAGTCTGCATCCGCGAAAATGGAACACTGTGGCGTGTCCGTTATTAGGAGCACATATGCCGTATTTGCCTGCACTGCGAGTCGTGGACGCACTGAAAAATGGCATTAGTTTTGCAGAAATCAATAGTCTAACAGATAGAGAACCTTCACTGCACGTGGCAGTTCACTTAAGGTTAAGTATCGACAAGAAAGTTTAAGGATTCACTGTAAAAGAAGACTGAATTAGCGGCGGTGCAGCTCTATCAGTCTATAAATCAGCCTACGACCCGAGTTTGCGCATAAACTTATACAAAATGACATTGTGAAGTTACGGAACATAATTCTTTTTTTTTTTTTACTTTTACGACTGAGCGATAGCTCGCCGTGTAGCTCAATGACACCAAAAGGTACACTTTTCTTCGGGCATACCTGTTAGATAAGCAGTAAATGATTCTTCTGATGGCACAAAATATCAAAATTGATGGAGCAAGTAACGATAACAACGCGCAAAGTAAGTTCATTGTTTACTGGACAGTCCACAAATGCGTGTCTTTGGTACTCGTGTAAGTTTCAACTTTAGTAGTCAAAATCATACTGCGTGACTAAGGCGCGAAAAGAAAAAAAAAGCGTGTCTTGTTCCAGAAACATACGGTCTACGCACATTTGTTTATAACTTCTTACAAGTTTCGAAGGATAGGTCTTCGGTGTTTTGATCCACAGCGTAATGTGATGAAATACGTTTCTCGCTACTGAAAATCTGCAGTAATGTAAAGCGAAAACGAAAGAGGGTTTGCTCCGATATAGCAAATCTACAGTACATGTGCTGTTTGGCACATTCAGTTCTGAACGTGCTTAGAATGACACGGTACTCTATACCCACCGGTTGCACGCCGCTCTGGTCATCCCACACGTGCTGTTCTCACGGTGTATAAAGAGCACCCAGAGCATCATAACGGTGTACGAAAGTAGAGAGAAACTTCCACAAACGTCCACTGGCTGCTCTACAAAGAGCCTGCACTTGCAGGACTCCTTTTTTGCATAATGCGTTTTTTTTCTCGCCCCGCTGAACGATGCAGCGTGTGCTCGATCTTCATGACCGCGGCGCTTCCTTGTCGTAACTTAGTCCCCAGCGGGAGGATATAAATACCCACCGGAGAAGACCTTGATATATTCGTTTATCTGAGAACTTCCCCTCCGAGACGTTGTTGTTCTCTGGATGCACGCTTTCGCCGGGATTCATTGACCCGCGGCGTGTAGCCCCCGCTGATCCTCCGAACATGCGTCGTGTGACAAGGCCGTCCCTCGTGCGCTTTATCCTCCAGCGTACGGGCAGTAGCTCATCCGTCCGTCCGGGTCCCCCTCTAATCAGAGCCTCGCCGGGGCCGCGGCTGTCCGTGCTAAGCGGCGGTCCAGTTTCGCTGCCGACCGAACAGCAACGTCTGCGGCCGGGCCATTCTCGATGGCGCGACCATTTCCGCGTTTCGAGCGAAAGCGCCCCCGGACGCTGAAGGCGCAACAGGCAGTCAGCCCCGCCTGTTCCCGGCATACCAATCCTTTCCTCCCACCAGTGACGGCTCCGCGCGTCTCCAGTGGCCATATTTTCGGTCCACTTTTAGAAGCTTTGCTTTTCGTCTGGACGGCAACAAATGTGGGCCCTTTAAGGATGCCCGTGTACAGGAATCTGGTATATAGGCGTACCGTTATTTCTTCTCCTCTCTCTTTCTTTTCTTTTTTTTTTCTTCTTTTACTCTGCAACGCGGCTGCAGTGCACTGTCTGCCTTTTGCACAGTTCCTTGTTGTGTCGTGTCTACCGGGAATCTATCTTCAAACGCGCCGTAACCCGGCATAAAACGATGGGCCGTTACAGAAACGAAGGAACTTTTGTGAGGCCATACGTGCTGGGTTATTGCTTTGCTTTGTATATATTACAAAGAATAGAAGGCTGACTTTAGCAGGCTTACTAGGCCCAAGCAGTAGAGGCAGTAGCATTGTTTGATTCATGGTAGGAGTTCAATCTCGATGGTAAGTTACAGCCGGCGAGGTCTAGTACACATTGCCATGCTGTGCATGGTCGATAGTTGCTCTTGCACTTGTATAACTTCCGTGCTAGGAAAATATATGGCGGTGGCCCATTTTCCACTTGCTTGAAAAATAAACACACAGACGCTTGTAAATTTTCTAACGTATAGGAAGTAGTCCAGATCACGTAGCTTATTTATAACGCCACCAATATTTATATGCTGCCACGATGCAGAAACTGCGAAAAGCAAAAAAAAAAAAAAATAGGGATGCACTTCTTGCATTTGCCAATAAAAATATGAAACATTTATTGAGCAAGCTCGTGCGCATGAAGCAAGACACCGCTAACGTAACGATAACGCCATCTGTGAGCTTGATCGGCCTTCTCCGAGTCTTGCGGACGGGTAAATCTGCCCCGTCTCGCCACTATTCTTTTTGTTAGAAAATGACAAAAAGTCGCTCTTTTTTTGCGTGCAGCACGTCCACTGTGAAACATTCTTTTCGTGCGTTGTGATGAGTGACAACGTTTCGGAAATGGTGTGTTGCACTTAGCGATATATTTCGATCATGTTAGCCGTGCCCTGACAGACTAGCAGGCTCCTACTTGACACTTATAGCCCGCGACACCCTCAAAACTAAAAGTGGTATGTGTTTCGAATTTGTTCGGTTAGATGGTCAACCCGCGCGGTGTCCACGGGTAGCGATGTCGAGAGAGATAGAGAAGAAAAAGCAAAGGCAGGGAGGTTAACCAGACACACGTCCGCGTTTGCTGTCCTGCACTGGGCGAAGGGGAAGTAAAGGATACAAAGAAGGAGGGGACAGCGATGTCGAGGTAGATTGCTGTACTCAAGGGCACACACGGATAATGTTTTTCGATAGTGCCAGATCAAGTATTCAGTTAAGAACACATGGCAAGGACAAACGAACGAAGATTGCAGCGAAAATGCGCAGTAAAAACGAGAAAATATACTAGAGTCTTACAACATGCGCTGCGCTAGATTAACCGCGGAAATAAAAGTATAAAATGAAGAATACTAATAATAAGTTGTTAGTTAAATTTTAAAGTATTCATTATCAACACCACGTGCTGAATAGTCCAACAAGGCCCAATAATCTATCGTGCAGTGCATCGCCCGCGGGAATAGTGCAATGCCACACAAATAAATTGATAGAAATGGGCCATTCCACTAGTAAGTACCAGCGTAGAGGAGCTACCGCGTTGCCGCTGGAAGCTCTCAATGAATTTAGTTGCTGATCACAAGCTGGTAGCCTATATATGACATGCCACCTGGGTCACTTCGTTCTCATCGACTACGCTCACTAACGAAATCGTCCACCCCACTTCTTGCTGGTTGAGCACGGACTGTTTAAGCGACCAAAATTACTTCGCGACCTCTGTTGCCGCTGGCCGTTGATCCAAGCCCCTTCTTGCAAAACTTTCCGCCTCGTTAGGAGGAATACGCTCCAATGACTCTGAGTTCGCTGGCATTCGGATTGGTTGGGCCAAAGAAACCAATTGGAAAATCGGACACGCGCCTCTTAGAGCGCGAGACAGCGCGTGTGTAGGTCACACGCTCTCACTACCACTTCCCTCACCCGAGGTCTGGAAGTATGTGACACCTAATAAAAGTAATAACCCGGGAAAATTGTCGCCAAGAAAGACCAAGAAAGCTTTAATGATAGGTGTCGGTACAGACTAGCAAAGTCCACCAGCTCAGTTTTAAATCCGCCTCTACATTCGATTGAACGGAGATTCGGTTACAGCCCGTTAGCGCTGTGAAAGCGCGCCCAGCGTGTCAATCCGATGACCTGCACGAAGAGAGTTCTTGAACCATTAGCGGTTTTGAAAGCTCGCCACGTGACTGAGCGCACGCGCTTGCGCACCGGATATTCTTAACAGTGTTCTGCTTGCTGAGAGAAAAGCGCCTGTCGCGTCATCGCGAACTTGATGCAGATAAGTTTTCTGCCATATAATAACGCAAACAAAAAGCACATGTGGCAGGGTAGTTATAGCATTGCGTTTCAGTATAATTCTTGTCACGTAAAGGTTCCAATGCCGCTGTCGGAAGAATCTTAAGGCGATATCCTTAGATAACCCACTAAGTGGCAGAGTCCGTAAGCGCAATGAGCCACATGACTGAAGTAAAAACCGACGTGACCTGTACGGGAACGTGTGTCAACACCTACACCCGACCACCTGGGGCCGCATACTAGCGTATCTTTTTGCTTTACTCGTGTGGCTCACTGCGCTGTTGAAGGTCTCCGCACAGTGACTTTTCTAAGGATATTGTCACAAGCAAATGCAGGGCCTCTATCTATAAAAACTATTTAATCAAGGAGAACATGTGCCTGCTAACTTAACGTCAACCAAGAAGCGTCCCTCGCTAGTCAATCCTTCGTACTTCGTCCATCTTCTTCTAAACGCCCCTCGTCTCTTGCCGGACAGCAGCCACCAGTCCACTTGCGCGCGACGTGGTGCCATGCGCGGTCCGGTGTTGCAATGCGCGTTTGGCTGACACTTTTGTTGCGACTTATTTCGAACAGAAGTGGTGCGCGTCTTCTGCAGATAAACAACTTGCGGCAATATTGCCTTAAGATCATCCGATTCAGGACTTTGATACCGTGGTGTACGCCGCACGTGATTTCACACACAGCGAAAGTTTCTGCACATTTGCTGCTCCATTAAAGGACATGTTCTGGCATATATTGTTGAGGATGTCGATCTAAGTTCCTACACGGGCACTTTCGAGACTCATTAAAGCATCCCCCCTCCCGGCACACACACACACACACACACACACACACACACACACACACACACACACACACACACACACACACACACACACACACACACACACACACACACACACACCGTATAGGTATAGGATGTACGATGAGATGGTAAAACCAACGTGACCCATTTACCGTGTAATGTCCCGGTAAAAGAAAGGTCAAAGATAATTTTTTTTTCACTATCTTGAGAAAGGATGCCCAGACACTGCTGGCCTACTTTACTCTGATGGGCTCGCATGCTTGCTGAATTTGCTTCTTTCGCCAGAGACTGATAGTCCATTATCAGTTCGAGCGAGAGCGTCCGGATACGATGACCCATGCAGGCATTACCATATCGCACGTCTTCGTCGCGCTGTTGGTGAGTTTCCAAGCCGTACAAGGCGAATTGCCGTGGCCCGTCCATTACACAGCATACATAGAGCCCTGCTCTTATGCTTCTCTATTTTTGAAGTCGCAGGTCACATCCCCTCTGCGAGGGCCTCATTTTGAGGCATACACAACGCTAAAAACAGTTTGCACCCTCATGAATGTCGTTTTGTATTACAGCAGTAAAATTAATATATGCACCTGCTTACGTTTCCTTCCTTTAAAACTCTGCTCCCGCGAATTTCTTCCCAATAATGATAAGTTGGCATACGCGCAAACTGGTCTTGACATCATAGAGTTTCCTACGATAATTGCTCCAGGGAACCGTAGTGCTACGATCGTTGAGCTGCCGCAGGATTTTAGGGTAGTACGTCGCTTTATCCAGTCTTCGTGCTCTGGGCTTCCAAATTCTGGTGGCTTTATTTACTACTGTTTTTTGACTTCAGTCGCACGGGTAAGATAACTAAACCTCGACAAAAGGAACAGATGCAGTACAGCAAGAGCCAGGCGACAGGAAAGGGAGTCAACTTCCAGACTGGGCAAACCTACTTCCCGTGTCCGATTGAAGGCTTGACAAAGCATCTGAGCCGTGCTTGTTTGTCGCATATACTGTCCAAGCTACGCGCCACGCACTATACCTGACATACCACATCAGGAAAGGTTTGGTCCCAAATGAAGTACAAGCCCTGTTGGGACTGTCAAGCCTTAAGTCGGACATGCGAGGAAAATTTGTCGAATTCCGTAGTTGACGCTCTTTCCTGTTGCCTGACTCCTTTCTTGGCATGTTTCGTCTGTACCTTTATCAAAGCCTGCAACAACTGGCCAAACAAGTTTCACTGAGTTAACTGAGCGCTTTCGTTTCGCGACAAAGGCAGCCGCCGAAATCTTGTTGAGAGCTTTGGTATATCGCTTTTATTGACATCGTTTACAATGCTGGCTTGCATATTTTGTGTTTGTATACTACGCAGTTTGTGGCGTCAGAGCGAGAGAGGGAGAAGCAAGGAAATGCAGAGGGCTTAACCTGACGAGAGTTTGATTTGCTGCTCTGCACAAAAGGAAAGTCAAGGAAGTGAAAGGGTATGGGGAATGGAAGAGATAGAGAGAGATAATGGGCGGAAGGCAGGGAGGTTAACCGGAAGGAAAATATCCTGTTTGCTACCCTGCACTGGGGATGGGGTGAAGGGAGACAGAAAGGGATGGAAGAAAAGAATAAAGGGAGAAAGAGAAAGGTCGAATCGCGCACACACACAAGCACAGCAGTGTCAGAGACGGTTCGCGAGGCCCGTTGCGCGCAAAGGCTTGAGCACAGCCTTCGTGGCTTTCTGCTGCGAGACTCTATCGTTCCGGCATTCCAATACGGTTTGCTCAGACAGCGGTCGACCATGAAGACGTGCAAGTGTGTTCCGAGCACACTTGCAAGAACACAGGCGGTCACGATACCTGTCGAGTTTAAATGCAGTAGCAGCGTCATCGATGTGCGCTAAGAAAAGAAAAGAAAAAAAAAGGTGGGGGGGTTGTATCGGCAGAAAAGAAGAGGGCGTGACTAACAGTGCCCACTGGTGTCGGCCTCTTTGACAAGATGGGTATTGCGCTAAGCAGTGCTCTCCCTAGGACAGAGTGAGTGCGGCTCTATGCTTTCCCACTATGTCAAAGAGACCGACATCTACTAACCGTGGCCTTCGTCGCCCCTGCAGACTTGCTTCCTTGCTTTGAAGGTAGGTGTCTGCTCGATAAAAGACATGCATTCAAATAATCTGTCTATTTCATCTGCCTCCTTGTAGTAGAGGCATGCAAAAAAAAAAAAAAAAATCGGGGGAACTAAAACAATAAAGAACAATAAAACAAAAAATTACAGCATATCCACGGAGTGAATGATGATGAGTGGGCGAAGCTCGGGAGGTTCATCGTAGATCGTGCCGAGTTCCGGATTAATTTAGTTAACGCGCACGCTACGAATCCTCATGGTTCAACTATGCACAAGTGAAATCTCCCACCGGCACTTCATTGCAAGTCAAGATCCAGTGCATATATATATATATATATATATATATATATATATATATATATATATATATATATATATATATATATATATATATAGATATGGGTTGCCGGTGAACGCTTCTACAACGCGAGCAGTCGGTATTTCTAAATCAAGAAACTCGCTCTCGCTAGGAGACGCTGCCTGCGCCAACGTTGTCTCTCGCGGGTGAGGGCGCGTTCTCCTTCTTTGCGAGCTGGTACAGCGTTCCTCTAAGAAAGAGCGTTTCCATAGCCAACGCGCGCCTCTCGCTCTCTCTCTGTCTCTCTCTCTCTCTCTCTCACACAAGACAGCAGAGGCACGCGCCGGGAGAGAGAGGCACGCGGGTTACGACTGACGCCTGACGACTGACGCCTGACGCGTGACAAGGTTAGACTAAGAGGAGCTTCGCCCCTAAAATTATCTTTATTGGTTCATAAGTTTTCAGGGATTATCGCGACCGCCCGGGCCAGCGTTCTTTTCCTTTCTTAGGTGCTCACAAAGTTCAGAACATGGAGATATCAGTCGGAGCAGGTAAACTCATCGATAACAGTTTTTAGGGGTCCACACGCAGAGCACACCCAACAGCACCTGTTTTCCGGCGAGATGAGCTTAATCTGACCCACATTGCAATCGGAACTGCATGCCGACACTGGCGGCCGGTCATCTTCAGTCCTCCACAACACTTTGTCGGAGTCCAGGTGTAGAGTGTAGGGTTCCCAGCGGCCTATGGGAACGTAGTCGTAGGTGGAACTGTTGTCCAGGCGTCGGAAGTTGTAGATACGGTAAGGGACCAAACCATCACCGAGCTGATCGAAGCGAACCACACTGCCGACGAGATCTGTGCAGAAAAAGAAAAAGAAGCGCGCGCGAGAGAGAAAGAAGAAATAAAATGAAAGAATTGAAATAAAGGAAATAACTGACAGAAATGAAATGAAATGAATGAAAGAAATGAAATAAATGAATGAAACAAGCGCGACTCAATGTTTTTCATAGGATATATCATCAACCGCTTCTACGACATGAACTCTTTTCTGCACTATCCTACATATCATCTCGCATTGACCACCAACACAAAGTTGGCATTCAGTCTTGCAAATGCACCTCTTTGTTTCGCTTGTCTGTACCACGCACAAGTGATGAGTGGAATCACCTTCCGGAAAGTGCTGCATCCATCAATGATACTTACCGGCTTAAAGAAACATTACGCGACATTTTTTCTAAGTTTATTTCATTGTTGTTAGCGTTTGTTGAAGTCAGCACTATGACAGCTTGAATAAATGCATCTTCTTTGATGCACTGAATTATGCATTCTTTTGCTAATGATAAGCAGTTTTATGTTCTGGTTTTGTGCCTCTAGTATTTGCGTAACTACTTGTAATCTAGTTTTACCTCCCTAATATTGCGTAATTTCTTGGGTTCTTGACTTATCTGCATTGTTATATGTCCTTTTCCCCCACTCCCCTCTGTAATGAAATTGGCCCTGAGGGTATTTTAAATAAATAAATAAATAAATAATAAATAAATAAATAAATAAATAAACCTGCGGTTCTTTACAGTGAACGTAAATCTAAGTACATGGGTGCCTTTTCACATTTCGCTTAATGGTAATACGGCCGGGATTTGATCCCACGACTTCGGGTAGTAGTAGTAGTAGTAGCAGTAGTAGCGCGTTAATGTAAGGTGTCTTGGCGTATTGTTCAGTTGCCACCAGCTTCTCAGTTTTGACTAGCGACAAATGCAAACAGAAGTTAGAAGCATCCAGTCGCGGTCAGGGGAACGATAATAATGTAGTCGTAAATTACTGGAAGGTCACGATTCAAGATACGGTGAATATGATAATTACACCAGTAGAATGGTGCATTTATTTACTTGAATGGATTTGCAGCAGTCTCTGGTCGTGGCGAGAAATATTGATTCCAAAGATTTGATTTAAAATTGCGAAATTGTGGCATGAACCATTCAATGCACATATGTACAGCGGATATTTATTTTTTACTTTGCATTATCTGCTAGTTACTGCTTTTTCTCTTTCAGTCAGCAGCTCGGTTCTGACGACGATCGTCCGCGTGAAAAGGATGCTTTGCTATTTAGTAGGGCCCTCAATCAACTTTTATTTGCGATACCAGCTTGCGCTTACTGTTTGCACGAGTTCGTGAGGACTCGTATGTGTCACATTTGAATTAGGTATACGGCGCTTTACCGTCGTTTTACTTTCCATATGGCAAGCAAAACGATAGTGAAGTTCTACATAGTAGAACTTCACTAGTAGGATATCCAACTAGTGAAGTTCTGCTATGTAGAACTTCTGAGCGTGCCTATGCTTTCCTAGTTGTCTGATATCTCATTACTTCCACTTCCTCGCCCATTTGTGTTATGCTTTTGCCTACTCTGATGTAAGAAAATGACAAGCAACGCGTTGTAAATGGTTAACCGATCGATGGTATTTGTGCAACACTGTTCATATGCAATGGGCGCAGATGCAATATTAAGTGTTTCCTGAAACAATTTTTCACATTGTGTCACTGATTAGGCTATTCCAGCATCAAATGACCCACACCATAGATTAAGCAAAGCACCTTTCACCAAGGCAGCTACGGGCTTATCGCGGCTGTTCCTCAACTCACTGAGCTGCAGAGTGCATGACTGTGCCTCCCACATCAGTCGCTGCGCCGAGGACTCATTATAGCGACATGGAGCCTCCGTGTCGGGTTGGTTAGGATACTGCGCTAGTGGTGTGCCCCAGGCGCGGCGACGATACCGTCGATGCTGTCGGCTGGCCTTTCGATGTTCATGACGTCGGCCGGGTAAGCCTATCGTTGCGTGCCCAATGCACGGCACTTGGGCGAGGGCGGTTGGTGGAGGTGGGAAACCTTATTGATTTCTTTGGAGCCTATCTTGGCTGAGAGGTGATTGAAAACTCTTTAACTTGGACTCCCGTCGATCTTTCACGATGCACGTATTTAAAACCTTCTAGTAAATTACAGACCTGAGTAAGCCGTGCACCACTTTTTGGACGTAGCCAGAAAACAATGCCGAAAAGTCGCGGAATCCTTTGTGAACATGTGAACAAAATATTATTGCACTAGACGCACCACATAATTTGCAATTTAGTTTCAAATACGGCTCGGAAGCGCCTCCTCTTCTTTCAACAAATTACGTAACCGGGGCCACGGGGCACGCCTCTGATGCAGAAATAGCACTGTTTGATCTCATGATCGTGGAAATACTCTCTCCAATGCTTTATTTGTTCGTTTTGAGTTAAACAAAACAAAGAATGCAATGCATGAATCTATCTATAAGAAGACCGAGAAAAGTGAAGCGTCCTAGTCGGTGCTGCCGGCGACGACATTTGTTGAAAGGAGAGCTGGAGATTTTCATCTGTATTTGAAACCAAATTACAAACTCCTTGGTATGCGCAGTGCATAGTATTTGGCTCACATGTTCATCGGACCCTGAACGACTGATTGGCATCATTTTCTGGCTATGTTCCAAAACTTGCATGGCCCCTTTAACGCAAATCGCATATATTGGTCTGCTAATGATCAGAAGAACTTGAGCTACCGGCGCAATGCATTTGTACAAAATCACTAAAACCGTGTCAGGGTTTATTTAATATAACTCATTACCTTATAGACGAAAAGAATGAGGTAATGACGCTCAGGAACGCATTATTTTTTCTATAAGCTCCCACAGTTTCCTTCTCCGTAGAATAAGGATGGGATGGAGCGCATTCGGAAGGCATTACGAAATCATGACCGGAAACTTACCGCTCTCTTTAAAGCGAAAAGTATTCAATCACTGCATTCTCCCAGTACTAACGTACGGCGCAGAAACATGGAGAATAACGAAAAAACTAGAGATGAAACTAAGGAGCACGCAACGTGCAATGGAAAGAAAAATGATAGGGGTAACGCTAAGAGATACAAAACGAGCGGAATGGATCAGAGAACAGACAGGAGTAGCCGATATTATCTTATCAATTAAAAGAACGAAGTGGACCTGGGCAGGACATGTCATGAGGAGGAAGGATAACAGATGGACAGTAAGAGCGACGAAATGGATACCAAGAGAGGGAAAACGCAGCAGAGGTAGGCAAAAGGTTAGATGGAGCGATGAAATTAAAAAGTTTGCGGGCATAGAGCGGAACCAACTCGCTCAGGATAGGGTGGATTGGAAATCGTTGGGAGAGGCCTTCGTCCTGCAGTGGACCTAAACAGGCTGATGATGATGATGATGAGTTTCCTTAACGTGCACTGACATCGCACAGTACACGGTCCTCTTGCATTTTCGCCTCCATCGAAGGGGCGAAAATGCATTTTCGGTGGAGCCAAAAAATGCTAGAGGCGCGCGTACCGTGCGATGTTAGTACAGCTTCCCCCTTCCTCCTTTTCCCTCCCGCACGCTGAGCCATGCCCCCGATAAGAGCTCTAGAAAATAGCGTTTTTTCGTTAAATGAACCACAATTGTTATTAATAATCTTTTGGGGCGGAATTAACAAAAACTTATCTTTCACAAGTGCATTTTGCAATTGGACGGTCGGCGTCGCCAGTCGTACGTCAAACATCGTGATTGGCGGGGAAATTCTCTTAGCAACATTTTTTAGTATAATACATTTTTTTAAATGTTAATCCTGGCCAGAGCAACACGGCGGAATGCCAGATAAAAAGTGTAATTATTTTCATGTAGAGCGTTGCGGAAAGCTCACCTTCGAAAGTAGTGTTCAAGAGGTAATTCATATAGAGACTTTCTCCATCGAGGTTTCGGAAGGCTTCGCAGTAGGTTTCATTTTGACCCCTGCAAAGTTGCTTCGATGCTTCGTCCAGAGCGTGCGCGAATGCGTACACTGCATCCACCACGAACTGTATCTTCGCTCCCTGGCGGTAACCAGCGGACTCATCCAGACGTAGAGAATCAGCGCAAGCCGTCGAAGAGCCGTTCTGCTGAGCAGGGTCAACGCTGCATTGAAACACGTCCTCCCAGTACTCTCTGAACCAAGGGTTACGCTTGTTGTTGTCCACTGTGAGATTCTTCATGTAAGCGTCGTATTCGGGAATAACCCTGGAATCTAGCTCGACAGTGATTGCAGTTATATCTTGATCATCCAGGCCCTCGACGACATGGGCCTGCGTGCCCCATCCGTCACTCGCAACCCAAACGAAGTGACTACTAGCGTTAGCTCGTTTGGCGGCTGCCAAGAGGGCTCGTGAATCCTCACCGTGCGTGAATAGAGCCACGACACGAGCCTGCGATCGGCGTAATAAGCTTTGAATGATGCCATCGAAAGTGGCCTCCTCCGCCAGACGAGGGACTACCTCCACGATGGCGACGCAAAAGTTGCCTGCCCTGGCGTCTCTCAGAAAGGATATCATGCCAGAGTCACCATACACGCCTTCGGACGTGACAAGTGAGACGTAAGTCCAGTTAAAGTGCTGAATGATATCTACCATGACATGTGCCTGCAGTGTGTCTGGGGGAACGGTCCTGGCGAAGAGGTCGTAACGAGTCTTGTCACCCAGTGAGCTAGCCGTGGATGCCGGGCTGACCTGCGGCACGTGGAAGAGTCTTAGCAAACTGGCCACTTTCTGGGACACCTCGCTGTAGGAACCGCCGATTAAACCCGTAATTTTCTGCTTGTCCTTAAATAGACTGGGCGCTGAACCATCGGCGCACTTGAAGCTCCCCGTGTAGGCCGGTGGATCGACGAATTGCAGGGTCTGCTTCAATGCATGCTCGCCACTCGAACAGCTATCCAGTATCGTGGCTCCAAGTGAAATTCCGTTTAGCAGAGACGGGTCCTGATTGATTCGGTCCAAGGCAAATAACATGGCTTCGAGTCTCTGGACGCCACGTTCGCCATTTATGGCCCCGCAGTCACTGTGACCAGACCGGTGGTGCACAGGGAAAAGGCCTCCTATGATGATGTCACCGGGAATCTCTACCAGAGCTGCTTGAATCCTCGCCACCGTGACAGCCAGCAGCGTGAGCTTGATAGCTGGGAATATGGGCATTTTAACCTGGAAGAGAGTTGCAGAAGAACGATGAAAAATTGGATACACATTATATTCTAATCGAAAGTGCCATGTCAAATGGTTTTTTGCCTTGTCGTTCGGAGAACAAAGTTAACGATGACATGTGGTGTGTGCAGGTAATATTTGTCCAGTCAGGAGCGTAACAAGTATAAACACAGCCTTGCAGTAATATTTTAATATTTTCTTGCTTAACTAATCCAGTGCATATTTCAGTTAGATGAGCCCCGCCGCTGTGGTCTAGTGGCTATGTCACTCGGCTGCTTATCCAAAGGTCGCGGGATCATGTCACGGCCGCGGCGCATTTCGATGGAGGCCAAATGTTGAGGCCCGAGTGCTGTGCGATGTCAGTGCACGTTAAAGAACCCCAGTTGGTAGAAATTTCCGACGCCCCCGACTACAGCGTCTCTCATGGTCATATCGTGGTTCTGGGACGTAAAACCTCAGAAATTAATCGATCAATCAATTTCAGTTGAAGTATTCCAAGCAAACTTGTAGTTCAGAATTGTGCGCCTTGATACGTTCTACACAGGCTTATGCGAAGTTGCGTCATCTACTGTTAGTGTCCCTTCTATGGCTTACAACAACGTGCCCTGTGCATAAATTGTACATTTGGAATAATTACATCTAATCCGAATTATCTTTCATAAATTAACATTTTGTGTGTGCGGTATACCGCAACTGTAGCCATGCTCATCAGCTTCTTCGACTCTTTCAGTGGCGGATATAAGTGCACTTTAGATGGCTGCATAGAAAAGGCTTACCATAATTAACCTTTAATAATAATAATAATAATAATAATAATAATAATAATAATAATAATAATAATAATAATAATAATAATAATAATAATAATAATAATAATAATAATATAAGCCACCGTAATCAATAATCAGTGACACCCACAATTTCATGTAGTAAGCAGAATGTTTTAATGGAATATGTTGAAAGCCCGCTTTTGCAGTAGACGAACTTGAAGGATGAGAAATATTACAGGTTGATTCAACATTGTCCATGATCATAACGGGCATGTTATTTCGCAGGAGCTTTACAGAGGCTATACTAGTATGTTGTGTAGGAGGGTGGGTTTTCTTATACACGGCACTGGTCTTTTTGTGATGACGGGGGCTGCGCTCGCTAAACCATGTTCACGGATTCCCGTCTATCATCAGTGAACACATACCACGTCTGTACGGCCTGTTCTATTATATCAAACGGGCCCAGTAACAAATCATGGTACCGGTGTGATTGCTCTTTCTAGCACACGTTCGTGCCTTCTGCGTAAAGCGGACTGGCTTTATGAAGAAGGCGAACGGTGGCAGTTTGCTGACAAGAATCGTGGCCATTGGATTGACAACGCCGTTGAAATGTGCAACAGCGTTTGAGTGTGGCACTGCTTGCATGTTTCGATTCAAACAAACAAACAAACAAACAAACAAACAAACAAACAAACAAACAAACGAACAAACAAACGAACAAACAAACAAACAATGTGCCACAATCGAAATCGTAATTTGCAATAATAAAATTTATGGCGTTTTACGTCCCGAAACCACGGTATGACTATGAGAGACGCCGTAGTGCAGGGCTCCGGAAGTTTCGACCACCTGGGTTTCTTTAACGTGCACTGACATCGCACAGTACACGGGCCTCAACACTTGATTGATTGATTGATTTGTGGGGTTTAACGTCCCCAAACCAGCTCTTATTATGAGAGACGCCGTAGTGGAGGGCTCCTGGAAGTTTCGACCACCTGAGGTTCTTTAACGTGCACTGACATCGCACAGCACACGGGCCTCAACATTTCGCCTCCATCGAAATGCAGCCGCCGCGGCCGGAATTCGATCCCGCGACCTTCGGATCAGCAGCCGAGTGCCATAACCACTAGACCACCGCGGCGGGGGCCTCAACACTTCGCCTCCGTCGAAATGAAGCCGCCGCGGCCGTCATTCGGTACCGCGACCTTCGGATCAGCAGCCAAATGCTATAGCCACTAGACCACTGTGGCAGGGCAATCAGAATTTACAATCTCAATGCATTATTGTGTTGCCTCTTACCGTTTACTGTAGCAGGAAAGCGTTGTCTTGGCAGGTGAATCCGGGCAAAGCACGCGATAGTTCAACCGCCGAGAAAACAAGGTGGCTTTCAGGGAACCATCGAAAGTGTGCGTGGGAGTGAGTTGCAGGTTCTCCTCGTGGAGAGCACCGGGCTTTTCCCAAGACGCTTTGAACGTAATGCAGACACCGTTCAGCAACATGGCTATCTCTAAGATATATGTTCTTCCACTTTGGTTATCGCACGCTGCCAGAACGATCAAGTTAACAAAAAAAGACAAAAAGACTGAAAAGAACGCTGAAAGCGACTGCACGAGTAACACGAAACCAGTCAGCGAAATATAAGAGAGACAGAAAGTGAGCGGCCCCGTTATCTTCGGTTGGCCGCGTGGCGGCAAGTCCGACCGATGTAGGCTAAATTTTATTTCATTGAACTTGCCCACAGCAAGCAATGAAATTTCCAATGGAAGCATTTCGGAAGTAGGCTAACCTTCCATACTCTTCATGTGTACCCGCAAATTTAGAGCAACTTAAACAATTTTCGAAGGTAATCACTGCAGTTTACACCCATCCTTACGCTTAAAACTGGCGAAAATGAGCTGGCGCCCTCTGCGGTGTAATCTAGAAGCAACTCGCACACTTCGTGCGCCCGATCCCCTCGAGATGCCTCCCTCGGTCCAGAGAACGGCGGTGTCGAGGTTGCGTGAAATGACCCTTATACGTTCCGTATTATCTCCTTTCCAGCTATCACGGTGACACTGTATATTCTCCTAGCGGCCGTCGACGATGAATTCCTGAATGAAAGTCGTTTTTTTTTTTTCGAGGATGTATGATGAAATACGATAGAATGATGGTTTTACGGGGAGGCAGATAAAATTAGATGGTGAGATGGCTGGCGGAAGACAGCGTTATGCAGCGTGCATCCATGCTTTATACAGGATGGAAAGTGTTGTGTATAGTAACCAGAAAAGCGTCTGGTTGGCCACCTCATGCTAGAGAAAGAGTGAGAGAGATTAAGAGAGCGAGGAGGGAAAGGTGAAATGGAATAAGTGTGCGAACATGCATTATAATAATTTCAAATTGTCCATAAACAAGCTTTAGTAAGGCTGTACTATCGTTAAACAAACAATAGAAATAGCAAAACAAAACCCGAAGACATGGTGATGAGGCATGCAGCAAAGAGAGAGAGAGAGAGAGAAAGATAGAGAGAGAGAAAGTATTCAGTGAGAGAAATCAGACAATAATCGAATGTATTAGCTCAATTTGTCAATATTATAACGTAGCAGTACGCGCACTAATATTAAAGGTACAAATAGAATTCAAATAGAAAATGCTGGGATTATGTACATTAGGTCCAGGTACGAGAAACGTTAAGCTAACAGTGAGGGCACAGATGAGAAGTGGTTGTGAAATAATTTGTGCAAGTATTGCCTAGATAGTCGCCTTATCTTTAATTTCGCGATAGTAACGGTCATAAAATACACGGCGTCCAAGGAACCGATCGTACAGGATACGACTGGAGCTTCGCTGAACACGTTGAATTTTTGCAGCACTGGTGAAATTAAGGGAGCTGTGTACAACAGATCTAAGCTCTAACTTGGAACAAACAAAATAAAAGTGAAAGGGAACGACTCAGTTTACACTTATAGCTTTTCTGTCATTCGTGATATTATCTTTGTGTATTATACATTATGTTCTTCAAAGGCTAGTTGGTAGCAACATGGTTGTGCTTGCCGCAAGAGAGTGCAGAGGTTATTGCTGGCATTCCTGCGAGGCACAGGGCTGAACGACACTTAATGGCGCTTCCTTGGCATAACTCACGAGACCCCCAGGAGGGGCAATGGAGGGCCAGGCCAGGCTAAACCCTCCTGCTGCATCATTACCGCCACAAGTATTTCTACATAGTACGCGCTTACAATTATCCGTTTTCAGCAGAATGTTTTCTAGTGAATATTCGTCCACCCTTAGATGTAGAGGGAGTATTGCAAGAACTGAATGACTGTGTTCCTCCCGCCACAATTCTTAAACTCCACGTGAGATTAGTGCAGCGGGACTTACTCTTTCGTTGACGACACAGTGGCATAGCCTGAGAGCTCCTTTCCACTGAGGCGGAGTTCCCAGTTCAAGAAACCCCCGCGCCGACGTAGCTTGAACGGGGTCTGACACGCGCCAGCACCTGGTTGCTCTGGTAGCACAACGATGCGACTCTCCCCTACTCACGTAAGGTTTCGAACGCAGACGCCGCAGATTTCACAAAAAGGTGTGAAATTTATAGAGCTTTCACTGATAACCATGACAAGCTTGTGATTGTGAACAGTCGCATTCTGATATGTTAGCAGCGATAACCTCGAAGTGAGAAGAATGCTTAGTAACGCCATCGGCATCAGGATTGCCTGGGGTTTCCGCCGGCGGTGTGACTGCATCACCCGTGAAACAAACGTCGCCAATAATTTATCGCACATACTAAGGGCCACTGGAACAAGGTACAATGCGGGCTGACGTTTATCGATGTGCACATTTTCTGATCGCCTCCGGTGTTTTATTCTTTCTTTCTTTCTTGTGTGTGTGTGTGTGTGTGTGTGTGTGCGCGCGCGCAGTATAAACCTATAACGGTTTCAAAAAGGCAAGTATACAGAAACCGTTCATGTCAGTGAACGGTTTGTAATCGAATCAAGCAGCTTCGTTTCTTCCACGTTTGCTGTCCACGTCAAAGACGACGTGATAGCTATTTGCATACACTAACGCTCAACACGACTACAAGTGTTAACCGCGCTCGCTGTCTATGACAAGCTCGCGGTGGATCGCGATCGAGTCTATCGATGGCGGCGGCATCTGTCTAACTGCCCAGAGGCGGTCAGCGGAGCTGCCGCCTGTTATGACGCGTGTGCCACTCGCAAAGACCTTCACTAAGCTCGTGTTAACTGAAGAAGAGTTGTCCAACCCTTATGAAAATTGATTTAGAGTTCCTTTAGAACTCCTAATGAGTTCCTATAGAGTTTAAAGGAACTCAAAAGGAACTCGCCATCTATAGAATGTTTTCCATAGGACGACTATAGAAAGTTTAAAAATACCTTCTATAGAAACACGTCATTTCACGCACAATAGAAAGCGTATTGACGTCATATATACTGAATTCTATAAAGTAACTTTTATAGAGCGTCTTTAAAACATTTAACGATTTCTTTCTATAGACTGGTTCACCATACGCGGTCTATAAGGGATGTATCTACTAAATCCTATAAAGTAGCCTTTATAGAGTACCTTTAGAACTCTTAACGCTAACTGTCTATAGACTGCATTTCTATATGTCCTCTATAAGGGATCTATAGACGGTGCATTAATACATGTGTAGTGGGGAGGAACGAACCCACAAAATATAGTAACACATGTAACATTCTTATGAAAAATGTTTCATCAGGGATCTATTTACGCCCACTGTAGGGTAAAAATCTCTTCCATATTTTTCTCCAATTAACATGGTCATGTCGTTACCTCGGCTATATTGTCGTCACAAACATTTTGATCTAATCCGACCAGCTAGCGTCCTGCCGCCTCCCGCCCCGCTTTCTTTCCCTTGGAATTCAATCTGTCGCCATTACTGACCATTGGTTACCTTCCCTTTGCACTACACTTCCTTCCTATATGCTAATTTCATGACCTTGACCTCGACTAGCATATGACTAAAATTTGCGCATGGAAAAGCAAACGCGGCCGTGGCGCAGTGGTAGAGTATCGGCGTCCAGTGCGAGAGGTACGAAGTTCGAATCCCACTGCCGGACCTAGGACCATCGGTTTTTCTTAAGAAAAGCAGAGCGCGCGACCTCGCCTTCTGTTCAGTACAGTACCCTCTCGAGAGGACATCCCCCAACGTGGCGAGCAATGGCATAAAAGCGGTTTTTAGATGCGAAGCAGCTCTTTGACTAGCCTGTGTAAGGCTGTCCCTCCGCACTAATGCGAGGCAACGCGCTTCCCTCGGCGCAGGTGTTGGAGCGGTGCCAAGTAGGTCACGCCGCAGCTGGGCGTTGACGTCACGCTTCCCTCGCAGGTGCGCGCGTACGTCACTCTCTCCCTCACCCGCCGGAGCGCCCGCAGCTGCCGGCTCCAACGCCCGCTCGCCTCCCGTGTCTGCGTTTCGAACAAACGTTTACACCAGTAAACGCTACACCGAGTTTCGCTTCAAACTGTTCTTCCAGCACCCGCGTTAGCGCCGTTCAACCCGTGACGCCACCCGTGCGCAACGCTGCTGCTTCGCATCCCATCAGGGTTCCCTTCGGGGAGATGGTCGAAGTTTTCTTTTTTTTTGAAAAATTATTGCGAAAGGTTTCTATTCCCATCCTGAAGTAACACCATGGAACATCTCTATATAAATTTGTCTTTACAGTCTCAAAAAGAACTCGGTATAAATTCTCTATTGAAATATGTCTGTACGATCTCAAAAGGAACTCGATAGACATGCTCTATAGGAAAACATCTATAAAGTTTCTATAAGAATGCGGTGGCCAAATAACTTTTGGAACTCCATAGAAAAATTCTATAGGGCGTCAAAATAAACACCATAGGATTCTATCGAGCAAGTTCAAAAGGCTTTCTAAAAAAACGCATTAAAAATTTTCGTAAGGGAAAGTTGCTTGTTTTTTACGTCGTGGCGAGGATGCCAAGCCTTCCGAGCGCGCCTGCCGCGACGCCACACGTTGGATCAGCCGCGTTGCATAGCATCGTCTGTTCAGCGTTTTATTGTTGTCGTTACAAAAACTAATCATACACCGCTGTTGCTGAAAGTTCGGCGATACTGTTTTTGTGTGTTTGGCTACATCTGTCGGACTCGGCCATCAGAGGTGGCACTGCAGCAGCCCATTTGGTAAAGTGCACAGCTGATAATCGGATGTCGCTAATAAAGGACATTGAACATTACGAGGTCCGCGTGCTTAAGGAGCACTAAAGGTAAGGAGGAACTTACGAGTATTCTGATGATATTTGTTGAATTATTACGCAGAACAGAGTCATTCCTGCAGACACAACAGGGGAGGTCGAGACACCATGCGTGTAAACTCAGGGGTATATTCAGAATTTATACTGAGCACTTCATGGGCTCAGGCTGTCGGCATCTCCTGTGATCTGATATTCTCACACTAAGGAAACAGCATTTGAAACAGGGTCAAAACTTGCTGATATCGCGTCAAAACCGGTCAATATGGAATCCAGATTAGTATAATACGATAAAAGATACACATTAAGCGTAAATAATCGCGTAATGAGGTCGAATTAGACGAATACGATTCTAAACGCCAACTACAAACAAAATAGAAATGAAATAAAAAACGGGAGAATAACTACTTCGAAGCAACACACGTTACATGCCCCGATGAACTCCCATAAAACCGATCAATAATGGTTAAAAATAAACTGTGTGAATTTAGGTGAAGAATGCAGATAAAGCAGATTATAATACAGAAAAAGATACGAATCGAGGGTAAATAATCACGTAATGAGACCAATATAAGCGAAAATAATTCGTAAACGCTGATGATAAACACAACTGAAACACAAGAGAAACACATGCGGGTCGCTGTTCCGCACATCGTAAAACTTTCACTGCAGTGGGACTAGCTTAGATTTTTTGTGGGGGCGTTACCGGGACACCTAGGGGACGCGGGGGCGGGGAGGGGAAAGGAGATATTGATGTGGGCATGTATAAACCCATGGATAAATTGGTTACTATGTGCATGATCCTCCGTGGCGCGAGCGGTGTTGTATGTACAGTGTTGCTGTCTTTTATATACGTTCGTGTGCATGGATTCATGTTTCATACATGAGATCTCGCCTTGAAGTACGTATTGTTGGCATGTTCACTGTTGCACTGAGCGATCAAAAGCTCGGTCGTCTCACTTCGATTTTTCGTAAGTCCAGTGAGATCGATCCAACTCTAGGGGTAGGTTCATGAAAACTGTTTGAGGAAGCAGAAAAACTCTACAGACGCTACAAAAGTGCTTGAACTCCGGCAGAGAGTGTATGTTATCATATCCAGGCGCATTGCTTCATTGGTTCTAGTCGCAGGAGCAGTGCTATGCACTGGGGTCGGCTCTGCCGAATGGAAGCGATCGTTCCAACAAAGTCCTACCAACCGAAGATAGGGAGCGGATAGTGCTAGAGAGGACATCTGAGAGGAAGTGCGAAGTGTTGTGTGGGTGTCAGTGACAGCAGGAACTCAGAGTGTCATTATTGTTTTTTTAATTTTTTTTTGTGCCATTGCTGAGTGATTGCATTGTGCAGCATAGCAATGCGGCGGACCGTTTGTAAAGGCTATGCCATTGATATGTTTTGTAATTCTTGCACGTGTGCCGCGGGTTTTTTCGTTTGTTTGTTTTTTAGTTTTGTGAACGGCGGTCACGGCGGGTTATGTCTGTTCCGACGAGCCTTTGTTGTTTGTAATTCGCATAGCTGCATCAGAGCGCTACGCTAATCTTAGGAAGGGCGTGGAAAGATCGTCGGAAAAAGACGGAAATTACGGCACTCCAAGATGGTCGAGTATGCGCTGGAGAAGGCGCACAGCCACGTGGCGGACATGCGGGGCAGGAGGCGACCATTGTTGGAATTCGTTGTACAGCTGGGAACGCGGTAGCTGGCAATTGGGAACCGGCTTGACATGTGTTTGGCAGCCTGTCGATGAATGTCTGTAGTCACCAGCTGGTTGAGACGGGGTTTGGCACCATCTTAGACATTCGGGGTTCTGTTTGTTTGATGTCCGTATGTTGCAAGGTGATTGGCACTTTGTAGGGTGTTTGGCACTTTGCAAGGGGTTTGGCGTGAAAGTGTGAAAGATTGTGATTTGCTGTCAGGGATTCAGGAGCGGAGCAGCCGGTGTTTACAAGGTGGCCCCTCATCCCTGTCAGCGGTGGGTGGGAAGCGAGTTGGAAGGTGAAGGTGGTCAGAAGGTTGGAAGGCTGAAGGTCGGTGAGGACGGAGCGGATAGTGCTGGAGAGGACATCTAGCACGAGTCCGGGTGGTGGTTCTGGTCGCAGGAGCAGTGCTATGCACTGGGGTCGGCTTTGCCGAATAGAAGCGATCGTTCCACCAAAGTCCTACCAACTGAAGCTAGGGAGTGGATAGTGCCAGAGAGGACATCTAGTACGAGTCCGGGTGATGGTTCTAGTCGCAGGAGCGGTGCTATGCACTGGTAGGCTCTGCCGAATCGAAGCGATCGTTCCACCTATGCCCTACCAACCGATGGTTCCACTTAAGTCCTACCAACCGAGGCTACTGTCTGTAAATATGTGTATAATGCCTTGTATATAAAGTCAAGTTGTGTTTGTGTTAGAAAAAGGCTGGTCTCCATCCTTCAAGTAGAGACAACACAACGCAACTTCGGACAGGCAGAAGGGGAAGACCTCCGCCTATCCTTCTTCACAGTAGCAAGGTCAGCTGGGGGAGCTCGGCTCCACGAGGAAGTGAAGTCGGAGGAAGGAGTAGGTGTGAACTGAGTACGAGTTCACCCCATCAGATCAGCTTCTACCTTCTTTTCGAAATTTACTTACTAGACTAACAAAAGTTCGACCTCTGAGAATGGCCAGTGATGGCTGGCTAAGCAAATTCAGGGAATTTTAGACAGCATTACTGTAAAACGAGGCAAGAGACGCTAATATCCCGGCCACTTCATACATGTTAAACATAGCGCACTCCGTAGAGCACTAACGTGGCGTTCTGCCAAAATGCACCTATAAAGCTGCTGTGTTCAGGCTTTATTTACAGCACTTATTATCTACTATATGTTTTGACATGCTTAGAGCAGGCGCATTAGCGTCCATGCCCATGCGCCCCCAGAGAGCAGCCTGCAATGAAACAGAGCGTACAGGGATTCTAATACTCGCGGTGAGCAAGCGCCCTCTTTTAGTCTACCTCGAAGTGATTATAACTTGTCGTGCGTCCTTCTTCCTCGAGATGCCGCTCTCTGTTAGGAGAAGAAAGAGGTGGTCTTAGAGTGGTTAGGTAAGTTACTGTGCCGTACTCTATATGGTCTAACTAGCACTCTTGGCGAAGGTATTTTCTTGTGCGTACTCCACTCTCCCCTTCAATTTGAGTGTACGCTGTGTTCTGGGCAGGGCAATACGCGACCGCGATGTGTGACGCATATCGTAATAAAGGTCGTGCTTCCTCACAGGGCAACGAATAATTTTCGTGCTGTTAAGGTGGTCACTATGCAGGAACGGGATTAAGCGGCACGTTTGTACCTTGAGTTGTTATGGCAGCTTTTGAAAAGCACAATATAGGGGCCTATCCACTTCGCAGTGGGTTTCGTGTTTGGTGACAAAATGGCAGTCGACTAGCTCTGTCACATAGTGCAAATCTGATGCAGGGATGCACGGCTGGGATTCGCAAGAAAAGAGGGGGTCTGAATAATTTACTTCGAGCGGTTCTTAACTGTGGACGAAAACGTTTAAGCAGTTAAATTATGATAATATGCGAAGTAATATGCGAAGCATTTAGGAAATAAGGCAGTTCCTGTGCACAAAAAGTCTGTTGTATGAAGACAGAAAAGAAGAAGGGGAGCTAAAAATTACTCTTACTCAGTTTTCTGTAGTAACGGCGTACTGGTGAACGCAATGACATAGTGAAGTCGTCGATGGAGTGGCAATGAAACTAACTGTTCGAAGAAAGACAGAACGCGTAGTATATGTTACATGCTGAGTCCAGGTAGTTTACAATATACAACTCTCTCTACTAGGTGCTCTCTCTCTCTCTCTGCCAGTTATTGGATTTGAAGTCGCCCGAATACAAGAACAGAACACACCGCTTGAACACAAAAGTAACACGAAGGCCGCTTTTGATCACTGGTGGTAGTGTCATTTTGGCGAAGTGTTTCGTGACACAAATATCTTCCACGTCTGTTCAAACTGAGAGAAGGACAGTCCATCGAGCACAACAGAAAGAACCGACACATAAGCTGCAGCTCTGATAAGTGGGCCTACACCACTCGCGTATCTTTATTTGCGGTTTTTATTTTGTGCTGTGAGTGCCCACTGGCTCACGTCAACAGGTGGTGCTGCTAAGGTATCTGGCTCACCGTGCTGTACTGCAAGGCATTCGCGGAACTCTGCAACTTCGTCAAAGAAAGCAACTACAGTGCCTTCGGTAATATGCCGTCTTTCGTTGCCAAAGTTTGTCAGCAGAACCTCGGCTTGACCATGCACCACACTGACGATACTCCTGGCTATAGCCACACCTTGAGTGAGCAAAAGTGTGGTAGACTTGTTCGGCGACGCCGTCTCCATTTTGCGGCGTCGCGCACCTGACCGAAACAAAGCGGCAAGATAACGGAGGCACGGTCACGTCGTCCAGAAGACGCAAGGGCTTGCGCTATAGCTGCGCACTTGGATCTGTTGAAAATGTAAGCAGACCTTCCGGTATATTGATGGCAGCCCCGTATTTATGCAGGAAATCCATACCTAAGATGGCCTGCTTGCAACACTCGGAAAGGATAACAAAAGTGGCGACGTATGGGGTGTCCCCTATAGTGACCCTTATAGTGCACTTTCCAGTAGGTGTCATCAGCCGGCCTCCAGCTCCTCGAATCTGTGGTCCCGTCCATCCCGCTTTTAACTTTCCTGAGCTTATCCGCCAAGCGTTCACTGATTATCGAAAAGTTGGCTCCAGTGTCGACCAGTGCCGTCACGTCATGACCGTCGGATCTTAACACTTATCTCTGCGCTTACAATTTCGTCATTCGTCAAATCCTCGGAATTCGGCGGCTCTTCCTTTGTTTTCGATGGGGGATTTTCATCTTTTCGGCGATTGGCAACCTCACCCCCCCAAAGGTTGCGTCATTTAGTTTCCCCGGCGGACGCTGGGGGATATTCCTCTGGCCGAGTCAGGGGCACTTCGCCGAGTTGGTGATGAACGTGCAGGAGAAGGGGAGCGCGACCGCAAACCAGGGGAATCGTCGCGCCTACCGGCTATATTCGCATCGACGTAAGGTCGGTTGTTCGGGCGACGAGGAGCAGACGACGGAAATCCTTGATAGCCTGCTGTACGATAAGGACAATAGCGGCATATGTGGCCAGCTTCTCCACAATGAAAGCAGAGTGGCCTGTAGTCGGGAGTGCGCCAAATGTCCGTTTTTCGGAGCGGTGGTCGCGTTGGAGCTCCCCGGTAGTACCAAGGTACTGCCGGCGGTTGCTGCTGGAAGTACTGCGGCGTCGGCGTGATAGGCGGCGGTCGGCAGACAACTTCTGCATAGCTGGGACTGGGATTGCGTGTTTCGATGTTCTGTTCGGGGGGCGAAAGCGCTTGCCTTATCTCCTGGCGCACAACTTCAGAAACTGACGCAATCGCGCATTAATTTGGAATGGCGAGGAGCTTCTTGACTTCTTCTTGCAAGATTTCGCGTATCATTTGACGCAAACGCTCATCACTTGGTGACAACGCTGTAGCGGCCGCGGCGTTCGTTGGTCCACTATGGTCGACGCGGTCGTACTGGCGGTAGCGCAGCTGTAGTGCGCGTTCGATGGCCGTCGACTCCTTCAGAAATTCGTCGACGCTCTTTGGCGGGTTTCGCAAGAGACCGGAAAACAGCTGCTCCTTTACACCGCGCATGAGGTGGCTGAGCTTTTTCGCGTCGGACATATCCAGGTCGGCTCGACGAAATAGACGGGTCATGTCCTCAACAAACATGGCGACTGTTTCGTTGGGCTTTTGTATGCGCGATTCGATGAGTCGCTGAGCTTGCTCTCGCCTTTCGGTACTTCCGAACGTGTCGAGAAAATTTCGGGTGAACTCTTGCCAAGATGACCAGTTGCCTTCACGATTCGTGAACCACGTTAGGGCGCCGTCTTGAAGGGAGAAGTAAACGTGTACTAACTTCTGTCCTGCGCCGACGTTCCACCCATTGACACCGGCGACGCGCTCAAACTCCTCGAGCCAGTCTTCGGCGTCCGCGTAGGCATTGCCGTGAAAAGTGGGAGGAGATCGAGGATTCAAGACAGTCACCTGTGATGGGCCTGGGTTTTCCGTGCCTTGAGTACTCCGCTCGGTCACGGTTGCACTTTCTGGTAGCGGACCGCACTCTGGGCTCAGGCCTAACAGCCGGCGGCTGGCACGATGAACCGGTGTTTCAACGCGTGGAGATCGTTCTGGACTGGATGCGGGGCTGCGGAGGGGTGTCCCGATCATTTACCCAGCACCTCCACCAGTGTCGCGATGCAGGAACAGCAGGAATCAGGAACAGAACAGGACACTTTAATTGAAAAACAAGACTGAAAGGATCAGGCGTGGAACTCGGCTTCTTCTTCGAACAGAGCGAGTACTTCTTCTTCCTTTGCAAGCTGCAGATTGCACGTGGCAATATCGTGAATACCTTTATATGACATTTACGGACTACGAAAAAGGCGCTGACTAGGTAGAGATACCAGCAGTTCTGGAGGCATTACTCTGTCAAAGGATATTCTAAACATTCGTAAATAGTGTAGCCAACATAAATTGTAGCCCTTCAACTCTACAATGAAAGCAGAAAAAATCCTACCGACAAAGAGATGAGTTAAGAAGAAACAATCATGTTGTTCGCTGAATCTTTGGAGGCACTTGAAAACTCGATTAGCAACATATAGGCATAATGATTAACGAACAATACCTCGGCTGCTTACGGTATTGCGCTCAATACCGTGACTTCCTGGAATGACGGTGACGAATTGCGGGAATTTATTGAAGATATAAACCAACAAAACGTAAAAGTAGGGTTAAATATGAACATCAAAGATAATGCTAGGCAGCCCGGCCAGAAAACGGGTGTTAACGATGGACAACCAGATTACTGAATCTGCAAAAGAGTATTTATGCCTAGGCCACTACTAACAGAGGAGCCTAACCATGTTTAGGAAGTTCACCGAAGAATGAAGATGGGCTGGTGTGCGCACGGTAGACATTCCCAACTCATGACTGGGAATCGACCGCTATCCGTAAAGCGGTTAATTCGACGAAAAGCCAGCACTGCAGGACACGGACAAGAGAGAACACACGCATACGCACCAACGCCGGCGTGTGTTCTCTCTTGTCCGTGTCCTGCAGTGCTGGCTTTTCGTCGAATTAATCATGAACCACCAGCCCAGCTCTTCACTCTCCGTAAAGCGGAAAGCACACTGCCATTGCATCTAGTCTGTATACTAACCGGAAACAAAGAAATCGAGAGGAAGTTAAGGACCACGTGACAGGCTATGGGACGACAAATTATAGGTGCACCGCTAAGAGGCACGAATACAATGGAGAGGATCAAAGCGCAGACAGGGGTGACTGAGAAAGAAAAATTGGAGGACGCTTAAGCTTTGCCTTTAGGAGTGGAACGCGACAGCGTTGTCGGTCTCCGTTCGCATCGCCTTCTCATAAAACATTCATTAAAACCAGCGCGCCCTCCATACTATCTTATGTGTCTCTCCGCTCGGGGCTTCCGAGGAGGCGAGCGCCATCTGGATGATGTTTGCGCGCAAGCAACCTACCGAGACCAACGCCTTCTCTATATTGGTGGCGCTGGCTGGGCACGCCGCTGTTGGTGTGGTAGGAATGCTTAAAAAGGAATTTGTATTTGAGTCTCCTCGCTACAAAATTGTGTTTTATCGTATATTTGAATTTCAGCCCGAGCTATCTTGCGTGTGCTGTAAGATCCCGAGCCGGCGCCCCTACACAGGCAATCGCCCCCCTCACTCTTTCGAAAGGTTTGAAATTAGTGCGATTTACCGAGCAAGCGCCCCTGCCTCTTTTTTATCACTGTTTACTGCAGCGTGCATCAACGCCAGGTTGCTTGGCAAACTTTAAATTTTTTCAAGAAATTGCACAGTAAATTAAAAGCAACGATGTAATTAAACAATTTGTTGATTGATTTCTGGGGTTTTGCGTCCCAAGACCAGCCGTAGTTGTGAGAGACGACGTATACGAGGGCGCCGTAAATTTTGCTCAACTGGGGTTCTTTAACGTGCACTGACATTGCACAGTACACGGGCCTCAACATTTCGCCTCCATAGAAATGCAGCCGCCGCGGCAGGGATTCCATTCCGCGACCCTCGGATCTGCGGCCGAGTACCATAGCCACTAGACCACCGTGACGGGGTGATGTAATTAAATAAGTAAAATGTATTTGTTGTTTAGCTGCACTTTTGCTGAGCCCTGATAACTGCTGCACCACAGCCACATGCTTCTCATTGCATAGCCAGCCATGACTACAGATGGCAGGCGATAGGCTTTGTGAGTTGCCGTTTTCATGAGACTAGTGAGCTAGAATTGTTTAGCTTGCTCTAATCTTATGACGGGCGTCAGCAGCATCGGTGTCTAGCGCGAATTTAATGTTTGGTGCTGCTCAGACTCCCGGGCCCCTAAGTTGTGCGTACGACTCCGAGGATTCGTCTGACGGCTTTCGAGAGCAGTCACGTTTAACAAGTCAATGCACTTATTCCCGAGGTATTAGTGAGAAAAACCACTCTGCATTCTTTTTTCTCTCCGGCAGTTCCACCGCCATTTTGAATTTTGCGTCGCGTCCGAGCAAGCCCCCCCCCCCCCCCCCCCCAATTAAAAATTTGCCCAATTATGTCTTGCCTTAAGGCGGTGGGGGGGGGGGGGGTGCTTGCTCGGGATATTACGGTAGGTTGTAATTATGTTGTAGTTTACACGCTCTTTTCCTGGCGAATTTTAATTTGAGATATTCGAGTTTGTTCACTAAACGCATCTAATAAAAGTAAGCGCGAGAGCAGCTGCTAATACTTCCTAACAGGGAAAAGAAATAGATATTGCAGAGATGGAAGATAGCCGCATACAACAAGAAATACAAGTGTTTAAGAGCCAAAAACACGTCATATACACCATTTTTACACGCTTGATTTTAGAAAAACAAGGCGGTAGGAACATGAGAGAGTTCTGTCCAGCAACACATATAGCTTTCGAAGCAGCTTTTCTTATTTAATATGACAGCAAAGGTAACGGTAAAAATGCAGATGGTTCACGAAAGTTGCTGTTACACTCTAGGGAAATCTGGCTGCCGTTCTGCTTCCCTAATTTGCCAGGTGGGCGGTCGGCATCACTCTCCTCAGTGATGCTGCTCTAGGGGCTCCTATTTCTTATTTCTCATTTTGAAAAACTCTGATTACAGTATATTTACGCCTTCTTGGAATTAGCCACTGCTCTTATGAATACTTCCCAACGTTGACTTTTACTGAGACACAAGGACTGCGTCGACAAGAAGTGGTTGTCCGTGACCTTAAATCATTCCGTCTTCTGAGCTGTCTTCTTGCAGAAGAGGGATATATACTATGAAAAAGCGAATCAAATTAAAGTTTTCAAGAACTGCGACTGCTGGACCGAGCGTTTCTTTTTCTATGTTTCCTGCAAGGCTGAACAACGAGGTTTTAGCCGGAGAAGGCAAAGTCGTCGATTGCTGTTTTGAGGGGCCCAAACTACGAGCACACCCAGCAGCACCTGTCCATGAAAACCTTGGTCTGGCCCACGGCGCATTCGGAACTGCATGCCGACACTGGTGGCTGGTCGTTTTCAGTGCTCCACAACACTTTCTCGGAGTCCAGGTGCAGAGTGTACGGCTCCCAGCGGCCGACCGGAACGTAGTCGTAGGTGGAGCTGTTGTCCAGGCGTCGCAAATTGTAGATACGATAAGGGGCCAGGCCATCACCGACCCCATCGAAGCGAACCACTCTGCCAACCAGATCTGAGAATAGCAAGAAAAAAATACATTTTGTAACTCCTTTAAGGTGCAATGACTGGGGTAATATTGCCAGAAAATTATTTTCGTATAACAGTAATCGAAGCAACAGTAACGCCGCGCTCCGCAACGAACTGGGCTATTTCCGGAAAATTGTCAGCGTTTAGCACATGTAAATAGATGTTTGCGTGTGGTCGAGACGTTAGCTGCTTCTCTGTGTCGATGTGCGACAAACAAAACAAAAAGAAGAAAGGAAAAGAGAGACGCAGAAGCGCCAGGAAGACTTATCCAGTAACCGCCAGTAAAGTGATAACATGACATTTGTCAATTCTCCGGGTAGAAATGCAAATCAAGGGTGGCATCAACCGACGAATTTATGTATTCGCTTGGACCGATTCGCAACTCCAACTCTGCCATGGCCAAAATTATTAGGATTTGAGAAAATTACTATGCTATGAAGAAAATGCAGCATGAATGGTTCAATCCAGACATGCTTTGTTGGTTATTTGAATCAGTATAATCGATTATGTAACGTTGTTTTCCTATCTGTCAACAGATTTATCTTTATCCATTCAATCGCTGGCGGGCAGCAAGGAGACCCTTAAGGCAGGAGAGCGCTTGCACGTGCACGTTACGCTAGTGAAAGCCCCTGCGGATGCACACTTAGCAAAGCAAACGCGCGAGCGCGTTATACGGGAAAAAGAAATTGTCGCGAATTTTTTCAAGGGACAGTATGCTGAGGTACGTAGATGCTTTCGTGGAGTCAAGCAATGCGAAAGCGCTGCATATCTATTATTTATTACACTGGTAGAGCAGCAGCAGTAGCCAACGTAGCCTGCACCCGTTGGTAACAGATATTTGAGAGTTTGTTACATTCGCCAACAGCAGCCGACAGGTAACGAAGATTAACCAGAATTAGCAGGAACTATCAGGCACTTAGGAGCAGGAGCATTCACGTTCCATACTAGCGGGATTTTCATTGTGAAAGACGAAAATGTTCTTCTTATGCAATTTTTATCCACAATATCTTCCGGAAATCACCGCAATTTCCCTGCAAGAAATCGTTCAGGAAATGACATATGTAAAGAAGCATTGGAACGTCGTAGTGGGCCGTCCTCTCCAGCACCTTGCAGTGGGGTTCGCTCTTCAGCGCTCCGCTGTAGAAGACACCGCTCGTGCTCGAGATCCAGGCTCGTTGAGACGCGCATTGCTCATGTGGTCGCCGCTCGCTCCAGGGATCGTGACTTGAGCCGTCAATCAAGCTACCGGTCGGCCCTTACGCCAGCGTTGAATAAACGTCTTTTACACATATTTAAACACGTTCCTTGACGAGCACATTAAAAGTGGGAGTTGTTCTTGCTTGAGGGGAAACTTCAGAAACTACAGATCAGCTTTCTTACACGTGCATTTCATGACATCAGTTATTCAGTGAGTCAATCATTATAGCTTTATATCAATAAAATTAATAACTCAGAGTGATTCCACTTTGTGAAGGTGGATGAACAGTGAAGCTGTGGCATTACCTGACTCGACTGGCCCGTGTGACGTATCCTTGAACAATTGAGCAATGCACTATATCAAAACAGCGACAGCAACATACCTGAAGGCATTACGCGTTTGATTCATGCAGGACACTTTCAATGTTTTACCTACAATTTGATTCGATTAATACATCCTTAATTTGATTCACCGTAATTCTGACACGGGGTGCTGTCCTGGACATTGTCGAATTCCGCCATCTTGGCAGCTCTGATTGACGCAGAGTGCAGCTATGGGCTCCCTGAATGGCTCAAAAATGCCATTATAGGAATTGTCAAGATGGCGGAATTTGACAGTGTCCAGGATAGCACCCCATATTCGCATTTTATTTTGGGTGAGCCACTCATCCACGTGCTGCACAGCTCCCGGTATCGGCCCTCGTACACGCGAATAGTATACATAGCTACATACGTACCATAATCATAGCTATATAGCTGACCATACAGTTATAACAATATAGATGAACACCTGCAGCGTATACATTTCACAGTATATGAGACACGCAAGAGGGGTCATGAACACCATCAGCGTATGCGCTGCTGGTGTCTCATATGCTGAGAAATGTGCGCTTAACTGCCGTATTATATGCATTGCTTGGTATTTGCTAATATTTGCGATGGTTTATTCTGTCTTATTTGAGGCCTGTTGCGCGCAAGCAGATTATTACAGAAATAAAGACTAAATGCAAAGAAAGATGGTTAGGTGCGGATCAATATGGCGGAAGCAATAGCCGTCGTCCTATGAACGCATGGTAAAAAAAAAAACGACCCCGCAATGCTCAAGAAGCACAAAGGACTCACCAAAGTGCGTAGTATATGCACCTTGTTAATGCAAGCTCGTCAACACGTGCACTCGTTGTGGTGGTATAGATTGTTGAGCACCAATGCGTACGTCATATACCCCGTGTACCTCGGCGGTGGATGTCTGTGAAGCCTCTGGTTCGTTCTTGTGAATCGTTGTTTTGTTCTCCACCCGTTCCCTCAAACTTTTATGTGATACTCTTATCGGTGCCTTTATTGAAGCGAAAGCCAACCGTTATGATGATTCTGATACATTTTATCTGGCTTAACTGTGTTGAAGAGAACTAGCGTCCCTAAGAGTGAAGGGAACAGTGAACAACACGCAGCAAATGCGACATCATTCGAACGAATTAGGTAGAAAAATCTTTGCATGTAACGGGAGCAGGTGGAAGGATGTAATTCAGCACTTTATAGTCGAAAATTAAAGAAAAAAAGCACGTAATGAAGTTTACCAACACGGCGTTATAGAACACAACATGGTAACCACCCGTAAGGTGCAATGAAAACTCACCCTCGAAGGTAGTGTTCAAGAGGTAATTCATGTAGAGGCTCTCCCCGTCGAGGTTTTGGAAGGCCTCGCAGAAGCTCTCATTTTGACCCCTGCAAAGTTGTTTCGATGCTTCGTCCAGAGCGTGCGCAAATGCGTACACTGCATCCACCACGAACTGTATCTTCGCATCCTGACGGTAACCAGCGGACTCGTGAAGCCTGAAAGAATCTGCGCAAGCCGTCAAGGTCCCGTTCTGCTGCGCAGGATCAACGCTGCATTGAAACACGTCCTCCCAGTACTCTCTGAACCAAGGGTTACGCTTGTTGTTGTCCACTGTGAGATTCTTCATGTAAGAGTCGTATTCGGGAATAACCATGGAATCTAGCTCGACAGTGATGGCACTTATAGCTTGATCATCCAGGCCGTCGACGACATGAGCCTGCGTGCCCCAACCGTCGCTGGATACCCACACGAAGTGGCTGACGACTTTAGCTCGTTTGGCGGCTGCTAGGAGAGCTCGTGAGTCTTTGCCGCGTGTGAATAAGGCCACGACACGAGCCTGCGATCGGCGCATTAAACTTTCGATGATGCCATCGAAGGTAACATCGTCCGCCAGGCGAGGGATTTTTTCTACAACTGCGACGCAGAAGTTACCTGTCGTGGCGTCTCTCAGAAATGAGGTCATTCCGGAGTCGCCATACATGCCTTCGGAAGAGACGAGTGAGACGTAAGTCCAATTGAAGTGGTGGATGATATCTACCATGACATGCGCCTGCAGTGGATCCGGGGGAACAGTCCTTGCGAAGAGGTCGTATCGTGTCCTGTCACTCAGTGAGGCGGCTGTGGATGCCGGGCTGATCTGAGGCACATGGAAGAGCCTTAGCAAACTGGCCACTTTCTGGGACACCTCACTGTAGGAACCGCCAATTAAACCCGTAATTTTTTTACTGTCTTTGTTTAGACTGGGTGCTGACCCATCGGCGCACTCAAAGCTTTCCGTGTTAGCCAGTGGACCGAAGAATTGAAGTGTTTGCTTCAGTGCGTGCTCGCCACTCGAACAGCTATCCAGTATCGTGGCTCCAAGGGAAATTCCGTTTAGCAAAGAAGGGTCCTGATTGATTCGGTCCAACGCAAACAACATGGCCTCGAGTCTCTGGATTCCACGTTGGCCATTTATAGCCCCGCAGTCGGTGTGGCCAGACCTGTGGTGCACAGGGAAAAGGCCTGCTATGATGATGTCCCCGGGAATCTCTACTCGAGCTGGTTGACTTCCTTGGAAGGTCAGTACCAGGAACGTGAGCTTGAAAACGATAAATTCGGACATCCTAACCTGCGAAAGGTTACAAAAAAATTTGGTCAGATGCTACACACGAGTCGAAGTAAGGGCAAATCCAAAAGGCATGTTCACAAAAAGAGAAAGTACGCCCAAAAGGATTGTCTAGTACAGAAACGGATGTCTGCTTTTCCTTTACCAAATCATCATTTCAAAATCACGTAAGCGCAGTTTTGCCGTGATCTCTTGACTGCTCGGGTGGAGGAATTGCGAACAAGATTAAGCGGCACGGCCTCGCTGTGCCGTTTAATCGTATAGCATGCGGACTAGCACATCTGCTCTGGTCTTACCTGTCGCAGGTAGGGGGTTGGGGGTCAACACTCCGATCTCTAAATCCCTCCCCCCCCTTTTTTAAAGACGATAGTCTTTCTTGGGATACTTCAACGCAGAAATTTTGGTGGGTGGGTGTGTGGGTGTGTGTGTGTGTCCGTCCTGCTGCGAAAGGTGAACCCCTTCCTCAACGACCACCCAGCTTGAACTGGTGGCTACCTTCATACTTCTGAACACAGTCGGCCAAAAAGCAAATATTACGCATATCTGAGGCGCAACATCAATACGTATGTATTGGACGGTGTGTTCCTTTAGTAGAAAATACATAGATGCGTAATTCTAAAGACCCTAGTGCTTGTTAGGATGCGCAAAAGCGGACGTTTCCTGTACTAGGCAAGCTTCTTGCGTTTCCCGTAACCATGGCCAGACGGCGCCCTTATCTCGCGCTCGTGCCAAACGGAAGGCAGGGAACGGCCGCCCGCCACTCCGGCCGGTCCCATTCTCTCCTCGCGTCTCTTCGTTTTCCCTCTCGCTTGCGCAACTCCTCGGGGGGAATGGAAACACGCGAAACGGGACTCATGTAGTACGGCCGGTAGAAGGCTATCGTCTTTCGACGGCATTTGCAGCGAAGCACGGAGATACGCGGCCAATTTTTTTTTTGGCTTTCAACATGAGGCCGCTAGACGATGAAACCAAGAAAAGCATAGGGAAATTATTGCAGTCTTTGGTAGTATAGCAATTGTGCAATAAATGAAAATGAATTATACTGGACGAGAAAAACACACCTTCCCCTCGGTAGGGATCAAACCTACGACCGTCAGATAACGCGTGCGATGCTCCACCAACTGAGCTACGAACGCGTCCGTTCTATGTCCACACTTTATTGGGTATTTCTGTGCGTTTAATCCTGGATGGATAGATTGATTGAGGGATGCTATGAGCGTCCCTTTTGTAATGGGGCGGTGCCATGCGCGCCACCAAGCTCGTAAAAAAACTTAAGAACTTTTCTTTTTTCCCCTCTCTCTTTAAGTTGTCCTCATGTCTTTTGAATCTACTTCAATTAAATCGATCATACTATAGGAAAAACGTAAATTCATAACCCAGTTCTCTGCCCCATATGGTAGAAAGTCCTTATTTTTCCCTTTAATATTGTCCGTTCTCTGTGGTTTTCTGCCACCAGTATTCTAAGCGTCTCTTACTTATTTCAATCGCGGGTATGCTCAGCTTTCCACTGTTCTCCCTAAAACCCAAGGCTTCATGTAGGGTAGTGCCCAAGCGTAGACCTGGGTGGATATTTACGCATTCAGTCAGCATATGCTCCGTCGTTTCCCTATATATGTTCCTCACAGCATGTGCATTTTTCTTCTTCTTTACTGAATTTCACTTTATAACTACGCGTTCTAAGGCAGCCCGATCTCGCTTCGAACAATAAAGCGCTTCCTCTTGAATTATCATAAAATGCCTCCCTCTTTATTTCGTTTTTGCCCTTTCGGTAGTTATTCAGAGTCAGTTTTTTTTCCATCGCTGCCATCCAGTAAATCTTCTCCGCCTCTCTGACTTTTCCCTTTACGCTCTTTGTTGTCAGTTCTCTCAGTGCCGTGTATTTACTGGTGAGCCTCCTAGTTCTTTTTCTCCACTGCGTGTCAACGCTCTTTCTATATAAATAACGGAACGTCTTCACTGCCCACCTACTCTCTTTCATATTCCTGAGCCTCTCTACCAACCTTATTTTGCTCTGGGCTCCCCTTGCCTCAAAACTCGCCCATCCCATATCGCCCTTTACAGCCTGATTTGTCGTTTTCCCGCGAGCACGCAACGCGAGGCGTCCCACAGTTCTTTGATTAACATCCATTCCTGATTGTATCTCTGGCCTCATGCACACCACTGAGTTCCCAAATGTAAGCCCGGTACCATTACCCCTTTCCACAAACCCCTAAGCACCTCGTACCTATCGTACCTTTCCACAAACCCCAAAGCACCTCGTATCCTAGGCGGGTTAATCAGCGCCCCTCATTGACCTGGTGGCGAGTTTGCAGCACGTTCTTTTTTTTTTTTTTGCCAGAAGGCGTCGCGTAGAACGTGATCCTAGGACGAGACGGCTGCTGACCAATAAACCCTTGATGCTACCTCAGGGCACCAAGCCGGCCAGAACGAGACCCACGCTATGAAATAACGAAAGGAAAAGGCGGTGAAAGCTCCTTATTGAGTATGTCATTTTCTTCAGCAACAGTTTCTACATAAATATGTTTCTGCGCACATGAAATCAGAAATCGCTCTACCAAATGAAGACTGAGTGACAGGAAGGCGCTATATGCACGATATTTTGCGTTGTAGTGCGTAAAACGAACATGGACGACAGGAGGCAGAGATGTCCTTGTTCGTTTTCCGCGCTGTGCGCTTAAGATCATGCAGTGCCAACTGGCTCTACCCGCTACACTTATAAGCTATATATGCACACTTAGTGTTACTTATGAATACAACCTAGGTACTTCGTGACTCTAATTTTTACGGGTTTTTCTGAAGTGACCATGCTGGAATAGCAGGCAAATGTCACTGAACATTATTTTACGATGAAATTAACATGCCGGGTGCGGCGCACGCTAATGAGTCTTCCCGATGCACCTCGATCCTTAGTGATCGGGTACCTTACCGATGCGCCATTTGCCAGCGCAATTATAAGGGCCCGAGGTGGCCTTTTTTTCTTATTACTTCTTATCGTGAGCCGGTACATGGCGAACCACAACGGGTGTATTCCATAAAAAAAGTGTTATAAAATAGTGCAAACGTTTTTGAACGCCAATGAAATATTGTATCTGTTTAGAACAAGGCAAACCATGACACTTTGTGAAGAATCGCCGCAGCCATAAATTTGGTACAGCCGTAAAAAAATAAAAATAAGTAAGTGTATCCACCTTAAAGTGTCCCGCAACATTCGCGTTTCAGTTAGACAATGACAGTTCATGCACGGCGATTAAAATAAAAATAATTCACAATGTCGGCGCCTAACTACGGTAGCTCTTACCATTTACTGAACCAGGCACGATCCTTCTTGTCAGGTTAGTCAAGGTGAATGAATCGGTGAATGAATCGTCGATAAAGTAGGCTGTCCTCTACGGAACCATGTGGAGTGTGCCGGGGTGTTGCAGCTTGTCCTCGTGAACAACACCAACCTGTTGCCAAGTCGCTTCAAAATGATGCAGACGCCGTTCAACAGCAGCGCTATCTCCAAGATACATGTGTTCTCCTTTTTTACGGTCTGGTTTTCATATGTAGCCTTCAGACAGATGAAAACCAAAAAAAAAAATGCTCTGCAAGTAACGTCACGCGCGTAACACGAAGCCCAGCCGTGGTAGATGAGAGAGAGTGAATAGGACTTTTTATCTTCGGTAGGGCGAATCGCTGAAAGTCGAGACAAAGTATAGTGGAGTTTTGGTCCACTGAAGTTATCTATACAGGCAATGTATTTTCCTGAGCAGTCGTAAACACAGACATTACTTCTTCTGATCGGGCACAAGGCTGTGTACGGTGTATTTACTCCTAAAATAACGAAAATATGAATACGCTTTTATTGTGATCACCCTACTTTACAGTCGTTTCTGCGCTTAAAAACTTGGATTAACAAGTTCAGACTAAAGCTAGAACTTGGACAATCAATTAAGTTGAAGTAATCGAAGTGTAAGAAAGCGTTTGAAGATTATGTAACATACGCTCGACATTTTGTTTATTCTAGCTTCAACAGTGGTAGCAGCCTTTGTACACGCTTACGTGATTCAGTTCCTAAGACAATGTTTAGCAGGTAAGTATAAGGGAAAACACTAGAGAATGACGGCCTCACCGAGAGATAAAGAAAAACGACTTTTATGCAGCGAATATCGATGCACTATAATGAGAATAAAATATTTCATTATATGTTATTCAAAAAGCGCATGATAGGCTACCTTAATAGAGAGAAGGCAATGAAAGGCGCCGTAATGTATATAACGTGCGGGGAAAGCATCACGAATCTAGTTCAAGACAGTCGCACAAGCTAGTCATTCTCACTAAGCACAAGTGTACCTTTCGCATTACCATGCTTGTCAAAAATCCGGCAGATCCCACGCACTGTGCGAATGAACGTTATGCGAATCTGCCAGCGAGGAAATCACCCTGCCGAATCATTTAGCACTGAGCCAAACGTTACGAGCCAAATATGAACGTCCTTGTGCAAACTGACTAGTTGTGTGCACAACGTGGGGTTTTCGATAGGCACGTCGATAGTATTCTGGCGACTAAATAAAGGGTAACTCATGTTCTGATGTAACTTCGGCAGTAACGTTAGTGTACCGACGTGCTTTGCCGAAGACGAAAGGTACGCTACTGTCACCGTCGGTGTTGAAGTTTCTGTGTAGAAAACGATCATGATCGTGAAAGCATTGGGCGCGAACTTTTTTCTTCTCTTCCGCTTCGAACTTGGTATCCCTCGAGTTCGAAGCGGAAGAGAAGAAAAAAAAACTCTGTTTCACTTTACGTAGGAGTGTACACTACACAATGAAGAACACCACAACATGAATAACACAGAGGAACAATAGCAGGCACTGCTGTCCAGCTCGGTCTTCGAGGATCAGCTTTGGCTGGTCCAAAGGGCAGAGATGATGGCATGGGCAAGCGGAGCCCTGGAATAGGGGCCCCGACCATTTGTGATGCCCCGCCTTCAGGGGCAACAGTTCTTTTTCTATATCTTATAACAAAGTTTTGTTCTCTCTCCCGCTTCGAGGTGTTAAAGCGCAAGGCCCGCTCCCGTAACACGCGCACGCTCTTCAGTGCACGCTCTGCAAACGAAGAAGATGCGAACATATCTGAGCCATAGAATCTATTGGTTTTTCTACCAAAGAAAGAAAGAAAGAAGGAAGGAAAGAAAATTGAAATTGAAATTGATCTTTATTCAAGTGTTCAAATACACTAAGGAAAGAGAGGACTAAAGAATTAACGCCTGACGGCGTCCTCCCACCTCGAAACAACAGTTTGCACACAAGAATTGGCAAAATAAACGGTGTAAATGAAGTACTTTGGAACCATGCAGAAAGAACATGTAAAAGTAAAAGTGCTTGTACAATGAGAAAGAAAGAAAGAAAGAAAGAAAGATGAAAGCAAGCAAGCAAGCACCCAAGCAAGCAGACAGAAGAAACAGTGGAGAGAAGGAAATGAACAAAAAACAGAGAAAGAAAAGTGGACAGACAGACAGACAGACAGACAGACAGACAGACATACAGACAGACAGACAGACAGACAGACAGACAGACAGGCAGGCAGGCAGGCAGGCAGGCAGGCAGGCAGGCTGGCTGGCTGTCCGCCACGGTGGTACAGTGGTTATGGGGCTCGGCTGCAACCCCCCCCCCCCCCCACCCCCCAAAAAAAAGAAAAAGAAAGACGTGGATTCGATCCAGGCCGCGGCGGACGCTTTTTTGATGGAGGCGAAAATGCCAGAGACCCGTGTACTATGCATTTCAGTGCACCTTACAGAACCCCAAGTGGTTAAAATTTCCGGAGCCCTCCACTACGGCGTTCCCCTTACTATCACTTTCACACCCGTTCCCCTACCCCCACGGAGGCTCAGCCGTGTTCCCGACGTGGGCTGCAGAAAATAGCGTTCATTCCTTAACCTAACCGCAATCATCATCATCATCATCGTCGTCATCATCATGCAGGCAGGTAGGCGGATTTAAATCGTCCAGGTTTTTAAACAACCTATTGCAAGGCTACCTTGCTCAGGCGCAAACAAGTAATCTCATTGCTACCGACGCTTCCGTCAGTGATAAAAAGGCAGGTGCCTTGCTATCGCTTGGTTGGTCATCGTTTTTGAGACTGCTTCGAGGTTTCACTCCTGTCTGTGGGGCTGAGCTCTTAATGCCCTCGGTGAGATTATTACAACATTCTCTGCACTTGGTGCGTCTAGTTCTTTAATCGATCACATTTTATCAAATTTTATTCCAACAAACGATTGCGGCGTCGTTGAAGCCAGCTAAACTGACCACTACCCCGTGTTCTGCCAGTTTGAAAGTGCCATACGTAATCAGCTAAACTCATTACAAAATATATTTGATAGAACAAATTTTGTCTAACGCGCCGAAGCCATAGAATGGTCTTTTTAAAAATCGCTCATTGACCCAGAAGATGCTTTTAATTCTTTTTCATCAGCTGTGAAAAAGTGCTTAGACGATTCTACTAGTTTTTACAAATGTCGCAAGAACTTTCCGGCCCCACACAACCCATGGCTCACAAGTGGCTTAACGAATAGCTTGCGAAGGAAATACAAGTTATATAAAACGCTAAAAAAAATGAACTTTCAATTCTGCCCTGCGATCGTGATATAAAAAGTACTGCAACATATTTAACAAAGTCCTTAAAGAAGCTAAAAACTTTATTACACAAACAAGATACTTAATGCTGGTAATAGCAGCATTAAGTATCTTGTTCTTTAGATTAGCGCGCTATAACAGAATTACAGTTCTTGTTGCTACTGCTTTGGGCTTAACGTCCATGATTACGTGAGACGCTTATGTTTACAACTGGCATCTTCCCGTCGCAGCTTAACAAGGATAATCCCAGTCCTTAAGAAAGGAGGCAGAACTTCTATTGTTGACTATAGACTTATTGCTATTATTTCATCATACAGTAAAATTATAGAGAAGTATATTGAAAAACGATTATCTAAATAACTAGCTATGTTTGGTATTTTATCCACTCAAAAATTTAGTTTTCGTTCAGGCTATTCAACACTCCTCGCATTACTCTCTTTTACGTATTATATTAAACACGCTCTTGACTCTGGTTGTTTTGCCGGCGCTCTGTTAATTGACCTTTCTAAGGCGTTTGACTCTATTGTTCATAATATACTATTAACTAAACTTAAATGAATAGGTGTAGTAAGTAGTGCGCACGAGCTGTTAAATAGTTATTTATCTAAAAGGCAGCAAGCTGTCTGCGTTTATAACATCCTTTCCACTTTTAAATTTATTGACAAGGGTGTCCCGCAAGATTCCATACTGGGCCCGCTCTTATTATTAATTTATATTAATGACCTAACGTCAAAATTAACACACAGGAAACATTTCTTGTATGCAGATGATACAAGTATAGCTACTAAAAACAAGTCCATGGATGCGCTAATAAGTTGTCTGCTGACTTCCGTAACACTTACACAACTGGTGCAAAGTTAATGGTTTAACAATTAATACTAATAAAACACAGTTTATTGTCTTCCACTCTAGTCATAACGCCCTTTCATCTACACCTGTTATTACTATCAATGGTCACAGCCGTCTTAGTACCACTAAGTGCACAATTGTGGAAGTAGTCCTAGACGCTCATCTAAGTACCCTCATCACATTTCACATATAAGGCAGAGGATAGCTCATTGTATCAGAATATTAATTAAAGCACAGTGCGTCCTCACTCTTTCGGCAACGTCCTACACTAGCAGTATGTAATTTGTTAAAATAATAATAATAATAATAATAATAATAATAATAATAATAATAATAATAATAATAATAATAATAATAATAATAATAATAATAATAATAATAAGTTTATTTAACGTGCCCTGGAACAATCGTAAGGTCTTTGTACTGGCGCACGGAAGGAAAATAACAAGAAACAATACAATGAGGAGACTCTACAGAAAAAAAATACTAATAAAGAACAACAAAGGCCAACAGTCATAATAAAATATCAGGGATAAAAAACGTTATAAAATTCTATGCGCAGGCAAAACAAGAAAAAGAATGTCTACAGCGTACGACACTATGTTAGTAAAGTGCAAAGCTCGGAGCAGAACAGCGACTGCGAGCTGTGAAAAACATCGAGCTCTAAATAGTAAGCATTGTAAAAAAAAAAAGACGTGGTATCCTGTCAACGGTCGGATGTTCACAGAGGCAGGCGGTTACATGAAAAGGTCTATTCTCTCTGGTCAGCTTACGTGGAATTCGGAAATTAAGACAGTTGAGCAGTACAGGGCAGGATATGATACCATGCACAAGCTTGAAAAGAAATAACAGGTCAGCGCGTTTTCTCCGGCAGTGTAGTGATGGCAGTGACAGTGGTTCAACAGTGCCAATGCAAGAATCAGGGCCATTTCTAGCCAACCTATGGTTATAGATGTTCAGGAATTTCTTCTGGACTCGCTCAATGGCGTTGCTGTTGGAATTAGAAATGCCATTCCAGATCACAGATGCATACTCAAGTTGAGGAAGACATATCGCGGTGTACAATATGCGGAAGGGCATGGAAGAACGGAATTCTCTAGACATTCTGCAAACACAGCCTAGGGTGCGAAGACCCCGCAAAGCAACGCGCTTAGCATGAGCAGAAAAGTGTAAGGTGCTATCAAAAAGAACACCTAGATCACTGATCTCACAAACCTTACACAACGTCACAGAATTGACAGAATATAAAAATGGCACACTAGATGTTTTTCTAGTGAAACTCATTACCTTGGTTTTTGAAATATTTAGGGAGAGGTTATTGCTCCTGCACCATTCAGAAAAAGAACACAAATCGGATTGCAGCAAGCGACAATCGATAACTGAATGAATTTTCTTAAATGTATTATGTCATCGGCATACAAAAGGAAAGAAGAATTCCTAATGACAGAAGAAACATCATTAACATAAATTAAAAAGAGGAGTAGGCCCAGTACCGACCCTTGAGGAACCCCACTACTAGCTTTGTAGAAAAAGGACGTTTGGCCATTTACGGCAACATAACATGATCTATCAAGAAGATAGCTATGCAGGAGATTCACAACTGAAGAATCAACACCGAAGTGCGCAAGTTTATCCACAAGCAGCGAATGGCTGACAACGTCAAATTTGCTAAGGTCACAGTAAATAGCGTCTACCTGTCCTCTCCACGATATAGGCGTGGAGACTTGCATCATGAAACTGGCAGGATTAGTGACAGTTGAGCGGCCAGCGAGAAACACATGCTGATTCGCAATCAATGAATTTTTTACATCAAAAGACAATATTTTGTGAAGAGCAAGCTCAAAGATTTTTGATGCGGCACCAAGAAGGGAAATACGGCGGTAGTTCGAGACGTCAATTTTACAGCCAGACTTAATACTGGGAAAACACGAGCAGTTTCGCACATGCTAGGAGACGTTGAGGCATGCAGACACTTATTAAATACGGTAGTCAATACTGGTACAAGTATACTACCATAGGTTTTTAGTATGGCAGAGGGGATGCCGTCTGGGCCAGCTGAAGAGGATGGTTTCAAGATCTTAATGCATTCTGAAATGGAATCTTAATCTATCGACACAGCGTCAGCTGTGCCATCTGCCTTAACCTGTCGACCGTTACTAGCTACAGAGGCTGGGGACGTATAAACAGATTAAAAATGCATGACAAAACAGTCAGCGACGGCTTGAACTTCTACTCCATTTGGGTACAGTATCCTGAAGTACTCGCCACTTCTGGTCGACCGTTTGCGCACATACTTCCAAAACACAGCTGGCCTGTCAGACGTGCTTTTTTCGTTTTTGTAAAAATGAAATATGTAGACTGTGATTCCGTTTATATAGTCGTTTACAAAGAATACGAAAATGACAGAATTCTTCCTTCAAATGAGTTGATGGAGAACATTTATACTGTTTTAACTTGTCGCATGGAAATTTCTCGTTGTGCCCGTGCGAGCATTCGCGAACCTTGTTTGAGAGCTGTCTACGCAATGCAATTTACATAAATCGGACAAAGTTCAATGTAAGCCTGTACGATTTCTAGTTCCTGAGCTATTCCATATTTACTTAAGCGAGCAGGCTTGAAATGAATAGCAGAAAGGAATTAAATTCCTCGCCGTAACCTTCTGCTTAAAATTCTCTAGGGTAACCCAAATAACGTCTCGACATATGACTATATTTCATTTTCCTCCGGTTAATTCGGGAGAGAACGGGAGAGAACTTTTCACAAAATTACAACAACCCGCAACTATTTTCTTGCCTTGCTTATAAGCTTTAGCTTTTAGCCGTGTAATGAGATTTGTCGGCCCGCAAAGATTTATTCTTACCACACTCTCGAACGCTCACATCGCCGCCATGCGGGATTCCGGCAGTCATTATCTTTTTCGTCGCGGCGTGAAACTAACCATCAACATTATTAGCCATCAGCAATAAAAACGATATTTTTACGATCCACAATCGCTAAAGGTAATTAAATGCGGAACTTTTTAAAAATGTTCACTGTCTTGCTGCTTTAACAAGGAGCGCCATTTTTTTGCGGCGTTCGTCTTAGGAACGACCAAAAGAAGTTCAGTGTGTCATCGGCGCAACTACTTTCTGCAGAGGGTCCTTTAGACTAGAAAAAGGGGTTCACTACAAAGGACTTCACTTTCGCCCGTCTGTCAGGGGTATTAGGTGCGTTGAATCTTATTGCGCTCGCCGTTTTTCTTTTTTTCTTTCTTTGTTGCTTTTCGGCGCTCCGTCTCTAACTTGACGCCGGCTGCTTCCAAGAAGTGGGCACTATTTTGGGACAGAAGTAACGTCTTTAAATGACTTTTTAAAATCTTTCTTTCGCCAACAATATTAAGATTGAACGATCTTGACGTGTGTGTAGTTGCGCAAGATTACATTCATCTAGTTCAACCGCTTTTTGAGATATATCACTTTTGCTATTTGCACGACCAGAGTCTACTCTTCGTGTTTATAAAAAATTACGAAATGGTGATATTTATGCTTATATTGTCTGATCTTAAGAGGCATGCTGACTGCTGCCGTCAGCAATATTGTAACTACTATCTAGCGGACTAACTAACTGAATGAATGTATGAATAAATAAATAAATATTGTTGTTATTGTTGTTATGTGGGGTGTAACGTCCCAAAACCAGCTCTGATTATGAGAGACGCCGTAGTGGAGGGCTCCGGAAACTTTGACCACCTGGAGTTCTTTAACGTGCACTGACATCGCACAGCACACGGGCCTCAACATTTCGCCTCCATCGAAATACAGCCGCCGCAGCTAGGATTCGATCCCGCGACCATTCGGATCAGCAGCCGAGTACCATAGCCACTAGACCACCGTGGCGGGGCAATAAATAAATAAACTTACAGGAGCAGTAATTAATTATCGCCTATGACACGCTAAGGAAAGCCGTATTACATCTATTGAACACCTGAATCTATCCTAATCCGCCTAAAGGCACCTTAATTCACCTGAACGCATGCTAATCGTTTTCATCCAACTTAATCAAGCTTTATCAAAAGTGATCCGCTTTAATCTGCTTTCATCTATGTTAATACACCTTAATCCACCATAGCGCGAAGAATGTGCGGGTTTGATCCCGGCAGCGGCGGCCGCGCTTACGATGGTGGCGAGAATGCTTGATGCCCGTGCACTGTGCGTTTTAGTGCACGTTAAACAACACAGTGTGGTGTGTTGTTGTATGAGACGCTCAAAGAATACAAAAATGCAAGTGCTATGAATCCCACAATTGCGCTTCTGTGTATACGAGGGCACTGCACTATTCCTGGTAACACTGCAGACGACGCGGCACCAAGTATAGTGCACACAGTAATCAATGTAAAAAGCCTTTCCCTTGCGCACAGCGAAATACGTCTGCTCCTGAGAAAAGTATCCTACCGTCCCAGCAAAGGCAGCTGTTTTGATGGAAAATCGAAGACTTCAGACTCATTCTTTGTTGACCCAGGTATAAAACTATCAGTTGCATGAAACCTGAACGAAAATATAAAATTTGAATCATTGGGTCGCCACCTGCGCCTTGGTACAGCATTCACGCGCCACTTCCTACGGAATAAAACGTGCATCTGGACCGCAGAGTTCTTGTTGCCGCCATCATCTTCTACTCGAGCGCACACAGTATGATTCGTCACGAAGAGCGCTGCGAGAAAATTTGCCACTTTTAAATGGAAGGCCATTCATAAGCAAGATACTTGATACGTGGCCAACAGCGGCCCTTCGAAAGGACCACTTCCTGAATTTTTAGAGGAGGCAGATATCCTGTGCAAATACTAATTTTGATTTTATTCTGAAGAGCGATTGACCTAACTGTTATGTATTGAAAAATTGTTTTGCGCTTTCATAGCGTGTTTCATACTGCATACAATTTCTTGTGTTTTGCTCTGCATGGTCGTCCATACTAACTCTTCGAATTATATATGGACATGCGTGTACCTTGTTTCCTACACGATCTCCGGCACCGAATTCTGAGGCTCATTCACTCATTGACTATCGGACTGCACCGTGTTGATCTTGTAGTGTTTCTGATGTTTTATAAATTGTTATGAGAATTTTCGTTGTTTTTAAAGCATTTGTCACGATTTTTAAGCGATGAGTAGCCGGTACCGTAATTAAGGCCTCTCCTATCCACCTTTTCAATAACACACACACACACACACACACACACACACACACACACACACACACACACACACACACACACACACACACACACACACACACACACACACACACACACACACACACACACACACACACACACACACACACACACACACACACACACAAGCGAGGTGGTCAAAATTTTCGGAGCCATCTACTACTGCGTGCTTCACAATCATATCGTAGTTGTCTCATCTAAACCCAAACACTTGCATTATATAAACCTATCTAAACTTACCTGAGCCAACCTCAAGGCCCCTTAACCCAACTTATTCCTCCGTAGTCCGCCGTGATGCTCCTTGCCTTTGCTTGCATTGGTTCGGCATCTCCAACAAATGCAAGCAAAGGCCAAAATGCCGAGGGTCGTAGGTCCTAGTCTATATAAGTATATCATTCATTCATTCATCTTAGCTTTCAGGCCCATTAAAGGACATTGAGTAAGGGGGTCATAATCAGCGAACACGTTGAAAGGAAAAAGCAAGTAAGACAACTGATACAAATACATAGCATAGCATAGAAAAATGCAGTTACAGTAAATAGAAATAACGAAATATTAAATATAAAAATATAGAAAGGATATAAAAAGGCCGAGACAACTGAAAAGCGTGAATCTAATGGAAATAGAAACACTTATAGAGTGACACATCATTATACAGTGATTATTCGTACAGTGAGTGCAGTTTTTCAAGAAAGGCATCTCATAGCCGATCCACAGTCAGTACCAGTAATTAATTTTGGTAACTGTTGCCATTTCTTACGCCTGGAATGTTTTGGTTCACTTCTGGTCGTTCTTGAGTCACGCCATATTTTTTTATATCACATTTTTACCCCTCGTGTCTTCGCCGATGGCTGCTGAAAGTCACCCTTCAGTGAACACATGAGGCGTTCACAAATCACACAAATCAATGAAACACATATTATGCGGGAGAGAAAGGATTGTTTCGTGATTTTAGCAGTGGTTCAGTTTTTATCGAATTTCCCCATACAGATCGACGATTGCACCACTGGTTTAAGGCAGGTGACTTGATTGATTGATTCATTGATGGATTTCTGGGGTTTAACGTTCCAAAACCACAATCTGATTATGAGAGACGACGTAGTGGAGTGCTCCGGAAACTTTGACCTCCTGGGGTTCTTTAACGTGCACTGACATCGCACAGTACACGCGTCTCAACATTTCGACTCCGTAGAGGCAGATGACTTGAGTCCCAGGAAAAATTTAAGCAAATATGGTGACATCGTCGTTCAATCCAAAGTAATTTGTTAGGTATGAGTGGCGAACGCTTCTTTTCTGATGTAACTAAAGTTTACGTTTGCAGAGAAAAAGTTATTGTGCTTTGAACAAAAACAAGCTCGCCAGCGGGTATGGCTCCCTTGCGAGAATGGACAGGTGAGCTGCAGTTTAGCGGGTGGTGGTTATATTAGTTATTAGGTTGTAAGAGACTGCAGCGCGCAAGCGCACAAGAAGAACCATCACCGCATACAGAACATTTCACGCGTATGTGTAAGTACGCCATCTTGCACTGATGACGTAGCCGTTCTGCATTTTTTGCAACTGTACAAATGCTACGACCATAGACTACTACGCACGAGAACAACTGTAGGCGCGCGAGCAATGAGATGCGACTTTCTTCATTGGAAGGTAAGACACATAGAATTGGGAAATCATTCCTGTAACAGCCCAAGAAGGCGCCGCCCATGAAGCTAAAGTAAAATCGTGTATAGCACAAGATGGGCATGAACTATTCTTGTAAGATTATCTGTACGCGCAAGTCAGTATTATGTCATTAAATCTGTGCTGTTGCTTTCATCTTTCACGGATGAACTCGAAAAATCTTGCAATGTCAAGTTCGAATTACGTAATGGCCAGTGATGGCGAGGTAAATAAATGCAGGTAACTGTTCCGACGCGATTGGTGTAGAAGTTGGAACCAACGCAGTGATGTCGTCGTTGCGCCATACTTGTATGCGCGATATATTCCGCCGAGCACTAACACAGGGCACTGACGATATGTCCGCAAGATTGATGCGTTCAGGCTTCATTTTTCGGCATTTATACGGCATTTTACATCTTGTTATGTTTAAAACACGCTCGTGCCGGAAAGCGCCCTCTCTGAGACGACATGCAAGTGATTCTAGATCGTCGTACGTCCTTTATCCCAGAGGTGCCGCCCCCTGTTCCGAGAAAAACAAGTGCTTTTTGGCAGTGGCTCGGCAAGGTTGCTGTACCATATTTTATTATTTATAAGCAGCACTTCACAGTAATTATTCGTCAGTAGTTTGAGCTACTGTTCTCTTTGGAGCGGACGAACAAGTGAACGCGATGAATGCTCTCTACTGCGCAATAAATAGCACGCTTCCAGTCTAATGTAACGAATTTTGTTGGTCGGATTGAGCCGTACGCCATGAAGGCCGAGTTGAGCTGAAGCCATACAAAGGCGCCGCTGTTGTCAACATTTCAGTGTTGAAATGAAGGGAATTCAATTGAACAGATGTGTCGTATACGTCAGTTTAATTGAGCCCAGCATTTTAAGTAATTTATACAGAAAATAATGAACTTTCAGTGCAGATTATTTGAAAGATAAAGTATAAATTGGAATTCCTACTCAAGAATAATTATTTTATTGTAAAACTGCGTACGAAACCCAGAAGTAATGTTCATACTTACAGAGTAAGCAAAAAGAAATTATTTTGCCATGAAATCGATTTTAGTCATTTTGCATTTCCTGAAGGGCCGGTTATACATGCTTCACCTTTTGCTTGATATGGCGCCGAAACATTATGCTGAAAAGAATGGAATTCGGGAATATTTTAAACCCTGGCAAAATTAAATGCACGAAATTGCGCCTACAGTGTTCAACAATTTATTATGCACGAGTCGAATGCATCAATCAATTTTTAACGCTTTAGAGACCTAAGGGGCCGGACAAACAATTCTTATGGTACGTATTCTCTCTTTCGTGCTGCAGAAATCTCGCCAGTGAGAGCAAAAATAATTTGTGGGGCTTTAGGTGCCAAAAGCACGATATGATCTTCAGGCGCGCCGTTCTCGGATATGCGGAAATATCGAGTCCATGGGATTCTTCAATGTGCATCATTTATTTATTTATTTATTTATTTATTTATTTATTTATTTATTTATTTATTTATTTGTTTGTTTGTTTATTTATTTATATCAGGAAAAATTAGCAGCCCTTCCCTATGTGTAAAATTGGGGCAAGCGTAGGTGGGCGTACCATACCTGCTACTTTTCTTTCTTTCCTTGGTAACAAATATGGCTTAGTTCGTATCACGCGAGCATGGACGTGTAGTCTTGTGGTTAAGACACCTTGTTGGTCCCTGGCTCGAACCCAGCACTGGGAAATTTTTGAGACGTTTCTTCCTTTCTTTCTTTCTTTCTTTCTTTCTTTCTTTCTTTCTTTCTTTCTTTCTTTCTTTCTTTCTTTCTTTCTTTCTTTCTTCCTTTCTTTCTTTCTTTCTTTCTTTCTTTCTTTCACCACTAGTGCGGTTGCGTAGGTGTGCGCTCGCGGCGGTGCGAACCGCCTCAAATTTAACTGGGTTTTTTGCGACATCAACACCTCCACCGAAATCTGTAACCCACAAGCTCGGCTTGAATCTGCCAGTCTGAATGCCAGACTTTAGGCACGTGTGAAGGATAAATGAAATAATATAATGCAGGAATTACTGAAGTGTAAAGAAAAAAATATGAAATTTAGTGCTTATTACACTGCAGTAAAGAGATCATTAGACACCTAGAACAAAACCCCGAATACTTCATAAAGCAGGAGAAAGTTACATAAGCCAACAACAATATCAGGTGCCACTTATATAAGACAGAAATAGCCTCCCAGATACATATACCCCGCAAAACCACTGTCCAGTGCCAAAATACAACTTTGTAAGGTTATGCTGGCAATAAAAAAAAAAAGAAAAAAACTACTACATAGAATGTTATAAACTAGGCCATATAAATTCCATATTACTTATGGCTAGGATATGTTAATTAGGAGCAACTTGCAAGGTACACACTTTTTGTGTGGAGCATACATGCTGAGTTTTTTTTTTTTTTTTTTGAAACGGCGCACGGAAAAACCGCGAATCGGATTCACAAAACTCACTGACGAACAAGTTTCCGCGTAAGCGAATTTTTTAGCGTAAGTCGACTCACAAAGCGAAAAAAAAAAAAAAACGTCGTGAGAGGACGTGGTTCTCACATCGGCCGCTGTTGTAACGCTCGCCGCGATTGTCCATTCATATGTCAGAGATGGTGATGCAGTTATTACGTAAGCGAAAAGTGCTCGTAAGTGGATTCACGAAGCGAAAATGGTCGCAAAAACAGCGTAGCTAAGAGGAAATCCTAAGAGTGGTCCGGAGCACTCTTACGAACGATATCGTCGCTTGGGAACCAACTACCGCTGTGGGTATTTTGTTGCCGCGGGCTATTTTTAAATATTCCATGACAATGTAAGCCTGTCTGATGAGTGCCGTTTACGTTTTCTGAATCTCACCGCCTTGAGTTTGTTCTTTTAATTCTCTTGTACACATTGACATAATTTCCACTCGCGCTTGCCAAATAAGCTTGGGGCTGCGCCAATTGGAGAAGCCTATTGGGCATCCGTAACGAAAAATTATGCATGCAAAGGCTTTGGGTTGGATAAAAAAGGTGCCATGTGAATGATCTAAAATGTGAAAAGGCGTGCAGTCTATGGTCCGCATTTTAATCTTTTTTTTCTTTTTGTGCTACCTCTTACTTCTTCCAATGAAACGCCCAAACTGTGATATCGTATGCAGTATTGGTCGCAACCACCGCCTCACACGTTTTCAAGGACGGTTATTGCGCACACTATTGACAAGAAGATTATGCACGAGACTGCAGTGAGCCATTCATGAAGCCTACTATGTTGTTCCACAGCTTTTTTAGATGGATTGGCCTTTATTGCCAAATAGACACGCTCTCTTACGTGCAGCCTTCGTCATTTACTCTTTCGGCTGATCTACTGAAGGTACAACGCGTCAAAATAAGAGTGCGTCCGAGATGTTCGCGGATAAGCAGGAATAACTTGAGCTTATTAGACTGAGCGTGTGGGGAAAAGAAAAAAAGCTGAAGGCTTTGATATGGCTCACAGTTGGGTTTAATTGATTCTAGTAATTAAGCATTGTACTGACGCTCGAAAGTACCTGCTATCGCCCGAGCACAAAGATTTCTCATATGAATTTATCCGAATAAACGACCCTTTGATAATTAGTACCTATTTGACTGGGCCTAAAAAATATCGATAAATGTAGTTGCGCCACGAGGCGTATATTCTGCAACACAGCCGCACAGCGAAAGCTTGAACGAGGCCAAGCAAACGATAGACCATATGGGGCTGAATTCACAAAATTTCTCTCAAGTGTTTTTCGTCATTCGCTGGCCAGTTTCTCTAATGATATGTCCAACATCAGGATTGGCTGAAATTTATTCTTATGTACATTTTTATCGTAAGCTGTTTTTATGAATAAAGGCCATGGTACCAGAGGACGACGCAAGCATACGTCAGCTGAGGTGACAGTTGAAACTTGCGATTGGTCATGAAACTCTCCACAACAGGTCATGTTGTGACGTTGCCAAAACGACGTCACTCACTTCTTTCATCGGACGCACCTGCCGTGTTCGTCACGTCTTCCATCTCGCACATACGAGAAATTTTTGTCGCACGTTAAAAAACGCGTAAGAAGATTTTACGAGTTTTCGTAGCTCTCGGCCTTGCGCTCTAGTTCGCGAACATGGCGACGCAAACATTATGCGTGGGTGCTGGTTCTCGTAAGCGCTTCTCTCTTGAGTCCTTTCAGCATTCGATGAGATGTGCTGTAAATGCCATTGCTTTTTCTGGGCGTGAAAGACATGGGAAAACGAGCGCTGGTGTCTGCCATTATGCGACGAACTGTATTCAGGCCACTGCCCCTGTGTTTTTATGAATCCGAGATGGCACCAGGGTAGCGTCCATAATTTCATTTACGAAGCCTTGGTTGTGAGTTTGACTGCCAGTAACAGTACGATTGTAGTCCTTGGTTTCGGTGACGTGCGTCATAATTCATTGCAGTGTTCGGGTACGTTCCTTGAGTGATGCTGAAAACGTACTCTAAGACAATGTATTCTGCTTATGCACTCTGATTTCTTGTGAGCAGTCGTAGAAAACGCTGGGTTCGGATGAACTGAACAGTGATGTTGTGTAAACACTCAGAGGAGTTGTGAAATGCCAACGGCTTACGGCCAAGTGTCACACATGACATATGAACGTACTTGGTGTTTCTCACTTTGCGTTTCTACATGGCAGTGACAACTTCTATTTCACATATGAAGACACAGCAGGTGTAAGGAAGTCAAGTGGATCATGCATTGTGGCCAGTGCTGGGCAGTATCGAAGATACATGTATCTTAGATACTATCTTAGATACTCTTTGAGTATCTTGTATCTGTATCGCGATACATCTTGAAAGACGTGTATCAGTATCTGTATTTTCGATACATTGAAGAATGTATCGAGTATCTTAAGATACAAGATACTGATGTCGGAACATCACCGCGCGACACTAGAAATACTGGCAGAAGTCCGCTGCTCAAGCAGGTACTGCCGCCACTAAGCTTATAACGCTGATCCGCGGTGTAAACGAACAAACTGTACTCCTTTCTCATGTACTCCTTGGACGCTCATGAGAAAGTACTCCTTTCTCATGCGCGTCCCCACCCGCCACGGCGGCCTAGTGGTTAATGCGCTCGACTGCTGGCCTGAAGGTCGCGGGATCGAATCCCGGCCGTAAAGGCCGAAATCCGATAGCGGCGTTATACTTGAGTCCCGTGCAGTACTGTACTAAGGTTTAGGAGCATCTTAAAGAACACCAGATGGTCTAAACTTTCAGAGCCCTCCAGTACGGCATCCCTCATAATTATATCGTGGTTTGGAGATGTAAACCTCAACAATTACTATTGTGACCATCCCCACGAGCTCTTTCATGACATTTTCCACAAGCAGTGAAATTTCCAGTGTGTGATCTTACTTGGTAGGCTGAACGCACCTTTTGCTGAGAAACATCGTAACTTATAATGTTACAGCACGATTCGTTCTATTATATATATATATATATATATATATATATATCCATCCTTTCTGAGTCACATTGTTTTTTTCGCTGTCACAAATCACAAGGTAATTAGCGCAATCAATGTCAAGAGTATGAGTAGCGGAGGTATCCTGCGACACTTTGTACCGCTACGATGTCTGGAATTCTCTCGTAGAGAGAAATTACTACAGAAATTGCACATTCGTGAATCCGTCGATGACGAGCGCTTTACGCGAGCACATAACTAGAATTTAGGAAGTCATTGCGGTTTTATGTCCTTTCTGTATAGAAGATACGTCACAAAATATGTCGCTACGAGCGTTGTTACTCCTGTACACTTGTCCCGTGGTCCGGTACTGCGTAAACGGTATACGCGTACGGACCAGGTTAAACTCAAAGTCGTAATTGCGGCATCGTGCCGAGGTTTTGCATCGCCATTTTTGTTATTAGGTGGAAAACCACTACCTGGTTGGCAAGTAGAGCATCGAGTTCCATGAATTACAAAAACCACAAAAAACCGCCGACAGCGTAGCTTATACATAGCTGTCATGTTTAGCAGCCAAAAGAGCCCCAATCAGTTGTTTGGGAATGAAATCAATATAATTATAGCCAGAAAACAACAGTTGTTGAGATACTAACACATGTTTCATTCAAGTTAAACTTGGTTGGTCGCAGTTCTGAAATTCTAAAGCAAACACTCCTGTTCATAGGCGTTTTCTGCTGCATTATATATGTCCATAAATGAAATTTATAAATGTATCGAAGTATCTTAAGATACAAATGGCAAGTATCGTATCGGATACAATTATTGAGGTGGTATCTTGTATCTGTATCCGAAATACTTCTTGCCCGAGTATCTTGTATCGTATCGCGATACAATTTCAAAGTATCTTTGCCCACCCCTGATTGTGGCACAAGCCGTGCCTACCCATTGCTCGCTGTTCTGCATCATAGCCGTCCACGAGGGCAGGCATTTTTGCTGTTTGAAGCAAACATAGCACTTGAAGACACGGACAAGGAAGACGACAACACGAGCGCTCGCGTTGCCTTCTTCCTTGTCCGTGTCTTCTAGCGCTATGTTTCCTTCAAATTCATCTAACCAACTTGCCCCAAAAGCCGTACTTTTAGGCATTTTTGCTGCTGCAGAAAAATACTTCTGCGCGAACTTTTCAGTTCTTTCGGCGACTTCCTGAGAATAGATCAGCTCTCGGAAGCTTTAAACGTTGTTTAGGCATGTAGTACATGAAACCTTGGTCTCGATCGTCGGCGCGCTTGCGATAACAAATGAGTGCCGTTTACGTTTTCTTAATCTCACCGCCTTGAGTTTGTTCTTTTAATTCTCTTGTACACATTGACATAATTTCTACTCACGCTTGCCGAATAAACTTGAGGCTGCGCCAATTGGCGAAGCCTATTGGGCATCCATAGCGAAAAATTATGCATGCAAAGGCTTTGGGTTGGATAAAAAAGATGCCATGTGAATGATCTAAAATGTGAAAGGCCATGCAGCCTATGGTCCGCATTTTTAATCTTTTTTTTTTTTTTTGTGCTGCCTCTTACTTCTCCCAATGAAACGTCCAAACTGTGATATTGTACGCAGTATTGGTCGAAGCCACCGCCTCATACTTTTTCGAGGACGGTTATTGCGCACACTATTGACAAGAAAATTATGCGCGAGGTTGCAGTGAGCCATTCATGAAGCCTACTATCTTGTTCCACGGCTTCTTTAGATGGATTGGCCTTTATTGCCATATAGACACACTCTCTTACGTGCAGCCTAAGCTGTTTACTATGTCGGCTGACCTACTAAAGGCAAAATGAGAGTGCGTCCGAGATGTTCGCGAATAAGCAGAACCAAACTGAGCTTATTAGGCTGACCGTGTGGGAAAAAAAGCGGAAAGCTTTGATATGGCCCACGCTTGGGATTAATTGGTTCTAGTAATCAGCCATTACACTGACGCTTGAAAGTGCCTGCTGTCCCCGAGCACAAAAGTATCTCATATGAATTTATCCGAATTAACGACTCTTTGATAATTAGCAGCTATTTGACTGGGCCCAGAAATATCGATGTCGCTATGAGGCGTATATTCTGCAACGCTGCCACACAGCGAAAGCTTGAGAGAAGCCAAGCCAACGGTAGACATACGAGGCCGAATTCAAAAAAAAAAAAAAAAAAAAAACTTCTCTTTCTTAAGTGTTTTTCGTCATTCGCTGGCCGGCTTCTCTAATGATACGTACAACATCAATATTTCCTTAACATTATTCTTATGTACATTTTTATCGCAAGTAGTTTTTATGAATATGGGCCATGGTACCAGAGGACGACGCTATAGCATGCGACAGCTGAGGTGACAGTTGCAACTTGCGATTGGTCATGAAAGCGGTACTCTCCACAACAGGTCATGTTGTGACGTTGCCAAAATGAGGTCACCCACTTCTTTCATCGGGTGCGTCTGCCGTGTTCGTCATGTCTTCCAGCTCGCACATACGAGAAATTTTTGTATTGTATTGTATTGTGGGGTTTAACGTCCCAAAACCAGTTCTGATTATGAGAGACGCCGTAGTGGAGGGCTCCGGAAATTTAGACCACCTGGGGTTCTTTAACGTGCACTGACATCGCACAGCACACGGGCCTCAACATTTCGCCTCCATCGAAATGCAGCCGCCGCGGCCGGGATTCGATCCCGCGACCCTCGGATCAGCAGCCGAGTACCATATAGCCACTAGACCACCGTGTCGGGGCGAGAAATTTTTTTTTTGTCGCCCGCTAAAAAACGCCTAAGAACAATTTACGAGTTTTCTCAGCGCTTGGCCTTGTGTTGCAGTTCGCGAACGTGGCGACGCAAACATTATGTGTCGGTGCTGGTTCTCGCAGGCGCTTCTGGCTTGAGTTCCTTCAGCATTCGATGAGATGTGCTGTAAATGCCATTGCTTTTTCTGGGCGTGAAAGACGTGGGAAAACAAACGCTGGTGTCTGCCATTATGCGATGAACTGTATTCAGGCCACTGTCCCTGTGTGTTTATGAATCCGAGATTGGCGCCAGGGTAGCGTCCAAAAATTTCATTTACGAAGCCTTGGTTGTGAGTTTGAATGCCAGTAACAGTACGGTTGTAGTACCAGTAACGTGCTTCATGACCTTGAACATTTTTTCTTCTATGTTTGTTTGAACGTATTCACGCTTCCCCAGTGACGGCAAGCTTATGGCCAGACTCACTGCATGGAACGTGGCACCACTCTACAGCATCCGCCGTAACTACCGCTGGGAATCAGGCAGTAGTAGTTCTCAAAATGCGACCACGAAATAGTTAAAAAATAAAGTAGCAGTCACAGGAAGAGCGCCGGAGCCGTACATAGTTGCATTTAGGCTCAAGTGCAACGCTATATATAAATGGAATTAGCTGTATTGTTTTAACATCCATCATCATCATCAGCCTATCTTATGTCCACTGCAGGACGAAGGCCTCTCCCAATGCCTGTCTCCCAATCTTTGCCTGTCCTGCGTGAGCTGATTCCATCTGATGCCTGAATTTCTTAATTTCGTCTCCCCGTCTTACTGTCTGTCGTCCACGGCTACGCTTACGCTCTCTTGGTATCCATTCCGTCGTTCTAACTGCCCATCGGCTATCTAGCCCTCTCATCCCGTAGCCTGCTCATGTCCATTTTTTCTTCTTAACATCGTTTGATATGTCGGCGATCCCCGTCTGTTCTCTGACCCATTCAGCTGTCTAAACATAGAAGTGCCTTTTTCATTAGATATATGTCGATAGTTTGCTATTTATAAAGGGCTCTCTAAATTGAATAAAGCAGCTTCTGATTTATTGCATAAAAATTTCTCATCCTATTCCAGAATACTTGAATGCTGTTTCAGAGGCGTACAAACAAAGTAACCTACATAAATTGGACGAAGTTAAAAGCGAGGCTGTGCAATTAACAGCTACAGTTCCTAAACTATTGCACATTTACTCAAGTGAGCAGGCTTGGAACGAATAGCAGAAAGGAACAAAACCCCTCGCCAAACATTTCTCTCGAAAATTCTTAAGGGGCCCTGCAACACTTTTCTAAGTAATCATCGAGCGAGATCGCGTGAGAAGTTTATTGCCTCACGAATCACCTGCCGCAAAAAAAAATTTCCAATCCGTTAGGTTTTAGAGACGTTATAGCTTCAAGTTTGAGGGGAATTCTACCGTCCGAGCACACTCGCCCTCCTTTCCTCTGGAAAAAGAGTGCAGGAGCTGCACAGGAGGGGGGTAAAAAGCCACGCTAACGTGCGTCATGACCTTGAACATTTTTTCTTCTATGTTTGTTTGAACGTATTCACGCTTCCGCAGTGACGGCAAGCTTATGGCCAGACTCACTGCATGGAACGTGGCACCACTCTACAGCATCCGCGGTAACTACCGCTGGGAATCAGGCAGTAGTAGTTCTCAAAACTACTTCGAGGTCCCTACCAAATTATGACATCATTTGCTGAGAGAAGAGCGGGCGCTTTCCAGACGTATTTTGAAACCAAATTGTAAATTCTGTGCTGCCTCTAGTGCAATAATATTCGGCTGATATGTTCGCAGGCGCCTCTACGATTCATGGGCGTCGTTTTCTTGCTGAGGTCAGAAAGTGCTGCAGAACCCCTTAAAGGCTAACCTAATTCACAGCCTGACTTCTGGTTACATTTCATTTTCTTCAGGGCAGCACATCCTTCGTTAACGGTGCCATTGCAACACATAAATAACGTTTTTAAATGTTCTTCTTTTTTTTACCAAGAACATTCAGTTTCAATTATTTTGACATGCGCGTAGTCGCGGAAAAAGACATTGACCTACCGGTATTTCAGATTCGTGAGGCGTGCCACTGTTGCGATCTGCGCGACCAAAGAATATAGTCTTCGTGTTGCTATAAATATAAGTAGGATTGTTAGTTTTAGAGCAAATCCCGATTTTACCTGGTTTTTATACCCCGAACGTGTTTCAGGAAAATCGAATAAACCCGATTTTTGCCAGTATTCTAATACCTCATAACAACTTCTTCTTTTGGTGCACAGTGCTTGCGATGCACATGCGCTGTACATACCCGTCCTCGGAACAATAAACTTACATCCTGATGGCTTAACTGGATCTAGTAAGGTAACATAGCACTGTGGAAGCTATACGTCTGTCGTTTTTAGATTTACACTAGGGAATAGAACGCGAATGAACCAGAATTTCGGAATGGTTCAAGAAAAAATCTGACTAATCCCTGAATATTACCTTGAAAAAATAGCACGCTATTTTTACCCCCGAAATTTAAAGAAAATTAATAGAACCTAAGAACGGACAACTAGTGGAAACAAACAAACAAGTAAATAAATATCTTCCCGGATGCCATTACCTGTTGCTTAAGAGAGTGGAAGGCGAAAGCATTACCTCATCAATTGCACGCGTTAATTCGCGCCTGAAAGCAACTTATTCACCTTCATCTTAATCCACTTTAAGTCACCTTAATCCAGCCTGATCTACGTTAATTCAAGGTAATTAACCCACTTTATCCACGTTAGTTCGCGCTAGTGAACCTTAATACATCCTCATCAACTTGCCTCTACCTTAATCCATGCTGCACTGGGTTCTGGTTTTAGAAAGTCGTGAGTAGTTCAAGTCCTAAAATGTGGTCTGTTCGAGCACTAGAAGGTCGCGGATTCGAGTCCTAGAACGTCTTGGGCTGAAGCACTGTTAGGGAAATGGGAGGAGGGGGGTTCAAGCGCTAAATGTCTAGATTTCGAATCCTAGAAGGTAAGGGATTCTAGTTCCATATCATATTTAAATTGGAATATCCAGAATTACATTTGGAAAGGATTTATCATGTCTTATACACGCTTGGCAGGCTCTGGTTCACTTCTGCCCTTCCCTTGCTTTACGCGATATGTTTTATACCACATTGTGACAACTTTTGTTGCAGAGGTAGATGGCCAGGTAGGCAGATGCCTTGATCGTCCAGAAAATTTTTACCAAATATACTGACATCATTGTGCAGTCAAAAAAGTAATTTAAGTCACGAGCAGCGAACATTTAGTTTCTAATGTACCCACAATATTGATATGAGCAGATACAAAGTCATTGTTCTTTGAACAACAACACGCTGGCAAGCTGATACGACTCTCTCACAAAGGACAGGTGAACGACACTTTTGTGGACGCAGCTTAAAAAATTAACGTGATAGCGTTAAGGAGCTCGCGCCGTAAAAGAGGGTCTTTAACCGTGACCGGGAAATGGTGGGGGCAATCAATGCAAATAAAAATAAATAATAATAATAAATAATAATAAAAACACGCTGAATAATGCTTAGATTGGCGCAAAATTTTCCACGAAAGTTCCTGCAAACGAGGCATAGTCATGTATGGTTATTGGTCCGTAAAGAAATTCAGGTCGGGTCGCGTTCGGAATTGAACCTAGCTCGCCTTCCGTGTCAGGGCCAAGCGCACTCCTGAACGCCACAACTCGGTAATGGGAGAGAAATACACGGGATTATAGTATAGTTAACAGACATGCTCTACGCTCCCGCGCTTTCTACAAGCGGAGGGCGCTTGGAACAGCGACGAAATTTGCCATAGACACAGGACCAACATCCCAAGCATTTTGTCCCAAGAAGACAATTTTTTGGCCCCGCCACGGTGGTCTAGCGGCTAAGGTACTCGGCTGCTGATCCGAGGGTCGCGGGATCGAATCCCGGCCGCGGCGGCTGCATTTCGATGGAGGCGAAATGTTGAGGCCCGTGTACTGTGCGATGTCAGTGCACGTTAAAGAACCCCAGGTGGTAGAAATTTCCGGAGCCCTCCACTACGGCGTCTCTCATAATCAGAACTGGTTTTGGGACGTAAAAACCCCACAATACAACAAAACAAGAAGACAATTTGTAATATCAATCATCCATATCACGCCTTGGCCAGTCAGTGCCAACGGTATTACGTTCCGCTCTTAACGGCACGTCGTTTAAGCATCCATGAACGTTTTTACTTGATAATTGCTGCCTTCTTTCTCGGTTACTTGCGCACATAGTGCTTTGCGCGTGCACAGATTCAGAAACGGAGTCCTGGTGCCTGCAGCGTCGCTCAGCGTGTGTGTGGCAGGCTCTTTCGCGCCGCAGCGCATGCGCCAGAGCTTGACACGGCCTTTTGGTTGCACTATAGTTGTCGCGAAGGCAGCGTCACTTCACAGTGTCAACTCCTTGTATCACGTGCTAAGCATATCGAAGAGGCGGGGAGCCTTTTTTATGTAGGTCAATTGTTATTGTAAGCCCGAACTATGGGAGCGCCTAAGCAACAGCAGACTACGTACAGCGGTTTGAACGACTACTTTTCGCCGTACAGAGACCCAATCGCAAGGCGGAGCGTCGAACCGGACTTCATAAACCCAATTTAGAAATAGAAATACAATTTCTGAAATCATGAAAATACTGCTTGAACTTGCCACTATATATTTCGATCTTTCTAATTGTACTATAGCATCCAGTAACGCTTTCTAGGCGGTTGCCAGTCCCTTTAAAAAGAAACAAAAATTTAGCACTATACGATACGCATACTGACGGGTGTTCTATTATAAAACGAATGTTTTGAAAGGCATTCTGCAGTGAATAGTGGCGAACCGCGATACCTATGTGAATAGCAATTTTTATTTGGTGTATTGAACATTTTATAAGTTTGGTTTGTGTAGTGGATTCAAACAAGACAGTCTGGCAGTTAAAATGTGAGACAAATCATGAAGAATAAATATGGATCTCGTTTTTTTAACGAAACAAAATTTAAAAAGCGGCCAAGGGTGCTGCTTTCAGTGACCACAAAAGTTTCTTAGGTGCCGTGATGTTCACAATATATCTGCTAGAATGTTCAGCGAGGACAAGTTATAGATAGTTTAGAACAGTTCAAACCAGCTTTTTCGGGCACTGACTTCTTCCTGCTACGGCCCACTGAGAACGTAATTTGGTATTTTCCAAGTAGCACCGAGGTGTTTTCTCTCTCGACTTACAACAGCTGTCGGTGATACGTTATCCTTGCGGTTTTCAGCACGCGGCTGAAACTGCAACTTTTTTTTTATTTTCTTCTAATGTCTTAAGTTGTTCTGAGGTTTCCGTGCGGCGAAAACTGCAATAAATATTGTTCTGTTGATTCGTCTGTTGATTCGAAGTTGCATCATACGACGTTATTTTTGGCACTGTATATTATTTATGAGCTGTAAATGAACTGCATATTAGGCGGGGGCTGCCATAAGTTGCGATTGGGCATTGTTCAAACCAGCTGTTTTATCTGAAAATACCAATAGTATATGCACCTTACGAGACAAACTACGCGGATATCTTATTTTCGCAATAGTATTCGGCTTAGATGCACGCGTCTAGACTTTCTGCACGAAAAATGGGGGAAGTTTTATTTGGTAGTGTAATAGCGTGTGTTATATCAGTCTTCGAGCTTTCACGGAAAACATGTCGTTACTTTGTGAAAGAGGCTGTGAAGGCTTTGTCAGGTTGAGCAAGATAGCAGCGTGGTCATTTAAGGCGCCTGTGAAATATTACGCCCAGAGGTTTATATTTGCTTACGATACTTACGAATTCGATGGCATATAGTCTCCTATAGGAGCTGTGGGGTCGACATTGACGCATTACGATTGATTGCGCGGAAACCAACTTCCCTTTTTTAATACCATTAATCTTTAATGTCTTCGCGTGCGACGAGTCGTAGATAGAGTCTTCTTTTCTTAAATATGACATTTGTTTCAAGCAGAGGCTGACCGAATGAGTATCCAGGTAAGGTATGTCGTCGGTATATATTATTAAGTTTGCTTTCTCAGAGATAACGACAAGGTTCTTTATACTTGTTTCTCGGATTTTCCAGGCCCACTATACAGAGTACGAGTACGCAAAATTTATTAACCGTACTCGCTCACAATGATCAAAAGAACTCGACCACACAGAGAGCGTCTACAACAAGAACTTTGTCTACTGTATTCAGAGCGACTCTTTCGCTCGGAAAAATATGCCGATGCACATCAAAAGTCCTTCAAGGCTCCTTTGGTGGCACGGGCACTTGTGATGGAGTACTGAGTGGACTAAACACGTTTGCATTATACAAGCGCGTGCGAAATATTCGCCGGCTTCCTTCTTTTCCAATTTTGATATACACGTTGGAAAAAAAAAAAAAGAACAGACCCTGAGGTACCCGGATGTTGTGGATTGGAAATTGGCTCTGAAACCGTAGGCGCATACAGATTGTTGCCCTTTTACCACGTATGGCCTTATAAGCTTGAGCGGATTTCCTGTCATGTTGCATGCGCATTGTTTATATATAGGAACGTCGAAAGTCATACAGTCAAACGCTTTGCTAACATCAAGAAAAGTGCCCAGTGTTAGAGGTTTACTTTCAATGCTTCACAAAACTAGTTGCAAAGATTTCTAACGCTTGCTAATGTTGTGTCGGCGAGAATCACAACTGTTCCAAATTTTCAGTCACAAAAATTTCAACTACTCATTTCCTCACGAACACACACACACACACACACACACACACACACACACACACACACACACACACACACACACACACACACACACACACACACACACACACACACACACACACACACACACACACACACACACACACACATTTTTGCGCAGATAGAATTCTTACTGTAGCTCAGTTACAGAAGGCATATCATTATGCACTGCTCAAGGGTTTTTAACGAGCACCTGGAAGTGAATGCCGAAAATACTTCTGTGCCCGACTTGTCCTGATGCGGATGTAAAGATTTGCAATGCAAAATGAACACCACTTGTGGTAGCGGCTGCCCACCCTCCGGAAAAAGAACTAGAGAAGTATTTACCTGACAATGGTTTCGCGCGTGCGCGTGTTCGGAAAGCGGACCGTGGAATGAAACGGGATACCTTTGTTTTTTTTTTACGTGCTTGGTTTTGCATTGGTAGTGGTCAGCGCTCTGAAAGACATAGACGTTGTTGGAACTGCTTGCATTAGGAAGAAATTATGTTAAGTGCGACAGCTATTAAAGGCAACAAGTGACCTGCTTGGGGATGCACTATCGCATTGCGAAACACATCAAATGTGGCAGCCAGCGGTCAAGAAGCAGCCCACAGTGTCTCGTTAATGCGTCCAAGAAGAACTTAGTCTCATTTACAGGCAAGCAGAGTTGCTATATAAAGAAAGCGGACAAACGGCGTAGGGCTGTGCTTGTAGGTCGCACTGCCTGTGTTTGCCTAGTTGTCGCCTGTACGGCGCGGCCGTTGCCCTTTCACGTCGCTTTCGCTTTGGCCTTCCCACCCTTTCTATCGGTATGCGTAGTGCGGCAGCGCAAAGGCTTTTGCCGTGCTGTCAAAGTAGAGATACCATCGTTCACCGGTGTCGTACAATCTTCGCTATATAATTGCACGCCGTCTTCCAAGTGGCTGCGTTCACCTGTCGCTGAGTTCTCATTATTTCCGAGGGACTTCTATTCCGCTTAACATTGAAATATCAGAATACGGAAAGGTTTACTTTACCTATTGTATATTACACCTAGTAATGATATCAAAAGGTCAATACCCAGTTAAATGCAACGGTGCCTTTGGCACCGCATTCTCCGTCTAATAATTTTCGCTGTGACTGGCGTCTCTCGTTGCATGTCAACAAATCATTGAATCCTCTGAATGTAAAATCATATTCCCGCGGGGACGGTGGAGTGGATGAGAGGAGCCTTATTTATTTAAACTTTTTGTCATCTTGATATTTATTTACTCGAGGTGTCGGCGTCGTGACATGTCATGAAAGGCAGCACGTCATGGTCTCTTTGTTCTTTATAAGCCATCGCTTTCAAGGTCCATCGACGAAAATTACTCGAAGTGAGACAGCCGCCTGAGCGGTAATATATATAGATGATGGCAGTTGTAGATGATGGCGGAGAAATTCTTCTTCAAGTTGTTCAAGTGCCGGCAGTAGGCATGAACCATAGTGAGATGCCGTTACAACGAAGCTGTCTGTCTACACATAGCCTGAACGCCCGTGTCCGTTTGCAGAAACTCCCGCGAAGGAAGTGAGTGTACACTCATTTGCTCTCTTGTGCCTACGTTTGCCCACGCTCTTCTTTATTCTCTTCCGCTTGGCACACTCTTTCTCTCAGGCCACTATCACATAATGATGATTATGCGAAAGCCTAATGGGAGGCACATGAAATAAGCGCTGTCGTAAATCCGAGCCAGACGTGTGTAAACTTCATTAAAAATGCATTGACGTAGTCAATAATCGAAAATACTTTAATGAACCATTGGGGTTAACCCGGGAGTAGCCACACGTACCGCGCCCCCACAGTTCAATCTTGCTGGTTTGCAATCTGTTCGGGCTCCTTGGGTGGTGATTTTTTACATTCACCTGAACAGCGCTGGTAATGACCAGGAGCGCCTTAGTGGTCGGACGATGTCACGAAGCTTGTCGTGCTGGTTTGTGTATTCGGAGACTGAAAGTCAGAGTGCGCTGCAACAGACGGGACGTGTGGATTCATCCCTTATGCAGCAGTGCTTCATAGTCAGTGTTCCTTGAATACTTTTGACCGTCCTCTGTCCTTGTGGGAAAGATTTCTGGAGCTCTTGTTGTCTATGCGCCAGATGGGGGAACGACAGTCGCAAATTAGTTGGATTATTCGGAGGGTTAGTATTGTCACCTCGGCTACGTCAGTCTGGAAGGCACACACTTCGTTGAGGTGGTTGTTGTCTGTGCTCAAGTTAGTGACTCGGTTGTCTGCCATACACTGATGGATTCAGAACACGCCATATGCGGCACATGTCGGTTGGAAAGCGCCTCTGTACGACTTGTGTACATGCATGGGGATAAACGCACCTGTGGCCCTCCGGCAGTATCAGAATGTCACAAAGATGAAAATTGTTGTTGAACGGTGTAGCTTGGTCCTCAAGTAATTTCGGGGTCTTTTAATTCAGGTCATGGCGCCGTAATCACTTACAAATTAAGTGCAAAGGATGCCATTGTGAGAGGGCGAGGTATCGGGGCATGTTCGGTTGGTAACAATAACATTCGCAATGTATGTTCCCCTCTCCGCTTATCACATGACCTCCTACTGCGCGACTCTTGCAACTTGATTTGATCTAAATCCAATGATAAGAATATAACGCTTAATTGGGGCTGCTTATATATCTGTAAAGAAAATGTTCTTGATGGCACACACCCTTTGAGTGCATTCCGTCAAAGTCAGTGGTGCTCATGCACTTAGGTTCGAGAATGCGCTATCGTTTTCGTAGCGTGCGTATGCAATTTGGCTAAAGAGGCTAGTTCGTTGATGAAATCGTGTTATACTTGCTACAGCGCGACGACAGGGATACCGAGGAAAGACTAAAATGTCCATTTCGGGTTATTGAAAACAAGTTTAACCTTGATATTGCACCTTTCATAGCTCCCCCGCCCCTCCTCCCCCCCCCCCCCAAAAAAAAAGAAGAAAGAAAAGAAAACCCACGAAGACACGCACAGCTAAAGCGTGACGTAATATTTGCTGTAGCCCAAGCACATATCGACGCGTTGCAAACTCATTCTTACATCGAACTACATAAAAGGCTGAAACACCTGCCGTCGTCGGTTATGCATGGAACGTCAACTTAGATCTTCAAAAATCCATATGAAGTGATTACAAACAGAATGTTTATGTTGCTTTCGTTCTTGTACGTAAGTACGATTGCTCCTTTCCCTTAGCTGCTCTCATATACTGTGTACGCTCTGTATTATGCACCTTGGTGTTTCTCACGACCTGGAAGTTACAAAAATGATCGCCCCGAAGTGAAATATTACTATTCAAATGATTAGATTGCCTGTTTTTCATCAATGAGACTTTATCGTTGCAATTAATTGTTGTGAGACCTACTTTATTTATTCTTATTGTGACAAATATAATAGTAAAACTGCAGGCTTATCGGTTTTATATGACTGACGCTTCGCCTTATTGCAAACTTTGTAAAACATTCTGAGTGTACGGCGACACCCACCTAGCCGCTTCTTTTTCATCTCCTCTGCACCCTTTATATAACTTAAATTCACGCAATACCTCTTTGGCCATCAGTACTCAACTAAGTGAAAAAGAAACGTAGCAATGATCCTTAAAGATCATAATTTAACCGTTGTAGTAGAGGTGGAGGGAAGCCTGTGCTTATTATTATCAGGACACGACGAAGGGATTAACTTCGAGACCAGAAGTTTGTCTGCTGCAAAAATACTGATTATGGATTACTGAAAATCTCGATTCTTATATAAACGTCGCCAGAGGTAGCTTAACACTTAGCGTTGCCATTTTTAGGCGTTGTTCACTCATCGTCTTTCATGAGGCTAACGCTCATGACCAGCTCTCACTCATATCGGTAATGCAGCTGTTCGGCGCATATCTTTAGGCAACAAGTCAGGGGCAAGCGGCAATAAGGCGGTGGTCGGTAATTTCAATGACCATGCGTAGACTGTATGGATGTCCGGCGCTGGACTTTCGCAAGACGGGTAGTGACTAGTGCGAGAAAGAGGGATTGGGGTAGTGCCTTGCCTGACACCCTTGCTGCGAATCCCTTGCTTGTAAGTCGGCTATTTGGCTATCGGGCGTGAAACATCCATTTAATCATGAGCCACGTCGCTTGTGCTCTTTAGAGGGCGAACTAAGACTATTTACATCGTATCGGACGCACCACTGAACCGCCCCAAACTAGCAGGTTGGCTCACTCTCCAGACAAATGTGTAAAGTGAAAGCAAGCGTGACGGCTCCGTTCACCGCGAGCAAACACCGGAATGGACGCTGTTGTTGCGTTGTTGATTGCGTCAATTGAGAAGGACACGAGAGTTCAGTTTTACTGGTTTCCATCCAGGTCGTACTAAGCGCACAGGCGAGAACGCTGGATAAGGGTGATTCAGCGCACTGAGTAAGAGAAACTTGTATTCGCGTATTGTCACAAGGGCCGCATAGTTGTACCCAACACTTTCGTAGCGGGGTGGTCGGCGAGAGGTGTAAAGATTCAAGCAAATACTTTTCCAGGATAAACTTATTTGCAACGAGTATGTAGTGAGCAGCTAGAAACAGACTAAAGGCACGCGCTATAAACGAAAACCGATAATCTACATTCGTCGTTGCCACGCATCATCGTCCGCGCTCATTTGAAGGCTTAACGTTCCCATGCAAAAGCATGGGAATGTTAAATGTATGGAAGCATGGAATGTTGCGAAATGTTAACATTTGTGACATACAAACAATCCACGCAAATAGCGCATGATCATCTGTATGTTTTTTTTTTACTTTGGTTGTACAATGCTAATGAATGCAGGGGTTTCACGTGCCAAAACCAAAGGATTTTGAGGCGCCGCTCTGGAGTGCTTCAGAAATTGTCACCACCTCGTGTTATTTAACGCATGCACTGATAACTTAACACTGTTGTCTAGTATTTCTGCCTCCATCGAAAATGCGACCGTCGCGACCGGGGTCGAAGTCAAGTGCTTTGGGTGTTAGCTGGAATTCGTCATTAGTTGGAATTTGTAATCACAAACGATTATATAATTGATAACCTTTTGCGAATGCGAAGCCCTGTGTTAGTAGTAGATGAACACCGAAGTGGAACAACGGAAGTAGTAGATGTACACCGAATTCTGCTATTTATCCTCCCTTTGAAAAAGAAGGTGGCCTGCCTACGTGCATTCAATTTTCAAAATAAAGGAGTGTTTGCTAAAAATGCCACCGTAGAATTGTGGCAACAGAACGGTCTTCATTATATGTTTGCGAGAGTATACTGTTCGTTCAATTATTTCTTTTGTCGCACGTTTTGATAGAAAACTCTGGACGAGACGCCAGGTAGGACTGCAGCAGGTTCTGTTTCTTCAGATTCAGGTGCATCTCGCATTTTGATATTCATGATTTAGTCTTGTCAAATGGCTATACGCAGGGGTTAAAAGAAGCTGCATGTAAATTCAGTGCACACTTTTTTAATCAATTCAAGCGCTTCGAGCAACTAATGTTCGTGCTTCGATGAACCTATATCGTTAAAAACGATGTAGAACAAGGAATGTCGCTGGAGCCAACGTTTCGACGAGTGGACTTGTGTTCGTCAGGACGGCAGCTGTGCCGCATGTACGCTATTCTGTTCCTCGAGGTTTAGCGCAGAGATATGGTATTTGCACATAGCTTGCCTAGGCCATCATTGAAAAGAACGGTAGACCTGTGTGGTGAGAAACTACACATAACAAGAAATTGTTTTGAATGGTTTTATTCAACTCGTAATAAATCCACACTTTTCTGTACAAGCAGCACCATGAAACAAATCAGCGGAGTAGGCTAAAAAATCTTCGCGCGTGACAAGTAAGCCCGAATCACCTCCTGCTACATTTTTCATGCGAGGCAAGCTGCAGGTTTCATGCGGTGGTAGCCAGTCTCTTGACGTGATGAACCAACAATAACGAACAACAACGAAAACAACAATGCGAGGACCGATCCACGTTGAAAGTGTCGGCGAGGTCTGGTCGCTCCATCTTGATTGGGTGGCCGCTGTTACCACTACCACATGGCGAACATTATGGCCGGCCTGGCTGTCAAGTAATGAATTGCACTTGGAATTCTGGAAAGTCAAAAGGAAAGAAGGGATATCGTCGACTGCGAATATGTGAGGTATATATCGGTAGCGTAAGCTACTTCAATTAGTTTTTTTTTCTTTTGCTGGAAATAGAATTTCAGAAATAATGAGAAGCAACTAATGGGTAATCCATGGCAATGTGTCAATGAAAGCTTGCTATTCCATGTCTACCTTTCCTTTCAGAAAACAGTACGGAGTTGTTTGATGACCTAATAATTTGAGTCGAAAACGTTGACAAAATTGTTGTATAGTGGATACAATGCGAAATGAATAACAGTGGAAAGGAGCGAGAGTGGTGCTGTATGTTTGTTTCCTGTGCATAGTGCATAGCCGGGATGCTTGCTGAAACCGAAATCGCATGGCTGGATGGCAAGTTAATGTGCTCGTGGTACTGCTACTTTTTATGCTCTATCCCGTGTGGGAATTATGATAAAAACCTGAAACAATTAAGGTGAGTTATTGGCAAATTCAGCAAAAACCAGTGAACATCGCTGTCCACACACAAAATGTATGTTTCTTCGGACACTTCTTTTATTTTAAAGACTCATAGAGTAACTGCACCGCAAGTACGTAATGAGCTAAACTCAGCGAAGGGTTTGAAGTCGAACCAAAATTATTAACTCCTAATCAAATAACGCAATTTTTACTATCAAGGATATTCGAACACGTCATGGGTGACCTCCTGCCCATTGCCTCCCCTCAGTCCGCGGAAACATTTTTCCTTCATAATGTTTCTGAGAAACCACGGTAAGAACACTTTGAAGTTCTAGGTTAGCAGAAGGTTTCAATTCACGAAAGAGCCTCGTAATGCGAGTCACGCTCTTATATAATAATAGGCATTCCTATCAGTGTTAGCGAAATTCTAAACACCGTCTTACCGCTTAGTTCCAACCGCCGTGGTGACCGCCGCCACCGTATCCGCCACCGCCGTATCCACCGCCTCCATATCCTCCACCGCCGTAGCTGGCTCCTCCGAGACCTCCCACGCCGCCGTATCCACCGTATCCACCGCCGAGTCCGCCGCCTCCTCCTCCTCCCTTGATGATGATCACCTTGGCAGCACCACCGGATCCTCCACCGCTGTAGCCACCGCCTCCGAATCCACCAAGTCCACCGCTGTATCCGCCGCCGCTGTAGCCACCATATCCGCCACCTCCGTAGCCTCCGCCTCCGTAACCTCCTCCTCCGTAGCCTCCGCCTCCGTAGCCTCCGAGGCCGCCACCGTATCCGCCACCAAGTCCTCCACCGAAGCCGCCTCCACCGTGCGTTTTGCTCACGGTGCGCACAAGATACGTGGACGTGTGACCGACTCCACCACCAAGACCTCCGCCGCCGTAGCCGCCTCCTCCGTAGCCACCGCCTCCATAGCCGCCACCTCCGTAACCTCCACCTCCGTGGTGGCCACCTCCGAAGCCTCCACCGAGGCCACCACCACCGTATCCACCGCCGCCGTATCCACCGCCGCCGTATCCGCCACCTCCAAGCCCACCTCCGCCACCTCCGCCGAGGAAGCCAGCTTTAACGGCGTTGACTAGCAAGAGACCGCAAAAGAGAGCCTGCACCGAAGAAACGAACTTTATGGCATCGTTCTTTCACGCTCTACGCTGTTCTAAAACACGCGTTCGCAAAGTGGAGATGCAGAGGTTACAAGTATTTAAAGCCATTCAAAGGCATATCAGAAGGAGACTTGGGGCAGGATGGGACATATTTCACAATTATATTTTTAGTATTCATGCCTATTTTCGTTTTCGTGGACCTAAATGAAGTAGGATGCTGCAGGAACCAAGAGCAGAAAAGTGAGGGGAATGGCTCAGCCTCCTTACGAACTTAATTATGATGATCGTGTGCAACACGGAAATTCACTAGAGCCCTTCCTACTAGAGATTGTTTGCTAATAGTTTTTGCGCATTTGTCATTAAAACAGACTGAAAGGGGCTGGTAACAATAAGCAACACTGATGGTCAGATATGTGCGGCTTATTGTGTACCCTTGGCTCCTTACTATGAAATCATACTTTTGTTCTTTCTTTATATCCCGCGACTTCTCGATGCATTGCGGTGCATTAAGGCTAATATAATAATAGTGCGCTAAATTTCCATGTGAACTGCATTCCCATCATCTGCTTACATCACAGTTTTACAGCACGACCCTGTGAAAACAAATTACGTCCATGCAACGAGAAAGCATGACAGCGACACTAAAAGAATATTACCCTTGTGTAACCCATCTGCAGCTACCCTTGTTTAGCTGACACGGTTTTTCACTCTGTATTTGCATATCTCGACCTCTAAGGAGCTTAACATGAGAGTAGGAAATTGACTCCGAATATTATACGACTGACCATGCGGATAACACGCGGAGTCGGAAATAGTACGTAATGTCATAAATTTTAACGGTGGCTCACTTAAGCAACGCTTTGAAGTGATCAACCTACGGCTAGCCATTCCGATAAGGTCGAAGCAGAAGGGGCCGTAGCGCTGTTTACCACTCTTGAGCCTGCGTAGGGGAGGTGTGCCTGACGCATTTCGTAAGAAAAGGTGGCTTAGTACAGCAGAATCGTAGGGAGCTCAAATTACATCAGCGATATGTGCCTATCTTAGATGGTAGAACCAGATTTGTTTATCTCCAAAGCCTGCCTTGCCCGATGTTACAGCTTGGTATTCTTCGATGCATGTATCCAGCTCGGCATAAGAGACCTACAATGGATTCACCATCTCTGCACTACAGGAACATTCCCAGCCCACCCGTTCAACATCTGCTGTTCAGGCCACATTGGCGCCTTAGGCGTCTTTGCCACACCTAAGACGCCAAGCTCCGCACAGCCGACCCCTAGATGCCTAGCTTCGACGGCCCTCGTGTTGTCGACGGCGAGGCCCGGACTCACCGTGGACTTCATGCTGCTCGTGGTTGTCTTGCAGTGAGAGCTAGCTGCGTTATGCCTGCCGATCGAACCGTTAGGTCCTTATATACGGTCCCACAAACGTGGTTCGTCAGGACAGGCGCGGGAGCGAGGAGGGGCGCAGGACATCGTGCGCCATTCCCTTTGAAAGGGAGCGCCAGTAGCAAAACACAAAGCCGCAGCAGAGCAGCATCATCAGAAGAGACGGAACAGGACGACCTCGGTGAGTCCAGAGCCTTCTCTCAGGACCTGTCTTCAGAGAGGAGCTGCCGCGCACGATGCTTGTGTTTTGCTTCGCCGCCAATCGCACCGTTCTGATTTAGACCGCGGAGGAAGGAAGCACGGTCCGGCGAATTAGCAAAAAGAGCCGCGAAAGAGAAAGCCGTCTCGGAAGCTGCGGAAAATAACTCGCGGTTTATGCCGTTGCCCTCCTCCTCCTTCCTTTCTATGGGAGTGCGTGCGTGCGTGTGTGCATTCCGCTTTTGCTAGTTATATCAGCAGACCCAGTGGGACGTACGCTACCTGCAGCAGACTGGGGGCCGCTCCTTCGTCGGAGAGAAGGGCCGTGCCTCGCCGCCGCTTGGTTGGCCGCCTCCAGTGACGGTTTCCTGGCGTTCCTCAATTCGTCTTCGGCGTCCGCGGCGCTAAGCTTCGAGGAAAGGGAGTACAGTGGCGCGGTCCCGTCTGAGGCACTATTATTCCGTCGCGATATATACCATTACTGTGAAGGTGAACGCCGCGGGTACGCGCGCTTGCATTGCTGTACTATCAAGTGAAACCATTCTCGGTTAATGCGTTTATCGCAATGTTGGGCACAGTGCGCATTAGGCGACACGAAAATTACGCAGCTGTAGAGCAAACAACGCTTTCCGATTTCTCTGCACGGGTAAAACGCAGCACTTCGGTCGGTCGTGCACGTGACTGGTCCGGCATTCGTGCTTGGCGGGTGTTGTTAGTGGCATTTGAAAATAAGGCATATCCGAAGACCTTGAGTAGGACATCTTAGTGACTGCATTATACCTTTCGCGCATCATTCATTGCGGGATATTCGTCCGACTGCAAGGACGCCTAATTACGAGATGGCAGTCCTTGTACCACTTCATAGGACAATTCCGGAGTTGCTGATCCGTTATACACCTGGATCGACCATCGCGCTTCTCCTCGCTTCCGTTCGCATGTCGTGTGTCGCTCGTACATGCTCATCGGGTGTATCAATCTATCTTTAGAGCAACATATAAGCTCTACATTGCGAAATATAAGTTTGAAGAGTTTAATCATGGAAACCACGACTGTGATAGAAATAAAAGCATTATTATGAAGTTTGGTGAGCAGTTGCTGCTAAAGTGTATCAACAAAGCTTTTAAAAAAAATGTACTTGTTTTTTGCCGGAATCCTCGGTCGAAGACAATTTTCACCGGTAGGACGTCACTTTTGGTTAAATCAGGGCCCGTTCAGTTTATCTCCTTGAAGGCCCCTTTACCAGGGGTGTTACATAAGGGGTGGGGTACATGTGAGAAACTTGGGTAATAGTTGGCAATCATTGCAAGAGCTCTACGGATATGGCGGTTGACTGATCATTCTGCGAGTTTTGCAGTCACGTACCTGACATATATGGCAGTCGCATTCTCATCATGGTGAAAAGGACGAGCAAGAAAAATCAAAAACAAAACAGATTGATCGAGCTTTTATGGCCTGTAAAAAATAGCAAGAACAAAATAGCCGACGATCTCAAGGCCTTCCCTACGATGCCTTTCATAGACACACTAGTTGCAGACATTTGTCGCAATCAAGAATTTGGTTTCTCATTCGGTAGTTATTGTCATCTATGTCATAAGCATACCGCCGTCATATAGGCGCATCGTCACTGTCATCAGGTCACTATCGAGCATTCTGTAGCACCACATGCCTTCTTATTTTTTTTTTATATAAATCTGTCGCTCCACGTTCTCTTGCCCCTATAGGCGGCAACGACAAGGAATATAGTGACAATATACCTGGTACTAGCGCGCTAGTGAATGTTGTATAATAAAGTTGAGTTTGAAAAGTAACAAGAGTGACAAGAAGATGCCATCGTCTGAGGTACTACGGGTTCTGCAAACGTTTCTCAAAGGCGTTAGAAGCAACGCAATGAACGCGGGAATCGACTGAAAATTTGTATTTAAATTTGTCGCCTGTATTTACGCATATAAACATAACTTTTATTTATTTCTATATACTTTTTATATCAAATAACTAGATTAGCGTTCACGTGAAAGGGGGTGCTACTGGTCTTCAAACCTTTGTGGACATATAAATACAAAAAAGCGGCAACCAGTTTTGCACCGCCACGGTGGTCTAGTGGTTTTGCACTCGGCTGCTGATCCGAAGGTCGCGGGATCGAATCCCGGCCGCGGCGGCTGCATTTCGATAGAGGCGAAATGTTGAGGCCCGTGTACTGTGCGATGTCAGTGCACGTTAAAGAACCCCAGGTGGTCGAAATTACCGGAGACCTCCACTACGGCGTCTCTCATATAATCAGAGCTGGTTTTGGGACGTTAAACCTCACAAATCAATCAATCGACAACCACTTTTGGCACATGTTGAATTATATTTGTTGTTGGGGCTTATTTAGTAATTTATTCAGCTTAAATTGTAATTTTTCGTCTATTTTATTCATAAGATATAAGGAAAATTTTCTTCACGTTAAATACCACGCAACCGCGGTAGAGCGCGCGTATCTGGGGGCGAACTGCAGTCGATAACAATCCAATTCACGTGTAGATAAGCATGTTATTGAGGTATACCGGTGTGGACGTAAAAATCACTTTGCCAGATAATTGATGGTGCTAACAGGAAGAGCAAATAACGCATCCCACAGTATTGGGCAAGCTGTCTTAAAATGTTGACGCGGAGCGACCGTTCACAAGGGTCAGACCCTTAGTCGCATATACTATGGCTTCACAGTTGAAAAACGGTTTCTTCACATATTGAAAGACGTCCAGCTGGGCTTTCTTCACTCGCTAACATTTTGGCGAATATACTGCATGACCCTAAATTGATTCGCACCTCCTCTTAAACATTCGAAACTCCCGTTATGATGTTGTTATCATAAGGTACGCTACACGGAACTCATTTCGAGTAAATATTGAATCCCAGAACATTGAATGGATGTAAACGGCGAAATAGTTTACAGTCTAACTATTCGCGTAGCATCGTCGCACGTCAATTTTCATGTGAAATCTGCTGCAGTTTGAGCTAAGACATACTGTTTTCCGGTTTATCCTTGCTTTCGTCTGAGAAGTGGGGCTTCTTTGTTGGTCAGCGTTTTACGGCTTGGCTGTGATGATGTGTAAGAAAAGAGGAAGTAATAGACAATAGCAAATTGGCCTCGAAAAACTGTTTATTCAGTCGATCTAGCTTGATATCAGGGGATATTTTACTGCCCGTGGCGACAGTTGGAACCTTGCGGCTGCTCGAACAAAAGAGGTTGAAAAGACCTTTCGGAATTTCCCCGTTCTCAATTCGCTTGCTGCCATTTTGTTGCCCTCAAAGGGCAATTATTCAGAAGAGAAAATGCTGTCAGCGAAGCATCACGCGCGCTAGTGCTGTCTGCCCTATTTGCACCATATTTTTCGCAGCTCTGTAAATTGGCTCTCATAACAAAACCGCAATGTTTCCACTTGTAGGCCACTATATATATGCATAGGCATCATGTATGCGTGAAGGGTGCGGAAGGAAGAACTGTTGGGGCGAGCCAACACCTATAGAGGAAGAAATGCGCGCATTTCCACGGCTCCATTTGCGGAAGCGGCGCACAAGACATCCGTCTTGATACAGCGCAATTTTCTTGTCAAATTGCGCATGTATGATTCCTGCTGGGCTGTATCGTCTGGCCTACACGGTGGCGAGGTGCTAGTAGCTTAACACTATACCTGGGAGGAGGACCACCACGAGCAACTGACAGTTGTGCAGCTAGGTCTTTCATTTTCTAGAGGTGTCGTAGTAACCGAAATGAAAAAAATTAAAAAAAATGGGGATGTACTAGTAACCAGGCGGCGTCAAACAGCCTTGGCTATTTACTACTGGACGACACTGTCATGGACCAAAAAGAGAGGTTTGCATTACTAACGCAGCAGGTCGAAGTGGTTTTAACTGCTCATTTTTTACCGAACCACTTGACCTTCCTTTAAAAAAATGTTTATGAATGCATGCTATACAACAAATTAATCCGACGCAAAATATTGAAAAAAATGTTGTTGATAAAACTTCGGTTGGGGCTAGTTGGCATATGTTACATTACGTACGATGAAATTCAGCGCAGACGATCAGGACAACCAGAGAGAAGACGCACGACACACTGGCGCTGATTGTTTGCGCAGAGTTTCATCGTACGCAACGAAAAGTATTGTCGGTAGTCAAAAGCCAAAAATATTTTACTCTTCAAGGTATTAAATATGTAATCAGGATGTCGTTAAACGTCCTTAACGATACCAATTTCTGGCATAAAGAGTACACTGCTTGCTGCTCTCATAACTCACTCGAGAGCGCATGAAGGTCACTTGAACGCTGCAAATCTACCAGAACGGCGTTACCGATGTTTTATCAACAATGTTATTGATCTAGTGACCTAAGTTCAATAATTAAAGACGACTAAGCGATTATCTTTCAAAATGTAGCATGATTGAAAAGAAGGTTAGGGCGATGTTCTTCATCACGCTGTTTCATTGCGCTGTTGACACTTCATGACGATGTTCTTCAATCGGTGGGCCTAGGTGTTTAATTATATGGTTGCACGCGCAGTTATTTACATTGGCGGCCTCTATAGTTGTGAACACCGAAAACGGCCAACCATTCATCATTACATGCACCGTAAAGAGTGGCGTCTTGAGTCCCGCACTCTTCAACCTTGCGCTCATTGGTCTTGTGGAATGACTACCGAGTACAGTAAAGATAGCAATGCATGCCGATGAAGCCTTCGTCTCGGCATCTGTTGGTGACACGGCCTCAGGTGCACACTAGGCTTCAGAAAGCTGCGGCGTTAACATAGATGTGCCTACATGAACAAGGCCTCGAGCACACACTATAATAATGCACATTAGTTGCGTTTAGCTAAAAGCCAATGCGATTGCGCAATGTATCTGTCGACGGGAAAAGCATACCTTATGTCATGACGCACAGACCTAGGTGTAATCCTCGATCGTGACCTCTGCTGGAGCCTTTGTGAGGCCTTCCTAAGCAAGCTCCTGAACGATGTTTCTAATTTGTTCAAGTTTCTTGGAGAGAAAAACTGGGGTACTCCAGTACATGCAATGATCTAGCTATAAATGACGCTATTTCTCGCGTATTGGCGATACAGCTTGCCTATTCTGAACGCCTTCGAGTGTACCTGCACTATCTGTACGCTCGAAGGCGTTCGGAACCAGAAGCTTAGTTCGTCTTTACCACGATTCTCGTCAACTGCTGAAATCACTCCGATTACAAAGGGCTGCCCAACCAAGATTCGCAATATCATGGAAGCGCCCAGAGCCCGCGTCAGGCTCTTTTCTCGAGCCCCTGCCCGTCATCTATAGCCTCAGTGCTAGATCGCCGACCGCACGCGTCTTTCTGTCAGGTATTCCAGTGCTACCGTGCTTACCTTCCATCAGGTTATACAGCTCCAGCGAGAGTTCCGATCCTCCCATGTGCCTGGCTCAACCAGACGTTCGACTGATCGTACTAGGAATACGGTACAAACGCACATCTATAAATTTTCCAGTGCTCAAGCAGCTTGCTCTGCTCTTGCTGTGCAAGACATACAACGAGCCTAACGATCTACATACTGATGCTTATGCCACAGTGGACGGGCCTGCGGGGTCAGTCATCCTTTCTGCCAAATCTGCGCCCGTAAATATTATGTGCATCAGGTTAAATGTACAGTCGCGGAACTTGCTGCTATTGGTAGCATGCTTCGCGAAATTTCTGGTGAGCTGCTCAAGAAATTAAGCGTGTTCAGTGACTCTAAGGCTGCTCTTCATCGTTTGGCTTCTCACTTGCGACGCGAACCTCACAAACAACTAGTTAGAAACAACATTTCACTTTCACCGCATCTTCCAGCGAGGACGCGACATGACGTTGCAGTCGATGCCAAGCCGCTGTGGTATAATGGGCAGCGAACGTGCCGATGCAGCTGCCTAACCTGCACACGAAAGGGGCGTGGAAGACTACATTCCATTCTCAAGAACAGATGCAGATATAAAATTTTGTCTGCTTGCAAATGAAGCCATATAAGATCGTTATGGAACATGTCAAGTATGCAGCACACAAGTATGGACCCGTCTCCTTGACTCCGACCCCATCTCGTCTCGACTATCTCGAATCAGACAACAGTACTTTTCCGATTTTGGCTATAGGTGTCACTTTCACAAGGCCCTTTGCTTCTGAATCGGTATGAATGATAGTGCTGCTTGCAGTCACTGCATCATCAAGTACCGCACATGTTCTTTGCCGGAGTCATTCGAACAGCGGCTTAGGATACCGACGCAGAATATCATCGCATCGTAAGTCGGGCAGCTCTATGCTGAATTTATCCCATGCCATGGCACGGGATAAATTCAACATAGAGTTGCCCGACTTACGATGCGATGATAATCTACGTGGCCTAGTAAGCCATGAACTAGGCCTGAGTCCATGGCTTAGTGGACCACTGCCACGTACTCATTTGCAAGTGAGCGTCTTTCTCATCTTCGCCTGTCCTTTTTTTTTTTCCGCAATACTTCTCGGCTCCCCTTTGCAGGACTTACCTATATCTTTGGCACACATCTCTTATGAGCCAACTATACAGGGTGTTGCAGTTAACCTGCGCGAGGGTTTTTCATAATCGAAGCGCGTGCTCGTAGGATGCAACCATACTGACATTTTTTTACTGTTTACCACCTCATGCTATTTAGTTCAATGAGCTCATGCAATTAATTAATAATAAATAAGAAACCAACCCTTAAACTGTTGTTTTAAACGCGTAGCATTCAATGCGGAGGCCGTAAGCACGTTATTAAGTGTCAGGATAATGTTTTTTCGTAATAATATGTGTAGTGGTTTTAATTTATATGGGCCTCTAAGAAGGTGGGCGAGATTTGAAAAATACTACGACTAGGCACTTGCGCGCCGTGACACTAGCGCCCCCGAACATGCGACAGAACGATCCGATATACACGCCGCCGGACAGTACTGCACACGCCGCAAGAGAAGTGAACATTTTGCCCACCTTTCGCCCTCGCTGCCTGTTTCTACGTGCGGTCTGCGTGCATTGTGGATCGTTCGTCCGTAGCATATTCGAGGGCGCTGTTACCGCGGCGCGCTGCACAGTCACGTGGTACTTTTTCAAATCTCGCACACTTTTGCAGAAGCCCGGAAAAATTGAAACCACTGCACTTATTATAATGAAAAGACATTATCCAGACGCTAGTTAACGTGCTCTACAACTTCCTTATGGAACATATTGCGTTTAAAGCAGCAGTTTAAAAGCGGCTTTTGTTAATTAACATTGATTCATTTCCTGAGCTCATCGAAAAGAGTCGTCTGATATGGTCAAGACGACAGTGAACAATACCAATATAGTCGAAACCTTGTAAAGCGCACGTAGAGAGTTTTTAATCTCTGGCGCAAGTTACCTGAAACATTTCTTACGTAGCCTAAACATTGAAAATTTAGGAAAACCAAGAAAGCAGTTGTGTACCATGCGTTCTTCTATAACGAGGTTTGCATGACTTAGAGATTCATAAGAGCTGGCGTCATATTTGCTTTATGTCGTCTTTAAACTGATTTTGCCCGCAGCACGTAGATACACCCATTGGCCTTGTGTCCGCAGTTATCCATGGTATATAAGTCAATGTCTGCCGTAGTTCGTGAGACAACAGGGAACAGCGCCAAACCCTGCCAAGAGAAGGCTGAATTCAATAGGTGGTACACTTTAGTCGAACTGCTCCTATGATATGTTGATCGTGTAGGCGACTTAAGTTACTCAGATTATACAGAAAATGGGCGTTTGGTGGGATAATTATTTTATGGATAATTATTTTTAGTTGAAATAACCAAAGGTACATAAGCCGGTGTATTAGGACTCGCCATGGTAGCTTAGCAACTGGGTTGGGCTTATGAAGATCGAGGTCGCTGGATGGAATTCCGGCCAGGGCGGCCGCGTTTCAACCAGAGCGTAAGGCGGGAAAAAAAAAACAAACGCTCTCCTACTTAGATATTTAGGTGGCCGCACGTACGTTAAAATTACTCTATCGATACGTTATCGATGCGGTTAATCGTTCACACACACACACACACACACACACACACACACACACACACACACACACACACACACACACACACACACATATATATATATATATATATATATATATATATATATATATATATATATATATATATAACAGAATTGACGATGCGCCTCTTCGAGAACGATGGTTTATTAAGTCAACGTTTCGGTAGGACCCAAGGTCGGGCTCCGACCGAAACGTTGACTTAATAAACCGTCGTCAATTCTGTTATAAACTAGCGGCAACCCAAGTTATTTTTGCATATACAGTCTATATATATATATATATAGAAACAAGTTAATGAAACAACGAACATTGAAGCCTAGGAAAGCATAGGGGAAGTTATTCAAATTTGTAATTATAATATTGTAATTTTGGCCTTTCGTTATATATATATATATATATATATATATAAGAAGGCGTCGCGGGTCTCACATGCGTCACCAGTCGTATTTACAAAAGAATAAAGGCTACATTCCGGTTGCAAAACCTTGGCGAATGTGTTTGGAAGCATCTTACGGGCGCTGGCCAATCGGTAATCATTCTGGAATTGTTGCGAACCTTGATGGCCAAGGCGATCACTTTCCTTTGTGTATATGACATATGTTAGCCTCATTCTTTGACAGTGCTAGACAGGGTGATGGGAAGTTTCTATTCAAGTGACATTGCTTTTAGTACTTTGTCAAGGGAACGAGTGACGCACCGTATCCGTTATCGCCAATTAATGGCATACGATAATATCGGAATAGAATCGAGCTAAATGACACTTCTCACTATATCGGCCACATTTTAGCGCATTGCAAACACACGCATATGTACGGAAACGTTGTTTAAAATGTATATCTGTAGTTTCAAGTTTATTTTACGTTTAAATTTGTACACATTCAGATCAACGTTTTCTAGGAGACCAAAATACTTCTTAAAGGTCCCAAATTGAAATAACTTAATGGGATCGTGAAAAAAATTTGGAGATGCCCGGTTGGAATTTCCCCTGCTTGAATACGCATTCGACAAGCCGATTGCAAAGTATTTTGGCGATATATTCAGTGCACATTTAATAACGCCCATTTAAAACCCCAGCGTTCCTGGGCTCCAGAAACGACTATGCGACACTACCGGCCGGCATGGTACTATTCAGTGACGTTGCAGTAGGATATTTTTAAGTTCAAAGGTATAGTGCACTCGCGTTTGCTCTAAAAGAATCGATTTATTTATTTATTTATTTATTTATTTATTTATTTATTTATTGTACCCTCAGGGCCAGAAGGCATTACAGAGGGGAGTGGGGATACATAAAGAATACAATAAACAGCAAATCATAAAGGAACAAAAAGTACAAAGTGGCTGGCGAAAACTCACAAGACAAAAAGGAAAAAAGCAGTGGGAATACACGAGAACAATTTTGATAAGAGAAAAAGAAATTATACAAAGAGTAACAAGCATAAATATATTCAGAAGATAGCAATTGTTTTACGAAACATATTAATATCTGCTATGTCAGCAACGTCATGGGAAAGGGCATTCCAACTGACACAAGTTCTGGGTACGAATGAGTCATGAAAACATTTAGTGTGACAAGATGGAATCCCAAAGCTAGAAAGAAGGAAAATAATTAGAAACCGTGCTGGGCCGCCATTCCGAAGCAAAGCTGCAGCACGGTTTGCTTTCCCATGGCCTACGAGGGCGCGCCAATCTCAGAGGTCTGGTGGCTATTAACATGACGTCAAGTGCAGAGTTGAGGGGAACGCGCGCAATGAAACTGAAACTGCGTTGTTTATCGCTATAAATCAACCCATACGGTGCAACAGAACAATGCGCATTGTTGATTGGAGGGTCAGGATCCCGGACACGCACTTAGTACAAAATGCTTAGAAAAAGTTTCACGACCCCTTTAAGAAGCACACTAAGTAGGTGAACGGTAAAACAAGCCATCACAGGGAATTGTGAGACGCGCGCCCGCCTGGCAGACTTCTGGTTTGAGAGAATGAGCGGGTTACGCGAGGAAACGAACGGTGGCACGCGTGGCCCGTGTTGATTGATTTCTTCGGTTTTTACGTCCCAATACCAGCTATGATTATGAGAGACGGCGTAGTGGAGGGCTCCGGAAATTTCTACCACCCGGGGTTCTTCAATGTGTACTGACATCGCACAGTACACGGGCCTCAACAGTTCGCCTCCGCATCTAAATGCAGCCGCCGCGGCCGGGATTCGATCCCGTGACCTTCGGATCAGCAGCCGAGTACCGTAGCCACTATCTATAGATCACCGTGACGGGGCACATGACCAATGTGGAGTATCCTAATCAACGGGTTATCTTTTGTATTGTTTTGTCATTTCCTGCTTTGCATTGATAGTCCAATCTGTGATTCGCCTTTGTTGATTACGACTGCGATAATGGCCAGCATATAGATGATGAAAAGCCCCAAAAAGTAAGGCTACGCTCTGATTCTGGTGCAGAAGTTTACAGCCCTCCTTGTCTGTGTTTTGACGGAGGCGAAATGTTGAGGCCCGTATACTGTGCGATGTCAGTGCACGTTAAATCATCCCAGCTGTTCGAAATTTTGCGAAGCCCTCCGCTACGGCGTCTCTCATAACAGTATCGGGGTTTTGTTTTAGGTTTAACCCCCGAAATTAATCAAATCAGCTGCACAAAGTCTTCCAGCGGCTTGAGCGCACTGTCACTAGATGATCTTTTTTATTGTCTTTCAGCGGATAAACTGAAACAGAGAAGAGCTCTCATTATATGATAAGTTGGTACACGTGAAGGAAGGAATAAATTTTATTTGAAAGAAAGAGCCGACGGCAGACTTGTCCAAGGTGGCCGGCGTCCCTAGTCCAGGATGCCGTGAGCCTGGGCTGATAGTTTGGCCCTGCTCACCAGACTTCGCTGGTCTTGGAGCCTTGTGCTTCTCAGTTGGGCTTCCCACTGCTCGATATTTGAGAGACATTTTTTAAATCGAGTGCTGAGGCGATGATGGTGTGAGATCCAGGGATTGTTGCCATAGGACGGCACCGTCAGTGGCTGTGGATCGTTATAAAGCGCAGCTACACTAAATAGAAAACGTCCTCAATTGTCTTCGGTAAGCTTACTGTCAGCAACATTTCTCGACCGGATCTAGAAGCTCATTTTAATTGCGTACTTCAGCGAAGCTTTTGCGCTAGTCAGATGAGTTATCGCGTGTACGTATATACGTTTCGGCTGCGCATTACTACTATCCGTGCATTCGAGTATTCAGAGAGGTTCTGCTTGCCCGAAACAAGCACAATGCTTGTCTTGGGAGACTATATATAGCAATTTTCCGACCTGTCACGGACAAAAAATAAATAAATAAAATCGCTCAAAGAAAAGAAAAACAAACGCCTCGTGCAGACACGCCGGATAGACACCTGTATACTTATTGTTGTGTTGGAAGTGTGGCTGTGTTTACAGTCTGTGTCAGCTCTCGCACAATCCTGCACAGTAGTGTTGTACCTTTTTTATTTTTTTAGTGACTGATAAATGTTTGCGTTTGCAGCTTAGGAAGCGGTAGCCATGACTCTTATGCTTGTTCAGCGCTGTGACAAATATAAGAAAGATGCGACAAATTTCGTTACCAATGCTCTGATTTTCTTCCAGTGTCATTTGTAGATATAGCGCGTACGTCTTTGATTATGTATTCCACGATCCAGTGCAGTGCACTGCTTTTAATCAAGCTTTGCTCAATGAAAACAAAAGCGAAATTTTAGATGCATGGAATTTGATTACAGAAGACCGTCGGTGCGTATAAGCCGAACTTTAAGGGACCCTTGCTCGACGAGCCTGCGGGAATTCAGTTCGCGTCATCTTATTCGCAGCAATATTGTATAAAAACGTATCATTAATACAGAATACACACACGTACCTCTAAAGAAACGTTCTTTCATACTCGGGCCCTGGCTTTCGCTATTCAAAAGCCAGCAGCGCCTGTGACTCTATTCACAGCTGCAGCCCACCTAATTTTCCTTCCCTCATTTCGCGGAAACATATACAAGCGTTTGCCTTTAACGCTGGAGTTGTAGCAGCGGACGGCTGGACAGTTGACCATCCTGGTTTTTCTAGGTGCCAGCAACCTGGAGAAGACGCACGATAAAAGCGGCATTACATGCGCAGACGTACGCCAGGGCGGCTCGTCGTCTGCCTGCTTCGAACGTGCTGGCAGATTTTAGCAGACAGCTCGCGCAACAGTCCGTCGGTCTTTTACCGGTAACCTACTCTTGGCAGACGTTGGGAGCTACTACAAAAGACGAACAGCTCTAGTGCGCCATAGGGTTTGTTTAGTCCCTTTTGTCGATTTAATTTATAGCAGTAGAAGAATTGAACACTTCTGATATTAAAACTCGGGTGAATTGAGCTAAAACTTTATAAATCTTCCACAGTAAATCTACCGTAATTAGTGCATATATTTGTAATATGAAGCGGTGTTTAGCGCACGCGTTCATTGTATACGGCCGTAACAACCTCGCAAATTGAGGCTTTTCTAAGTTCAAATATCAAGCACGCATGTGATGAGATATCGGATAATAGGCCGAAAGAAAAGAGAAAAGTGAGAACGTCGTACAAATTATTCTTTGGGTATTTCGGCGCACATTTGAGCACTTCTTCAACCAAAATTATGTCCTATAATATATATGTATATATATATATATATATGATCATGCATAACTGAAACTAACTAAATGTTTCACTAATCATGGTTCAGATGCCGTCAGCTACACAGGACAACTATAGAGTTGGCAATAATTGTCTTAGGCGTACGACTTAACTGAAATCTCCGGTATGTATGTATGTATGTATGTATGTATGTATGTATGTATGTATGTATGTATGTATGTATGTATGTATGTATGTATGTATGTATGTATGTATGTATGTATGTATGTATGTATGTATGTATGTATGTATGTATGTATGTAGCCCTTGCATTCGAATGCATATGCTACCATACTTGAAGGCAATCTACATTTCTCCCAATAATTGGGCTTATGATAAAAGTTCCTTTGCACTAATGGGAGCGGACTAGGCGTATTAAATCGGTTGCTTTTTTTTTAGCTGCAGTACGCTCTCCTTTCTCCGCGGTTGGATATTCGCAAAACCAGCTCGCCTTCAGTTCCTCAGCGCTGCATAGGTTGTTCAGCTTCACCTCTCTTCGAAAAACGAAAGAAAAATAAATTCTAATAAAATACGGGTGCAACAGAAAAGTTATTAAACGCGAATTGACGCCAAGTCCACATTTAAACAGCCTCGTATGAAGAATATCAGAGGACTTGTCAAAGGATAGTGGCACAGTACGCCCGTCACGGCTGTGCCTTAACGATGTGGCCCGCCTAGCCCGCGCTAAGTGGTTTTGAATGGACCATAGCGGTCGTCGTTGACCGCCGCACAATTCGCCTTGAACACGCTGTCTGGAACTCCCAGACGGCGTCTGAGCTGAGTGGGGCGTCCATGAACCCTTGGGCAAGAGACAGGCGTCGCGTGTATGCTTGGCCTGCGCACGTTTTCGGCTCCCCCGCTGCGAAGAGTGTATTTCCGCAACTACGCGTCGCGGCAATGACTTGTGAGGTAATAAGGCGTGCGGCCTCTTTCCCTTCCGCTAGCAAGGCTTCTTGCCTGCAGACATTTGTTAACTGTGTGATCGGTATCCCTGATGGCTTCAACACAACGGGACGATACATTGGTTGCGTGATCCCCGTCGCTGCACGGAAGTTTATGATTCTCCTTACGCAACCAATCCTTTACCAAGGTCTGCAGCAGCTTGTCAGAAGGCTTTTGCAAACCTGGGTACACAGTGGCCTAAAGTGCGTCGAATTTTACCTATTCTTTCTGTACGGAAAAATCAAAGACGCGCAGAGATGCTCCTCGACGCTCCAGTGGTCACTTTCTCTTTCTTTCTATTCACTGTCGTAAATGTCTACGGACCGTGTTTTCAGGTCAGAATTGACGTTTTTTCTCGCGGAAGCGACTAACCCCACTGAAGCTGGTTTATTTCCTCGTCGCACGAGACAGTACTCCGCAGCGCAGCTGCCGTGCGCGTGCTAACAGCACCTCCCAGCGCTGTGTAGGCGCTGATGAAACGATGCACGCACGTAATTTCGTAAACTCGTCTGTAGCACCTCTTCCGGGACTATTCGTAGAAAAAGAACCGCCGAAAGCACCAATAATGCGTGTATCAGCACAGCCATATCTTTATTTTAGTTTCTAATTGTTACAGCATGATAATAACAGCCCATGTATGTACAAAATTAGACATTCTAACTGAATTCCTTCTCTGCACGGTCTGCTGGACTCGCAAAAAGAAGCCTCCTGGCTTTAGGAGGCTTCGAAACATGACTGCAGCAACGCGTCCCCAATGCATCCCCGAGTACAACATGCCTCCCTGAGCTTACTCGAGCTTAGAGGGACGACGTCGTGGCCTCAAATCTATATAACAGAGAGCGTGCACATTGCCTTCAAATATTTTGAAAATTTGCTCAGAAGCGATTTATTAACAAAAGGAACGTCAAGTACGAAGACATATTAACACTTGAGGTCGCTACCTTTGGCATTAAATGCGATGCTTTCAAGCTAAGCTTTCCAGGCGATGCCTTCCGTACTTTTGTGCTGCCTGCTGCTGCCGTATTTTGCTGTTGTTGTCGTCCCCACTGTCGTTGATAATACCGTTGTCGCTGAATAGCTCACATACAGAAAGACAGCACTCATAGTATAAGGAATTGAAATTATTGTAGCAAGATTGTCCTGCTATCTCTAAAAATACGCCTGCTTGCCGGCTCCGTTGTATATGCAGTCAAGCAACGAAACAGAAAACTGTACCTACATGTCACCAGTGCTTCAGAGGTGCAGCTTCAAGCGCGTTATTCATTCATAAGGGCGCAAGACTGACACCTCTTTTCTCAGGTTCAGCGTATCTGCTTGGGTGATCCTTCATGTATAAGGTGCATCGAACCTGGAAGTAGTGTAGGTGAAACATTGGCTGATAGGGGATGTTATGTGACGAAAACTCGGTCGACCCTTTAGGTTGTGTAATCCAGTGTTGCGCGCATAGCATGAAGCACAGGTAGTTTGGGGGAGTAAGAGAGCCTGCGCGTCTTGTCGTTTTAGTTGCGTGGTGGTTATGATATCACAGAACGCGTTCAAGAAGGTGATGGGTTTTACAGCGTTTAATTTTGGCCGCTTCGCAAAACTTCGCTTCCAATAGATACGAAAATGCGCTTTCGGTATGTGTATTTGCTGGCGCGCCTGTATCCGTAACACACGAGGAAATAATATTTCCCTTTAGGTGTGGTCGTACAAGTTTCTATGAAGACACAAACATTTTGTTTCTTCGCAGTGACACTTGCACATGGGAAGTTGCGGAGGTTTTTCATATATCAAGAATGGCTAGTGGTTGTGTAAGCCAGCCTTCTAGTGCCTTACCGTCCAAATAAATGGCTTTGTTAACTAAGGGCAAACTTTGATAAGCACTTGCACGAGCCCCCAGAAAGCAACGTTTTTAGCATTGACACGTGCACTGTTTCTGGCAGTGGACATGCGCTCATGCTGTAGTCTGACCTCCAATGCAAGCATTTATTTTTCATTGAACTCGGTTGCAAGTTCAGCGCAATGTGTGTCCCTCCTCCTTCTTTGTCTCGCTGCGATAGCGCTGTTTCCATCCATTATCATATAAACGAGTCAGAGAAACTCCATTACTTTGTCTTCATGCTCTGTATGTATGCACTGTAAAGGCTTCAGCCAACGTTGTACTTCTAGAACGGAGCCGCTCTCGCTGGCCCTAATTTGTCGCTCAAGATGAAAGCTTATTACCGGCCCCACATACGAAAAAAGAAGATAAAAAGTTCTTCGGTATTGCGTGCCGAACCCACAACATGATAATGAAGCACACCGTTGTTGGCGACTATGGATATGTTTTGACCACCGGGCTTCGTCGTCGTCCTATATGTGCTACATAAGAAGAAACGCAGGGGTAAATTTCGATAGCACTTCGCTCTCGCACGGCGTCAACTACACAGACAGCCTATGATGAAGAAGCACGCTCTTCGAGAATGTGCACTAGCGCCAACCTTGTTGTGGCTGATACACATGTATGCCACACGTTTCAAGCGTCTGTGAATGATACCGGAAAATAAAACGTTCATGATGCTTTTCTTGTACATAAGCTTTTTCTTGTACATACACAGAAGCTGCCACATACGCGTTGTGGCATGCGATGCAAAATTGCTTGGCTACACCTATCACGGTAGCCTACGGCTAGGTGTTGGCTTTTCAAGCTCGAGGTCACGGGATCGAACACCGGCCACGGCGGGATTCGGTCTATGGGGACGAAATGAAAAAAAAAAAAGCTACCTGTGTATACTTATGTTTAAGTGCACATTATAAAGAACCCTGGGTGGTCGTCAGTACTCCGGAGCCACCCACTACGGGACGTGCCTCATAATCATATCGTGGTTTTGGCACGTGAAACCCCACCAGTCATTATCGTTATTAAAAGTGCTTGGCTATTCACAACGTCATGTGCGCCCTTGGTTGATTCAAAATGATCTGTATTCTCAGCTAACATCTGCAGGATGAATTCATGTCCAGCGGCTTCGAGCAGTTTGAGTAACGGTATTCTTTGCGGAAGACGTCTAGTATTCTGATATATTTCTCCCACTGCTTTAAGTGCTGTTATAAGGTGATCCTATAACCACTCGCCGCACATAGCAGTTCAGATCGGAAATTTAGACACATAATGTGAAGTGCTGTACAAGCCGTGCTATCCTGTTTCCTTATACAGTGCATTAACACTTTTTTGTGTGTGAACCACAGCGTTATTTTAAGTTGCTAAAATTTCGGGATAAACTCTCTTCGTAGAGGCACTGCGTATGGACAAACCGGGTAAGAAAACCTGTGGATGTTAATCAGGCGCCATGAAGTTGGAGATTATGCTTTCAAGGCTATAACTTGTAACAGTTCGTTGATGGGCCTCTTACGTGCCTAAGGTAGGTCTTCGCTGCAAGAGCCATTGTACCAAAGTCCCTAGTGATCAATGATGCATATACTGGGCCGTGATGTTTATGTACTATCAATGAAGTGTTTTCACTGAGTTAGTAATTTAATCGTTTTGTGGGTATTGCGTAATTTTCGTTAAAGGAGTACGCTTGACTCGTCGTAAGGAAGACGTTTGGACCATTTTGCAGAAAGTGCTTTAAGTGAGCTTTTGCCTGTCTGAAGTCTTTTTTTTTTTTTGTCGAGCATATACGGATACTTTTCTAAGTGGTCATTTTAGCATACAGGCGTAAGTTATGTGAAAAATGGACAAACAAGCAGAATGGACGGGACGGACACCATCCAGCTGTTATATCAATGTTTTTTTTTTCTCTGTTTGACGCTCTGGATCGTGGGACAGACTCCCGGCCACGGCTGCCACATTTAGATGGAAGCAAAGTGCAGGGACACCTGTGTACTTTGACTTAGGTGCACGTTAAAGAACCTCAAGTGGTTAAAATTAGTCTAGAGCCTGCCACTATACAGCGAGCCTAGTAACCGTGTCGTGCTTTTTGCTCACAAAAGCCCAGCAATTATTACTGTTTTGATTTGTTCGTGGCCTCACATACCCCGTTACAATACGTCGGGACGGCAAGCCTTGTATATTAGCCATTTAAGGTGCCGCTGATGCTTTGAAGTTCAAACGTTGCGCACTGAGCCCCCTTTGCGAGCGAATCGTGCGACCGCAATGTATTCCTGAGGGAAAGCTTCGCGAAGGCAGTCACAAACAGCAGCAACGCCCATCACATTGTCGAGTTACAGCGATGACGCTCATAAAATAGCCCGGAACAAATTGTTCAAGCAAGCGAGAAGACTCAGTCTCCACTACACAAAGTTGTTCAAGCTACCTGCGCTTCCGCTTCCCACAGCCCTGCTGCCGGTGTCGTCGAAAATCGTGGTGCTCCCTCCCGTCTGAAGCGGCACATCTAAATGAGTCCCGGAGGCAGTGTCGTCGCTCGCTGATAAGACGAAACTGTATACGCCTGGCGATACAGATCTCCATGCATGTGGCGCTCTTCTTCGAGTATGCAACGTTCGACTGTTACGCTGCTCTTCTTGCTTGTTTTCTCAGCTACGACGATCCAGTTCGAGAGGCTTTCGGCGCACGCACGTACATACGTGGCTTTCCCGTTGGCGTCTCGGCAAGAAGAGAGCTGCTTCAGTGTTCGGAACGTGGATATATCCAATCGCGGGTACCCTGTATTACACAAAGCTTCGTTGTTTTCAACAGTCCTTCGACTGTTGCACATCCAGAATTGAACGGTACCTCTAATTACTCGACTCGTTAAAAAACACCACCTTGTTTCACCGGTCCTTTCACAAATGATCGCTTCTTGCCGCAATTCGACGCAGGGAAAAGAGTGAGGGGGAAATATATCGCTCACAATATTATTTCTTAGACATTTTGTAGTTATTGTTAGCGTCTGCTCGCCATGTGCTGATAATATTCCCGATAAAGAAAATATTGACACGTCATAGCCATGAATAGCGCAGCAGCTATACTTTCCTATGAGACACACCACTGAAAGGTTTCTGGAGAATTTTTAAACACTTCGAGAGAACGCAAAAATCAAGTTATTCTCATGATATATTCGTTCTTAAGTCGATTTCCGCTAATTTTGCGGAAAAGGTTGATTGATAGTAGATCAAAAAGTTCTCTCGTGGCAACTTCTTGAAACATTAGGACCACGCACTTGTCCCACATCATTACGCCGAGTCCTGATTTCAGTTTCTCAAGCAAGCATTGTTTAGATGAACATTGCATAGCGTATACTTTTTCTCATCGGTGCTCTTTGCGCACAGGCGCCATTGCACTCCGCCCTCGGCGAAACGAGGCCGCAGCGGCCGGTAATTGAGCCGGCGACCCTGTGCTGGGAAGAAGAACGCCGCGGCCACTTAGCCGAGCAAGGGGATGCGTGCTATTGTGCTCTGTCGTTCGCTCCCTCTCTTCAGCGCAATGCGATTGCAGACTGCGCTCTCGTAGGACACTACCACATGTCGAAACGGCTCCTGACATGTACGTGCGGCCTCCTGTGATCTGTAGTGCGCTCAAATTATTCGCGTTAATCCCTTTATACTTAGTGGGAAACGAAGAGAAAGAAAAGAATTATAGTGGGCATCGAGAAACATTACAAACAGTACAGCAGCACTCTTTCTAGTGGACTGACATCGTGTCTACGCACGATATAAAATCACCGCAAATTCCTTGGGTCATGGAAGACACGCCTATATACGCCGGCGGTGAAGGACAAACCAGGACAGATGCGAGACGAAACAAAAAACTCTCAACGACAAAGAAAACAGCGACCAGTGCCACTACTGCTCCAGCGCATGTACAACGCTGGACCGCCAGATCTTTAAGTGAATGTACTTCGAGAAAACTGAAAGTTACGAAGCGCCCTTCATAAAGGCCCGCATTCGCGTGCACACAATGCACTCTCTAAACTAGATTTACGTAATAAGGCCATGAAGTATACATCGCTTACGGCAGTGCGCTCATTTAGGACATCATTTGCGGGCGATTGTGTACCGAGGGAACGAAGCACCGCTCTTTAATGGCTAATTGATTCAGCCGATCAGAAATACACCGGTGCTAGCAGCGGAAAACGCACTCGTGGAAACTCGGCGTGCAAGACAATCAGCTGGTTCTCGCGCCACGCAATTGTAAACGTAGTCACCTGATACCGGCGGAAGCTGCACGTGGCATACGGACGACATCGGCATAACAGATATAGCACTGTCTTGGAAGCCGGTCTCAAGCGCGTGCCGCACGCGCGCGCCGCTGGCTGGTCTCGCAACTGTAATACTAATAGAGGGTCGGCACGTTGTCGACCTCATGGCGTGGTCACGCGGGTAGCATAAATCACGGCTGTCTCCGTCCAACTAGCATATACGCATTGAATCAGTGTTCCTTCGTCGGCGTCGGATCCCATTGAACAGCGCGCGGCACTCCGCGCAGCTTCAGTGAATGGAGCTGGTTATTACTGCTGCTGCCCTGAGCGGCGAAAATGGGCAAAGAAGTCCCGCGGAGACAACTGATAACACGGAAGTGGCGTCTCCAGCTGATAGACCAGCAGCAGCAGAAACAGCGGTCGTAGGAAAAAAAAAGAGAAAGAAAAGAACGGGTGGCAGAGCAAGCCAATCCCGCTTGTCCCGTCGCCTCACTCGGTATCCCAGAATAGAAATTCGTTCAGCGCGGAGCATTCGAATCACCCGTTCAACTTGCTGCTCCACTGCGGAAATGAATCGACGTCATCGCAGACGCCTCGCAACTCTATATTCACGGTGATTTTCGCTTTCAACGCGCGATTTTAGACCCATACTTTGCTGCACCAGGAGGTGGACTTTGGTGTTGTTTCGTGATCCACAAGCTGCATCCGGAGGCTGCAGAATTTCCTATAATACACACGGCGAAGTATTTCTAGCTGCAGAGAAGTATGGTGCAGCTATCTGATGTCTATGGCTTTGTCAAGACAAGTTTTCAGATACTTTTAACTTCTAAAGATGGGATGATTTTGTCGATGCAGTCAAATTAATTTGTAATATCGCAGTCAAACATTTGACCTTCTGAGTGCCTCAAAGGCCTCATTTCCAAAGCTGCAAAGAAGTTTCATCATGGCTATCTTCAAGCGAGTAAATTACCGTCGAAGTAATCTTGTTAAGGCCGCAGTTCTGGTAATAGCATGTTTTTATTGTTAGAAGCCTCCAAACAGGACCTACGCTGGCAACTCGTGCAATCTGTGACGGCGACTGTGGCGCCGTTCAAGGCACGCAAGTTCCGGAAATTTCATATTTCAGTGCCTCCTTATTTCTGAGGTGCCTCTAAGGAAAGTTCTAGCTGCTGCCCTTATTATATGTCGCCCCTGGCAAGCGGTAATAGCTGCGTTGTTGTTGTTGTTGTTGTTGTTGTTGTTCTGTTGTTGTTGTTGTTGTTGTTGTTCCTGCTGCTGCTGCTGCTGCTGCTGCTGCTGCTGCTGCTGCTGCTGCTGCTGCTGCTGTTGTTGTTGTTGTTGTTGTTGTTGTTGTTGTTTCTTTGGCTATGATATCGAGACCGCTTTTTTCGCGACCTTTCCGAGACACTTCGGCTCGTTTTCAAGCCGCACACAATTAGTGAAGGTTCCCCTTTCCCCACATAACCTGAAACTTTTCATGCGGTTAAAAAGATTTTGTAGTTGGTCTTCAAGTAGCTTATTCTTAATCCGCTTAATTCTGTGCAAGTCTCTCGAGTACTACTTAATCGGGCTGTGAACTTGAGCGCTCCTCCTTCTGGTACGCAAATGAGGGTTGACGATATCATTACAGAGCAACGCAATTTCTAGATCAATCGTCTCTACCCGCGCCAAGTGTTTTGAATGCTGCCAAACGCTACGTCATCAGGCTCAAGGTACTGGCTGCAAAAACAAGAAGAAAAAAAAAGGGGGGGGGGAGGGGGGGCGCCATATAGGACGAAGCTGGCGCGTGCTGCCCGTTCTGCGTGACGCCATGGGCGAAACATCGATTGCCAGCCGCTGATCGTCGCATGCGCTTCCTTCTCCTCAACTAACGGTGGCGCCCACTATACGCGCGTCTTGGTTCCTAAAGCGGCGTGCTCAGCGAGGCGTTCCGGGTGACCAGGAGGCGGATTTCAAGGTCCCAGCCGCCTGCACGACGTGTAGAGCCTCGCTCTGAGTCAAATCCTTTGTTCCGTCGATTGCCGCGCAAAGCCTCACGGCCGTTCGAGCAAGGATATTGAGGACAGAGCGGATCTGAGGAAAAGAATGATTGACGGCGTGACGTACGTTGCTCGTCACGCCGTTGCGCATGCCGTGGGTATCGGCAACGCAGGAACTGGGCGACGCGCCACGCTAAGCGCCACTCGGTTCTCGGAAAGGTCGTCCGATAGCTGCGGCGCCCTCTTTGTAAAGGAAGGTCCATTGTGGCGTCCGGCGCCAGAGTTGTTGCTGCCAACGCATTGAAGAACAAAGGGGAGCGAACACGAGATGGGAAGGGGCGGATACCCCCCCTGCCGCTTACGCCGTCGGCATATAATTCCACAGTTCGTTCAGTGCTTCAGGAATAATGCAGTGTTCTACTGTATATTTACACTTATTTTGTTATGAGTCAAAATGCGTTACCATCGAACAGTATACGGGAAGCTATGAGAAATACGACGTACAACGTTGAATTAGATTTACTCTGCGAGAGACACCAGCCAAAATGTTTTCTTTAAATCGACGTCTCTGTACACATTCGGTTCCTTCGGGGTACTTTCACATCTCACTTCCCGCCTTCCTCCTACGGAACTTTCAAAGGGGCGCTGTAACACTTTTCGAACATAGTTTGGAAACGGTACCAGTCAGTCGTGAATGCTCCTGTGAGCACGTGAGCCAAATATTAGTGCGCTGCGTTCACCAGGAAAGTGGCAATTCGGTTTAAAATATTGCTAGAAATCCGTCTCCTTTCAACAAATGAAACCACAAGTATAGCACCGACCTACGTCGCTTAACTTTAGTTGCTCGGAAAGATACATGCGCTTCCTTTACTTGTTAGATTTAAAATGACCAAATAATTCCTTCGGACGTTTTTGCGTTCATGTAGTCGCCAATGCTATTTATACTTCAAGCGACGGAGTCAATGCTCCTTGTGACGTCATATGTTAAAGTATTAGCAGGCGATTTTCGGACTATTTGAAACGCAATTGCGAATACCGTGGTACGTGCAGCGGACTAATTTCTGGCTCACGTGTTCACAGGAGCCTCCTCGACTGATGGGCACAGTTTTCAGAACCCCTTTAAGATTACCACAGTGCCCCTAGAAGCGCATGAGTTCAGAAACATCGGTTTTGGATAAAACGTTTTGGTTGAAGTCACTCGAAAAATTGTAATGAAGTTCCCAACTACAGGTAACGCTGACAAAATGCTCAACTTAATGGTGAACGTTCGAAATTTGTCTGTCGTTTTGGGGAACTTTACGCTGACAGCTGATACGTGCACGTATAGCACGAATTACCCAGATGTATTCACGTCTTCTATTAAATAATAATTGCTCAGGTCTTTTATACCAAAACCCTGATATCGCTATGAGGCACGCTGTAGTGGAGAGCTCCGCAAATTTCTACCTTTTGGAAATCTTTAACGTGGACCTACATATAGATGCACGGGCCTCTAGCATTTCGCCTCCATCGAAACGCAACCGCAACGATCGGAATCGAGCCAACGTCTTTCGGGTAAGTAGCCAAAAACTACTGGCGTTCTTAAAATTAGAATAAAAAGATAAAAATGAATATGCACCTTTCTTCTTCAAAATTAATCATAGTTCGCAATGGCAGCTCAAAATCAGCTGGCCAGTGTTGCGTAAACGAGACGACATTCAGCTGACGGAAGAATGAAGTTTGCAAACGATGGTTGTTAAGGATAGAAAACACTGAAAATTCCAATAACCAGCGTAATAAGCACTGTAAGTTCGTGCTTCAATTCCTCATTTGCAATAGGACTGCTCATAAAACTGAAGTTTTAATCACGCCTACTTATTTAAGGGAAAGTAAGTCTAAGCGTCAAGTAAGCCAAAAGCAATGCGTTGCTTTGCAAACATGAAAGTTCTACTTAGATGAAACGGCCACAAGCCGTTGCTGCCCGCACCATATCTATACAACAGCCTCACATAATTACCAAAGATAAACCACGAAAGAGATATCATGCTATTTATTCGTGATCTGCTTTTCTTTTGTACACGAAGACGTCCTTATACGAAGGCTGATTAGCTGTCACAGACTGTAGATGGATGCAAGCGCCGGTTCCAGTAACTATGGCATCATTTAGCTCGGGGGTGTGTGTGGACCCTGGTGTTGCACAAAGTTCCGGTTCTGTCAGGCGCCTGTACGCCTGCATCTGGACGGAAACGCTGGCGATGGAAGACTCGGAAATTAGTGGGGGAAAGTGATCGATTGGTGACACATAATCACGAGCAGAACGCGCGGAGCAGACGTCCGCGTCGTCTGAATGACCTCGAGAGCCACGTGACGCTTTGTGCTAAGGCGTTTATTTCCAGACAAACTGTCACAACCAACCGACTGACCCACCGACCGCACGCATGCCTGCAGTGTATAGGCTATGACGGGAGCTGGTGGAAACAATACAGTCCTTCTTTTCCACCGCTATTATTTCGCGGCATTCATTTCATCTTCATGCTGTTATAATGCCTCGAAGAAAGAAGCACCAAACTATGGAGCCGCAAACGAGAAATCTGGGGGCGCGTGCGAACGAATTCGGCGTACTTGATGCTGAAATGCATCGCCCAAGGACAAGTGCAAATAGCTTCCAGTTACGCTCGTAGAACGTCACACAAAGGAACCCCCTATAAATAAAAAGGGGGAGACGTTGAAAAATACTATTTCTTTATGTTGTTCAGAGAGAAATAGTTCCGACATCGTTAGAGCTCCCAGACCCTGGTTTTTTGCTCGCAAACTTTGTTTTTTTCGCAAAAGATAACCACAGAGGCGCTTTCTATATATGAAGTCGCTACCAGATAGGTTGGGAGTTGCGGCCTAATGTAAAAGTTCTTGCTTTATAGCAGGTCCATTAGAGGAGACGAAAAAAAAATAAATGTTAATGTTGCAAAAGATTGCCGATTTAGCGGAATATTTTATTTCTTGTTCCTGGCGTCGCATTCAGATCTACCGTGTTTCACACGTCGGTGCTGAACAACCAGGGCTTTGAATAGAAAAAATGCTCCGTGCCATAAGAGATATGTAAGTGACATTCAATGATATAGAAATTGTGGCAGACAAAAATGTTCACATGCGAACCAAAATGCGGAGCATGTCACAAAATAAAGCTACTCTGCGTTTCGTCGACAAAGAGAAACTTCAGCACATGACCAGTTGATTGATTCGTGGGGTTTAACGTCCCAAAACCAGCTCTGATTATGAGAGACGCCGTAGCGGAAGGCTTCGGAAATTTTGAACGCCTGGGGTTCCTTGACGCGCACTGACATCGCACGGCACACGGGCCTCAACATTTCGCCTCCATCGAAATGCAGCCGCCGCGACCGGGATTCGATCCCGCGACCCTCGGATCAGCAGCCGAGTACCATAGTCACTAGACCACCGTGGCGGGGCGAGCACATGAACAAGGTGTGAATTACTCGTTGCACAGTAGGCGTAACATTTTGGCATAGTAAATTCTATTACAGCGAAGCTGTGTACCTCTACCAGCGAAAGAAATTTTCGTGGCGCGGTCAGCACAAAACGCCAGGCTAAAACAAGAATGCAAGCCAGCATAACGTGGTGGACAGGAGGAGATGCGCACGGCGAGGGGAGCGTTGCGCATGTGCACAGGTGGTGCTACGCCATCGCTCGTCTGCACGCCTGTACCTATAAAAAGAAAAATAGCGTCGCGCAGCGCAGCGGGAGTGAGGTAGAGGGGACAAGTGAAGCAGGCGATAGTGGGACGCGTACAGCTGCTGCCGACGCCGACCGCGTTTCCCCGCGATAGAGCCGAACGTGCCCTGTGCCCGTGACTCTAGCGGCAGCTCGGCCGGTTGCTAGAGCAGAGACTGGTGCAGCAACTCATCCAGTGCATGGCAGGCTACCATGGGTAGACCACGCAAAGTAAAGGTACCAGAAAAACAGCGTGAATATAATGCTCGACGAAAAGAACAAAACCGACTTCATGGCAAAAGCTGGTGTCAAAAGCATGAGCTTCTGGCAACTGTTCATAGGGTTGCCGCAAAGGTTGCGTCTCGGAAGGGGTTGACTGCTTATTGAAGACCTGGGGGAACAGCAGGAAAGGCAAAGATCTGCGACCCATCGTCGTCCACTTCGAACAGAACCACCTCAGGCTGCTTCAGGGTGATAAAGAAGGTGCATTTGTTGTCATGCCCTCTTCGGCTTTCGACTTAAAAGCATCTGAAGCAATTGAGAAGAATATTAAGGTTCCTAAGTACAAACTGCGCAAAGCAAAGGCAGTAGCTCTTCGCCTCGTCAGCGAACTTGATCTGGACGTATTCGAAAAGGGGGTCCGCAAATGCCGCCAAGACGTCCTGCGGGTGTTTTTCTCTGCAAAGACACACAAGCCCGGCTGCCCTTTCAGGGCGATCATTACTGAAGAGGCTTCATGGCAAAAGCTGGTGTCCGGTTTTTTTGCAACGCGCCTTGAAGGGTCTCGTGCCTAAAGACCTTTTCGCAGTGCAGAGTTCGTCGGTCATTGTGGAGAACCTCGGCAGGGGCTTCCCAAGTGCAAATGCAGCCTTTTCGGTGGACATCGAGGACATGTTTATTCCATTCCACAGGATGAACTGTTAGAAGCTGTGCGTGAACTTATTGAAAACAGCGGGACTGTTCCGTTTCAGAACAAATGCGGGATTCCTTTAGGGTCGTTCCTGGAGCTTCTCGGTGTGTACTTAAGGTCCACCTTTGTGCAGTACGGAGACAAGTAAGTCGTTCAAAAACAGGGTATCTGTATCGGGTCGAGTGTCGCGCCAGTTCTGTGTGCTGTGTTTTTAGCCAAGTTTGATTCTGTCCTAAGTCAAGAGCTTTGTGATACACGTGTCGTTAAAGTTTATAGATATGTTGATGACTTTTTAATCGTTTTGAATCTTTCACCTACTGACCCGCTATCACGCGTGGCAGATGAGATTTTAAATGTTTTTAGCACCTGCTCTAAGAACATGGTATTCACCAAAGAAGTCCCAGATGACATGACCATTAGGTTTCTAGATTTAGAAATGTTATTTTTATGTGACAGACACCTGTGTTGGAAGTACACCCCGAGATCTGAAAAGGGCGCTTCTACCTTTCGATTCTGCCCACTCGAAGTTGGTAAAACGGAGCATTGCGAATCTGTGTTTCAGGAATGCGCTGAACAAGAGCTCTCTCATGTCATGCAGGAAAGTCTGGCGGAGCAGGTAGATCGGTTGAGAGCATCAGGGTTTCCGTCGTCAGTTCTGCTGTCGGTAGGTGATACGCTGGCCAGAAAAATGAGGAAGCCGCATGTTCGGACACCAGGTGAGACAAGGAAAATTGAGGTGACACCGCATTTCCACAAGACGTCCCACAGGTTGAAAAGAGTGTCCCAGAAGTTCGGCGTAGATCTGGCGTTCTCAGCCCCCCGTAAGCTTTCTGGTCTTTGCGCCCGCATCTCAAGCGGTGGATGCAAATCTGCCTGCTAAACTGGTCACCGCACTGTATATAGCGAGTGCACCGAGGGGGTGGTTTATTTTCCATCCCCACCTCGTGCGGTAAGGTTTATATCGGCCAGACGGGCCGGTGTTTAAACGAGTGTTTGAAAGAACATGCGTGAGATGCAAGATCAGGCACAGGGAGCAATCTAGCTCTTCATGTAAAAGATTGTGATGGTTGCCTGCCTTTGTTTCACCAGACCAGCATTCTAGGCAGAGGAAGGACAAAAATTGCGCGCGAACTGCTCGAGGCGTATTTTATCAGAACGAATGGCCAGACCTGCATCAGTGAACCTTCTGTCGCTATCACTGAAAAAGAGTGGCGGTTTTTTATTGGTACTTGACTATCAGGTGGTCTAGTGCCCCGGTTATAGCTTGGGCGCTTGCACAGCATTTCTGTATAAAAGCTCGTGGTTGCCTCAATAAATTTGGTTGTTAGCCCGGCGAAGGTGTGTCTGCGTGTGTTCTTTTCTATGTTCGTGTCCTGCATTGCTGGCTTTTCGTCGAATTTAATGTACTGCACTATTAACGCAGGGAGCGCAATTTTATTAGAGCGGTCGAATACGCTTGGAAAGGTTCCGATAAATTCAGGCGCAGCTTGCGCCGAGCAGTAACATGCGTAGCAGTTTTAACCAGCGAAACACGGTCGCAACGGTAAAGATAAACAAGTACGCTTGCCTGTATGGCATAAACATGCATATTTTATTTAGACAGAACATGGCACTGACTCAGTTACGCTCGAAGGGCAACATGGCGTTGTGTAGTCTTCGGCGACAGCTCGCTATGACTAGCCCTGCTGGTTTCGCATGAGATACTAATACTGCCATTATAAAGTATGAGGAAGGTTCGTGCGGGAATCGTATGCAAAAATTAATCACTCTTAATTTGAGTGACCTTCCCGTCTGTCGAGTTAAAGCATCACTACCATGAGTTTTTGGGAACAGCGAAGCTCTTCCTCGTGGCCTTGATGTAGAACGTCCCCGGACGAGTGGATGGGCTCAAGTACTAGCACGCTTAGTAGTTCGCGTGTAGCTATCGTGGCTCGAAGGACGTGATTTTTCAGCTGGCATCGAGCAAACGCTGTTGAAGTGCGCCACATTTGCACGTCTTTTTTTTTTTTCTTGTGTGCGTATGCTTTGGGGGCTGGTCCTGACTTTATTATTGAGAAGACTGGACACGATCAACCGACTGTCTGCGTGATACACGGCAGCATCTTTGTTGTGTTCGTCCTATAGGGCGTTCGTATTTCGATTAACAATGCCTGTCAGGAGTTGTTGCTGTTGAATGAGGCAGCCATGGCGATTGCGTACTAGCGGTCGCATAAGGCAGAGACCCGGCATCGGAAATCACCGGTTGCGAAGCGCAGCGACTTCCTGGCGCACCTAGCGGTTTCGCTGGCTTGGCGCATAACTGCGCGTACGAGGACAACTAACGTAACCAAAGCAACTAACGCACATTGATCGGAACTCAGCGGCGGGCTCTTCAGTTAGTTATCTGCCAGGTGTTGCGAGGGGATGATTTATTATTATTACTATTTTTGTTGTTGTTGTTGTTGTTGTTGTTGTTGTTGTTGTTGTTGTTGTGATGAGCCCTGTAATGTGTACTGCCATTTAGCACTACACATTGCGCAGAATGAGGGGAATGCAAGGAGGTTAACACTGATTGATTGAATAATTGATTGATTGATTGATTTCTGGGGCTTGTCGTCACAAAACCACGCTATGATTATGAGAGATGCTGTAGTGGAGGGCTCCGGAATTTAACGTGCACTGACATCGCACAGTATACATTGCACAGTACGGAAAGTTAACAAGTTGAGAGCTCGTGGTTTCTACACCCTGGGTCAAGCTAAAAGGCGGGAGAGGTAATGCGGTTGAAAATAGGGTGGAAGGAGACAACAGCGAAACAACAGGAGGAAGGTCGCTTCTGGCATAGGCCTATCGCACAGGTAATTTCATAACCAGAAGAGCAGTAACACTTGAGCGGCGTTCTTATGCGGCGAGTATATTCGATTCTTTACAATGAATTGTTTCGATAGAGGACGGCCGTCCAAATCATTGAGCATAACAGAGAGCTAATATCTGCCCGGGGACTGGCAAATATCATGCCTTTTGGCAATAACGTCGAACCGATGACTTCAGGGAATATTACAAGATGTTCGCACGCAGTGAAACTAGCTGTTACTCGGTTTGTTGCAGTGCGTTACCAATCGTGAAAAAGCCTTTTTTTTAAATAAGTGCATGAATCGGAAGCATCAACAGCTCTCATTTCGAGGTTACAACTTCACAGCTACCACAACGTCAACACTATACACAGTAAAAATGTTATCAATATACGCGCTAAACACCGACGAGTGCAGACACTGGGTGGCATGGAATATATGCGATAATATTTGATGATGCTAATAGGAGAGAGTGAGAGAGAGAGGTGGGGGAGGCAAGAAAGGCAAGAAAGGTTAAATATGGCTTGTGCGGTGTCCTACCCTGCGCTTAGGCAGGGGAATGAGGACTAGGAGATAGAGAAAGAAAACGTTAGTGCAATCATGCACGATACGTGTGCGTAGCGCAGCACAGCTATGGAAGAGAACTTCAGTTAGATGCTTTTAAAAACTCCAGAAGTGCTCGTTTGGCTTTCTGGGCTGATGAGCTGTGAGGATGGTCTCTGAGGACCTTCCCTTCAGTGAAGGGCTGATAAAATCTGCTCAAACCACACTAGACAGTCCAGTGGTGTCAAATTGCGAACAGCGCCCCGAAAGGTGGCCTATGGTCTCTATTCCAGTGTGATAGCTGTATGAGTTGGTGAATGCTATGCCAACCCATGCCGAAAGGCATTGTAGCGTCATAGCGATGAATATTTGCATTTGCGGCTGCAATGACGGACTGAGGTTGTATCAGCAAATGGTTGGTATAAGCGGAGTATTGCAGTGAGTTGGCGTGACATTATGCGCCATGGGGCGAAGTTTTATTTCAGTGTGAACTCTCGAGGAAAGTATAAGCAGTGTCAGTGCTACATTATGGGCACTTCGGAAAGGGTCATCGGCGAAATGGTTAACACTGATAACAAAATGTCCCGGCTGCAACTGCGAAATTATATCATGCCTTCTATTAGCAGCACGATGACATATTTTAGATACAGCAAAAAACCGTCTGATCTTAGTTTCTATGTCATAATTGGAAAGGCTCTCTTAGAGCCGTAGAATGTTGCCCATATGCATGATGACTCTTGTTCAATAAAGTTCATCGCGGTTCGAAGAGCGGTGAATTCGGAACCCGTGAACGTCTTGACATGTGAGGTATTTCATTTGACGACGATCAGTCGAACTGGTATGAGACAGGCGTTCAGCTAAACCTCCAGAAACCGAACTGGCTGTGCAAACGGATTCGGTCAGCATACCATAAAAGTCCAATGTAGTCTTCTTGAGAACGGTAGAGAATAAGGTAGCGTTTATAAAAGTTCCTGAATTAAATGTGTAAATGAGTGTGCATTTATTTATTTATTTAGTTAGTTAGTTAGTTAGTTAGTTAGTTAGTTAGTTAGTTAGTTAGTTAGTTAGTTGGCATTATTTTTGACCCAACGCAGGAGGTAGCTTTCTTGTCGCTGGAGAGAATATCGACGTGACCGAAAATTGGTGAGCCACAACTTTGGAAAAGGCTGCCGTCGGTCGTTTTTTCTGACAAGCGTGGGATATGGGGGTCAGCAACTGCATGGGGCGAATATGCGTGCGAAGTACGTCAACAATTATATATTTCGTATTTCGGTGGTCACTTGCGATGGCAACAGCTGCTATCGTTGAAGCACTCCTGGGGAGCCCGAGGTATGTACGAAGGACTTCACCTGTAATACTTTACTGGATCAGGTTGTCGCTTTTCCCAGCGCTGGAAACCGCATGAGTGCTATATCACAAATGTTCCAAGAACGGCATCCTGTACAGTTGACATAGAGATGCGACGGATGTATGTATGCAAATTCAGCATGCGCACAATAGATCTAGGGGAACCCTTCCTTGAAGTCAGGGATTTGTACAGCTCCGCCCCCCCCCCCCCCCCATTTTTTTTTTCATTTACTCAATAAGTTTGCATAGCCCCCCAAACCCTTGCGTTTTGGTAACACCATAACTAACACCTCCGTAAAATAGAAGTTATGAATAAACCCCTGCTTCATGTGTGAGGTGTGGACGCTATGAAAGGTCCGTGTTTTTAATACCACCTGCTAATCAGTGAGATCTCTTGCACAAAAGCCTAATGCCAATGGAAACGGGGTGTTACGCAGGTCCAGCGCCTGTGGGTGAAGTGACTGCTTTTTGGTAGAAATGCTGACGCCTTGAGCACAGAGGTCCGTCGATTTTTGGCTTAGCTGGTTTTTGGAGCCGTGCACGTACATGATGGCTACTTGCCTCTGCTGTGACCCAGATGTATATGTCATTAACATGGAAGGATTTTTCGTGGTGCAATCTGGCCAAGTCCAAAGATCTTCAGATTAAACAAGGTCGGATTGAGAACCCTGCCTTGTGGGACGCCACGGGAGGTGTATTGGTCAACAGTTAGGCCTTCCACGCTTAGCACAAAAACGGTCTCCTGAACGGGCAGGCAATATTTGATCGAAACATTTTTCCTCCGATTACAGTACTCTCCATGGCATTACGGATTCTTGCATTACGTTGTCATACGTGGCTTTCACGAGGATGATCGCAACCAAGACGGGCTTGAAATGTTTCTTTTGTTGTACATATGTCACAAGATCAATGACGAAAGCCTCTTCGAAAGTCAGCCACAGCCTTGGAAGGAAGGAAGGAAGGAAGGAAGGGGAAAATAGAAAGGCAGGGAGGTTAACCAGAAAGGCGTCCGGTAGGCTACCCTACACTGGGGGAATGGGAAGATGGGAGAGAGAGAAAGAAGGGGAATAATAAAAAAGACGTTGTAGGACAAGTCCAACTGTCAAAGGCGTTCGCGCAAACTAGTCATCTTCAAAAAGCGCAAAAGCCTTGGGATGTATATTGTGGCGTATGAGGCTCACAAATTTCATTATTTTCTTCATGTAGCTGGACCGCTCATTGGTCGGGTACGATGCGAGGCCGAGCGGCGATTTCCCAGGTTTTTAGGACTGGTATGAAGTGGCTCGAATTCTACCTTTCAGGAACAGCGCCATCATTCCATGGTAGACTAACATGTTAGTTGTCGATGTCGCCCATCTTGCCTGAAATGGCATATCGCAGGCTATGTAATGCCGCCGTGGAGGGTTCCCAGGTGACAATATACGCATGAAGGTGGCTAGAGCCCTACCCAGTTCTTCAACTGTGAGGCGCACATTCATTTCAAGGACGAGTGCTACAGCAACCTCACCAGGAACTTTGTCACTGACGGGGTCCACATTTCCTGCAGCGTTCAAGCCCAAGTATTAGGCAAGATCTACCTGCGAGCGGCCTTGATAGAGGGCCAGAGTGCAGAGTGGATGTTGTGAATATGTGTTCCATAAGCGGAACAGCGAGTGGTGAGAGCTCTGCGATGCACAAAATTCGTTCCACCGTTGGTACTACAGCTTCTCCATACGACGTTAAATTTTATTTTATATACGTCGAGGGTCTCTGAGGTCATTACCCAGCGTACTTGTATCTCATCTGCGCCCTGCTACAAATCGTTCGTAGTAGCCCAAATTCCACATCGAATTCTGTATGTCTTGTACGTAAAGGTGGGCTTAGCCGCTTCCAGCATACTCATAATACCTTCACTCCTGAAGGCAGCAATGAATTTATAGGTTTCTCGATAAGTGTAGACGGGCCAAGAAACGAAAGAATAGGCAAAGTATGGGGCAACAGATATGTTAGGCTTTAAAAATGGTAGCTTTTAGAATGTTTGCGGCCAATGAGGCAAGTAGTGAAGAGTTCGCGGAATGGTTCACAAGGGTATTAGCCAGGTATCGAGGTGACGACAACGTGGTGAAAATGGCATTATGTTAACTATTCTAAAGTCTTTTGTATTCAAAATACTTCACACAAAACCGCCACAAAAAGTGTCACTCAAGAAGATTTCGGAAGAATAAATGGTTTAACATAAAAATCCTTTCAAAAGTTCAAGAAGCAAATGGACGTAGTCCAAAAAAATGGACGAAATGTAACTCTCAGGTATGTTAAGTGATTATGTTCCAGGCTGTGCTATACGAGACGACACGATGCTCGCTTGAGCAGGTCGTATTCGACCTAACTGTAAAAAAAACCATGCAGGTGCGCTGTTGCAAAGCGGGTGCCGTCGCGTTTCTCTGCACTGGGACTCTTTATTTTACTGCACTGCCTGTTGTAACGATCCTCTAGCGGCACGATGTCTATCGCTCGCGATAGGGTGTTCATGCATGATCGTGACCTGTTCTACGCCATTTTTGCTTTCGTATTGACTGCTAAGGCACGTTTCGCTTCACGATACCCTGAAAAGCATTGTGCTATATTTGTTGCGACTTGTGCCTTTGTTATTAGTCTTGCATTGTTTAGCAGGACCTGGTTATATTCTCATTTAGATCGAGCTCTCTGATCAGAGAAGACAGCCTGTACATTCTAGAACAGCCATCGCCAACGAGAGTAACAACTTCCCTTCAAGAGTAACGGTAACAGCTTTCTATTCTGGTCTTTCTTTGTCATAAGACGCTCTGAGCTGTTCTTTACGCTGAAAATAGTCCACAACAACTGGGCAGGACATCGCAGTGTTCGCGGATTACTCGAAAAAAATATTTGGCTCTGGATGCTTCCTCCCCAGTACAGTATGACAGGTGGAAAAATATTGCCTAAAATATGAACTATGACTGCGGAGAAAAGAACTTTGTTCCTAAACTCTTTACTTCTAACGAAATACACCGAGGAGCATAACATTATCCTTAAATACCAGTACCGTCTTTGAAAAGGATATTCTTGTAAAGCGCAACTTGCCAGCTTCATCGATAATAATTATTCTTACACGCATACGCAAGTTTACAAGTAGGTGCAATATTTCTGGACCACTCAAAGGCTTTTTACCCCGTCTCACTCCACAGGCTACTGACCAAATTGGTATGACTCAATATTCACAATAATGCACTTGCATGGATGAAATATTTCTTGTCGTCTTGCGTGCTGTTCTCCTTCGTAAATGACACTAACTCGTCTTTCGGTAACGTCACTTCTGCTGTCCCCAAGGACACTGTGATTGAACCATAATCAAAAGAAGAGGCGTGCAGGACACGGACACAAGGAGAGCAGTGAACAACACGAACGCCGACTAACAACTGATGCACAGCACAGAGGCGAAAAAGAAAGAAGACACACAGGTTATCTGCGCATGCTCGGAATGGTAGCGCCACCTGTCAATCGGTTACACGTGCCGGTCTTCGCGATAGACAACTCCTAAGGCTTTCTATCTCCTCTCTGTTTAACCTAATCGACGGCTGACTCACGCATGCACTTCCACTAATACTGATATGCCAGGCCTCAACCAATAAACGCGTATCTTCGTCCTTATGCCTGTACAGGATCTCGGTTTTGTCTAACTCGGGCATGCAGCTACAGACCTGACAGTGCAAGGATAGATTGGACGGCGTCCCACCTGATAGCGACCTTCTGTGTTCAATTAATCTTTGATTAATACAACGCGCAGTTTGCCCTACATAAAAACGTCCGCAGCTAAAAGGAATCTTATAAACCACACCCATGCGACAGTCGGTGAAATTGTTCTTGGCTATGTGCTTAACCGGACAGATATCCGTTCGCTTCTTACCTTCCATCTGCTTATTTCTTCTATGCACTGCAGCACAAACCCTTCCTAACTTATTGGGAGCCGTAAACACAACATAACCCCATATTTACTTCCCACTTTCTTAAGCCTGTGCGAAACTGCGTGGATATACGGAATACTTACGACCTTTTTCTTGTTAATGTTACTCTCTGCTTATGGACTCTCTGATTATGGACTGTTACCAACTCGCTCAACTTTCTGTCCTTTTGTGATTGAACCGTTACTTTTCTTGATATTTATCAACGATATTTCATTTTTCCTGTCATCCAGAATTAGACTGTACGCCGACGGTTGCGTCATTGATAGCGACGTATCTTGCATAAACGACCGGCTGACATTACAATACGTCCTTAACGCGTTAAGCTTACGGTCCTCATCACGCCTCATGCCACTGAACTGCAGCAAAACAAATGATCGATATATCTTTAACGAGCCCTGCTTGCCATTTCCCGCCGTCTTACAAATTAAACGATAGCTGTGCTGAACTGACCTGAGTGTGCACTCGGCAACATAATAATACGGATAACGCGAGTGCGTGCCAGAACTGCCATCTGCGCCGTCTCGCGGCGGTGCATCCACTGTCTAGTGTATTTGCCGGCACAGAGCTATGCTGTGGTGAAAAGAACAGACGTGCAAAACATGGACGAGAGTTATGCGTTCGTGTTGTCCACTTCTTTCCCTTGTGTCTGTGTTTCGCACGCCTATTCTTTTCACTATGGACCCTTACCAACTCGCTCAACTGTCTGTCCTTTTGAGCTATGCTGGCTATGCACTAGATCAATGCTCTCGACAGCAGATGACTCGCCACTAGATCGCGCAGAAGGCAGTTTTAGCACGGGCTGGCGTGGTCCGTAATATTTTGCTGCTGACTGTGCAAGTCCCTTGGCGTTCATTTACAATCTGGCTTCCTTGTTACGGGATTACCACATTAATCCTATGCTCGCTTCGCCTTTTTAAACGTAACAGTGAACGAGCACCTATTCATGTTAATAATAACTGCTGTGTTTTTACTTCCCAAAACCGTGATATTTACGTCACTTGTAGACGACTGCAAAAATGCGTGTCTACTGCCTAATAAATGGACTCTTCTGCGCCTATTCATCTTCGTAAGCTTGTATTAACTACGTTATCCGACCTAACGTTTAGTATGCGTCTGCGACCTGGGACTATTACGAACGTCGAATTAATAATGACATCAAAGCCCTTCAAAACCAGGCTATTCACTTCATATTCACCTTTCGCTAGTGTCACTGTTTTTAAAAAATCCGGCAGATTCCAAGCATTAAGGGAATCGATGCGCTTGCTAAGCAGTCCTCGAGGAGATACCTCTGCCACATCGTAGGCTTTCATCCAGGCGTTACGAGTAGGATCGACATATTTGTGTAAATTGCGCAGTTGCGCGCGTAACGCCGGCTTACTAGGCACGTCTACAGCACTGTGGTGCCTAAAGGATACTTCTTGGTACGATGCAACATCTGCACACAATCTAGAGCACAAACGTCAGTTTGTGCTCTAGCACAAACTGACATGTGCGCACAAATTCATGTTCCGTCATAGTAATACATAAGTAACTTTCATTGCCATAAGAACGGATAGTCTGCACTACAACCACAACTTATATTGGGCAAGCACTAAACAAGAACTGCTGATATTGTACATTTATTTACGGTACGTACCGCATCGTTCGTTGCTGTCGGTCGTCACAGCACGTTTGTCCATGTCTGTCGATTTGCGTGAAGTCTACATTGAAATCGCCAGCTACAACAAGCAGTATGACTCTCTTTTGTTTAGTCCACGTAAAGTATACTTTCATAAGCTTTACAGTCTACCTTAGCGGCTTCTTCACTGACATGGTCTGTAAAGGTCAACATTCAATCTCGCGTGGCGCATACCAGCGTACGTCGGGCCCAGGAAGGCGGGGTATGCGCCATGCGTATGTAATGACGGACGGATGAATGATTAAATGTATGTATGTATGTATGTATGTATGTATGTATGTATGTATGTATGTATGTATGTATGTATGTATGTATGTATGTATGTATGTATGTATGTATGTATGTATGTAATTTGATTTGTCGCGTTTAACGTCCCAGAACCAGGTCTGCTTATGAGAGACGCCGTAGTGGAGGTCTCCGGAAATTTTGACCACCTCGGGTTCTTTAACGTGCACTGACATCGCATAGCACACGGGCCTCAACATTTCGCCTCCATCGAAATGCAGCCGCCGCGGCCGGGATTCGATCCCGCGACCCTCGGATCAGCAGCCGAGTACCATAGCCACTAGACCACCGTGGCGGGGCGTATGTATGTATGTATGTATGTATGTATGTATGTATGTATGTATGTATGTATGTATGTATGTATGTATGTATGTATGTATGTATGTATGTATGTATGTATGTATGCCCCGCCACGATGGTCTAGTGGCTACGGTACTCCGCTACTGATCCGACTGTCTAGGGATAGAATCCGGCCGGCCGCGGAGGTTGCATTTCGATGTAGGTGAAATGTTGAGGCTCGTGTAATGTGCGATGTCATTGCACGTTGAAGAACCCCAGGTGGTCGAAATTTACGGAGCCCTGCACTACGGCGTCTTTCATGATGATATCGTGGGTTTGGGACGTAGAACCCTAAAAATCAATCAATTGTGCATGGATGGATGGACGGATGGACGGATACGGTCAAGGTGGGCTTTTTTTTTTTCGGCTACAAGTGCTTCACATTAAAAATTAAGCGGAGTTGCATGACCTTTTGTACCGCCGTAAACTTGCTGACATGTCATCTGTCCCCCCATGACGACTTTTTCCCAGCAACTAGCCGCTATATTTCTTCGCCTGAACAGCTATATAAGGTTTTTCCGGGAAGTAGTAGGACTGAATTAAAGAAACATTATTTCTGATTTGTGGGGTTTAACGTCCCAAAACCAGCTCTGATTATGAGAGACGCCGTAGTGGAGGTCTCCGGAAATTTAGACCACCTGGGGTTCTTTAACGTGCACTGACATCGCACAGCACACGGGCCTCAACATTTCGCCTCCATCGAAATGCAGCCGCCGCGGCCGGGATTCGATCCCGCGACCCTCGGATCAGCAGCCGAGTACCGTAGCCACTAGACCACCGTGGCGGGGCGAAACATTATTTCTAATTTTGACGCATGCACTTAATAGTTTTCAAAATATGCCACTTCTGCATCAACACCGCGTTTCCAGCGACAATGCCAATCAATGAAGGATCTCTGGAACACAGAAACCGGAATGTTCTTCAGCTCCATCGCTACAGCTTCTTGAACGGCCTGAACCGAGCCATGCTGCCGTCCCCTCATGACGCATTTAGTGGGGGAAGAGGAACAAGTCTGAAGGACGGACATCTTGGCTGTGGGATGGCTGGTGAAGCTGTGTGATGCGATGTTTGGTCAGAAAGATCTTGACAGCAAAGGCGGCGTGGCTCAGCACATTTCCGGGATGGTGTCTTCTTGATCCAGCGGCTGCTGGATGGTCGCGGGCGATTCGTTTTCCGAGTTTTTCTGAGCTTAAATCATCCGCACACTCAATCTGCAGCCAGAGTTCAAAAGATTTCGCACTTCCACTTAGTTTTTATCACTTTTCGCCGTTGAAGGGCGTCCTGACCGTTGATCCTCTTCAACTCCAGAATCCATATTTATTGGGGGGGGGGGGGGGGGTTACCACTATGTAACAAGAACCGAGGCGGTGGGTGGGGGGGGGGTAGGAGGGGTGGATACCAAGTCGTTGTTTATCTGGAAAATTCGGGGGGGGGGGGGGATTGGGATGTGTGCATAAATCCCCGGATGTGGGCACGTATGTGGTGCTATCGGCCTGTTTATGCTTGCTGCCTGCGTGCATCATCTGTCGTTTTGTGGCAGCATGTTTGAGAACGCTAATGTCGCGGCGCGCAAGCACCTAGTTACGTTACGTGGAGCTTTTTCAAATCTCGCGCACATTCGTAGAATCCCGGAACAATGAAAACCACTGTAGGTATTATTATGAGAATAAGTGATCCGTACACTAATTAACACGATCTAGAACTTTTCCGTTAAACATTTTGCATATAAAGCAACAGCTTGAAGTTGGTAATAATTAATATTATGTAGTTACCTTAGCTCATCTTCTAAAATAGTCTGAGGTGGTCAAGGTGACTGTAAACACTACTCAGATGGTCGCATCCTCGTCATATGAACGCAGATTTTTTACAAACCCAGGCGCAAGTTAACTGACACACCCGGTATGTGGTTGAACCATTTACATGGAAACGAGAAGAAAAAGGATTAATAAAGTTCCCGTCCTTCCTGTTCAGAGCGAAACGCAAAAACTATAGAAATCGTATCTCATTTACAGTTCCTATCTCACCTACTCAGCAACGCATTGTGTAGTGCTAACTGACTTTTCAGCCCTTGATTGACAACGCCAGTGCGAAGGTCGGAAAGTGTGGAAAACTGCTTTTTTGTCTCAATGCCTAAAATTCATCTCTGACCTGTTTTATTGCGCATGTTCTTTCCCAGCCAGAGATGATCTCGGCTATTTTTTGGGCAGAACAGTGCGATCCAAAATGTCTGCATATTGCACCTAAAGTGTTTACTGAGCTACCTATTCTTTGCGATCACGTTCGCACAACAACTTTAGTACTTTGCAGCGTGACGACACAGGTTTTTTTTCTTGGAGGGTGGGTCCGCCTTTGAAATGGCGACTGATGATGACAGCGCCAAGGATGCCATCGAACAACAGCAGTAGTAATAATGAGGTCATATGCGTCTTTCTGAACATTTAAACAGCATGCTAACAGCTCGAAAGATGGAATGGTGGTTTGCCCAAAGGTGTGCGCTTATGTAGCGCACGAACTTTTTATAAGAGCGGTAGTGACATCCGGACACGCCGGCTGTATCCGCGCATGCTTGTATGAGCACATCAAGTATGCTTTCTGATTTGTGCACAGATGTGTCACTTATTTACCAACATGTGCGCAATTATTATTGAGCTGTTACTCGAAAATAAATATGGCGATTTCGCCGCCTAGAATACAACAAGAGCTTTGATATCTGCGTTTATATAATCAAGAGTGCCGAACAAATTTGTAGCATTCGTGGCAACGGTATACATCCGTGATGCACCAAAACCCACGAGATATTATTTGTTATCTCTTTTTGTACCATTAAAGTCCCGGAGTGTGCGTGACAAGGAAAGGTCAACACTTTTTCTGAAGGCAGCATTCCCTACTCGCTGCAAATAGAAAAAGGAAGCACACGTAAAGATAAGTATAATTCAAGCTGCCTCTGCGTCCTCCTTCTCTCACACCACCGCTATGGAACTTGTTGCAATGAAACAAAACGGAATAGAAAATTCTTCGCGAACTCGCTATACGCTTTCGCCAGCAGCTTTCGCGTATTCCAGTTTAAAAACAAACGTATATATATGTATATACCTCGCTCTCATTAGCACGGTATCGCTTCCTCGCGAGTCAGCCTTCCTCACTGAGCCGCTTTATCGGCCATCTCTTTGAACTTCGTGTATTCAAATTCTAAATGCGGCAATGTGTGGGCGCACGCGCACACGCACGCGCGTTTACACCCGTATGCGCCCATGGTGCCGGACCAATATAGCCTCGGCATGCATCGGCCGCGGCGGTCAGTTTGACTTTCACTTTCAGTGCAAGCTGCGACATTCTCCCAATACTGGTTTCGGCCGCGGACTATCGCCGAATTCGATCTCAACAGCGAATTCAGCTATTCCCGCACGTACGCGCGTGTCCAGTCAGCCGTCATAAATACGTTATACCCAACGCTCGAAAAGCATATGGGGGTCACGAGGAAACCAGTTTTGCCGAAAGACGCTTTTTCAGCCCACCACGCCATCCGGTTTCGGAGATTTTTCGTTTAGATGTCTCGCTTTTGTTCTATTTGCTTTTTTTTTCTTTTTTCGTGCTAGAGTGCGAGCCCGTAGTGGCACCTATACCTGCGTGCACTTGTGTGTATACATGCAACGCGGTGTGCGCCTCTTCGCGCCTCGCGGTTCACTATTCTCCGACGGCAGCGACGGTACCTTCTCGGTGTCACTGGATCAAGTAAAAAAATTAAGTTATGTATGCGGGCGCTGCACGCCATGCGGTCTCTGGCTTCGCTTTTCTTACCCCGCTCTACGTCTTTCCCACGACAAACAATCTGTTCGTGAGGCACGCACGTTGCACGCTGTTTGCTGAGCTGCTCCTTCCGGCACCCTCAGCGTCGACTGTTTCTTCTTTGTTATTTACTTACTGCTCTCCTTCTATCTATTTTTGAGTAGGAGCCCCCAGTGATTGCTGCGGAAGACTTGCAATACAGTTTTCCATTTTTCCCATATATATACGTATATACTGCATACCCCACGCCACGTCCTTCCCGCGTGTGTGTGGTGTGTTCGTGCCGTCTCATCTCTCGCCGTTCGTCTGCAGTAGCCTACTCTGGGCATAACATGCCTTGTTTTTCTTTTCATTATATACTTTATTTCTTTGGTGTTCTGTGCTGTGGCGCTCGGAACGAGCCACGCCTGTCTGACGTGTTCGTCCTTCCTCATGCCCAATGCAGCAGCCTGACACTGCTATTTTCCGCAGCGAGTACGCACAATCCTAACGCCGGTAATCTTGGCAGCTGAAGTAAGCTTTTGTCGTATAGCCTCGCTCAGTGGACAATAAGGAGTGCCAGCTATTATTGTGCGCTGCGCTCGGTTGCGCGTTTGGTGCCTTATGCGGACACTCGACCAGTGTCATTTCATTTTTCGCTAAGCCTGAATGACTCCCATGCAAAAGATTATTCCGCATGATGAATTTCGCCCTTGTTGGTGTGACATAGCAGTGATGATGCACGAAGGAAGGAAAAGGGGATGATGCACAGCGCCTGAAAGGGCAACGACAACAGAGCGCTTGTGGAGGGGTAACCACAAGGGTACACGTTTGAACACCATGGAGATCTTCAACGTGTACTATAATTACACGGGCGCCATGACGTCGTCGAGTGTAAGCCATGGCGGTCTGTCCTTGCGGGTGCGGACAAGTTTGCAACGTAGGACGACCTGGAAGTTGTTCCTCAACCGCGGACCTAACAGTGTCTATACAATAGCTTGGCTTCCTTGTCCTCGCTCAGAGGGGTGCCAGTATGCAATGCTGCCTTTACTGGGAAGCACTTCTTAGTCATATTCTACCTCAAAAGGTTGTCGAAAGATATAGCCGCGGCGAAAAATTTAATTTATGTCACAGTATCACAAAGCTGTCGTAACTACCATTACCAAATAATAAAAATAAGTACATATCTATACCCCTGTCTAACCATGTGTGTCCTGCTACAGCCTCGTTGGTCATCAACCTTCACAGAGGGAAATATCTCTAAACAGCTCTTCAATTATTTATTATTTAGCAACCCCTTCCTTCGGCTCACTGAACGCGGAACAGCGAAGGCTGTGGCATCATGACCTCTTAAGGAAGGGGCGCGTTTCACTAAAAAAGTCTCGGAAAATCGGCTGCTGTGTTACTCACAACAATAAGAGTTGCAGTTTTTGCAGCGCAGTGGTAAAGGAAGAAGCTAGGAGATGTCTCTGCGGGATTTTGAACACGCACTTATTGCCGAGCACAAGTTTCTGGCTTGCGACTTCACCGTCAAGTGCTTCGATACTGGAGAACAAAATTGAAACAACCCTCTAAGAAAACCCCGAAAAAAAAAATCATCGCTACGCGCGAGTTTACGCTCTCATTAATGAACCATAATTAAACTAAAGCCTCTGCTGTCCGAAACATACAAAAATAAATAAGTAATCGAGGACTGAAAAATTTCTATCAGAAATTTGGTCGTCGATAGGTACTTTTGGTGAAGCATTGCGTTGTTTTTCTATACTGAGCATGCACGAATAATTAGTGAGTCATGTCTAATACCAGATGAGATTACCGCTAGCAGTAGTGCCCTAGCTTACAACTTCGTGGCTAATAATGTTACTTTGCTTGCGCCTTTACACTGAGTGCATTACCTTGCAAGGATATTCATGCAGCTTTATTGTCGCAGCGCACGGTTCTTAACTATGCCTTTTAGCTCAATGCGAATCCGGGCACGGCCAATATTTAAGAAGATCGCGAGCATTATAGCTCGTGGGAAACACACAGCCGCGTCATGAAATACGGCTGATGTACGGAGGATGCGCTCGAGCTCTCAAACAAACGACGAACCCAAAACCCGTTCTTGTTCTTTTCCTCCTAGTATTCAATGAAAGCTTGAAATAGGAGGGACTGAAGTATTCCTAGAGCTTATTTTAATGATTAATTTCATTTCACGTCATTTTTAAAATCATGAGGCTTTTAAATACGCTGCCTTTCTAATTTTATCATAAATATCGCGCGCAGCGTGCTGTATATATCATACGAAAAGTATCAAATCAAAGGAACATAATTAGGCAAAATACAGCGCCTTTGCTCTTTTCAAATTGCTCGCGCAAACTTACCATAAGGAAACACCGCCGCATCCTCTGTCACAAATGTATTCCTGAACCTGAAAAAGCTGTTTATAGAGAGGTTGAGCAAACCATGGCACTCAGTGACACATGGCCCTGCATTTCGTGACGGTCCATCTCAGCTCCTGTTCTTTTTTGATCATGCGTCGTAACGATTAGCCACGATCTCAGCGACAATGCCAGAGCGGCAGCGCCCCCGCCCATGACGAAGGGTTTCGGCAATAAAAAAAGTAATTTAATGCTAGAAGATACGCCTCACCTTACCTGCCTTGAGGTCCACAGGTCAAATTAACGCACCTAAACAGCGCAAAAACCTTCCGCAACTAATCACTGAGATACCTACGTGAAAAAAGTGTGAGAAATAAAAAGAAAGGTTTAATCAGTTGAGTCAACTTCACCTCAAGTAAAAGAATAATAGCTTACATTGAAAAAAAAAAACTGATAGATAATTTGCAGCGACCTGCTTTCACAGATGAAGTACGAATTTATAGTATTATCAATACTTCTCTTAGTGTGTTATAAGAATACTAACAGGCAAACGCGAATTATTTTAAACAATAAACCTAATAGCTGCCAAATATACTAATTTCAGCACAGTTATGTGCTATAAGACTACTAAACACATTTTCCCCAAGTTTAACGTTTTGAAATACAGGAGATGTTTGATACCGTAGATCTCTCCCTTGCAAAAAAAAAATAATGTTATTGAGAAGCTATTGAAAAAGTGTTGGTAAATGTTGAGAATAGTACTGACGAGTCATTATGCCTCAGTGGAAATATAATTGAATTCAATGTTGACACTTCTTGAATAGTGGTCAGCGAAATATTGTTGAATATCTGTTGATCAACTAGTGGTTGACTTGTTGTTGAGTTAATATTGAAAGTACGTTGTGCACTAAATATTTATTGTGGTGCTTTTTTTTGTACATTTTTAGAGTTAAAATTGAAGCAGCATTGAAATTTTTGTGTACGGTTTTCTTTCTTTTTTCTTTTTTGAATAGAAGGAGTGACAATGCCCTTTCGTGGGTGTTTTGTGCGCTCGGCACGTCTGAACACCCATACCTTCTTCAAGAACTCCATCACCAGGCAGCGAACGAAGATTATTGTTTGCAAGGAAACAAGTATTACACCTATGTCACACTGGATATTGTAATGTCATTTGATTCCATGAAGTACGGTGCAGTGAATGCCATTCAATCCGTGGTGCTGCTACGCACGAAGAAATAATAATGCCATTCATTCAAAATTGATTGATTTCTGGGGTTTTACGTCCCAAAACGACGCTATAGTGGAGATGCTGTGGTAGAGGGCTCAGGAAATTTGGACCACCTGAGGTTCCTTAGCAAGCACTGACATCGCGCACGGGGTTCAACATTTCGCCTCCATCGAAATGCAGCCTCCACGGCCCTCGGTTGAGTCGCCGAGTGCCATGGCTCCTAGACCCCCGTGGCAGGGCATTTGTTCACGATATCAGTTACAAGAGTTGGCCATAAAAGTTGCAGAATGTGAGTGCGGAGTGGCTGAAAAGTAATCTTAAAGTGCAAGGCTCTGCAGTGCTTCTCCGAATAGACACACAGAGAAAAAAATTTAATTTATGGCTGATACGGCAGCGCTGAACGGGGCCGCTCTTTTGCAGCTGTGGAAGCGTTCAGCTGCTGCATATACTCGGAATTGCAAGAAGAGTGCGCCATACAGAAGCTAAGACATTGTCACATAGACGCTAAACCAAAACTCGTAGTGAGCAGAGAATTTGAGCAAATTCAAGCAAACGACTTTCGCTGTTACACCCTGTTGCCAATTAGAGCCGCTGGCCTGACGCCACTTGCTTGCGACGCCGTCTGCGTGGCAAGCAGGTGTTCTACTAGAGAGCCACGCCAGCGGCTGACACTGCTTTGGTAAAAGCCCCTATACATGGTGAATAGCAAAGCATATACATGTTTAATATGGTACAGCAAGAAAGTGAGGAAGGGAAGTGACGCTGAGGAGGAAAAGAAGGAGGGCAGAGATTAAAACATAGTGTAGCATTGTATAGTATAGCAAGCGGTTGGGAAAGAAAACTGAAGGTGGGGAGGACATATGTGAGGGTGAGGAAGAAGGAAATGTGGAGGGGAGAAGGTAAACCATACCATACCCATGTACAGTGTGGTATCGCAAGGAGCCGCAGAGGGAGGTGAGGGTGTGCAGGAGGAAAAGGAGGAGTTTAAGACGACCAGCGCCACAGTGTATTATAACAAGGATTGGGAAAGGGAGGCGAGGTTGAGGAGAAGTGATGTGAGAGTGATGAAGAAGGAAATGAAGATGGGATATTGTAAAGCGTGGCATATTCATGTATAACATGGTATAACAAGGAGGTGGGAAACAGAAGTAAAGGTGAGAATGGGGGAAAAATTGGGGGACGCTTAAGCTTAACCTTTAAGAGTTGAACGCGATAGCGAAATCCGGTCCCTAGTGTGCGCTTCAACCACTCACTGCATACTTATTAATATGTGTTGTTACACACACACACACACACACACACACACACACACACACACACACACGCGCGCGCGCGACGTATCTATAGTAATGGTAGAGGTTTTCAATCTATTTAACCGCACTTTTATATCAACTTCATGAAAATATTGTACAGTGATGTAGTCGTATGGTCCTGTATTTTTAACTGCGCTTAGGCGTGGCACTTTTGTTCGTAAATGGTCACATTCTGTCGTCCTTCTTGCGTTAACCATCTGGCAGCTGTTCGATTTGTTCTTCTGGAGACCTCTTCCGGCCAACCGCAACAAGCATCGCCTTATGGTCGGTGAAATGGCAAACAGCACGTTGGCTAATAATATTTGCTGTTTGCTTGATATGATATGTTCCCTGTCCTAGAACGGCAGAACCATATAGACCCTGCCGTAGTCGCATGGCCTCCGAGATGGCGGGCGCGCCCGCCGTCTCGTAGGCCGTGGTAGTCGAGACATGTTTTTCACAATGTCTCACAGATGGCAGCACATTATCTAATATTTGTTTGATATTTTCAGTAAAGTTTATTCCTCCTACAAATCGCCGAATGAGCCTACAAATCGCCGAATGGGCTCATTTTCGTTGTGGCACCTGCCGAACAAAATGCGTTAAGGAGACTCCTTCCACTACATGACATTTATGTAGTGTTTTTTTCCGAAGCAGTTGCAAGTAACATCGTGCCTTTATGGTAGGACACCTGCTTGCCACGCGAACGGTCCGGGTTCGATCCTCAATGGGACCGAACATTTTTATTCTGTATTTTATTTGCATCTTTCTCGATTTTTCGGTCACGCACGATTTTTCGCTCACAAGCGACGCCGACACCGACGGCGGAATTTCTGCGAAACGAGCTCTCTAACGTTATCGCGTTAATAAAGGGTGGGGGCGGGGAAAGGCCACCAGCTCTGCTGTGACCTAGCCTTGCGCCCCTATAGTACAAGCTTCCCACCATACTTTTTCTGCTTCAAGATTCAACAGCAATGAAAACACCGACTCCGGGATTTATACAGCTGAATTCTGCGTGGGAGAATAAATGGTGCCTCACACGTAAATGGGAAATATCCCTCACAAAATGAGGATGCCATTTACCACCGCTAGGTTTTTAATTATAGAGGTGTACAACACACTGTGTGTGTGTGTGTGTGTGTGTGTGTGTGTGTGTGTGTGTGTGTGTGTGTGTGTGTGTGTGTGTTTATATTCGGCAACCAGGTTCTCGAATGTGCACAGGAGTATGTGCATCTGGGACAATTACTACCGTGGGAGCCAACCAAGGAAACGGAAAAAGAAATTCAGTGAAGGATATTGTGGGAATCGATGTCATGCGAAGCAGTCAGCGAGAAAATTACCAGTGCCAAATATAGCAGTGCTGGTAGTAGGATCGACGTCTCTGTGCAAGCTAAGTAGCTGTGTGCGTAAGGTGGGCAGCTTACCGGGCACGTCAACAGCAGTGTGGTGGCTAAAGGGTAGTTCATGGTATGACGCAACATCCGCACTCACATTAGTGCACAGAGGTCTGTTGTGTCGTGGAGAAATGCACACTACGGTTCGCTGATGTGCATACCAAAAGTTCCATGACGTGGTCGCCTCATATAAGAGCACTGAAGGCAAAACTGGAATCATACGCAAACATTTTTCGTATGATGTCCAGCAATGCTGGTGGCTGCTCTGCTGCGAATGTACACTGCTCTCTGCGAAGGTCTCTTGCGGCATAGCTTCCCTGCGCTACAGGGACTTTCCAAGTCTAGTATCCAGGCGCTCACCAGTATGCAAGCTAAAGCGCTGAGGGTATGCCTGCGCCTACCTAAAAGACTTTGACTGTAGGAAGCCAACAGAAAGCCGGCGACTTTCGGTTCCACTGCTACTGAAGCAAGAGTTCCTTCGAGCCTGCGTGCGGTTTGCTGCTAGGGTTCACAACCATCCGCTTGCATCAGCCACCACATCTGAAGTACAGACTCTGATCCCGCTGAGGTACGAAAAGCCATCAATTCCGACAAGGCCACCATGGAAACTACCCCGTTGGACCGTAGTCACGACTGTACCTGGTATCAAGAGTAAAAGTAACACGCCAGATCGAGCACTGAAATATTTCGCCCTGGAGCATATTAACGCCAGCTACAGATCCTGCCGCCACATTTACACTGATGGCTCTGTGACGGCCACATCATCGGCAATAGGTCTGTGGCCCCGCCACGGTGGTCTAGTCGCTATGGTACTCGGCTGCAGATCCGAAGGTCGCGGGATCGAATCCCGGCTGCGGCGGCTGCATTTCGATGGAGGCGAAATGTTGAGGCCCGTGTGCTGTGCGATGTCAGTGCACGTTAAAGAACCCCAGGTGGTCGAAATTTCCCGAGCTCTCCACTACGGCGTCTCTCATATTCAGAGCTGGTTTTGGCACGTTAAACCCCACATAACAACAACAATAGGTCTGTGGATCCCGTCGGTAAACATGTCAATTTCTGCCACCTTGGGTCACCGCACATCTGCCACAGCTACTGAGCTGGCTGCGTTGCGGAGAGCACTTGTTTACATTGTAGCTCAGACACCTGATTCTTGGGTAATATTCTCTGATTCACGAGCGGCGCTGCAGTCCCTGAAGTCACCACGCGTCCAAGAACAACTGGTTATGGACATCAAGCGGCTAGGCAATAATCCTCATGAACTTAACCACCGCGTTGTATTCCAGTGGTTATCAGCCCACTGTGGAATACAAGGAAACGTTCGGGCCGACAGTGCTACCAGAACAGCACATGATACTAAAACACCACTAACAGCCATACCTCTTTCAAGAAAAGATGCGGCGACTATGGTATCGGCATTTGCCTGGAATCAGCAGCGGCACTTCTGGTGTGACTCAAGAAATCAGTAAGGACCACTGCACGCTATTGGCCCAGCCTGCTGCTTTCACGTGCCACGAGGTTTAGACAGGTGAGATGGGGCGTGCCTTCACCGAATAAGACTTAATGTAGCCTACACAAGACACTACAAGCACAAGATACAATAATGTGATTCTGCATTGTGCTCTACATGCAACACACGAGAGGACCTTGAACACGTCCTGTGAAATTGCCAGCGCTACGAGTCGGAGAGACAGTCTCTGAAGGCAGCGCTTCGCTGCGACACGGTTCGACCTTGGAGCTGCGGCATCTCCTAGGCCCGTGGCAAGACAGCAGCTGCGCACTACACAGCACTAAGGCACTGATAACGTTTCTACGGGCAACATGCCTCAACGAAACGCTGTAAATTGCATATAGTGTATGTATGTATATATGAGTGTGTAAGTGTGACTGCATGTACGTGTTGTGTTACACGTCATCAGTGTAAATATCATAATCACCGCTAAACACCTGGAGTAGCCAGGTGTTTAGCGGTGACACCAGCCATTAACCAGGCCCGGACTCATCAATAAAATATTCTCTCTCTCTCTCTCTGTCGGAGTATCCACACGGGGTCGAGAAAAACTGGAAAAACGCATGCTGAGTGGTACATGTATAGTTCCTTACATCCGTGTAAGAGCGCTTAACGCACACTACAACCACAACTGACGTTGGCCAAGCACCATCGCCACAACTTCTGATGCAATAAGCTTTATTTACCATACGGACAAGTGCCATTCTGTTCGCTCGGCACCTCGTGGGCCCCATGGTTCGATGACTACGAACTAACCCTGTCATTGCTTGCCTTCGCGGGGTAGTGGGTTGAGTAAAACTGATGGCGCAGTGCAAGGCTGAGGAACGTATTAGTTTGGAGTTGGTGCCAAGCGGCCGCATCTGCGGAGTTACGCGTGAGGCGGAAGGAACGTTTTACGGGATAGTCTGCAGCATTTCAGCATATGTGTGTATGCCAGTTAAATGCTTTTCCCTTTATCAGGGTATCAGGCTGTAGAATGAACGCGCTCTTTGCGAGGGAGCGACGCACGCCCATGTGTCCGAATGTGACCATGGTGGCTTAGTGGCTAGGTCTTGGCTTGCGAAGCTCGAGGTAAAAAGGATCCAATCCCGGTCACGGCGGGCGCATTTTGATGTGGGTGAAATGAAAAAAAAAACAACAACAACAACAACAACGCCCCTGTACTTAGATTTCGGTGCACGTTAAAGAACCTCATGTCAAAAATTACTCCGGAGCCTTGCACTATGGGGCGTGCCTCATAATCACAGTTGGTTTTGGCAAGTAAACCCCTATCAATTATTCTTAAATCAGGTGTTGAAACAAGGTAGCCTAGTGGGATGTCGTCCCTGGAATGCAATTGCCATTTTCTGTCCGAACCATGCATCAGTTAACAGGGTAACAATTCTACTAGAACCCGTTCAGGCTTTTTGCGTCATCGGCTCAGCTGTTCTTTTTTTTTCCAAGCTCACTGAATTCTCAAAGCAGTCTTTCTCCTTCTATTTCAGATATCTGTTGACCACAGGGCTGTGCAAATATCACATTTCTCGAATACGACTCTAATATGGATGGCTAGCTTCGAATATCCACTCGAATATGGAATACCGACATAGAAACGTGCCCTCATAAACAATTTGTTACTGAACTCGTAATTGCCTGAGGAAATGGGATAATATAGCTGACAGCGCAAAATACATTGCTACAAAGAACAGACCGTCTATACCAGCTTGTCATATTGTAGCGTATTGACAAAATATCAGAGCATAAAGCAAGTGTTCAATCCTAAAGGTTATCATGAAGGAACATATTGGTTGTTTCATATGGTTAGGCTGCTGCAGGCATTCTAAAGAGTTTTTGCCCAGGAATGCGGCAGCGAATGGCAGGGCAGCACGTTTTTGTTGCCTGTTAAAAGCGTGCAGTACACTAGCACAGTTGAATGAGCGGCAGCAGCGCTGCCGAACAAGTGTACGGAAGTGCTTATAGTGATAGCGCATGTTCACGTTGAAAGTCCGTACGTATACTAGAGCGCTTTTTGTTGGCTGCCGTTACGCATGGGTGCGCTGCAGATGCTTACCTGTATAGACATCGCCGGTCTCACACTCGGCAACTCGCGTAAACCCGGAAGACGAGTTATTTTCGGCAAGATGAGTAGATTGTATATTCAATCTTTCTAAACATTAGAATCGCCCCTAATATTTGTAAGTTTCGTATACCTCATTTTCTAATCCAATACGAATATTGAAAATGTGATATTCGTGGATCCTTAGTGTTGACGTTGCTAGGAATTTTTTTTCCCATTAGGAGGCAGTAAAGATTGAGAAATCAAGCTATCTAAAGCTCACCTCGGCTTCAGTTATCAAGTCGACTCTAACTGTAAGTGCACGAAAGGCATACTACAGGGAATAAAAATAAGAGGAAGCAGAAGAACAGAAGAGGAAGAGGAAAACAAAACAACGGACTGAAAACCACACGCTTAGGTTTCCAGCGAGTGAGGGAAACGAGGGACGGCGTAAAGCTTTTCTCTGTATGCTCCGTATATAGCCGTCGGTGTCGGAACATTGTTCTATTCTCGAGTTTCCTCAATTAGAAGCCGCATCAACTCCCCTGTTAGGGCGTCATTGACTATCGGTGAATACATACATTGTAAATTTTACGTCGCCTCGAAGCGGGCTGCTCTACGTTATAAGGTATGCATTTTGACGCGCTTAAACGCCAGCAGAAGCGATCAAGAATGCCTCGCCTATTGCTACTTCTTCCCATTGGGGCTACAGCGATTGTTTGATCGCAGTGTAGGACTAGTTTCGTGCGCTTCCACTGCATGACATTTCTACATTTCCCATAATTTTTGTGCATGGCGTATGAGTTGCCGGATGGCTTCGTTGAATGTTCGACACCCACCTGAACGAAAGCTTCCGTGAGCCGCAGTGAAATGAGGACAGCAAGGTTCTCTTTTCCTCGTCGCAGCCAGCAACGCAAACAACACCGGCCAACCACGAATGCGAGAGCTTCCGTCATTGCAACAAAAGCGTCGCCGCCGAAGTGTTCCATTAATCCTTCGCGTATAGCTTTCGGCTGAGGCTCGTCGAAGCATTCGTGGTGAACAGGCACCGTTCGATCACGATCAGCGGAGCGCATGCACGCAAGCCACTGGCCATGTATACGGCGGATTTCCTCTCGGCAGTGTGTGACGGGTGCGGCGTGTGTAAAAACTTTCAAGCGTGCGCATGTGACAAAGTCCATGTGTTAATTAGTTCGTCTGTATCCTGCTATGTGCGCGCTCACAGGTGCGAGTATTTATATATGTGCGGCTTTCGCATTCGGGCCATTTTTTACAGAGCGCGCGTGTGACATCAAATATTCCGAGTAATGATCGTACTATGTCATGTTACTCTGAAGACTGCATGCTGTCGCAGAAGCGAGCATTGAAATTATTCAGGTGGTCGCATTTCGATGAAGGGAGGGGGGAATGCAAAAACGCCCGTATACTTATACACCCGTACTTTGGTGCGCGGCAAAGAACCCCAGGTGGTCAAAATTACTCTAGCGACCTCCACTATATACAGGCCTCACGATTGTGCCGTGGTTTTGGCACGTAAGGCCGCTACAAACAAGTTAATCATCCTGGTGCACAAGGCAAATACCCAAATAGGAGAATAAATAGTCACATACACAGAATTAGATCGGCGCAAGGGTGCGATCACATCGTCGGGAATCGAAGAGCAAAGAGGGGGCAGTGGACCAAGCCCTGGATCAGGAGCCGAATTCACAAAACTTCTCCTTCAAGTGCTTTTCTCCATTGATCAGTCGGCGTCTCCAATATGTCCAGCATCGGCACTGGCTGAAATTTTCTTTTAACAACCTTTTTTTTTTCTTAATTTGTTTTCGTGAATACGGGCCCTGGTGCCCAGCCTATCTACAGCAGGCATAGAGAACCAGCGCCAGACAAGACTCATGACTGTGGGAGGCAGCAGAGCTTTGCTTCCTTTTATTTTGCATTATGTCTCAGCGAGTCGGTGTAAACGGTATTTATCCTGATTGCTCTGCTTGGCGCGTGCGCCATTGTTTTGCTGAAAGCCCGATGATCTTGCACTGTTAACAGAACGCAATAGATTATCGGTCAAGCATTCCTGGGACACATTTCGAAACATCAATATTTTTGCAATTCTGCGGAACCAAAGTCTCGCTTCATAAAAGAAAACAAATTATCCCTTCCCTTTTAGAATAAGTGCTTATCGATATGAGGCACAAGAGGAAACACCTAATCCGAAAGGCATTTCTGTTGTACCTGTGATGTTGGTTCAGTGGCTATTGTTCTCTACTGCCAAGTCCTATTATGCCAAGCACGAAGCCGCGAGGTCAAATTGCGAACGTGTGACCACAAGTAAGATATAAGAAAGACAAATGAATGTAGTGTACGGTGACGAAATCTACGAAACGAGTTAGCGATGTAGAATGGGGCAAATATTGTCGTAATGAAGTTGGCGAAAGCGCATACATTATGTAACCTCCTGCGCGCATTTCGCGGATTATTGTTTCTGCACGTTTACCTCACCGCTATCTGTAATTAAGAAACCCGGAGATCTGTTGTGAACGCTGATCGCCGTCGCTTATTACAAGAACAAACACGACCAGTACTGCTCAATACTAACCTGATGCGGAACCCATAGATGGAACGAAGAGTTACAGCGCGTAGGCACATAATAAGATGGGCTCCTCAGCCTCATCCAGAAGGCGAGTGGCTATATAGATCATATGATTAAACATTATGGGAACACCGTTTACTAAATATATTTGGCCACCAGTCGCCGTGGTACAGTTTAGCATGCAAGTACGGTGTCGTGATGCTAAGCTCCAGCACGCCGGTTCGATACCCGGCCGCGGCGGTCGTACGTCGTTAGGGGTGAAATACACGATACCCGCGTACCTATAGATTGAGGTGCGCATGAAAGAACCGCAGGTGGTCCACATTAAGTTGAAGTTTCCTAGTACGCTGTGCCTGGTTCCGTCACGTAGAAACCTCTGGCGGCAAGAAAAAAAAAGAAAAGAAAAGAAGAAGAACAAGAAATAAGAAATTGGCAGATCCCACGTGCAGTGGGAATCAAGGAAATGCGAAGCACGCATCAGGAACGTAAAATGGATTTGCACTGTTGTCTCGCTATACCGAGTTTGGTACATGTGAAGTTGACGAAACGGCCGCAAGAGCAGCAAGACTGCGGCATGTAAACCATGCCGCTCATGACACGCATGCCGTGATTGTAATGTTATGACCGGTCATTTACGTTCGTCATGCAGCCGTGTTGTGCCGTAACAATTTTGGTATACGTCCCATTAACGAAACGCGTGGCATGTAAATCATGCCGCTCAGATATGCATGTCACAATTTTCACGTTATGACCTGTCATATGTGATCGTCATGCAGTCATGTTGTGGCATGCCAATTTTCGTGCACATCCCATTAACGAAACGGCCAGGAGATCACCAAGGCCATGGCATGTAAATCATGTCGCTCATGACTTGCGTGTCATGATTTTCATCTTATGACCTGTCATTTATGTTCGTCATGCAGTCACGTTGTGGCATGCCAATTTTCGTATGCATCCCATCAACGAAACGGCCAGGAGAGCACTAAGACCGTGGCATGTAAACCATGTCGCTCATGACATGCATGTCATGATTTTCATGTTATGACCTGTCATTTATGTTCGGCATGCAGTCATGTTGTGGCATGCCAATTTTCGTGCACATCCCATTAACGAAACGGCCAGGAGAGCACAAAATCGTAGGCGGCTAGATAGATAGATAGATAGATAGATAGATAGATAGATAGATAGATAGATAGATAGATAGATAGATAGATAGATAGATAGATAGATAGATAGATACGCTCAAACTCGCCGAAGTTGGCTAAGAAATGCTTCGCATTTAAAGAAAAAAAAAAGGGGGGGGGGGAGGTTGAGCACTACCGTGTATCTTCTTTGTTACATCCGCTTTATTAGCTTCGTTTTACCGGATATGCTCCCGTTGCCAAGTAGTGCGTGGTAAGTTCTGAAATTACCTAAGTCTCTGGCGCTAATAATAAAAGGCGTTACAGCGAAAACTTCGCGTAGCTCGCGTCCAGTTCACTCCAATTAGAAATCACTCTGATGCCATTTACTAAGAGTTTCCCCGCTTAGTAACCGAGGAGCTTTGGTGGTGTTACCGGGTGTGGGTAACTATAGCGTTAGTTTCTGTAAACATAGCGTACAAAGGACGGCAGAAGGCAGGCAGGCTAGTTCTCAACTCAAACGCTAATTGCAACCTAAGAGGACGTACAACCACGCACAGTCGAGTGAAAAGCTGTATAAAGCTATCCCTTGGAAACGCGAAAACGCTATTTATGAATTACTGGCTCAATGAACTTTACTTATATGGTATCATTGTGTGTGCCGGATGTGGATCACTCCCCTTGTCGTCTTGTGATGGTATATGTTTACATTAGATTAGAAGAATTAATGTATGTGAGAAGCTTCAGTTTTTAGAGCGCAATTCTTATGCGCCCGTTTCTGCGTTAAACGTCGTCCGTCGGCCCTCATTGCAACCGTGTAAAGGAGCACAGCGAAAGATGTCCTAGCTCGCTCTCCTCGAGCCACGCGGCCTCGTTCTTCTTTATCCCGAGAGAACGACCTACGCGCCTCGAGCCATACGAAGCTCTTCTTTTGGGAAGGTCGCCTGGACTACCGTTGAGGTATGAGCCAGTTTTTGTACAGCAACCCTCCACGAGTCAGGAAAGCCCAGCAGTTCGCGCCACCGAAACAGAAGGTCATCGGTCCCTTCTGAACAATCAGTGATGCGCTGCTTATGGAGGTAAACGTGGGGGAACAGAAATGTATGCGTCTCTCTCGAATTCTTTTTCTCAGTAAGTGACCGCAATACACAAGCGCACATCTACACTCCCATTTCTTAATTAGTAGTGCCGTAATCATCGGTCATCTTTTTCCAGGTCAAGAGTAAGTATGATTCGCGGCTGTTCACAGGGGTTAACTCATGTTCATCAACTCTCAAACTAGCATAGTTTCTATCCTTACCAATTCAGGGCCACTTAGCGGTGGAATATTGCCCCCGCTAGCCGAGGTTTAATTTTTCCTGGTACATTCGTTCTTGTGAGACATACCGGCACTTTATCTGGATCTGCTTTAACGCTCCTTTCGATTAGATTTTCAGTAAGGAAGACCTTACAATATCAAACAAAAGTTTAGTGGTCGGTGTTCCTTTAGCAATGGCATCTTGCGTCGAACGAGCGAATCAAGCGGTGAGTTGAGCACAGGCACAAAGAATAGAATTGTATACAATCTGCCCATCCAATTCAAGTGCGCACAAATCGTGTCCTAAACACGTTTACCTGCAAGACTTTCGTGATTTCGCTCGAACGAAGCTTGAGCGTGTCACTTTGAGGGTTGCCTCGTCATCTTCAAATGCGACATGCCCCTTTTGAGAACATCGTCACAAGCGTTTACTTTCCCTAAGTTTCTTTGGAGTAGCTTGTGTTTTCAAGTACTATTGTTATTATATATAATAACTATCAAAGCTGAACATCATCAGTAGCAGCAACATTGTGGAAAATTTATCAGCTCTGCTCAATAAACGTTCGTATCTCGCTCCTGCTCCTGACTACAGAAATTGTGGACGGTGTTTTGCCACGTGCCTTTAGCATGATTAGGTAAGCGGCACTCAGTGGCTGTTACCATGCGCCACACTCAACTGCATCGTGCTTCTAGTGTAATGGCAACCCAGAAGTACGGGTCGTTTCTTCTTGTTCATACATTTATTAATTTTTTGAAATTTGGAGTTTCTGTTTTTTTTTTCTTTTGGAAGCGATTAATAGATACGTAAACGTTTATACACACTGCAACATCTGCATACTGGCGCCTCGACGCTCGCATACGCAAGAATAGGGGCGCAAGCACCAGTTATATTCAGAGCGCGCACTTAATCATGTTCGCTCGTAAGCTTTCGGACATGCACCAGTTTGTGCCGCCCTCATTTGCACCAACGCTTAAGGAGCCGCCATACTCGCGAAGAAGCGGCCATTAGTCGCGGCGCTGCGCGAATGACTCACGCTGGGCGCTCTTTCCCCGCAACGCAGGCTATGGCGGTCGAGGCCCCGCTCGATCAGCGGGGAAGACCTTCGGTAAACGCGCATGCGAAACTGTGCAGCCCACTCACGACGCTTCTACGGTCCGCAGGAGCTAACGCCGGTGCACGTCAAGGGACCGCTGCACGCAAGCGCGTCCGCTCCCTGCGCCAGCCTTCAAAGACCTCGAATGCCTCTCGGAAACCGATTGCGACAGTCAGCAAAATGTTATAATTGTCTACTGCTTGTAACAAACCCTCTCAGATGTCTGCCCTGGCATTGTTGTGCCGATAGCTTTTTTGCGCGGGGGAAAAGCGAGGTTGCTTTTCGCCATCACTATCTAGGCTAACGCTGTGTACTGTAGACGTTACTGGCTTGGAAACTATTCGTGTCGTCGCTCATGTCATTCTCCTTCTCTCTCCTTCTCCGCGTTATTCTTTTCGTTTCATCGATGCACTTTATAGTGTAGATAAAAGGGAGCTGGGCGTGAAGGCAATGCAGAAAAGACATTAAGCTCTATGCCGTGTCGGTCAATGCATTCGAGAGAATAGCTCAGTGCGACGCAGTGCGCTTTCTTGTAGTTGCGCTCTGCTCGAGCTATTGTTCCTTCTAGGCGAATGGCGACGACGTGAATCTACTTCTTTGTGTGCGGTCGTTTTCCTTTATTACTGTTGTTATTACCTTTAGGCCTTCGAGGTATACTGCAACGACACGCGTCGTCATCGGACAACACCTACGCATCAGGCTTGTTTTATTTTCGGTAATAGCGTGCGGGGTTGTATACAGCGCTGCTCAGCATGCAATCATTTCTGCTCAACGTGACCGAGGTAGATCCTTGATTTTTTTGCCGCGTCACGCTCTTCTTTTGATGTTGACAAAGTCGACGGCACAGCCGGTCCTAAAGCTTTCATTGATTTTCACGAACAGTTCTGCTGTTTAGTAAAGTTTGTCACCCCAGAACACTTACTGATGGCCCGATTTTACGGTCAGCGCATTTCCGGCAGCGCTTATGACCGTAATAACGTATGTGTATTCTTTTCGCACGGTGCCTTTCCTTCTTTATCCCTTTATTTACCGTATGCCGAGCGATCTTTTCCGAAGTGTCTAGTGATAGCCGATAAAAATCCTTTTCTTAATACCTTGGCTGATATGGCATAATAGGGAAGCTTTTCATGTTACCGCCTCAGATCATTGCACTTGTTTATTTTCCGGCTTTATATTGACTCTTCTTTATCTGTTGCAGATTTTTTTTTCTTTTGGCAATGGCAACAAAGCAAGAACAATGTCACGCCGTGCTCCAAGTACTCATCGAAAAGGTCGGAGCACCAATCTCGCCCGTTTTAAACGAACTTTCCGTCAGTATTATTGCGATATATTTTAGAATGAAGCACTCCAATAGTACCGACTACATGTCACTAATTATGGCGCGCATAAGATTTTGAAGCGGGGTATAGTGTTTACGATGGTGTAAGGAAAATAACTTTAAAACGTAGACAGCTTAGAAGTTTGCGAAAAATAGGAGAGAAATTGACAGAAAGGCAAATGAAAGACAGCGAAGCAAACCATAGGAGACATCAAGTTGGCTACCTTATACTTGAAAGGGGAAATGAGATACTGAGAAATTAATGTTAATGAAATGGGAAAAGAACAGCGCCCGTATTCAGAAAAAAAAACAACTTACGATGAAAGCGATCGTAAGAGAATATTTCAACCAGTCGCAATACTGGACATATCATTAGCAAAGCCCTCCAGTCCATGACGAAAATCACTTACGAAAGAGAAGTTTTGCGAATTTGGCCTCAGAACAAATTACGATATGCACCGACATAAATATGTAACATATTTATATCGAAGTATATCCAGTAACTTCCACGCCGTGAATACCGTAGGAACCGCAAAGTTGTTCTTTCAATGTTAAGCGAGACGTCCCGCCACGGTGGTCTAGTGGCTATGGTACTCGGCTGCTGATCCGAAGGTCGCGGGATCGAATCCCGGCTCTGGCGGCTGCATTTCGATGGAGGCGAAATGTTGAGGCCCGTGTGCTGTGCGATGTCAGTGCACGTTAAAGAACCCCAGGTGGTCGAAATTTCCGGAGCCCTCCACTACGGCGTCTCTCATAATCAAAGCTGGTTTTGGGACGTTAAACCCCACAAAACAACAAACATTGTTAAGCGAGACGTATCTGGCAAGGGTGTGAAGTTATTGATAATATATCAGTTATGTTAGTCATACATTCGTTTCCCGCGGAAACGTCAACGGACGATGTCTCGATATTCCAAACTTCGTCATTATCTGGTGACCTTATTTGATCCTTCACCATGGCCCCGCCACGGTGGTCTAGTACCTATGGCAGTCTACTTCTGATCCGAAGGTCGCAAGATCAAATAATCTCTATGGAGGCAAAATGTCGAGGCCCGTGTGCTGTGCGATGTCAGTGCACGTCAAAGAACCCCAGGTGGTCGAAATTTCCGCATCCCTCCACTACGGCGTCTCTCATAATCAAAGCTGGTTTTGGGACGTTAAACCCCAGGAAGCGAATGGAGGCCCGTGTGCTGTGCGATGTCAGTGCACGTCAAAGAACCCAAGGTGGTCGAAATTTCCGCATCCCTCCACTATGAAGTCTCCCACAATCATATCGTGGTTCTGGGGCGTCAAACTCCAAGAATCAACCAATCATTCTTCACTATGCACACGTGCACTTTCTTCCTTTGTTTGTATTGAGGTTTATGGAAGTACAGCCGTGGCTGCGGGTATCGAACGCGCAACCTTGAGCTAAATATTTCCTAAACTTAATCGGACATAACGATATGCATGATCGCCATCATGTAACAGCATTCTGCAGCATCTGTAACAGCATGGAAAAGGTGGGTCGAGCACCAGAGGTGAAATAAGTGCGCGCTAAAATACCTCACATTGGACTTCGCATAATCACCACCCTGTAGTAGTGGGTCGAGGAAAATAGTGCCACCGTTTAGTAGCGGGCCTAGAGAAAACGTGGGTCGGTTGTTGAACTACTACGCCGAAGACGGTACATGGTCGATCAAGAACATCTTCGCTGTTAATATATGAAGTGCAAGAAGCTTTCATTGCAAACAGCGCCTAAAAACACGGACAAGGTAGAAGGCAGGACGAGTGCTGACTGTTAACAATACGAGGCCAAATTCACAAAACTTCTCCTTCGCAAGTGCTCCTTCGCAAGTGCTTTTTGCCCTGACCAGCTTCTCTGGTTATATGTCCAGTATCAGGACTGGATAAAATTTGATCTTACGAGCATTATTGTAAGTTGTTTTTCTGAATACAGGTCATGTTTATTAGAGCCTGCACAACTATACGCCTGTTATAACAGGTCAAGAGGGAGAGGGAAGAGGCCTCGTCGTCAAACAGGTCTATTGCGTGGGCATCATAATACCTAAAATTGCAAAATAAAACGATATCAAAAGTTATAAAGGCGCACGAATGAGAGAGCACTTCCTTGCGCATGTTTGTAGGCGCTGTTAACAATAAAAGATTAGTTCCGACTATCTCGCGCCCATACACTTCGAAGAACAAGCTTTCCAGCTTTTTTTTTTAAATTATTATTCATCATGTTGGGGTATCCCCAAACTACCAACTAAAATTTAAGCTTACCAGGTCTTGGCCAATCCCCCGATGTGAGTATGCGCCATATATGATGGATCATCATCACCTTCTTCTTCTTGTGGCGTTGGTACACTATCTATTCTAGGGCAAAACAAGTGCTTCTCAACTTCTCATACGAAATGCTGCATAGCATCTACAATGTATGTGTATAGGTATGTCGTATTTCCACATTCACGCCCGAATCATCATAAGCAAAGTTCACCTTCAACAGCGATACGATTGGTAAATTGTGTTTTTAAAAGAGGAGTTGTTCAAGCATGAGTTCCATCCGTGGCCGGCGTATATTGAAAACTCGGCGCAGCTGGGAGAAGGCTAAGCTAAAGAGTGAGGCTGAAAAAATGTGAAATGAGGAGAGGAGGTGCAGACAGTGTACGAAAGAGACAGACAGACAGCGACAGAAATAAATACGAAATGCGAAGTAAATTCGGAAAGAGAAAATAAATGCTTGATTTGCATGGAAAATGATGCGTTGATGGTGTACTTGCGTCTGTGTGGCTTATATAGTGCAGGAAAAGTTAGGTGTGACTTTCGTAAAAGGTCGCTTCTCCTTTCCTTAACATTGCTATGATTCTCTAAACACCACTCATCCCCCCCCCCCCTCCCTCCCCACCCCAGCTTTTTCTTTTTCTTGTTTTTTTTTTCTTTTTTGAAGCTCCGCTGCTCATTGGTGTTGGCGATAGCAGAGCCACGACTAACTTTTTTTTTTGCCTACAATACGCCACTGGAATCTATTAAATGCAGCTGTTACAACTGCCGGAACACGCCTGAATTCACCGCAAAGCAAGATACTATGCCCATAGCCATTAGTAGTATAGCCATCGCCACGCACCCTCACATCTGAATGTTATTCCTTTTATCTTTGCTCCCATCGAGCTTATGTTTACTGGTAATGAGCATTCATCGTTTGGTAAATAGGATTCTATAAGCGCCGGCACATCACACTGTCCTTGCATATTGCTTGCTCGCTTATTTTAAAATTTCTTCACGTTTTGTAAGCCATTGAAATCCTGCGTCTCCAGTCATGCGCATTTTTCTGTGTGTTATCTGAGTGCTCTGTGTGTTTGCGCTTGCATGCGATTGTACAATGCGAAATTTTACTTCAAATTGTGTTTTTATTTCCATAAGAATATACTCAAAGCATATTTACTGCTTCGTAAGTTGTAATCTTTGCTGTGATGCTTTTGTTTCATTCTTCTGTGTGAGAATAACGCACACTTGCAAAGAATAAAAATGTGCGTTGAATACTGCTTACAGATTCCGGACATCTATTTAAACCCTACTGCTATAAGCCATGATGGAAAATACTGTGTTCAAAAGAGGGGGATATGTCCTTGGTCGCCCCGGTGCTCAGTGACACTTGCCTTCCCTATGCTAATCGCCGGCTTGACACATGCTTCTCAAGTATAGGCGTGTGGCGTTCCCTTAGACATGTCGATGATTGCGTACTGTACGTTTGCGCCTCTAGTAATACCAATTTTAACAATACTGTTTCGGTGATGGAGCCGTTTTAAGTTCATCCATGCGAAGCCAGCTGATTTCCACTTACAATTCCTTGGTTTGCGAATATTTTTTACGGACGGTCATGTGTGCTTGATATGCCTCCAAGAACAAGAGAGGTTGTGATACCGCACAGAAGCCCACGTTCCAAGGTAATAAGAAGGGCCATTGAGACGCTATGTTTGGCAATTCAGAAATCGAATGTAGAATGACCGAAATGTAAAAAAAAGAGCATTAGCGTACTTAGATTTAGGTGCACGTTAAAGAACCCCAGGTGGTCACAATTACTCTAGAGCCATCCGCTGCGGGTTGTATCTCATAATCATAGCTCGTTTCGGTACGTAGAACCACATTATTTATTTATTAATTAATTTATTTATTTATTTATTTATTTATTTATTTATTTATTTATTTAGGAATACTGCAGGCCATAGAAGGCCCAGACAGGAGGGGGAGGGTAATGAACAATTTGAAATTTTCTGGAAAATATAATAGAAGGCAGGAATTTACCACGAATAAAGCACTGAAAGAATGCATAAAAGGCGGCAAGAATAAAAAAACGAAACACTGTTTCGTGAGTACTGTCCCTAAGCACTCAAGAATCTAATAGTGCAATAATAAAATTTATTCGAGTACGTAAGCGAATAAGTAAGGCACATTAATAGAATTTGCAACACTACTTAGTAACAAACAGCATTTAATTTAGGCGGTAATACAAGCAATTGAGTCAGTGCTAACAAGTTTGCCAAGAGGTAGGCTGTTCCATTCCGTTATAGTGCGAGGAAAGAAAAACTAAAGACGTTGGTTCTCGCGTTATACGGTGTTAATGAGGCAGCGTGGCGATGTCTTGTATTATTATTATTATTATTATTATTATTATTATTATTATTATTATTATTATTATTATTATTATTATTATTATTATTATTATTATTCCCAATTGAACTCCTGAGAAATTCTTGCTACCCATCACGTCCAACTTCATGTTCCTGCGAACGTTTCTTGCAGAACTTGAGGTTGACTGGAAAGGAAAGAAAATTGTGCGCAGCTTACACTGGGGGCGTAAGGCTCCTGTTGGCCTTCCCCTCCTCCTTTTCCCATCATCACCTTCGCTGCCATTTCCCACTTCCTTGCTATACCGTACTATACATGGGCATGCTACGCTTTACCCTATCCCCTTGTCGTTTCCTTCTTCCTCACTCTCACACCACTCCTCTTCACCCTCACCTGCCTTTCCCACCACCTTGCTATACTGTATACTATGGCGCTGGTGGTCTTACCTTCTCCCTTTCCCTCCTGTTCACCCTCACTCCCCTTCCGCACCTCCTTGCTATACCACACTGTACAAAGGTACGCCTGTTGTCTACCCTCTCCACTCCTCATTTACCTCGTCCTCAATGTCACATCACTCCTCCCCACCTCCAATTTCCTTCCTCACTCCCTTGCTATACTATACTATACAAGGCATTACTACGCTTTACCCTGTGCCCTCCTTTCTCTTCTCCCCAGCGTCACTTCCCTCTCACACCGCCTTGCTGTGCAATAGCATACATGGATATGCTTTGCTATTCACGGCGTATAGGGGCTTTTTTTTCCCAAAGCAGCACCAGCTGCTGGCGTGGCTCTTTGACAGAACAACCGCCTGCCTTGCAGTCGACCTGGGTTCGATTCTTTCTCAAACCCAGCTAGCGTTCTTGCGATGTTATCATAAAGGACTCGAAGGAATCGTAAAGTATGTTGCAGCTATAGCGTTGTGATCTGGTCGTGGGAAATGTTAAATAGGTGCGAAGAATTTTCTTAGTTTAACCAGAGGACGCTGAGTCTTTATTTTAGTACCCCGGTGGCGCGTACCCGATATGCCGAATTTTCAGGTCACGACAAGCATTTTCCTCGAGCTAAGACAGCTTAGCTGTTAAAAAGACGGTAAAAGCTGAAAAAATGCTGCCACATCCCGTAATGCCCTTCACTCACTGTGTGTCACGCAATATGAATACACTTGCCAATCAGTTTGGTGTGAGAGCGATCCTTGCCACTGCATGCAAGCTGGCCAAATTGTGTGCAGTAATTTACAATTAAGGGCGCATTGCGAATAAAAAACGGCACGACAAACTCTTCAGAGCGTGTGCTGTGGGTCTCTTTCACAAAATCATTCACGGGGTAGACGGCACGTTGTTTGAATATAAGGACCTGTGGAGGATAGCTTGTCTGCACGCAGTAATACTAGAGTAATAATGGTGGCCACCTTACTATATTCACTGTAGGCATTGTGGGCGTACGACAGATATTCAGAACATTTTCCTGGCCAGATCAAATGACAGACTGAAAAGGTAAGTCGCAGAAATTATATTGCTAGGAATACTGACAATTGCGTAAGCTAGGATCCAGTTCGTATTAATCTCTACTTCGCTTGCAAAGAACCTTGATTTAAGGGGCTTAAACGACCGTGCGATGCTTCTTATGTGTGATCGTGTTGCAGAGATATCGCCTTCCCGTACCGCACCACAAAGTTTCATTGACCAGCCTTCACAGAGCGGAATGGCTTTGAACGTTCCATGTTCGGAATTATAATTGGAAGTTTGCGCCAGTCTTGTGTACTACCTTTATCCGTTCTTCTTTCTCGTCCTGCCATGTCGTGTGTTCGATAAAAAAAAAGTTGGTTAACGGCGCTAATATTTCATTGCTACATATGTATAGACAATGTCGCGATTTTCTCTTCTTGCTCCTTTTATTAAAAAGAGTTAGAAGACTGTGTGACAATGGCCCTACCACCCATGCAGTGTTCAGAAATTGCGTGAACATTCAAGAAGAAAGTATACGCGTACAGGCCTGAAATGGGGGATTTCGATGGCTGAAGAGATGGCTATCGTCTTAGTAATAACAACAGATGTTTTCCATTTTTCTTTTTTGCAATGATGTACGCTATAACTCGTAAATAAAAATATATAAAATAACCCATAGCTAATCCCGCCTGAATAGCGATCAAAAGCCGTTATATCATTAGAGGTTTAAATAGTCCGGGTGCTTACGGTGGCAGTTTCTGAATAATAATTAATTAGTTTATTAGATATGATGTAATAACTTCAGGTCTCACTTAAATGATGACACGTTAAGTCGTGATGCGCGCTGCTATAAGTTAAGTGGCGCGAAGAGAGGGCACGTGGCACGCGTGATATTCCTCTGGCAGCTGCCTGCTGTTTCACATTTCGATCGTTCGGGCTCACTTGAGCTGCCGATATCGTTATTAGTGTTGCGCTGAAGAAATTTTGAATGATTAATTTCTGGGTTTAACGCCCAAAAGCGACGGCCCGTATTCACAAAAAGCAACTTACGATAAAAATTTTAGTAAGAGAAAACTTCAGCGAATCCAGATGCTGGAGATATCATTAGGGAAGCCGGCCAGCCAATAGCAAAAAGCACTTACGAAAGAGAAGTTTTGAGAATTTCTCCCCATGATTTTATTATGAAAGACGCCGTAGTGGAGGTCTCCGGAAATCTCGACCACCTGGGGTTCTTTAACGTGCACTGACATCGCACAGCACACCTGCCTCAACATTTCGCCTGCATAAAAATTATGAATGAAATCAACTTTTAGGAATGGTCATCATGTTGTATGGAGATTTGAAGTGGTTGCTAAAGGGAGGATGCGATGGACCATGTGAGAGAGCCCTATTCTCAGAACGATCGCCTATTGGCGATATCGCCAAAGTGCCGCTTTTGGTGCGCGCTGATTGGCTGGTTGAGGAAGGCGAGCAGGCAGTCGCTTCGTCATTTGACACTCGGCATTCTACGCCACGAAAAGCGAGACTGTTTCCCGCGGTGGTCATCGCAGAATATGGTCACAGTGTGCCCTGACGGCTAGCAGTAATGTTTCCTGCTGCGGTGGTTATTAGATTGACGGAGAAGTGTAAAAATAAGCTCGACCAATAAGGCTTTGCTCCTTTGCAAGGCAACTTCTCGCCCACAGCCTCCGAGCGCACCATCCGGTATACGACGCATGCGGCAGCACGCCATCAATTCAGCAGCTCAGCAGCAAACGCATTGTAGGGGCGCGCACAGTACACTTCCTTACGTCGCGAGCGAGTCGCTTTCCTCGCGCTCCGGTTTTGCTGCCCACAGTTCCGTGGAGGCGGCCATTCTCGTGAAGCAAAAGACAATCGAGCAAAAGAAAGGAACGGAGGCTTCACTTTGTTAGCTCAACTTTAAGCTCACTATTCTCGCTTTCATATCCAGTATGCACGTACACGCGCACCTATACATAGACCAAGTGTATGGTTAGCCTGAAAGGAAGAGAAGGAAGAGACCACGCGCACTGTCAGTTGGACGCACTGCGCTTAAAAGTCTGCCAAAAAGCCGGAGGTGCGCTGAAACATCGATCGAGTTCTTTCTGTCTGTCTTCTGGTTTGTTTTGTTTTGCTTCGTTTTCTGTCCTGTTGAATGAAAGGGAGGGGATTCGCCGAAGCTCAGAAACTTGCCTTCGGGACGGAAAGCGCACTTACGGAGAGTGCCCAAGGAACGCGAGAAGCATGGTGGCCCGTGCGTGCAGGGTACAGCTTGGAGGAGCGAAAGAGAATCACGCGATCCAACACGCGTAATGTATTTGAGGAGTGCACATTTGCGCGGGCGTCGCACTGGAACCTATCTATTGTGGAGAGAAGGGTGCGCTTAACGACCACGAGACGCCGTTACGCCAGTTACGAGATGACGACTGCGATATTTCGGAGCCCGTGTGTATGTACGGCCTGCAATCCGCCGCTCGTGCGACCCCATCCGTCTTTTGGAGGGACAGCTTCGGCCAGTCGCTCGCTTGCTTTACTTCCGGAGAAGCCTGCCAAGGAGGAGCTGAATTTTTTTATTTTTCCTAGGCGATCTCTGCTGCTCACTCGATGTTTGGTTTTCGAAGAAACGACTGACACACCTATGGTATATATACGGCTGTATTACTCCCTCGCCACGCCTTCTGTTTATCGAGAGATCGCTTGGGGCGCGCGGGTATTTTCTATTTGCGTTGTACATTTGGTAGCTGCAACAGCGCGCTGGGAAAGAAGTAAGAGTATTGTGTGGTCTCTCGAGAGTCTACTTACTGTGCAAGAAAGACCACGCGGCATTCAGCGCCAATGAAGCGGTGCGTGCCCACTGCGTCTGCGCCATCTGGGGTAGACTCGGGGACGCTGTGGGTGGGGCCGATATGGACACTTTGTAGAACACAAGTGCAGTTGCTTTTTTGATTTAATCAGTTTACAGCTAGGAGGAAGAATTACAAGGAATGCTTCTTGTAGCCGGCCAATTGGGACAACTGTACTCGTATATCGTAACATATCCGTTACTAGAAGAGACGTTCAGGGGAAGATGGAGACTTGAATCGATGAACAGATAGTTGAAAACGGTGAAGAACAGGGAATGTCGCTGGAGCCAACGTTTCGACAAGTGGACTTGTGTTCGTCAGGACAGCAGGACGGTAGCGGTCCTGATGAATACAAGTCCACTTGTCGAAACGTTGGCTCCAGTGACATTCCCTGTTATATATATATATATATATATATATATATATATATATATATATATATATATATATATATATATATATATATATATCAAATCCATTTATGGCTATGGATCCAAGAAATATGGCATCCCCGATGACCGACGAAGAAATAATGAGCAAGTTTTGGCAGAGGCACAAAACTGCTTCCACGTGAGAATGACGTCGTATGATGACGTCACCGGAGACGTTGCCACTTTGTCATGTTACTCTTTGGTTTTGGTACCATTCGTTCGCGTTCGTGCCGTGACATCGGGCGCCGCACGGAGGGTTTTTCGACTCATCAGCGATCTTGTGCTTTCACATTAATGAGAATATGTCCCCTTGGCGTGTGAAGCCTTCTGAAGAGCGCATATTTCGCTTAGTATTCCAAGAGCGTTTCACGACCAGGTCACGACTATGTCACGACTAGGTCACGGTTTCAAGACTAGATCACTGAAGAGAAGCGGGCACATCGTGCTCAATTTGCCCAAGCTGCCTCATCGGACGATAAAGAAGGATGTCGCGGGCCAAGCTTTAACGCTGCTCTTCCTGATGAGGCCCGCCGCGACACAACACTGTCGATCGAGCAATGGCAGTGGTGTCTTCTACTCGCAGTGCGACACGTCCAATTTTACCACTACTACCAAAACACGCGAAAGGCAGTATCACAAAGCAGTTGCAAATATCCTTCCAAAAGAACTTTTGGTATGGTATGCATTTAAGTGCCTCGCACTCAATCATTTTACACAGCATGCTGGACGCTCAACATTTCGAGGCCACGTCACATTGGTCTGTCATCGGATCAGGTGATGCGAAAGCTTCGCTGGTCAACCACCTTCGCAGCCTGGATTCGAGTGCAGTATTTTTCTTTATTTTACTGCCAGATATCCTATTAACCGCAGCATCAAGCTACAATCTTCTAATTCGGCGTTCACCGTTCTGTAGACAGCACGACAGCAGCACGACAGTCGTGCGTTCCCTTATGCTCGACGTTCAATGTCTCAGCCCCGCTTACTATTTTCTTATGTTTCTTTTTGTAAAACATGACTCCCCGTGTTTATTGTTATTATATTATGGAGGGTCGGCGTATGATAAACTATATTTAGAAAGGGGGAGAGGGGTAGCAGTGTTTAACACCGTTTCTTGTTGACGCGACACATCTCGCGGACGTCTCTCAACGCGTACTCGCTTCAATTCAGTGTCCACGTGCCGCTTGCCACGCGTCGGCTCCATTTACATAGCCGAAGAACGCGCGCTCCGCTTCCTCCATGCGAACGCTTGCGCACACAGCAGCTGGGGCGCATAAACGCCGCCTCGCTGCTCGAGGTTCAAGGGTCGCACTCTGAATCGTCGTTCCCTCTCAAAGCAGGGAGCCGTCAGCAGGCCTTCGCTCGCATTATGTCGTGTCATGCAGATTGGCCGAATAATTAGACTGCCGGGCGGCGCTTCTATTAAAGAAGCGCAGTGGGAAGGGGCCTCGTTGTTCCGTTTCCTTTTATTCTTTTTCCTCGCTTCGAGTCTCGGTGTGCAGCCTGTACAGCGGGTCGCTTTTTATTTGCCGTCCGAATTTTCCCACCGCGTGTCACATATGCACGTTCAGTGTGTTGGCGTTGCGCTATTACCGGAGCACTGGACGTCTTCCTGTTCCTATTTTCTGCCCGTGTATCCGGGTTGCGTCTCGCAACAAACTTGCCTCGTTAATTCTGCCACCCATACGTATCCCTTGCTTTGGCATTCTTTATTTTTCTATCACTCTCCTATCTTTTTACGTGGCCCAGCTGTTACAGTTACATCTATCAAGTTACCCACGAGCTTCGGCTCGCTCTCCCGTTTCCGACCTCACCCAGAGACACTGGCCAATATTCTGATAGCCTTTCTGAAATGGCTTCCTGAAGTGATCCATTAGGGCGACGTGAAAAACCATCCTTCATTTTTTTCTCTTTCGCAATCGCTGGTAAAAAAAGCGCGAAACTGGTTCAGTCGCCTAACAATTAAGCGTTGCCAGCCGCTAATTATACTACGAGGTGTTTATACGTGCGCCTACCTTCGTTTTATGAAAGGCTAACCGCAGAAATATCTCTGGTTATGCTTTTGGTATTTATTACCCCGGCCCGGCTACAGAAGAGTGAAAACGAAAACTATACATCTTCTATACGTGCTAGCGCTCAATCGTACGTCTACTTCCGCCTTCCTCGCAGAAATTCGTGATGCTTTATAACCCTGTGCGTAGTTACGCACGACTGACCACTGTCGGTTCCCACTACGAGGCATAGCTCAGTGGGGGTAAATGCGGCGGAGCGATGCTTCGCGCATACAGTTAGCGAAGCTGAACCCGCTGCAGAGCACGGCACTGCGTGCTGAGAGTAGGCATCACCTCGCTGTGTCCCTCCGGGGAATGTCATCTTGAGCAGTTTTCTTCTTGAAATTTGTTTATATATATATATATATATATATATATATATATATATATATATATATATATATATATATATTTATAACGAAAGAAAAGGGGGTCAAGGGCTCGCTTTCTTTGTTAGAAACAAGTTAATGAAGCAACAAACATTGAAGCCCAGGAAAGCATAGGTGAAGTTATTCCAATTCGTAATAATGATATTGTAGTTTATGGGGTAAGTAGAAAGGAAATCGGAACTGTATAAGAAAATGGCTGCATACGGCAGAAGTGACATTAACGAAACGAAACTAGAAGAGAAACTCAGGAGAAGATGGAGGCTTGAATCTATCAACAGATAAACTGTTTAAAAATTGGCTATTTCTGCATATATATATATATATATATATATATATATATATATATATATATATATATATATATATATATATATATATATATATATATATATATCCTCGACAACAACGCCACCTTCTATATCGCAATGACACCACCCCCGAGCTTTGCCGAGATTGCAAGACCTCTTTCATCGCAGTGGGGCAGCAATAGCAATAACAAGCTAATTAGAACATTTCACTAACTGCTAAACTCAATGCCTGCAAAAGTTTGTAAAGGGGAAAACAATGCCAGAAGTGAAGATACACACAAGAAGTGGCAAAACACAAAACGAACTTGTGAACGGTGAAACGCACGGGACCAGTGTATTCGCTTGTGAAGCGTCTCTTTCGGCGCTGTTTCCCCATTTTGCGGTCACGAGTAACCAAGCAGGTTAAGATACCATGCACACACTTTCGTAAACTGATTGACTCTCATAACTGGTGCAAGACATCCATCATCGCCGCCATTAATTCCGCCAAAGGAACCATTCGCGCAAGCGCTAAAGGGGACTTCTGTGACCTCGCTACTGGAGGGAACAAACAAGTTGAACGAGCTCTACCAAGGCGGCTTATAAATTGTGGTTCCATAAAATACGATAGCAGCCTACATTCATTCTACCATTACCGAACACAGTGTGCAACAGCGGGGTAGGCATCAGGAAGGTTAAAAAAAACAAAACAGAAAAACTCTGGAGTGGGAGTTCTCGCATTGTCTGAGCAGCAAAGGTGAAGCCAACATGCCTTTCCTTTATCTCAAAAACATAGTCCTGGCAGGTAGTACTCACCTAGACGTGAAATGCCATTGATAACTTAATGTAAGCGCTAGGTTCGCACTAAAATAACAGATCGTTGTTCCCGATGAAATTAATACACCCAGGCGAATAAGGATGACGTGTTCTCCAATAACATCTGTGAAGACTTCCAGGCTTGCGAGGAAAACCAGTAACAAAACGACGCATGTGGAGCAGTCTCTGTGGGCAGAAACGTTAGGCGTAAAACTACTTAGGCGTTGGAGGAAAACGCGCTTTTCCTTTTTCTGTGCAATAAAGCCCCGGAGAGGTTCTGTCTCCGTGCCCACTCCAGAAATTTGTTTTAAACCTCCTTGGTAAGCATTGATTTGCCTCGGATAATGATGGTGATTATTATGACGAAGGCCATTCAACATGGCAGAAACCCACTACGCAGGCCAAGGAGATAGCGAGAGTAAGAAAACCGAAAAAGTAAATAGAAGTGAAAAGGGTATCCTAAGTGAGACGAGAATAAACAGTAACAAAACGAATGAGCAATTCAAGTCCTCTCTGTAAGAAAGGGAAAGAATGTGGTCGTGATTTGCCGGAAGGATTGCGATGCTAAGCACTGTGCGGTTTGGTGTCGGTCGAGGTAGCGACGTCTGCCCAATGGCGTACATGTGTCCTCGATGTTTCTGCCCATATCTTAGTGCCAAGCAGAATACAGATTGACATATTTTTGCTTGTAAGACAACGAAAAGGCGCCTGTCATTTATGACTTTAAAGCGCCTGCCTACGAGCTCCCGCCCGTATTTATTTTCATGACCTTTCATTATCTTCGTCTTCGGTGTCTTTATCCACGACCCTAACTCAACGTTTTCTCTGTCGAGGCCCCCGATATTTTGTTGCAGACTGTTGCCAGTATTGCTAGATCGAGGACGCAATATCATCTGCAATCTTTCAGTTTCCAAGATATTCTATACATGCACTGAAGAGCGTTGGAGAGGTTCTGTCTCCCTGTTTAGCGTTTTCCTTGATCGCTATGTTTCCTCTTATTTTTGCGGAGACGCAAGATAGCGGCGGAGATTTCGTGGGCATCAGCTAAAGTACCACATAAGCACCACGAGCCCATAACAGCTTACACTGTAACAGCGCACAGAAAATATGATACAAGAAATAACGTACAAGAAATACGTGGTCCTGGGTGGTGGTACCTTAAGGCGACAGCCTTATATGTCTCATGCCGAGGCAACCCTGGCTAACGGGTGGCCAAAAATTATCGCACAAAAAATAGCGTACAGAAGATATGGTATGAAGCATACGACATCAAAAATACGGTACGAGAAACCGGGAACTACCTTACATACCCCAACACTTCTTGCACCGTAGCCACGGCTGAAAACCAAGGTGCCCAACAAGGGGATGAGAGTTAGTGGTGGATGGTACCTCTCCAATTATGTTGGGTTCAAAACAGTGTGTCTCATACCCGCATTGTGACACACGTGATTGAATGCCACCTTTGCAGCCTACGTGAAATTCCATTCGCGTTAAGTCCGAATGTTATTGTTCTAGGCTCAAAGCGCTTGGTCTCGGGTTCGACTACCAATGGTCTTGGCTATCGCCTTTACGACTCTTGAGCAATCTCAGGACTCCTAGGCATTTTCCTCCTTACCTGTTCCTTGGGGTTTCGTCTTAAAAAACATCACAAAGATCGCCACAACACTAAGAATAGAAACCTTCCTAGAACCTTCCGTCTGCAGTCGTGCAGAAACACGGTCGAACTCTAAATAAGAACCACGGGGGTTGGAGTAGTGTCACGTGCCGCGAGCAAAACTCAAAGCTAGGAAAAGACAAGTGAAGGTGCACAGGAAAGGCAGGAAAAGGCAACGGCTGTGGCTTATTTTCTGTCATTTTTCGTACCCGGAGGCTCGCGAGCTGTCACCAACGCATCCCTTTCTTTGAGATGGCAGCGTAGTCAACGGGCTCTGCCCTGACCAAGCGACGATCGCGGGCGACGATTCGCTTGCGAGAGCGTTTTGTATGCCGTTCTTGCTTTTTTTCTACATCACGTTTTCCTTCTTACGCCGTTCTACTTCGATGTTTTGACGTCGTCGACGACCCCGTCTGGTCAGAGCGCGCTCTCGGCTGACGTCGTGTCCTTTTCCTCTTCTTCTTCATTTCGACATGACCCATTGGCGTAGGCTTCAATTGGTTTCTGTCGAGAACAAAAAGATAAAGGCAGCCTTGTTCTGTCGACCTACGTGGGGCCGCCCTGACAGATGCGATGAAACAATACACGCGCGGTTTCTCGGCGTGAGGTTTCTTCCTCTTCGTGTCTCCCTAGAGGATCCCTTTGTCTGTAATCACACTTTCGGTGTTTTGCGCCGCGCTCTCGACGCTGCGTTCGACGCGTCTCATGTGGCACAACACCTAGACGCGAGACTGAGCGGCCTGTCGTGGCGTTTTTGCTGAGGGCACATGACAACGAGCGGGAAGACTAGGCGGCACGGAGCAGCTACGCAAACGCCACGACAAAGCGTTGACGTTGTGACATGCTTCTTGGTCTTCTTCCCATATCGCATACTGCTGCAACAAGCGTTAAAATACTCATGCGCGCACGTTGTGCGTTGCACAGCACAAAAAGGTGAATTTCAATTAGTTATGCTATAGTTCTTCAATATCCACAAAAGTCGACTGCAACTGGTTTAGTTTCGAATTTCGATTATTTGTCTCTTGCTATAGATTCGCTAGATTTTTTTTTCTCTTTCCTTTTTTTTCACTGAGAGCTTGTACTGTGCGTAGGTGGCGTTATGCTGTTATTGTGGCACTACTGGGTCTCCCAGCAATATGGAAAGCAAAAAAATTACAGCATATCCACGGAGTGAATGATGATGAGTGGGCGAAGCTCGGGATGTTGATCGTAGATCGTGCCGAGTTCCGGATTAATTTAGTTAACGCGCACGCTACGAATCCTCATGGTTCAACTATGCACAAGTGAAATCTCCCACCGGCACTTCATTGCAAGTCAAGATCCAGTGCCTACACACACACACACACACACACACACACACACACACACACACACACATATATATATATATATATATATATATATATATATATATATATATATATATATATATATATATATATATATATAGGTTGCCGGTGAACGCTTCTCCAACGCGAGCAGTCGGTATTTCTCAATCAAGAAGCTCGCTAGGAGACGCTGCCTGCGCCAACGTTGTCTCTCGCGGGTGAGAGCGCGTTCTCCTTCTTTGCGAGCTGGTACAGCGTTCCTCTGAGAAAGAGCGTTTCCATAGCCAACGCGCGCCTTTCGCTCTCTCTCTGTCTCTCTCTCTCTCACAAGACAGCAGAGGCACGCGCCGGGAGGCACGCGCCGAGGCGAGCGCCGAGGGCGAGCGCGTGCCTCCCAGCACGCGGGTTACGCCTGACGCCTGACGACTGACGCGTGACAAGGTTAGACTAAGAGGAGCTTCGCCCCTAAAACTCTACCTATGCTGGCAATGACGCTTCTTTTTGCACTGGTGTCAATAACCCTATGCTGCCAAGCGCTAAAATTCCTTAGCCATTATGTTTGTTCTTAGAGTTATATAATTTGAAACAGACCAATCAGAACAGCTACAACTTGGCTACTTACGTAAATCTATAGACCCGTTCTTGGCAGTCGGAGGCACAACGCCCAATGTTCCTTAAAAATACACAGGATAAAGCAGGTAGACATAGTACTGATGCACGTGCATAAGACACTGAAACAATGATGAACGTATCTATAAACACACGATGTAAACTCAGTAAGAACGCAGTATTACGTATACACAGGTGAAATATTGCGGTATTGGCGTGGCGCCCAAATTTCGAGAGGAGGCTGGATACACGCTGTTGTTTTGGATTTTGTACTGATAAATCGTATCGGTAAACCAAGTGTTTCAAAATTAATCTGGAGCGTTCCACTATGGTGCCCATTATGGCTGGCTGGACACATTCGAGACTTTAGCTCTGCAATTTATTCTAATTTGCTTCCGTGTATTTGATTGATATATGAAGTATATTCAATGAAAAGCGACATAAATATGTCATTTGCTTCTTTTATTAATAATTGTTGGATATATACAAATTTTGTAATATTGATATTGGATTTCATGTGTTTGGTGAGCAAAGCGAAAATAATGTTGAAACGTTTGTAGGCCGTAGTTCGGTGTGACACTTTGGAAGCTGTGGTACCTTCTCGTGTTCCCGGCTTGTGCAGTATTATGAAGGTTGCGTTCTTGTATCTTCAGAGGTCAGCAAGCTGGAAATGACATTATTTCTGTGAGACTTCTATTCATTGCAGTAATAGCGCCGCCACATCTTGAGTCAGCTTTGCTTAATCATGATCAAAGGACCCAAAGTTGTTGACTAAACGTGTAACCATGCAATGCTGAGCATATAGCATTTGAGCCAAATGAGAGACTACATCGTGCAGTATAAACACAGTGTCACTGTTTTCTGTTTGGTTGCTAAAACAAAGCGATTGAGAAATAACACAACTCATCATTCTGAAATGAAAATTACTAGCGACGAAAATACCTGCCCATCTCACATGCCATATGCGAAGCAAACATGTATGTTAATACGTAAACAACGCACGTTTCTTAGTTGCGTGTCATAAACTACATTGACTAATGTGCGACGCGCTATGTCTTTAGAACCATGATTTTGATTACCATTCAAGAATGCCAACCCTCACTGCTGTGCTCCGGTATCCTCAGTTTAAATTAGTCACCTTTTGTGGAGTTAGCCTACTTTGAACGAGATCAGACGCCGCCGCGTACGGTGGTCTATAGTGGCTAAGGCACTCGGCCCCTGATACGGAGGTCGCGGGAACGAATCGCAGCCGCTGTGGCTGCATTTAGATGGAGGCGAAATCTTGATGCCCGTGTACGGTGCGATGTCAGCGCACGCTAAAGAACGAAAAGCCTTCTTCATATATATATATATATATATATATATATATATATATATATATATATAGAGAGAGAGAGAGAGAGAGAGAGAGAGAGAGTCTCCGTCATAGCACCGCACCTTCAGAAAGAAGAAAGAATTCGTGTTCAACTCGAAAGAGGCTCCAGTGGATATGGTCAGAGCATCAAAGCGCCTGATTTTCATCCTGCCTCCCCTGTGCGGTGACGCACTAGACATCCTTCGACCTCCTTTTCTCACCATTGTGATCATCGCTTTGTAACAGCGAAGTTATCTAAACCGAAGGTAGGCCCTTAGGCGTATGCAAAAATGATCGTCGTGAAATAAGTGCGCGTGCACTTCTATGAAATGCCCAATGTGCGGAATTTGCGCGCGCACTTCGTTCGTCTGAGCGCTCATGCCTTGAGCCCATCCTACATAAAGGTGGTAGTATTTTGTCCTACTTCTTTACTCTCTTGCGCTCATCACCTTAGTATACTATACTACACAGAAGCGGGGGCGTTTCATCAGACGTTAATGAAAGCGTGCACATTCGCATCCACTCGTTTGTTGTGCTACACTCGGCTGCATGCTAATCGTCCCTTTCATAAATGCGACTCCACCTTGCAGGATTCCGTAGGGTTCATTGCCATTTTCATGCCCTCGTGCTTCGTGTTGTCGATCAATTCGCCCTTGCGCTGTCAATTTCTAGCCTCCTGGTTAGGACAGGCGTTGGTCCCGGGTTCTACCTCCGGACCAGGACAAAATCTTCAACTAAGAAGCTTTCATTTCGGGAAATCCGTATGAATTTTCTTGTAGCTTTGTGCAGCGAACGGGTAGATGCTAATCGTCCGTTTCGTAGATGTTACTCCACCTTGCGGGATTTTGCAGAACTCATTTGCCACATCAGACGCTATAATAGAATAGCAGCGCCACAGCTCTGCCTAGCTTCGCCAAGCTGCGGCGCCGATGCCTTCCGCACGGAGTCTCGCCACGGCTGCTGATGCGGAAGTGACGTCACCACGCCGATTCTCATAATAAGAGCATGGCGTGATGGCGTCGCCGACGTGGCGACATAAATGCTTCGCTTCTCCACGCCGAGAACGTCGCCGTGATGGCGGGGTGACCGAAGAAGTGCGTCACTTCCGTAAAATAGGAAGCCCGGCGCGAAAACCGCCGCGCTGTTACTCGAGAGCGTGTGAGACGACTTCGGAGCGACCCCGAGTGTCGCACCTGTAATGCGGCGGCGAATCGTTGGCGACGCGCAGATCCTGATTTACGAGCCCGTGAAAGCGAGCAAAACCTTCTATATATGCAAAGGCGTCGCCAGCACGATCAGGACCTGAGAGTCGCACCACCAGACGACTACGAAAGGGATGACTGGCAATGAAAAAAATGGCAGATGCCACGTGCAGTGGGAATCAAGGAAATGCGAAGCACGCATCAGGAACGTAAAGCAGATCTGCATTGTTGTCTCGCTATACCGATTTTGGTACATACGAAATTAACGAAACAGCTGCAAGAGCAGGAAGACTGTGGCGTGTAAACCATGCCGCTCATGACATGCATGTCATGACTTTCATGTTATGGCCTGTCATTTATGTTCGTCATGCAGTCGCGTTGTGCCCTACCAGTTTTCGTGTACATCCAATTAACGAAACGGCCGGGGGAGCACCAAGACCGTGGAATGATAATCATGTCGCTGGTGATATGGATGTCATGATGTTCATGTTATGACCTGCCATTTATGTCCGTCATGCAGTCATGTTGTGCCATACCCATTTTCGTATACATCCCATTAACAAAACGGTCAGGAGAGCACCAAGACCATGGCATGTAAATCATGCCGCTCATGACATGCATATCATGATTCTCATGTGATGCCGTGTCAGTTATGTTCGTCACGCAGTCATGTTGCGGCATATCAATTTTCGTATACATCTCATTGACGAAATGGCCAGGAGAGCACAATGCCTAGGCGGATAGATAGATAGATAGATAGATAGATAGATAGATAGATAGATAGATAGATAGATAGATAGATAGATAGATAGATAGATAGATAGATAGATAGATACGCTCAAAGTCGCCGAAGTTCGCTAAGAAATGCTTCGCATTTAAAAGATTAAGCAACACTGCACTTTAATGTCCGAGTGTTATTTGCGGTTACTGGTTATGCTACACAAAAAGCTCGCCACAATTTAGACAAAGTGAGATAAAGCTAGGTGGGACACTCAGCTTCGCTATTTCAACACGCTTCACACCTCAGGGTGAGGCACCCCGCCACGGTGGTCTAGTGGTCGTGGCACTCGTCTGCAGATCCGAAGGTCGCGGGATCGAATCGCAGCCGCGCCGGCTGCATTTCGATGGAGGCGAAACGTTGAGGCCCGTGTGCTATGCGATGTCAGTGCACGTTAAAGAACCCCAGGTGGTCAAAATTTCCGGAGCCCTCCACTACGGCGTCTCTCATAATCAGAGCTGGTTTTAGGACGTTAAACCCCACAAATCAATCAATCAATCTCAGAGTGAGGCTATCCCCTAATATTTTTTTAAATCTTGTTCTTCAAGCAATGTCTGCACAGTTTCGAATCACCATAACATTTCCTGCTGCACTGGTGCACTAATAACTTTTTTTGTAAAGCGATATTCCGAGCAAGACGTATAAAAAATTGGAGTTGAAGCACTACGAATGCTTCAGCTTTAATCTCCACACATCTCTGGCGAGCTATTGAGACTAGTAAGTTGATAAGACGGCACATGACAGGCGATATCAGTGAGCCTAGTGAAGGCTCGAGAGAAATTGATTTGACACCGCACATGATACACTGAACAAGCGCGTATGAAAGTGAAAGTTCTCGCGTATCTGAGTGCAGCTCGATGCCAGAAATACCTGAATCACGTAGCTACAAAACTTCCCTTTTATGAACATCTCTCCTCTTTGTGGTTCTTGGCAAGAATAATTTTACCGAATAAATAATAGTTTTCAGACTGAAAAAAAATACGCGGGTACGTTTCACTTTCTGATGACATGGTGGGGTGCTGGTGGCTGCGAGTTGGCAGCAACTTGGCAGGTTGTAAAATTCCTTTCTGTGCTGATAATAATGCAAATAACTTGCCCTGGAGAGATATGACCGCAAATGTTCGAAGAAAACCGCTATACAGTAGCAGTAGCAGATTTTGCGGATCTACAGAGTGTTCATTATATTGCCTGTTTGGCTATCTCACACTTAATGAAATGGTTAGGTCGCACTTATCCGTTTAAGTTCATCAATGGAACATGCCGACTTGTGAATGTCGCCTTTTGATTTCAGAAATAAACGCTTTGTGCAGACAGGGTTAAGAAAATTTTCTACAGTTACGGCATACGTGTAAGTTTTAATATAGGATCTAAGCAAGGTGAAGGTAGGAGTTCTCAACTGTTAATGCGAAATATTTAAAGAAACGAAAGCTCTCACACGCAATTTCTTGGTGGTAGATCAAAGTTTGTGTAGAAAACCAATAGATTGGAGGTATGTAAAGGAGAAATCTAGCGCTTTGCGCTGTTTGACTGAACAAGATCAGTAACCCAGCATTTATGTCAGATTCAAGGCGCCCTGGTCGAACTTTTTAGGCTCTCTTGATTTTGTTCTCGTGCATCCTTATATGCTGAACATCCTCAAGCGAGATGGGCACTGTGCGTACTGCAGGGAGCCGCATGTTATCGCAAGGTGTGGGCTTTCAGCCTCGCCATCGCGGCAAAAATGGCTATTAGTGTACGCAATTTTCATTCGAAGCCAGTGATATAATGTATACAGATGCTTTGGTACGCGTTGTGGTAGCCGTGATTAGTTCCTGGTCAATATGGCATAAAAATGCACAGTTGTGTGAAGGTCAAAATAAGCGTATATGCAGTTTTGAGAGCAGAGAGCGCTTTGCTACAGCTGAGGCCCCGCATTTATCAACGAACGCTTTCATAAGTCTTCTGTGTGTAGGACGTTTGCGAGCTGGATCACCTGCCTATTCACAATACCTACTATACCTCAATGTTCCGGAAGCTACTGAAGTTCTTCCATATGTCGAACATCAGATGCTACGGGGTGTAGCTACTCTGTGTTGTTCATCAAAACGTAATTGCTTCATTCAGTACTATCCGAGCAAAGGTTTTGCAATGCTGCATTCGAATCGGTCAAGATTATCTAATGTTGTCTATTTCTTTTATGGCCTTTTCCATAGCATGCAGCTGAGCCTATGTTGGTGACGTTACCCGCAGGAAACGCCATGAGAATGTGTGGTGTGGCGGAGAGGAGAGAGCATCTACAGAGGAAACTGCACAGTCCTGCATGACGGCTATAGTTATGGTTATACTGGGACATTAAAAAACTGCGTCAGTAATTCTCCAAGGAACCTGCTTAGGAAGGGTAAGGAGAATTTCTCCAAAAGTTTGTCTGAATCTTGAGTAATTCTGTGTTTTTATTCGGCTTGAGACATTATTTAAATTTTAAAGCTAATGATTTATATCCATGCGAATTACTTCCTGCATTAATAACGGAAGAGTACTTAGACAGCGAGCTCCAGTGACGGATATTATACAGGACGGCAAATCTAGAAGACTGACAGATGAGTATGGTATTGTCACATTCCGTTTCTAGACTTTTCTTTTAGTTGGAGACAGTTTAAGAGGTGTATTGTTGTATAGGGCCATAGCGCAGGAGCCCATAAACGTAATCATTATGACGCATGATCATCCAGCTACCTTTATTACATAGAACAGCTGTTACAATACCTGCATTTCGTTAAACACATTCTTCTACCCACGCTTGACTAGGGCCTTTTTCGCTTCCATCCAGTTCCCTGCAAAGTAGCAAGTAAGCAAAATGCATTGGCTGGGCATTCTGACCCGCTTTTTTTTTCTTAGCAAGCATTCTTTCATGCTGGTTACAATTGACTGATTTATGGGGATTTACGTCCCGAAACCACGATGCGATTATGAGAGACGTCGTAGTGGGGGGCTCCGGAAATTTCAACCACCTGACGTTCTTTCACGTGCACTGACATCGCACAGCACACGGGCCTCAACATTTCGCCTCCATCGAAATGCAGGTGCTGCGGCTGTGATTCGATCCCGCGACCTTCGAATCAGCAGCCGAGTGCCATGGCCACTAGACCACCGTGTCGGCGCCATGCTGATTATATGTAAGCACAGTAGTGGCGCACAACTATTATGTAATGCTAGTTCATCAGTATGAATATGGAACCTGCGTACCTTCTACATCCGTGCCGTTTCCAAGTGTGCCGCACCGTGCACACTGAATGGGGCCGCGCACTGTTTGGTTCAGTTTTGCTGGATTCCCGTGCATCATGGACAAAACCTGCCCATCCACCTTTCGATTTTCTCGGTTATCGCCAGAGGACCCGCCCACCAGGCCACGAGCTGCCGGAACACGTCCATTTTTCGTTGACCGCACACCTCGTACAGCCGGAGGCTAGCCTAGCGATCCGGCACTCTTCCCGGTGCTTGAATACATCGCACAAAATGACTGTCCGGATAAAGCTTGGCAGCATGTACGACTATATCGATGTTGGCTTCGTGTGTTTATTTTGTGGAGTCGACGCTATTTTCATGCTGAAAATCTATACGATGCAGCGTCACCACAAGCGGTTGATAAAGGCGCGAACGCAGTCTATTTCTAACACTGTTTGCCTACTGCATGGTTTCGCTCGCTCTTTCTTTTTTTTCTTTTTCTATAGATAATTCCTAACTGCTAGATATTTAACTGTGCACAGTGTAAACCTAAATTACACCGATTTTTACGCTGCATTTATTTGCGAAGACACACCATTTCATTAGAACATGTGTGACGCTACCATTAATTCTTGCAAGTGTGTGCGCCGTGGCGATACTTCCTGCTTCATACCCGTTTTTTACACTGCGCGCCTACGCTTTATATTTACGTGCCGCTATTTATCATCCTGTGCTGGAGTGTCAGCATCCTTGTGGGCGCTGGAATCCGGCTTACATTAGCATACTCTTGTAAATTGCATTGCCGATTCTCGATACGGAAGTTCCCTCCGATAAAAGTATTTATTCTTCGTGAAATATGTCATTGATGAGAAATTGATGCAACACTTACAATGCTTTTGTTTTTATTGCTTGAATGTGTGTAAATAGATGTCGGTGCCTCCTTTCCTTCTACCTGTAATGTAAAAAGGAACACTCCAGGAATAACAAAGCCCTAATTCGACTAGTTCATGTGCCGCGACGAAAGCTCAGATACACGAACAATCCAAATTCGCAAGCCAGAACGCAGAAGTCGGAGGCAGTCAATACAAGAAGAGGCGAAACATGCACGTTAGTCACGGCATCCGTTACTTAATGTTGCATGAGTTGCACCAGTGTGCTAGGACATATTACACTACCTGCATTGTTAATCTAACAGGCATACGCCCACCACGCGCATAAATCATCTCGCTCTTTATAACATAGCGTAACATAAAAAGCGGTGAACGTCATTAAACATTAATGTAACACACTTCCACCGATGAATATCACGACCTGAACTGGTAGCAAAGCATATTAACAGGTCAGCGGAAGCAGTTCGTATGCTTGGTTCATTCATTCATTAGCCTTCCTTTTTTCAACCTAGGCTGACACACTTGATAAACTGTTTTTCTTAAGCCTTGAAATCTTTAACGTTTTCTTTCGTGGACCAATTTTATGACGTAGCTAAAAATTCAAGCCACATATTTCACTTGTTACTGTGCCTTAGATGGGGAATTGACACCTCGGCTGTGGTTCAGCACCCTTGTGCAGCGCCGTGTTCGCTTATGATTTCCAAACCCTGTACCGACGCATTTTATAGTCGCATACAGATGGCCGGAGCTTGCGGCTATCTTGTGTTTGTATTTGTGGATGGTGTGGCGGTTATCCAACGTCAATTGTCGCTGTGGTTTGTTGTAACCGCTCTTATAGATATGTAATAGACGATTTCTACTACTCGCCCCACCACGGTGGTCTAGTGGCTATAGCACTCGGCTGCGGATCCGAAGGTCGCAGGATCAAATCCCGGCCGAAGCAGCTGCATTTAAATGAAGGCGAAATGCTGAGGCCCATGTACTGTGCGATGTCAGTGCGCGCAAAAAAAAAAAAAAAAGGACCCAGGTGGTCGAAACCCCTGTAGCTATCCACTATGGCGTCTCTGAGAGTCATGTAGTGGTTTTGGGACGTAAGTTTCCAGAAATCAGTCAATCATCGATATCTACTATTCTCACTCAGTATGCTTTTGTCGAGTTTTTCTCGACCCCTTGTGAATACTCCAACGAACGAGACTCGTACATGCATATCAGCGCATCCTGGCGGGCACTTCATTTCGGCAGAACGGTCATCTGTGTACTAACGTATACAGACACGACAATGCGCCGCAGTGCTGTCGACGGGCCTGGTAAACTATACGTTACGCGCGCAACCAGTAAATTTGAACAAGGACGTCGATCTTACTTGTAACAGTTGGATGAATGCCAAACAATGCGGCATAGGCAATTTTCTCTCAGACTCTTTCGCATGAAGCTGATTCCCACAATTCGTGGGATCTGTCGGATTTGTTTTCTTAATGAGCGTGGTTAAATATCATACCTGTTACGCACCTTTAATAGTCAGCATCCTGGTTCAAGTAAACATCTCATGCTAAAAATATTCATAGGAGACCATTTTAGCCAATCCCGGTGTTTGACATAACATCAGAGAAGCAGACCTGCCAATTAAAAAAACAATTTTTTTTTAATTCGGCCCCTACCAACGACAGCTCAACATGGTATAAAACGAGAAATGATGGATATAAGAAAGAACTGACGTACTGTTTATTAAAGACAGCGATGTTCATTAGAGAAACAAATATTCCATCGTTTAAAATGGGTATTTGTGCGGTTAATTAAATCTGAAGAACAGATATAGTGCTTTATTAGAATAACGAATGCGTGTTAAGAAGTGGGAGGTGACGTCGAACAAGGTAGAACACTAGGTGATGAGATCAAAGCACGTATTTGGTAATGATTGTGTTAGTGAGTATAATTTTTGGAACTGACCAGCAGAAATGTTTTATTGTTATTATTTTTGTATCTTGGCGATAGGTGATTGTACTTTGGTGTAGTGTCGCACAAGAGTACCTCGGAACACAAAGACATCTCACTGAACCGAAACTTATGCAGTCGAGATTCTGAACGATCTCATCAGGGTACTGAACAGCGCCGTCGTATAATTTATTCGTCAGTTTATCCATAAATAGTTTCACGGGTACCCGCTGTATGAAGCATCAGTTATGAAGCCAATGTGTTCCGGAGACATCTGTATTGTTACGTTTAACATACAAGCACCCGTGACCATGTACTGCTTGGCATGACTAGGATGATTCTGACGTCCGCTTTTGTGTGAGGTGTTCACGCTCTCAACACGCTGCCCACGACGTCGGCGGTCGTGTCAATCACCTGACTTGGGCAGGCATCTCTGTGTCGGTTCTCTCCTCGGGGCTTCCTTATCGTTGCCCGCCTTTTCCTGACGCCCGCTGACGCTTCACGCTCCGATGACGGACTGTCAAAAGGCGACGCCGAGAAACCGCAGCGTGGCCCGCCTCTCTCCGTACAGCTAACGGAGCAAAGGCTAACATTACGCGTCTTCTATCGCGAGGCGTTATTTTCCTTTCAGGAACAAAACTTATCCTCTCTGCTGCACTTTTGCACGGCATTGCTGTACGTACCTTGAGGCAAGTACCTAGGCCCCTGGTTCTCAGTTCTGCCTCCTGCTTCTGGCTTTTACATCTCCCAGCTAAATGTTGAAGTGAAAAGTTTCAGGAATTTAAAGCTCACAATAAGGCTGCTGGATACCTAATTTGAAGAAATGAGGTCAGCTCTGATAGAAACTTATTCTAACTATAATCGGCGCGTTTACGTACGACTTATTGAACATTGCATGGGAGGAAGAGAAAAGTATAACGAGAGAAGGCAAGCATGTGACCAAGAGAAATGTATGCTTGGTATACGCTACCCTGGGAGAGGCGAACAGTGGACGAGGAATAGGAGAGAAAGAGAGAGAGGTATGTTATCATGCGAGGACTGTCCACACAGTCATATGTGCTTGCACAAGTCGGAAGCTGCTCACTCAGAAAGAATTAAGGTCATTTCAAAGCTTTTTTTTTTTTAGAACGAACGGTGGGGGGAGGGGCGTGACGGTGATGAGTGTGAACTGTGTGCTCGTAGCACCTTACAGATAGTGGGCAGTCGTGCTGTCACTGCAAATTCACGCTGGAGAATTTGCCACTCCATGCCGTGATTACAAGACCTGTTCTACTCATTAAATCGAATTTATTGTTACTCATTCTTACGCATTACTCAAGTAACTTGCTCTGTAAGGCTCCGGCGAATTTGAACTTTCTCAACCTGACTCGCATTCATTTGTACTCAAATTTAATGTAATTAAGAGCTCAACATGGAGCAAGTTAACTTACAAGACCGCTGTCCGGCAGCAGTAAATTTAAAAAAGCACAGTTTTAGGGGCGAAGCTCCTCTTAGTCTAACCTTGTCCCTCGTCAGGCGTCAGGCGCGACCGGCAGTATCTCCCGGGAGGCACGCGATCGCCCTCGGCGCGTGCCTCTCTCTCTCTCACTCTTCCATCTGCTGTCTTGTGTGTGTGAGAGAGAGAGAGAGCGAAAGGCGCGCGTTGACTATGGAAACGCTCTTTCTTAGATGAACGCTCTACCAGCTCGCAAAGAAGGAGAACGCGCCCTCACCCGCGAGAGACAACGTTGGCGCAGGCAGCGTCTCCTAGCAAGTTTCTTGATTGAGAAATACCGACCGCTCGCGTTGGAGAACCGTTCACCGGCCACCCATATATATATTGGCCGCGAGGCCCACCACTGCAGTGGTCGGCGCTGCGATCGCTTTGACGTCATAGGTAGGATGCCCCTTCCTACCTTGCTCGTTGCGCTGCGCAGCTCGCTTGTACAACGCGACGTGCGGGTCAAATCGCGCATTCTAAATGCTTTGTAGTCTAAATGCTCAGCATGGAACGTTCGCCTCTGGGAATGTCAAGTTCATTATCGGTATGCAGAGCAGTATTCGACCACCGTTCGCCATGTGTTAGCATAAAAAATATAGTGTAAAGCCTAAAATTTCATGACGTACCTATTTTCATTCGTGATTTTCTTACCCCTGCGTCTGAAAAGATATGTGGTTATATGAACAACGTAATCTTTTCATATACATTTGCTTTCCAACAAATTAACACACTGTTCTCATTAATTCTGGTTACGCCATTTTCCCCCATCATGCTAAGTAATATTTCTGCCTCTGCGATTCTGTTTTACCCTAACTGGCATGTACAGAACGAGCTCGCGCAAATACTTGCTGGTGATAGCTGAAGTTCTTTAGAAGTGCTGCCAAATTAGCCTTCTCATTTTAATTGTCGCCTTTTTACACCAAACTAATTGACGTGTTTGGGCACGTAAATAAATCTTCCTTGGGAAAGCAGCCACGAATTCTCGGACTGTTTGTCAATAAAGTTCTTGATGCTGGAGAATGGCAGGCTAACTGTAAACGAACAAAACAATAAAATAATAGGCCAAGTTTGCGCTAATTCGCGCATGGCTTAACACACCGCAGCTGGTCGATTTGAAGTTGGACATGGTTTTTATATGGCCTTGCTAGGTCTCACTCCGCAACCAATGTAGCCGTAGCGCAGTCGGGCTTGCCTCAATCAGTCTTAATTAAGCTTCATTAATTATCATTGGTTTAATTAGGCTGGTTCACTTGATAATACATAGCCTCATTCTTCGCCTAATTAGGCATGACTCAATCAGTCAGCCTAACTAGGTTCTGCTCAGTTTTCATTGAAATAGGCTGGGATAATTAGTAGAAAATAATTAGGCTTTGTTAATTAGTCGGACTTGGTTTCATTGCCCTTGAGATTATTAGGCTATACCTAATTATAATTCCAATAATTAGACATTGTTTAATTAGTATTAGGCTAATCAGGATTAGTTTAATTTAATTAAATCGGTAATGAGCTTTAACTTAAATGTGCTAGTCTGAGTAGTATTAGCTTTATTAGGCTTGGCTTCACTAGTATTACTTTAATGGGGCTTGCACTAATCAGTCTTAGGTTAATTAGCCCCGAATATGCATAGCTTATTTGGCTCTATGACCAGCTCATGCAAAAAGTAAACCTATCTACCGTAATGAAAACGGCGGTGATTTCCAAGCCAGCACTCCTAAGCATGCTTGATAACGCGCCATTCCGCCGATCATCCCCATATGCTGTCGACAGTGCGCGCGGGCCACTCGCACGGACGGTGGTATCCTGCCATACCCTGATTCGGTGGCACATTTTTTTTTTCGCTGTTTCACGATAACTTGCATTCGTTCAACACAAGATATGCGAAATGTGACGTCAGAAGCATTCCCTCATGAATAATCAGCGTGTCTAGCAGTTGCAATTCCCTAATGAATAATCAGCGTGCCTAGCAGTTGCATAGCCTCAGACGGAGTTGGCTATGGCTCAGATAGCAACTACTTATACACGGTGGTGTCACCAGGGGCACGGAATCGTCGGTTCACTAAAATGCTTTTGTGGAGGACGGTCATCAGGCTGGGGGAAAGCGCTCGCGGTGCCCACAACAGAGAGACCCCCGGTGGCATACACGCAGGAAATGTGGAGTTGTAGCAGACGACAAAACCCGGAATCCTATGAGTGACGTCAGAGCGTAGGTGGCGCGACAGTATGTCCTCGAGGCCAATATAGGCACTGGATCTTGACTTGCAATGAAGTGCCGGTGGGAGATTTCACTTGTGCATAGTTCAACCATAAGGATTCGTAGCGTGCGCGTTAACTAAATTAATCCGGAACTCGGCACGATCTACGATGAACCTCCCGAGCTTCGCCCACTCATCATCATTCACTCCGTGGATATGCTGTAATTTTTTTTCAACATGGCGAAGAAGGAATCAATCAGGAGTAATGCGAGGTAAGCTATTAGTGACGATGTGCTTCGGCTTTGTCCTCCCCAAATGCGAGGCCCTTTCCTGAGCTGACCTGCAGCGCGTCTTATGCGCAATTGCACGTTGTTCCTGCTTGTGGACACGCTTGCGAGCGTATGTTTGCTTCAGGGCGACTAGCGCTTGGCGAAGATCTTCGAGCAACGTTCCCATGAAAAGTGAGGGCCTAGGCGCTTAGAGTGGTGATCAGTGCGTGCCCCCACGCTCGAGAATCGCTTTCCCCGACTCACACGACCCCGCTGAGCAAGCCGGGCGGCGAGAACTTTGGCGTCATCTCGTGAGCGAAAGTTTCAATGAGCCTCCGTCGAGGAAGGTAGGTGAGAGAGCGCTGTGATGTTGCCAGCTCCAAATGTTACATAAAAATGGCTCGACGCTGAAGCTCTACGGAATGCTCCGTCTGTGGCTGAGTTGTGCGAGGCGCTCGCCTGGGGTCGAGATGTCGTGAGTGCGAGTCTCCGCCCAGGCACCTCGTAAAAATTTTCGATGGTTGCTTTTATTTTGGATTTTGATCCATATATAAGTTGATTATGACGACGAGGCTGACGGCGTAAATCCCCTTCAAGTCTCCGTATAATTGCTGTCGCGATAATGAAACCTTATGGTTTCTGTTATGGTATTTATTATTTATTTATTTGTGATACCCTCAGGGTCCATTGGTACATTGTAGAGGGGAGGGGCGGAAATACAGTTGAACAGCAATAAATACAGGAAAATAAATAGAGGATGAGTTAAACACATTACAGTGAAGACACTACATAATACTACATAATACTAACAATACTACATAATAGTAAATATTACACACAAACGAGTACACTTTATTAACAGACAATGGAAATTAAAACACAAAGAAACGGCCAATCTACACCAATAATAGTCATACCCGTTGGTGCAGCTCACTATTTCAAGTTAACTGTTAGTGCATTCTTAAAACGAGTGGGGTCGGTGATGGTTACCAATGATGCAGGTAGATTATTCCAATCGATTGAGGTCTTAGGAAGGAATGATCGTGAACATGCTATGGTGTTGTGACGAGGTACGTTGACTTTATGCACGTGATCATGGCGAGCTGAATGGTACGGTGCCGGGTGGATCCAGAGTGAGCGAAGGATTGCGTTGTCGTAATAGATTTTATGAAATAATGAAATGCTCGATTCCTTTCTGCGAAGACAGAGTAATGGGATATGCAGCGTACTCTTCATTAATGTAACACTAGCAGCGCGATGATAATTAGCCAGGATAAAACCTACAGCGCGATTTTGTACCAATCCGATTTCGCTAATTAATGTGACGATGAGGTTCCCAAATGCATCAGGCGTATTCCAGTTTAGGGGAAGACGGTGGTTATATATAGCATTCGTTTTAATGGCACAGGTGCAAGCGAAACATTTCTTTTCAAATATCCTAATGAGCGGTTAGCTTTTGATGTTAGGCATTGTATGATGCTGCTTCCAAGAGAGGTCGTTGGTTATATGAACGCCAAGATAACGGTAGGTTGTGACAGATTGAAGAGGGCAGTTATTTAGTGCATACGTCGGGCAAGTTGTGTTAGAACGAGAAATGCTCATCGATTTACATTTATTGATATTGAGCTTCACGCACCAAGTGAGGCACCACTTATATATGTTGTTTAAGCGGTATGCGAAGCTCGAGAAAATGTCACCGTCACCCGCAAGACTTTAAAGCCAGAACGGCGGCAACTTGATAAGAAAAAGGAAAAGCAAATGTGTGTGTGTGTGTGTGTGTGTGTGTGTGTGTGTGTGTGTGTGTGTGTGTGTGTGTGTGTGTGTGTGTGTGTGTGTGTGTGTGTGTGTGTGTGTGTGTGTGTGTGTGTGTTGGGGGTTACGTTCGGCGCTGATACTTCAAGTTTAGCTTCACGTTTTACCACTACAGCAAGGAAGAGGAAGTGTCTTTTGTCGTCAAACCGTGGGCCGTAAACGCGCGTTGTCTTTTAGCTGCTCAAGTGACAAACACGCTGGCCGTTCATCCTGACTCGGTGTTCGCTATCGACGCCTATTCATAGCGTTCGCTTCTCTCTTTGTCAACTCCCGTAAAGGTATACAATCGACTCGCCGCAGCGCGAGGAGAGTTGAGATAGGCGCTGAGCGCATCGCTCGCTCTTTGCGAACTACTTGAAAGCGGTGCGCACCGCACCGGGTGTCTCGACGTGCGGCATTTGCAAGGCGTGCGAGGCTTTCGTTTGTGTGTGCTTCAACTATCCTCTGCTTTCGAGCCGTTCTTTTCGCGGGCGTGGTGGGAACGACCTAAAGCGGCCGTGTGTGGGTTGCTGACCTTTCTATTTTAAATTTTTCGTTACAGTAGGGAGGGGTGTGCTTATATACCGGTACACGCTTGCTCAGCACGATGTGCGAGGAGCCGGTGAGGGCGTTAAGCGTGCACTCGGCGTGTGTAAAAACGCACACATTCACGCCACGGTTTCCCTTCTTATTTACCACGTCGACGCAAGAACTGCGTGTACTTGGAAAGCGCGCCGACATACTACAGCACTCTTCTCCTTACGAACGAAGCACATAACGTAAAGCCTGCCTGTCTTTCGCGTCTGTGCATCAAGCGCAGTCCTACTACCGCGCTTTGATAAGTCTTTAAAGAGAAAACAGGAAAACTAAGGCAGTGCAAAGCATGGATTAATTAAATAGCAGCAATAATCCAGAATTTAAGCCATTTCACTTTGCTGTTTCGCAGGGCTCACCTGTAAATTAATGAAAAAAAAAAGACACCTAGTTCTGCAATGTATATTGCGTAAGGTCAGCCAGTTTTTTGGAGGATTTACAACGCTACAGCAGCTTTTACTAATTGGTGATGCTTGACACGTTTTGCCGAAAGAAGGAGAGAGAAGCAATCTTATTGAAGTGAAGAAAGAATTGCCTTTCTTAGTGAAAATTGTATGTCAAGGGTGAACTGTTCATACAAACACGAAACTGTTCATTTGCCCGCGATGAACATGCCAGCCGACATGAATGACAGCAGCGACTGGAAATTGGTCTCAACAAGATAGCGACACAAATAACGAGCGCGTACTTTCCTGTAGGTGTTCATCGGCCCCGACGTCTTTCCTGATAACGAGCATACAAAATTTTGTAAAGTGTCGTAAAATGCGGTCACATATTTCGGTAACGTAGCGAAAATCTTATGTCGATTGGGGACCGGTGATAGGCCGTGGAAGGGGTGTGGGGGCGCTTTCTTTTTTTTGTAATGTTGACTCAAAACGAGGTGAGTGGTACGCACGCTGCTACGACCGAGTCACAGCTCATATAGTCATCGTTCCCACGTAATGGCGCAGGTGAATGGTGTATGCGCAAGTGCACTTTAAAGTAAATAGATTATTTCTATCAAATGGCATGATACCTCGGAGATAATAAAAATTGCAATAAAAATAAAAGTTCTCATATTGCAGTGCATTGAATGAAAGGCCGTCAGATGAAAACCAACGTTAGCGAAAAAAAAAAAACTTGGTTATATCAACACATTTTAGGGTCTAGCGGTACTAAATAAGTACAGTTTATATTAAAGAGACCCTGCAAAATTTTTCTAGCATGCAAAAAAAAAAAACAATGCCGGTCAATCGAGAAGGCCTTGTGAACATGTCAGCCGAATATTATTTCACCACATACATGCAGCACGAAACTTGCGTTTTTTTTTTCGAAATATATATGGAAGACACCCGCTCTTCTTTCAACAAACAACCTCATAATTTGCAGGAAATACGAAGTAATTTAGAGAATTACCATTGGCATATTCTCGGGCAGGCCCCGCCACCGTGGTCTAGTGGCTATGGTACTCAGCTGCTGATCCGAGGGTAGCAGGATCGAATCCCGGCCGCGGCGGCTGCATTTCGATGGAGGCGAAATGTTGAGGCCCGTGTGCTGTGCGATGTCACTGCACGTTAAAGAACCCCAGGTGGTCAAAATTTCCGGAGCCCTCCACTAGGCCGTCTCTCATAATCACAGCTGGTTTTGGCGCTGAAAATTTAGGAAGGGTAAGTGTGGACAGGAAAGACGCTCGGAAAGAACGAGAGGTTAAAGGAGCATGCGTATTCTTTGGGGGTCATCAACAACGCCGCGCACCTACCAGCGCACACTAGGAGGTGTGGATGCACCGTGCTTCTGTACAAAACCAAGGTCACTGGGAGGGCTAAGGGTAGACTAGATAGGGAAATCCTTGAGGCTTATCAGATTAAAGAGCACGGTGATCGCTGTATTAGCGTTCCGTCTGTACATCTGAAGGACAAAGAGTTGATGCTCTTTGACATAAGTTCGAACTGACTAGTGCCCCTTTCCACCTTTCATCATCTTGTGTTATTCGCTTGTGTAGTTTCCGCACGTGCTAGTGATGAACAAAAATCTCGCACCTTTTGCTACTAAGTAGCGACGCATGCTTGGCTCTAGGCTAGCTTCACACCTTGTTGCGTCATTCGCTTCCTTTTTCGGTTTTTGGGTGTGGTTTGACGGCGTTTTGAGATATCTGCACATGCGCAGTTGAGGGTTTCTCGTGGGTGGCTGTTTTTCGTAAGAATAAACTTAGTTGCAAGTGAGCGTCTTTCCTGTCCACACTTACCCTTCCTAAATCTTCAGCTCTCTATTCCGCAAGTATGGCCTACCAACTAGCCCAACACTTCACTGTACTCAATCAGTCTTATTCTCGTGCAGTTGCCGCGGATGCCGTGGGGTGGCGCCACGTCCCCGCAGTGACTCTAGCCACGAGCTATGAACTAGGCACGGAATATGAACTAGGTGCGAAGAGTTTTAGTTTAACCAGAGAGGACACTGAGATCTTGTTTCCGTACCCCTCTGGTGCATACCTGATATGCCGAGTTTTCTGCAAAACAAGGACAAATCGCGGTGAGCTAGAACAGCTCCGCTGTTTAAAACAAAGAGCAGAGAAAATGGTCACTGTTGTGACGCGTGCTAGCGTGGCTTCTCGCCCCCCTTTTCACCTCCCCCCCCCCCTCCTCTTCCCCTATCTGTATCTTCCAAAGTGCTCTTCGCGACGAAAGGAGAGTCAGCGCGCTCGAGGGACCGAATTCCCCCCAAACTTGACGCTGGAATTCCTGTAATAACTTATGGCTTTGGAAAACGTTTACGGCAGGCGATTCGCGAGACAATGAACTCCCTTAACTGGTGTCACGCGAAGATTATTTAGAAAGGTGTTGCAGATCCCCGTCCGCTAACAGCGTAATAACTGAATATGTTTGCTCCTTGCTCCAAGAATTTAAGAACAGAGAGAGAGAGAGAGAGAGAGATAAAATTACTCAACACAAAAAGAAAAAAAAGGGAACAAGCACTCGAGGATGTGCTTGTATTATTTTGAAATGTAACTTAGCTAGGCTCTAGCTTATAACTATTATAACCACGTGTCGTTCTTCAAGAGGTCTCTGTTTTGTCATTTCAGATAAGTGAAAGCACTACCAATGAGGTATTGCGCCCCTCTTTCTGCCCACGACCGAAGCTCTGTAAATAGCCCTACCTAAGCTCGAGGTGATTTGAATGAAACTGAAAGGACCATTCAACACAGTAAGGTTATATGGCAGATGTGTTCTGCGGAAGCCCGCAAGACAGAGTAACGTTTATGAAAGGGAAAGTTAGTATCCACCCGTTTGTAGCACAAGGCTACAAGGAAATCCATACGAATTTCTCACAAATGAAAGCTTCCTAGTTGCCGAAAAATTCGTCCTGGTCCGGGGTTCGAACACAGTCGGTGGATTCGCCCTCGCGCTGTCAATCGCTAGCCTCCTGGTTAGCTCAATTGGCACAGCGAGCGCCCCGGACAGCCGTTGGTCCCGGGTTTGAACCCCGGACCAGGACGAATTTTTCGGCAACTAGGAAGCTTTCGTTTCTGAGAAATTCGTATGGATTTCCTTGAAGCCTTGTGCTACAAGCGGGTGGATGCTAATTTTACCTTTCAACACAGTAAGTTGGGCAAGTTCTTGCGCTGACATATTTGGGTATAGGTGCAGCGCGGCACAGACGAGGTACAAAGAAAGGACGACGGAAGCGCTTACTGACAGACGAAAGTTTATTGCAATGAAAGTCGTAACATACACTATGGGAGTGGCCGCCAGCGTAGTACCTACTTGAAGAAGTGCATGTGCGCGTCGTGTGTTAAACATGGCTCGTGGTAGTGAAAGCCCGACCCTCTACACTGGGCTTTGCTGGCGCGGCGGTCCTGCATTGACCGGCTGTCAGGTAGGGATGGTATACGCGATATCATAGGCAAAGTGCTACTACGAACAGACCGGTCTATGCTTAAACATTCGTCTTAGATGGCACAACACTGCTATCAGGAATTCTGCAAGCTGAAACCTGGATGAACACTGTAGGCGCTGGCACTGTGAACTCTTGTTTCACGAAACGACCGTGCTGTTCCCAAACAGAAATCAAACAAGCCGAGAGATAGTCATGGCGTACTACGCGCACATAGATTCCGCCTCGTTTGTCTGCCAAACATTTGTTTCACTGCATCAAAAAAGAAACGTACTTATTTAAAGGCGTTATTCCCCGGCTTTCTTGTTTATCTTGTACGTACTACGCGGCGTAATTGTACATTGTGACTATCACTGCAATAAACCTTCACACGTCACTCGGCGCTTGTGTCGTCCTTTCTTTGTGCCTCTCTGCCGCTGGTCAGCTATACCCGAATACGCATGGGCTCATTGTTTACCTTTTTTTCATTTATTTATCGTGCATCGTGGTGTCCCTTCGGCACCATTGCCTCACTCAGTGGCTCTTTCATCAGATGTTGCTTCATGCACGCACTGCACGCGTGTCATAGCACGTTGCCATTTCATGTTACGTGCAGCGCTGGTGCCTGAATAAAATGTGTTCGAGTGCGTTGGTTTCCCCTCCATGGACTTTGCAAAGCATTGTATGGCTTGGCCAAGCGCCACCCTGTATTTCGGAGTTTATGTGGCATACCAAAGCTTGCGCATGATGAAATTTTCAACACCGTCCAACTATCACATTGAATGCCACGAGGGTACTATAATGGAATGGTAAGCATAAGGAACATTCCATTTTTTGGCGCCATATTGGTTATATTGATTGATTTTTTTCGGTATTACGTCCCAGAACCACGATATGATTATGATATACGCCATAGTGGAGGGCTCCGGAAATTTCGACCCCCTGGGGTTATTTAACGTGCATTTACATCGCACAGTACACGGCTATTTTAGTTAGGATCGACGTTGTGTTAACTTGTGTAGTGTTATGTAGGCACCATGCGCGTTGCAGGTAAGTGCCACAGGAGCAGTCGGCATAAAACGAAATATTTCAGCCAATCGCGTCAGGAATACGCCAAACTCGGAACAGAAAGGAAAGGAACAGTTCTATGGTCGATAGTCTTTCTTGGGCTACCTAAGCGCGAAAACTTACTCCGTCTGTCTCTCTGTCACTCGATTCAACTGCCTGGCCAACACTTATTCAACCGGACGGTACAATCCAACCGAGCTACTGGCACGGGCGGCAGGAGATCATATATGCGTTAACTTTATACAGCGCAAACAAAGCTCATGCCTATTTCAGGTACGATCTATGTGCATTTATTTAGGTACGATCTAAATGAACCCGCAGCGTTCATTTAATTAACAATACGCATTGGGCTGGTTTTTAAATTAGTAAATGAAAAATTAGTGTGTTAGAAATAGTATCGAAGAGACGCCAAAGTAATAAAACGCCCCAACACATAGCACGAGAGCGGGGCGCAAGCTGGAAATTTGAATTCTATTCAGCCAAACGTTCATTGCATCCCACCTGGGAGGAGCGAGAGGAGAGGCGAGCATCAGGAGTGGGAGGGGGAGAAGAGAGGAGGTGACATATCAGGAGCAGCATAAGACTATCGTGTTTCGACGTCCTTTGCAGCGAGGAAGGCATATATACAGCCATTTTTTTTTTTTCACTATGCCGACTTTAGACACATCGTTTCCGTACATTATTATATGCACGATAGGAAGGCTGCTGTTTATAGCAGGCTACGTCATGAAGTGAGCCGACTGCAGTTGCAGAAGGTGTCGAAATGAGCAGCAGTTGCATTCCTAAGGCCAGAATGGACACATAGAAGCGGCAGAAATTATAAGAGTTACCTTCAGCTGCTTCCACATCGCGTTCCTGTTTCAGTTCATACGATTATCACCATAGCGTCGCGGGGCCGTGTAAACACACTGCAGCGCATGCTTTCCATGCTCATGAAATTATATGGATATTCGGCACATGCCAACGTCTTGCCGGAAGTTCTTTCATCTCGAAAATAATATCCTGTGCTTTAAAGGGTCCGCGAACCTAAAATAGAAGGGGCTTTGCAGATAGCTTCACATTCCAAGAAAAATAGGGTTCACTGCGATGTCAGGTTCTTTTGGTTCAGGGGAAACCGAATGCTGCTTGATGAATTCCATAAGAAAAAAAAAAAAGCGAACGACCTACCAAACCAAATCGCATGGGCTCACCTACTCGACGTGCGTGGCTTTCAGAATTAGAAAAAAAAAATCACGATGTCACGAAATGGAATTGTTTCGAGAGGCAGCATAAACGACAATATGAAGAGTTTTGATTGTAGTTAGGTATTTTTATGGTTAGACCATTTGAAAATGAAATTTAATAAGCATCGTCGTTCACTGGTACGCAACCTGACATGCTCGCCTTTGTCACGTATGCTTAGACTTGTGCACGTTACTAAAAAATAGTAACGAATTACAATTACAATTATTTCGTTCCAATAAGGAAGCGATTACGATTACAGTTACAGATTATGATTACTCTGGAATAACCAATTACGATTCGTCGAGAATAATGGACTACTTCACTACGTTACTTTTCGTACAACGTTCTTATTTTTTTTATTATGATAACACTTATAAGCACATATAGCATGATCTAAACAGCGAGGTCGGGAGTAAGAGGAGGGGGAAAAATCAGTCCTGCACTTACGTGCCTCAAATTTTCGTCAAACTTAGTGGCACGAGCGCTGGGTGACATTCCTGTTTCTTGCGCAGAACTTTCGGTTACCCTCCGACGTAACTTTTCAAAAATTGTGATATAATTAATTTTATGGGAAGCTTGCCAAAAATGTTTGCAGTTTTGTTTCACGAGCCCTTATGATATCAGAGTATAAGCTTTTATTCTAAAAAAGCACTACACCATTAGAAAAATTAAGGAAAACTAGTGGAAATTAAAATCACTTTTGGCTCATAGACGCATCAGAAATGGGGGTATGGGCAAAGTGTAAGAAAGAAAAAAAAAGCGAGAAGGAAATCATATGTAGTTCATACCCGCATTGGATATGTGAGTGTTCATAACCGCATTGGGGGAAGTGTGGTGTTGTAGCATGCCTCCGAACAGGACTGGGCAGAGATACTGTGTAAAGTATTTAGGAACGCAGATATCAACAGATGTGCTGCAAGTTTAAAATGCAGATACTGTGATTTGTCATTGACGTCGTAACGGGATATTTCCGAGATGCTTTCGCAAAACATGAAAAAAGTATCCCCGAATACATATACAGGAGTACAGATACAAGAATGCTGATGCCGGAATACCGATACTGGGATAACGTTTGCTTTTTATTTCAGAAGTCTTCCTGCACCTCAAAAACATATATTATTGTACAGCATAACAATATGAATAATGTGGCAGCGTATTGAAACTAGCAAGTCAAGCATATCACTCATATCACTAACGAACAATGAGAAAAACATACATCTATTTGACACACAAGATCTGTTTTGCTGAGAAGGTTGATGAGGTGATTGCACCCAAATGAAAGCAGCTTTTAAAATCTTTTCGGCAGCATCGGTTCGGCCTCAACACAGGACTCGTGAACAAGAAATGCCTCTCTTCCCGATAAAGACGGGCACAAGACCGTGTAATGAGGGATAAATACCGCCCCGAAGCTGGAAAGTCCTGCGGTATCGCGATACCCCTTCCAGGGCTATCTAGCTGCTGAAACACTTCCCCGCGAAAGCCGAAGTGTCTTCATCGGCAAACTCTTAAATGCCGGTGGCGCATCTTAACGAAAAAAAGTATCGTTTTGCCCCGTCAAGCACGTCAGAGCACTTCCGACAAAAAAGTTGCCGCATGCCCATGTCCGCCAAAGTGTGGCGATACAGTCGTCACACCGCAAAAGTATTTCACTACTGAGGTACAAAGTTTCCAAGTGCATTTCAATACAAAAGTAGAGCTACTCAAACGTATCTCTCAGATACTATTGGGATAACCTTGTATCGCTACGCTGCCCAGCCTTGCCTCCGAGTCACTTGTAATTTTGTAATCGATTAGAGAAGTAATTGAATTAAAGGAATCGTTGCTCCTCATACAGGTAATTGAAGCGTTACGATATTGTAGAAAAGTGCAATCGATTACAAGTAATCCTAAACATGTAACCCGCTGTGTACAAGTCTGCATATGCTTCACCTTACTACTGCTTGTATAGAGGCGAAGCTCGCAAAACATGTCCGTCGTTTGGGAGCGCACTCTCAATCACCTGAAAACACCGAACGTGGTCTTACGAAATGCAGAGATCCATAATGCGTTCAAGCCCCATAAACATAAGGCAGATTTCTACAATAGGATAAAAACAAATAAACTTGAAAAAAGTGCAGAAATAAAACTTGGAGCCACTGTTAACATTAGGAACATACTACTTAAACGTGATTTATTTGTGTAGTAGGAGTCCATCATATCGCCCTGCCACGGCGATCTAGTGGCTATGGCACTTGACTGCTGATCCGAAGGTCGTGGGGTCGAATCCCGGCTGCGGTGGCTGCATTTCGATGGAGGCGAAATGTCGAGGCCCGTGTGCTGTGCGATGTCAGTGCACGTCAAAGAACCCCAGATACTTCCGGAGCCCTTCACTGCGTTTCTCATAATCGTAGTGTCGTTTTGGTGCGTAAAACCCCAGAAATCAATCAGTGACGTGTTCAAGTAAATGCCTAGAAGAGTGACCAAAGGCACATGCTTAGGTATGTGAACACTGCCACGCATGTGGCAGTGTTCCCGCTGGAGCAGTGTAGGTTTTTCGGCATAAAAATACTGCAACGTGTTGGGTGTTACCAAATCATTGCTGTCTTAACGGACTCGACCCTGTTAAGCAAATTAAGGCTCCACCTGCCATCAAAAGTTCAAATCAAGTTGTCTGCAATTAAGGTGTGCAAACACGTAGTTGCAGCTAACTCTACACGTAGGTCAAACAGAGCGTTGTATTAATACGAGTTTAGTGGAACTTAAGAGATGACTAAACAGCCGATCGCCTTCTAGTCTTTTCTTGTACTGCCGAGATTGTAACTGCATGCCAAAGCCACATGAATGCACGATCTTTTGCAGACAAAATAATGAAGAAACGCGTCTAATGGTCGAGGCTTGGTATATCAACACTCTAAAAACTGGAGCCGGTTCCGCAGATGTGAAACGGCCGAGCTACTCTTTAGGGCATCGTTCTACTCTAGCAAAACGTCGGATGGAGTGAAATGTCCATACCGCTTGCGGCATGAGAGAATAAAATGCAATTTCACTCCTGCCACACACATGTGATGCTCGCATTCGCAGCCGCAAACATGGCGGCTGGGGAAAACAGCCGCTTTGTGAAGTGTTTTTCGATAGAACTATAGCAGCGACCTTCCTACGAATTCTACGTACAAGCTTTCGCGTACAAACGCGTGCAGTGTACGTTTAATAAACGGTGCCTTCCTCGACTACGAGCCTCAACCGACGGGAGTCATAGCGAGCTGCGTTTCCTGTCTTGTTCCCCGATCGAACGGCCGTACCCGTGCTAGTGAAACCCGCCAGCCTACACGCCTCGGATTTTTTGCTTACGTGTGCGAAACGAAGAGGAATACACTTTCAGCGACACAGTAAGCTGTTGTGATCCGTCGACGGCTGGTCTCCGAAGCCTCACTGGATATAACTCATACATGTAAAGAAAACGGCTTCGCTACAACTTCGGCATCGAGCCGTATGACGGCCATGAGCGCGTCGACGGTGAAAATGCCGTCACTGCGATCCGTCCCGTTCGCAAGTCTGGTAAGTACAGCATAGTGCCGTAAACAGTTCTTATGGCAGAGACTATATTTCATCTGTGTGCAGAATAACGAAGAACGAGGAGTGCATATTTTGTGATCGCCAGCGGTTGTTCGCCGTACAGACGTGCTCGATGGACTCGAAAGGGGACGCCGTCCGAATGAAGCGGGTGGTAGCGGAGCACCCGGGTGCCGTTTTTCTTCGCTGGCGTTGATGAAATTCAGCCGCTATTATGTTCGTACTCGCTTCTTCAGGTGCATTTTACATCGCGAACCAGCACTGCGAACTCGCGTTTGTCCGTAAAACGGAATGCCAGCTCATGATAGGAATGCGTTAATCTAAAAGACATTGTATATGTTCCGCGCGTTTAGATTAACAGATCTGTGTGGCGAGCGGCTACCTATGAGCCAACGCTAAATATACACCTGTTCTGTGCATACTTTTTGACTAATTACGCAGAACAATACTTTACCACTGGCGCTGCATAGCAGGTCAAGTATACGGATTATATATACGGGACTTCAGTGTAAGACGGTGTATCGCGAGTGTGTTGTGGGCTTTGTGCTTTGCTGTGGTTGTGTTATTGGCGTGTATGTGCGTTGGTGTCATGTCAGCCTGTATGTTCTCTGTTCAGTGTGATGTAATTAAATGCCTGCTAATTGTAGCATGGTCGAAAAACGCAGTGGTTGCCTTTTTTTTTTTTTGTCTCTGCTGCTCCCTAGCACCCCGCTTGGCGGGGTAATAGAGCTCTCTTCAAAAGAGTGTTCGAATCCCCTTCGGAGGCGTCCTACTACTCTGTTTTGACGAGAGTACCGGTACCCTGCAATGGGGCTGACCTACTCTGAAAAAAGGAGTTAAATTTGGGACGCGAAAGTACCCCCCCAAAGTGAGTGCCCAGCGCTCTCTTTGTTTTTAGAGTGAATAATAGTGGAAGATTATGCTTGCGTCAGCCTTCGATTAGAAGATTGCGTACGGAAGAGATAAAATGTCTTAACAGTTGTCTCTCATGCAGATCGGCATGTGTTTCCGACTGAAATGTGGTGCTACCATTGTTGGGCATGCACAGATAAGTTCTGTGTCGCCTCAGTGCTTCCCTTCAGTTGATAGTCGCCATTCGTGCTGTCTACTCCTCTCGTGTACACGTGTGCTTGCAAGCCTTACATGGTCGCGAAGCTTGGGACGAGAAGCGTACCAGAACCAGTTTTCAGCGACATCAACATGGGGGGGGTTATCGAAGTTGCGATTGACGCGTGATTAGGTGAGGAGGGGACAAACACTGTGATAAAAAAAAAGGCTTTGTAATGAGGAAAACAACAACATTTATTTTACTGTAACTGATTTTCTTTACTGATAGTTTAAGTAGATATGACGCACGAAATAAAGTGTTGTGCCTTTTACTTTCGTACTATTCAGATATCCATGTGGAAAGATAAGGGGTCGTTTACGACGCTCCAGGAAGTTTCCTATGGAAAGTCAGTCTGTTGCGAGACGCCGCTCCCCCCCCCCCCCCCCCCCCCCTTCCTGCATTCTTATTCTATTTTCCTTTTCCATGTGTTTTGATTTCTGTGGTGCTACTTTTACGCCTGCTGAGCGCCCTGTTTTAAGGATTGTGTCACATCGCGAGTGACGTGTTTAGTCAGCATGTTAAAAGCATGTTAAAACATCGGATAAAGCATGTTAAAACATCGGATAAGTGTCAGCTCCAGCGGTCTTCGCGCGGCAACGCCGCCCGAGGAGATCAACGACGATCACTTCATTCTATTCTTGAAGAAATGATGTTCTGTGCAAGAATGCATGATTTGTGTAGGTACCTGTTGATACTTCGATTGCACTGTAACTTTAAACTATAACTTTAGAACATGAAAACCCTTGTATACGGTAATTAGGCACTATAGCGTGCGACGCAAAATCGGCTGCTCGCGGCAAGGCTTGCGCGCATGCCTGTTTGCTGCGATGATTAATAAAGGGTAGGATGTAATGTTTTCTTGGGGTGCCTGCGAGACGTTCCTAGGCTCATTTAAAACGTTGAAAGCTTATTGTATCAACCGGAATACACGCTTACCTTAAACGTAAAGCTATGTAGTTCCCACCCTAATGTCAATAAAATATTTACAATTGGGAACATGCAAGAGTGGTCGACTTTCTGTAGGCATATTTTGGTTGTTACAATGACTAACGGTATGTCCACTTGCCCCAATAATATTCATTCCAGGTGCATCACTATCCTAACTGCGTCTCATGATTATGTTAGCGTGAAGATTTGTGTGCACTACGTGCTTGTGAGATAAGCTTACGGGTTTATATATTTATTTATTTTCTTGCGAGAATTTGTCCCGACTGTAGAGTCTCTGTATCATTTTTTTTATGGTAAGATGCCAATAAAACGTCACTGTTGACATAGTTATTCTCTTTAGAGCTATTTTCTTTTTAATAATGCACAATAACCAAAGAAATGGGTAGCACATCAGTGCGCTGGCTGCATACATGACAAATATTGATGCAACGCAAAACACGCGTTACGAGGACACTTATGTTAGCCAAATGCATAATATATCTTAAAGAAAGACCAAGTTCTTTGCACACTCAGGAAAGTAAATTACTGTGGTTTTTCGCAATATTTAACATTTTATTGAATTGCAAGGCACGCGTCCACGCTTGATCAAGCTTTAAATATATACAGAAAGCGAGAACGGCGTGTAGCCTCTGTCTCGCTGTGTTTGAAATTTCAGTGCATATATAACACACAGAATAACTGTGTGGAAATATAAGGTATTCAGAAATGCCACCTCGCCAACCTGCGACAGAAATGCCAACTTGCGACAGAAAAAGAAAAGCGAATTTTGCACCATTAACAACAATAATGACGTTTTCTTTTCTTTCTTTTTTTTACTGTATTTGGCGTCACATCCACGCTATTTTTGATTCCGCCAGATGATGCTTTTTCTCAATAGATGGTGCTGAGCTCCATACCAGCCGCCATTTTCAGGACACATGGGCTTCTATGGTAGCTTCCCTATCATGTGACATATACCTTGCGCCTTACTTCTTTGCAGTATCAACCAATAACAACTATTTCAGCTTTGTGTCGTTCTAAGCCTGTATTTGCTCGCTTCAAAATGTTTTAAAACAAGCAACGCCTGTCAATGGCTGCTCTCGTAATGTACCGGAAGCACGTCTCCTGGGGTAATAGCGCTTTTAACGGCCGAATGTCACTCTGCAGCATGCTAGTATTCTTATTTACGTGCACGAATATCACGCATCTCATTTACGTTCGCGTTGTCATCGTTGGGAAACAAGCGCATCAGAATGTGCCGTTTGTCATTACAACCACTTCAACAATATAATATCGAACTTGCAATTGGGTTTTCTTCTAGCAACTAGGTCCAGTGTTTGTGTCGTTATTCCTCTCGTACCGACTAAATGCTTCATAACTGAAGCATGGAGCAACCGCTATTGCATGCTACATAGTACAACATGCTTATGCAATTTTGACATGGGCATATAAGCATTAACGCCTAGAACCGAGATTCTTTGTTAAAATGTAAAGTTTTATAGCGAAATAAAACGAACTGTTTATCTGGAGCCCATAGACGCACGGTGCCATGGCTGCTGTTGCCCTGAATATATGCTCGCGCCACTACTAGAGGCACCCTCATCGGGCTTGCCGCTGCGTCTGCGATGTCACTGACACAGATGAGGTTCCTGTCGTCAGTCCACTGTCCAATGGCCTGGACCACATGGCCAAAAGCCCATTAGGTTCATGCTTCGAACTTTTTTTTTTTTGCTCTTTCATAATTCTCAGTAGTCAATTTTGCTGTGCCAGTATCTGTGCCCGGTTTTCGCTCTCAGAAAGTATTGAGTTATGCCTCTCTGCCGGAACATCACTATGAGTGCTTCGCTGTCAGTGGTATGTACGTACATGCCATAGGTGATGTAGACCCTTACCCGCTGCACCCATCCGTTCTTTCTTTTTGCTGTAACCACTAATGAACTCTATTCTACAAACCAGAGTCTAAGAGACTGTAGCGCTGAACTAGACGACATATCGGCGTTTTATTTAAAGCTTGCTGCTCCAGATATTTCAGAAGTATTAAGTAATATAATTAATGTCATTTTTAAGCGTGGTACATTTCCGAGCTCACTAAAACAAGCTGAGGAAGTCCCAGTACACAAAAAACGTGATACGACAGATGTCGGTAACTATCATCCTATTTCTATTTTGTCTTCCATCAGCAAACGTATTAAAAAATTATTTTTGAAACGTTTGAACAAGTACCTCAACAAATTTAAGTTGCTAAGGCTTGTCAATTCGGTTTCCATGCTGGAAGTTCTACGAATTTAGCAGTGCTATCATTAACCGATTTCTTGAAATCTTCCATCGATAACGGTAATTTCACAGGGTCTGTATTTCTTGATTTCACGAAAGCCTTTGACACCATTAGTTATAATATATTATTTAGCAAATTAGAATCCTCGGGTATCACTGGTCCATCCTTAACCTTCATCAAAAATTACCTACTTGATCGCCAACAATCAGTGTGCAAAGGGGGCGTTAATTCTAATATTAAAATAATTAATCAAGGGGTACCACACGGTTCTATTCTTCGTTCCTTATTGTTTTGTATCTATATTAATGATTTGCCTGACCACCTTGAAGATTATAAAGTTATTCTTTACGCTGACGTCATGACTATTTCCATCTCGCATAAATAGTTAACCACTCTGATTAATATGCTGAACAAGGAACTGACAAATGTTCCTGAATGGTGTCGTTTAAACAACTTACTTTTGAACCCACTTAAAGCTCAGTTCATGGATTTTAAAACTTCTAAAAAAATGCTACCTTTCATACCACAAGTGTCCATTGACCATTATCTCATTCATGCACCTGACTGTGTGTGTTTTCTGGGCATAAAATTAGACCCTTATTTGAAGTTCACTAATCATATTCTCTATGTCAAACAAAAAACAGCATTTGGCATAAGATCACTCACCAAATCTCGTCCATTTTTTAACTTGAAGCTTTATTGTCTTTATAATTTGCCTTCATACATAGTTACATCACCTATGGCATTACATCGTGGAGAAATACATATAACACTCATCTTTCGTCCGTACAGCGCATTCAGAATCAGGCCATTCGCATTATTACTAACAGTTCATTTTATTCTAATGCTACCCCACTCCTTCAGGCTAACTGCATTCTTACTATGTCTGGCTTGTTTAATTTTCACTTATTCATAATGTTATTTAAACAACTTAAGGATCAGCTTGTGTTTAAATTAAACGATGCTAGATTACTCACTAACACCAATAGCACTAGGTTCGCCCACAATCACAACGTCCTTTTACCCAAATGTTACACCAACTATGGCAAAATGACCTCCTTCTTCGCGGTGATTAAACTATGGAATGACTTGCCCTATGCACTAAAATCGTCATCATCATTGCATGCATTCAAACATGAACTTAAAAACTTCATCTTGTACAACTAGGTTGAAGCAAGAATTAGTTCTGATGTGAAAGTGTGCACGTAATTTGAAGATTTTTGCAAATTTGGGATTTTGTTCTATGGCGTCTACTGGTATAACTGATGACTATTTACTTGTTGTGTCGCATTGAGAACGCTATTTTTGTTTATTTGTTGTTGTTTTCTAGTACTTTCACTGTTTATTTCCACTTGCGTTGTGTAATTTTACTTGCTGTTATAATTATTCTCTTTAATGTTATTGTTAACCGAGGGTCCCACTGCAGTTGCTCGACTTTGGGACCTTCGTCCGCATACTACTAACTACGAACTTTGTATTTTTAACGAGTAATAAACTGAACTGGACTGAAACGAATCTCGTTTCTTGACGCATGTGCACATAGAGGTCGAATATGCTTTGTTCAGATGGCAGTACAGCCAGAAGGAGCAAGAGGCGCGTGAATGTTTTATGTTCATATCTCGCCGTGGCATTTCAGCTATAACAGAAAGTTTTGCTCTATCAATTTTACAAGTTATGAGTGACAATAACGTGACATTGTGATAGCAGACTCGTCGAGTATTTCAGCGTTCAATGTATGGCGACAGGACTACTATTCAGCGAATGTGTTGCTCATGCCTACTTCACTCCTTGTGCCAGTGTCATTGTCACGTACGATTACGTGGCAACTCGCAATGTAATTTGTTGCTCTAGAGGTTCACGCTTAACGTATGCATTTGCAGCAACTAATATTGTCGCAATAACTGTTTTTCATCAACTCACCTCAGTGATTATTACATTTGAATGCTCATATTTAAATGCTAACCTTTCAGTAACGCGCCTGTGCAGCTGGCAGACACTTAGTTTGATATGGTTGGGCAGACAAACAGGTCTAAGTATAAAGGTGGAAACAAAAAACGGAAACAAAGAAACACGCATAAACCGGACGGGCACCATCATGGCGGTCGTCCTGTCGGTGGGTGTTTGTTCAAATTTTTCAGCGTAAGAACTCTTCGCAAATACAAGCGCGCGGGGATGGCGGGAGGAAGTATACTGGCGTTCTTCGAGCCTCAGCGGAACTTTAAGTACAATTCTCAGCAGCAGCTCTCAGCTTTTGCTATGAAGTGCTTACGTGTTCCTTGCTACTTTTCGAGAAATCCGACTATTTGCTAATTCTGTCTTTTGGGCAGCAACCGTCATTCTGCGAATAGCTACTAGATGTAAACATTTGAATAGAGACGTCTAAATGCAGACATTTATATTTTACAGACGACTGAATGCAGACGTACGTAAAAATGTAGTACGAACACACTTGAGACCCCGTTGATTAAATGGTCGTTTAATCACCACAATTGTTAGTTAGCTTTATAATAAACAGAAAGACATAAGCAGTGAAATACGCCTGCCAAAAACTGTCTTTATTGTTTTTGTGAGCTCAGTCTGTGCCTGTCGAGACATTTTACGTTATACAGCTGCTTCGGCAACATTATCTCCCATTGCACCGGCCGGTAAAGTCTTTGGGACAGTGGAATACTTAATGTGTGCAGCCATCCGTGTAGGTATGGCGGGCTGAACAGTGGCGGCTGTCTTTTTTTTTCCTCGTGCGGGGCATTCAAAGTGCATCGAAATGCAGAACTCGTCGTCGGCTCCTGCGTGAAATTGTGTCACTTACAGCGTGAGTTATGAGGCGACTTAAGAGACCAGGTTTCAGTGGGGATGGAACGTTTCTTTATTCACAAAGGAAGAGGCTCGCAGTGGTGGCACGTACAAGCGAGCCTTTTTCCTGGTTCGACCCGAGTGATGTTTCGTGGGTGTACTTCGGTGCGGTCGATGACGATTCGCGAAAAGTTCCTGCAGATGGCTGACACAAGTACGCGAGGCACAATACAAACTTCCTTGGGACCAGTGCAGGCCTCTTCAGGGCTGCTTCTGCAGTGGATCGGGCAAGAGATGAGTATTACACGTTAACGACGGGGGCACGTACCACGTTAGATCCAGCGCACTACACACTCCTTGTTTCCGATGGTATCGCGTTGCCCTACACAACACATGTTAATGTCCCGGAAAGATGCACCCCGAATCCAAATATCATAGATAATTTCTAGAAAACATAAGTAGAACCCATATAAACTAGCCAACCACCTACTGTGAAGGTCCGCGCTATGATCACGTTTACCTTAGTCCGTGTTTCATGGGCACCCAACTGCAAGGAAACGCTCTTTCACAAGATGCTTGTAGTATTACTCCAGAAGCGGGAAGTTTCAGCGACATTTTTATCGGGAACACGGAAATGCGAGCTAGTTGGCAGTAATTCATTGTTAAATATCTGAGCGCTACAAAACAGGAACAAGAAAAAAAAAAAACACAAGTGCTTTTTGTGTCTTCCTTTGTTGTCCCTGTCGTGCTCAAATATTTAATATGAATTGGTTCGGTACTATCGACTAAGATGATTAGCATGCTTCAAGGAAGAAGAACAAAGTATCAGTACTTCCTGAACTCCCGCAAGTACTACTGCCCGCACCGCTCATATCTTAAACTAGAACATTACCCGAGGACTACAAAATATGTGAATTCTGCTGTATACATACGTACCAAACTGCTGCGCAGGTGAGAGGATCACCACCATCCGCCGCCACCACCACCATAACCGCCTCCGCCGTAACCACCACCGCCAAATCCTCCGAATCCACCACCACCGAACTTTCCGCCTCCGCCGAAGCCGCCGAAGCCTCCACCTCCGTAGCCTCCACCTCCGTAGCCTCCACCTCCAAATCCACCGCCTCCGTAGCCTCCGCCTCCAGTAGTCTTGATGATGATGATCTTGCCGATGCCTCCGCCGCCTCCAAAGCCACCGCCTCCGAAGCCTCCGCCGCCGTAGCCACCACCGCCGTATCCGCCGCCGCCACCGTAGCCACCACCGCCGTAGCCGCCACCGCCGAAGCCACCACCGCCAAATCCACCGAGGGAACCGGCGGTTGCGGTTGCCACAAGGCAGCCACAGAACACAGCACTTAGCTGTACCGATAGGCAGGACGGAAACAAAAAATAAAGGAGCGCATTATTTCTCGATCACTAAAAAGGCTGTGTCTCTGTTTCTCGCAAGTTGCCCCTTCGTATTTCTTTCTATTTAATATCACCTTTGTGATTTCTTTTTCTGGATTTGAGTGTACGACATATCAAGAAATTATAGTTGGTTTTTATGTATCAGTTCGCGGACTCTATGCTATCGTGAATCGAAGCGCGCAAGCCACGCGAAGTGCCTTTGAGTGACAGGTCTATACATTTCTGCAAGTGTATAAGCAGTTGTGTTTCGCAATCGTACAGTGTGGTAGCAATACGCGCGTTCTGCTTCATGTCATATTGATATTCTGAAGTCGCATTCACTCGTTCGTAAGTGCTCTTTGTCGTTGGCCGAATGCCTTCTCTAATAACACGTCCAGCATCAAGATTGTCTGAAGTATTGTACATACGGGCCCTGATCCCGTAAGCGATTTTTACTACCATTCAAATATATACACAATGTGCTTGTACTCAAGTGTTCAAAAGCATGCATATACACTGCACAAGGCCTTCACATCCGAAAAGCATTGACGAGAGCTGGAAGAAAGTTCACTGAGGTCGAGAGTGAACCACCTTCTTGCTCATAATTTGTTCGGAATTCACTCTGTCATATGTTGCCACTGAAATAATCAGCTATAGATCAAAGTAGATTTTAAAGGATAATGCTATACGTCATATTCTTTCAGCCATCTTCTTTGCAGGACATGAGCACCCAGCTGAGGCAAGATATTAAGCAAGAACCCACTCTGGCGGTTCACGGCTACATAGCGACGTTCGCTGGTACTGGTAGGCCCTATTATTTATGCCGAAGAGCGCCAGGCAAGCCTTCTCACAGCCTACACTACACGCAGACCGCAGATCTTTCTAGGCGAGCTTACCATAAGCCTCATCCTGGAGATCCTTCCTCTGCAGGGACTGCAAGCTCTGACTTCTCCGCTCGGCGCTCTTCTCTTATATAGTGAGGCACAGCGCCGGAAGAGGAGGTCATCGTGCCAGGTGGATTGCAAAACGGTGACTCTTGCACAGCTGCGGACCGAAGGGAGAAGGACGGGACTACACAATGAGATTGCCAATTTACGCCCCAACCATTAAAGAAAGTGAGTGGAGGATGCATACCAAATGCACCAGTAGCCGGCGGCCACCACGAGCAAAAAAACGAGAAAAACTGAAACGCAAACTGTACCGCAGCAGGGAGGGGAGAAATGCAAAAGGCACGTGTGTGTTCTACTTGGCGCGGTCCAGGAAAGAGATTCTTGAAGCCATCGCTCTTGCACGCTTCAAAGCAGCAGCAAGAAGAGCGCGCCGCGGAGCGAACGCCGAGAGCCGCCTCGCCTCCCTCGGGCGCGACTTCCCTTGCCGCGCTTCGAGCCTGAGTGGCGAGAGCTTTCATGAACTTGGACGCTGTTATTACACGCGACGTAGCCAGCTGCCGAGGCGCCCATTGCAACAAACAAACAAAATTCGAAGCGACAAAGCATCGAGCAAGAACAAGAAGGGTCACGCAATGCTGCATACTTCCGGGTTGCCTCAGTGCTTTGGACAGCGTTGTAGTGGCTGCTGCGGCAGTGCGCGTATTCGAGATGAGCGTACACTGATCGCGCGATAGCCCACACCGCCTGTCGCACAACCGAGACGCTGTCGTTTGTCGCGTTTGGCCTGCCGGAGTGCTCGGCCACCCTCTATAGACCGACATTACAGCTTTGATCAATCAACGCGAGCGCATTGACACGTGTGGGTAGCCAACCAGCGATTCACCTCTGGCAGCACATCGGGACGACGGTGTTCACGATAGTTTTCATGAGACAGGGCAGGCGGTGGTGGCCGGCGGCGCTTCGAGGCTACACCCTGCAGCAGTGCCCAGTGCCCGTGCCCACATTGCCCCATGCAGGAATCACATCCGTCATCTTGCGTCAAGATCTGTCACCGGCGTATGAACGCGCTGTCATGAGGGTGGTGCGTGCCGGAACACGGGTAGCTCGTTCTCATTGCGTAAACGGTCAGCAGCTGGGTGGTCGTGCCCCCAGGCCCCTAAAAAACGGGGAAAAAAAGAAAAGAAGAACAAAGAGAAAGAAAGAGAGACAGAAGAAGCAAAAGTAAAAATAAAATTAAATACAGCTGCTCTGACTCAGTCATCAATAATGCCCTTTGCTACTTACTGGATGGCTTAAGTGGTCCCTCGCTTCGTCTCTAACTTGGTCAGTGACCTGCTAACGTCAAATGAAACGCATCGTTTCGCTACTTCACCAATGAAGGCGAGATGTTGTTTCTTACGTTTAAAGAGCTCTCTCGCGCCGATACTAGGAAGTGCGGTGACGCCCTTTGCTGAAATGGCATGTAAATGTGACACCGCGATACGCATCTGCACGCATGTTGCTTAGGTCACCACAACGTATTACCATAGTAATGTAAATGTTCTTCTTTTCCTAACGTTCCCATTGGAGACATAGAGGTATGTAGGAAGGATTGCTTCTGGGAATGGTCGGTAATTAGAAGCGTTCATTTAGTTGCTTAGCCCAAGTGTTTTCCCTTCGCGATGAGGGTTTACGGGATTTCAATTTAAGTTTGGACATGTTGATGACTAGTCAAATTGCTAGCCGGCAAAGCTGCAATGCGCTCCGTTGCACAGTGAAAAACATATTTATTCCGTCGTTTCGGTGGGAGACCAGCCTTTCTCATAAGCTGATTTCCAGTCTCCGCCTATTTTAGGTTCGCTGCAGGGCGAAGGCCTCTCCCAACGATTTCCAATCCACCCTATCCTGAGCGAGTTGGTTCCACTTTATGCCCGTAAACTTTTTAATTTCATCGCTCCATCTAACATTTTGCCTGCCTCTATTACGTTTTCCCTCTCTTGGTATCCATTCCGTCGCTCTTACTGCCCGTCTGTTATCTTTCCTCCTCATGACATCTCCTGCCCAAGTCCACTTCTTTCATTTGATTGATATAATAATATCAGCCACTCTTGTCTGTTCCCTGATCAACTCCGCTCGTTATTTATCTCTTAGCGCTACACCTATCATTTTTCTTTCTGTTGCACTTTGCGTGCTCCTTAGTTTCATCTCTATAGTTTTTTCGTTATCTTCCACGTTTCTCCATCGTGCGCTAGTACTGGGAGAATGCAGTGATTGCATACTTTTCACTTTAGTGACAGCGGTAAGTTTCCAGTCATGATTTCGGAATGCCTTGAGAATGCGCTCCAGCCCATCCTATTCTACGGAGGATTTCTTCTTCATTGGTAGATGTTCCGGTTTGTAACTGTCCCAGCTATACGTATTCGTTCACACACTCTAAGGGTTCACTCTTAATTTTAAATTCCTGTTCCTTAGCTAGGCTATTGAGCAGAACTTTGGTATTTTGCCTACTCATTTTTAGTCCAATTTTAATACTTTCCTGCCATAGGTCATCGATAATGTTTTGTAGTTCGTCTCCATCATTGCTAAAGAGCACAATGTCGTCTGCAAATCTTAAATTGCTTAGATATTCTCCGTCTATTCGAATTCCCTTTTCTTCCCAGTCTAGACGTCTAAACACTTCCTCTAAACATGCAGTGAATAGCATCGGGGAGATCGTATCTCCTTGTCTGACACTTCTCTCTATCAGGATTTCTCTGCTTCTCTCATGTAGGAGTAGTGTGGCTGTGTAACCTGTGTATATGTTGTTTATGGCTTGCACGTATACGTCAGGTCCCCTTGCGACGTAAAGCTTCTAGAACTGCTTGTATTTCTATGGAGTCAAATGCTCGAAGCCTATAAACGCTATATAAAGAGATTTGTTATATTCACTGTACTTCTCAATTACTAGGTAGGTAGCATGGCTGTGGTCCATTGTTGGTAACCTTTCCTAAAATCAGCTTGTTCTCTTGGTTAAAGTTGAGTGTTTCTCTTATCATAGCAGAAATTACTTTCGTAAATAGCTTTATATTACTGGGAGTAGGACAATTGGTCTGTAATTCTTTAACTCCTTTATGTCACCGTTCTTGTGGATTAGGATTACGTTAGCATTTTTCCAAATGTGCGGTACACTAGATGCCTTGATACATTTCGTGAAGAGCGATGCAAGTTTTTCAAGTATAATGTTTCCTCCGTCTTTGATCAAGTCGGCTGTTATGCCGTCTTCGCCTGCTGCTGTACCGCGGGGCATTCTTTTGACAGCTTTTTTTACTGCGTAAGTGATTATACATGGAATTTCAGTGTCCTCCTCTGATTCTATTTCTATAAAGGTTGTATGGTCTTTCTGAGAGCTGTACAATTCCAAATAGAAATCTTCTGCTACCTTTGCTATTTCGTTGAAATTGTTGATAAAGTTACCTTGTCTATCTTTTAGCGCATGCATTTTGTTTTGTCCTAAGTGCAGTTTCTTTTTGACCTATTTAATACTGGTGCCTTTCTCTACTGCTTTCTCTATTTCTCTCATCCTAAAGTTCCTTACATCTCTTTACCTGGCTTTACTGATCAGTTTTGATAGTTCTGCGAGTTCTATTTTATCTTTTGACGAAGTTACTTTAATTTGGTTGATTTTTTATTTATTTTATTTTATTTATTTATTTGATACCGTCAACTCCGTGCGAAAAGTAACATTCAATAGTACATCAGGATAATAATAAACAAATTTCAATGATTATACAAATAAATGTCAAAAAATAAATTCTCGTACTAATATCTAGCGCATATAACTACAAAAAAAAAGTGTCTAAGGCATCTTCAAAATCACCTGACGCCTTATGGTCCACAACTGCGTTAAGCAAACCATTCCGCATTTCTATTGTGTCAGGAAAAACGGAGTAAAGGAAAGCATCAATGCGTGTGAAATAAGGCTGAATAGCTGTGCTATTGTTAACACGATCACATCGCCTTCGATCCTTGGGGCTGTAGGTATAAATCCTTGTTTATTTTGGTTTGGCCGCTTATAATATTAAAAAAGAATTTCTTCGTTAATTCCTTTTTAATATTATTATTATTTTTAATAATTAATATTTTGATATTATTTAATATTTTATTATTAATTCCTCGTTAATAACGAGGAATTTCTTCGAAATTCTTCGTTATTCGCTCTGATTACCTCTAGATTTGCGTTTGTTTTTTTTTTCTAGTAAATATTTTGTTCTTGTTTTCTTTAGGTTATGTACAATCTTCGTCCTTACTAATCTGCCATGATTATTGTTTTGACACATGTGGAGATTATTGTTTGATATATATAGAGCGAATTTCTCTTTGCAAATACGCTGGATATATAGTATTTGCAAACCTTTTCGCGTAACTACCACGGTTTCCGAATTTTACTTTTTCATTTTTGACCTGAGGCGGATAAGGGAAACGAATACTTTCGAGTCACTGTTCTAAGTAATCTAGTCGGGCGAATTTTCCCGAGCGTAACTTCCACACCGGAAAGCCTTTATTAAGCGGTGCACTTTTAGCGTCAGTTCGAGTGCGTGCGTGCGTGCGTTATACACCATTTGCCTTCTACACGCCAGTCGGGCGGCGACTGATTGCTTATGATTTATAGCGCATAATCTTCAGATTGATATCTTTGCATTCTGTCAAGTGCCAGCACATTTTACAAATAAGCCACTCACTCTGATACACAGCGATATCAGATGACGATGACCAACTACTGATGCAAAGCCGTAAAACTGAAGACTTTGCAGGGCGCCTTTATTGCTAAACTTCCTGTACATGTGAATAAAGTGGCAATAGCCTTCCCAGCATGAATATTTTGTCCAAACGAGCAGTATTACGAGGAAGAGAGTGAGGAGGAATAGAGGCGTTTGAGAGCAGGCTTTTCTGCTCGAATTCGTAATCAGGCGTTGAAGTGTAGGCGAGGGTGACCGATTGATTGGATTGATTTGTGGTAAGGTTTAACGTCCCAAAACCAGCTCTCATTATGAGAGACGCCGTAGTGGAGGTCTCCGAAAATTTCGACCACCTGGGGTTCTTTAACGTGCACTGACATCGCACAGTACATGGGCCTCAACATTTCGCCTCCATCGAAATGCCGCGGTCGGGATTCGATCGCGCGACCTTTCGATCTGCAGCCGAGTGCCATAGCCACTAGACACCGTGGCGGGGCGAGGCGAGGATGACCGTGTAACTGACCCAGTATATTTGGATGCTAGACTAGGACATTTTGCGACGTACCTACATGTTGTTACAAATATTCATTTCTTAATTGAGCTCATCTTCATTCTATGCTACGTCATTGGTCTCGTGTGCAACCAGATTTTTTTTCTTTCCTTTTTCACGTAGAGTTCCACGGAAAAGTATTCTGATTAAAACTGAGCACTCTCGTTTTCCTACAATAAGCGCTCCTGCGCCTAGCTATATACCCCACAACACTGAGCGAGTCAGCCTAGGTGCGAACTATGTCAACGCTGATCAAAGGGGCCGGCAGCAAGTGGTCGAATCGTGAATGGCCTATTGTAGCCGTCCACGATGCGACCACTTTCACTGTATTTTCACCCTGTATTTTTTGCCCGCAGCTCCGAGCAGCTTCAATGCCGGGAGCTGTCTGTACCACTATTGTGACTCGCTGTCGAAAGAAACCAAACTCAGGCATTTGGTCCGGCTTGTTACTGGTGATGTTTTACTCGTGATCAAAGCAGCGCTGGGTAATTACAAAATGCCTTCTGTTGTCGTTCATGGATAGACATATTTATTTTCTTTAACGAAGCGTACATTTAGCGCATAGGAGAGCCTTTGAAGGAAGTGTTAGATGCAACTTCCTTCAAAGCGCAGCATCCGCCGAACTTCCGCACGAAAGCAGATGGCGCCCATTTAAGGAGGACGTTAGACTCCACCGACAACTCTGTCATCCGCCACAACAAACGTAGATTAATTTCGTCTTGCTCGCGTGAAAAATATCATCACCGCCAACGACCTGTGCTAATGTTGAGAAAAGAACAACATTCTGAGCATTACCATAGCACAAATAAGAGATGTAAAATTTTTCCGCAAATGTGTCTCTCACAAGCAGCAACGCGCAGAGAATAAAGGGGAACTAATGAAACAGCACACATCTGCTTCTACCTAAACAGGCGTTGCTGAAGAACTTCAGCGATTTACTCTGCTTCCACTTCTTTCCGTGTCCAATGCTATGTCAAATTGATTAATAATTATTTCTAGCCTTTAGAATAACCAGCCACGTAGATATGTCGCTTCTTGAACCAGAAGTTGTGGGAACGTCCTCTAATTACGAGCGATGCAGCAATCATCGGGGTCATTAAGTAATATGAGCCAGGGGTCGAGCACAGACACGATATGGAACTCGCGTAACAGAAACCCAGAGGACTCGCCTTTGTTTTCGCCACAAAACAATGAGCGGAGTGTTTTCACTCGAATGCATTCGGTGCAGCGGTATCTTAACGTGCATAAAACACGACAGATAACAATACTTCCACACACGCTGCGCGTCCCACGCGCCGAAAGGCACGTAGCCAGAGGCACGTTTGCAGCTTTGTGTATTCAGCGAGCAGCTCAGTAAAACAGCTAGACACAACTTGATGCCGACGGCGCACTGCACAATGCATTCTAAGTGGCGTTATGTGCAACTCACGGCCCAGGGGAGCGGCCCAACTTCATTGCGCTGTGTCGCATTCAATACCGCACTTCCCACGCCGAGTGACCGCCGCACTCTCCCTCAGGGCACACTACGCTAGACGACCCCATCTAGCCTTGACACTCCGGTGGCATGCGTACGCATACCCACATATTGCGCAGAAGAATTCTAACGCTACATAACCGAGCAGCACGAGCGCGTTTCAAGGTATTTACCAGCTTCTCCACTACCACATTAACGTCGATGTTTCTAGGTATATCTCCAGGAGTGAGACACGGTCATCACGACATAAACACACAGAACCACTTAAGAAGTATTGATGTCAGACTGACTGTTTTAATATTTCATTTCTCCCCTCAGGGATAACCGAGTGGAATAACCTTAGTGGTTCAATGGTTCAACTATTTAGGCAGTTCATTTTTTAGATGTATTCTCTAATGCGGCAGAAAACAATCTACTCGCTTTGCAGCGTTGATCTTGTATTTGCTCGACACTAATACATGCTTCTACATGACTCTTTACGGGTTATGGATTAGTCGTAATCGATTACATCTTACTGCATTTTTGCAATACTTCAGTAACACCTCCATTAAGGGCTACGTTTAAGGGGTACGTACTTGAAGTTCATTTAAAGGAACTGTAGGTGCGTATATGTGCAGCTACACATTTTTGCGACTCGATTTACCCAAGCCCTCGCTAAGTATAATGTGCGGCCATTATAAAAAAGTAGTGTTAAAAGTAAGGTGAGAAGTAATGGAGGACTCTGGAGTAATATTTTGATTAATTTTTTTCAGGCGGTAATTGTCGTTTTAAACGGTTGCTAGTTACAGTAAAATCATTGCAATTGTAATCACTTCCTTTTTTCAGTAACGTGTACAAGTCGGAATTAATCTCAGTATTACTGTAGTTTTTCTTCACATTCATTTTCTCGTTCGTTACTTTTGTTTTTTGCTTTTTTTCTGATTTTCTCGCTCTTTGACGCTGTAGTATCAAATATTGCACCTCAATGATATCCGTGCGTCATTTTCTACTGACGCTGAAGCGTTGTAGACCTGTGCGAACGCTGTATATGTGCTTGTCTCGCATTCTGCTTAACACACGCTTACCGCACTTACCTTGAAGTGGTTTTCCTGTGTTTAACGTCACATGCTTTATTCTTAACCACATGTTGTAACCATAACATCAGCATAAAATGATGGTTTGATTTAGGTCATTAGGGTCTCCCAGAAACGACACTAACACTTGCATGCCCTATTTCTCTATTAAATTTTATTCCTGGCAACTCCTACCATTGTTTCTTCCCATTAGTCTTATAATACCATGATATATTGATAGCGTAAATAAATAAATAAATAAATAAATAAATAAATAAATAAATAAATAAGTTTTGGTCGTCGTTGTACTGTAGAAGATTATTTTTCAATCAGTCAGCTGCTGTTCACCGTACGGCTCCTTCTTGTACGCTTAGCAAGGTTATATTTGTGCAAGTTACACCATAAATCCTAAACTTTTCCTACTACAGTCCTGACAGCTAAACATGGCTACGGGCGATCATGTAACCTTACCTTGCACACCACTTGCTTTCAGATCTTTCTGAGCTATATCGCTGTTTTAATGGGTGCCTGTGTTAACGCATTTCAAGGGGCGTCGACTTCTTGGCATGAGGGCTTTTCAAGAGTATGTGGTATTTCGGTTTGAGCAGAATTATTAAGATGACAAGCGCGCAACGACTCTGAAAGGCTATGCTGATACGAACAGCACTTGCACACGTATAACAGTGGATAAATAAATAGATTAATAATAATTTCGGGGGTATTATGGTAGTATGAGAGACGCCGTAGTGGAGGGCTCCCGGATATTTCGACCGCCTGGTGTTCGATGAAGTGCCACGCCGCCACAAGTCAAGTGGACCACCGTGTTGGGTACAAATAACTACACGGGTGTTATTCCGTGTACTTATTTTACTGAACCGTCTGTGTTCACAGTGTTATGTTACTAGTGTGGGTGCATTCTTTTGCCTGTTATGTTCTTTCTGGATAAACCCTGCGAGAGTTCGCTACCGTTTCCATCGGTGGCGTTTCGTAGTAGTTAGTTTTCTTACTTGTAGATCGGTGCTCATGGGTAGAAGCCAGCTTCCGTGGTAACAACGACTATACAAATCGGTTGAACTTGTTTCTTTTTTTTTAGTCCTTTTTTTGCTCAGCAATGTGGTGTTATATCGATAAAAAAGGAGCGATGGTATACAATTAAGGGCAGGGATCCAAGAAGGCAGGAAAACGGATTGAGGTAAAGAATAGGAATATCCCGCAAGGCGCTTGAGTAACGTTAACAATGTTAATCTCACTGAAACATCGGTGGTTTGTTAATTCAAGTCCGACTACGTTGTCTGCATGTGCATATAATTTTCAAAGGAAAACTCGCAATTATTCACGATTGCGACGACAGTAGCATGCTCTTGCATTTACGCTGGCTACCACAGCTTCTATATAATATTGATCGTTGAGTGTTCTATGAGCTTTTGCTCTGTCGACTCTAATATTCGATATCACCTACCTTTTTCTTTATTTAGGCTACTAGTGTTCTTCTTTATTGACCCCTCCGTCTTCGGCATATGCAGCATACTCTTTATACACCTAACGCCTATGCGGGATGTCTAACTGCACGCGCGTCTGGTCAGCCCTCTCTGTTTTTTCGTTCTTTTCTGTGCCTTCTCTTTCGCAACGACTTGTGCATTGGCCCGTTTATTTGTTCTTTCTTTTCCCCTTTTTGTTCGCTTGTTGACGTGGAAGCTACGTCGCATTTTTACCTTTTTCATTATCAGAAACAAGACTCCCCCTGTGCACATGCAATCCATAACCACATGCCGCGAGCCTCGCGCAGCGTGACACACCTTCAAAAACTACAAGAAGTCCAGTGGCAAAGCTGTTATTGAATGGGCTTGTTTATTCAGACATACAACTTGCATACATATCACTGGTTTTGGAAATGAGACAAGGTTTCGCCACAGCGATACTATGCATGCTACTACTATAGCACTGTCAATGGTTAAATTGCCTTTATTTACAGGAAGAAACACGCGTTCGCGCCGCGCATAGGCACGAAGACGCCACATTTGGACATTTTCATAACCATATAAACGTTGCAAAAAATATATATTCATATATTCTCTTAATGTCTAGAATTCTGAGAAGTATGTGCGTCTGCGTGTGCTTTGGTATATATGCACGCTTGAAGAAAAAAAAATAATTCAAGAGCACCAGTGAACAAAAGTTCAAAGACTTCTGCGCACCCTCCTTCTTTTTTCTATATATTAAACTGCGACAGTATGTCATCGCAGAAGAGCTTTGCGTTATTATTAATGTAGGTTACGTTGTTTCGTTGTTTCTAAACAGTATCCCTCGAAAATGCAGGAGCTCTCCTATTAGTGCGTAAATTGAGCTTGAAAGATTGCGGGTAGGAGTCTCTTACTTTTGCACACGAGCGTCCGTATTCTTGTATCATAAAACGCCACACTCAACCTCACGCACGTACTTGTGATCGATAACTCTTGATAATGACTCTTTCAGGGCCAAATCCACACGTCAAGCATACAATAAGATACATTCATTCAGCAAATGCTGAGTGCACCCAACATTTGCTCCAATGTACTTTTTTTTTTTTTTCACAGTCTGGTATAACAACCTCGCATGTCGTTGGAAGTGATAGTTCTGCTTTGAGCATTGCATATACGTCATTTGAATATGTACAATGATGTATTTGCTCCTGTACTGAAATACCCTACACTCCGTGAAAGATGATCACACGCAGGTTTCGCTTCAATAGCGCGCACTTGTTTGAATGACAACATTTTGGAACAGCGTTGACACTCAGCGAAGAAGAGCACATCATTCCCAGAATAAACAGCGAGGTTGAACTGCATGCTGCCAGGTGGCGACTGAAAGCTTTGTTCGTCGTTTTTGAATTTTTCTGTCGGAAAGACACTGGACAAATTTTATTCAAGCCTCTGTTATTTCGCCTCTTCCAAGCGTTGCGATAATAAATGCAACGTTGAAGCCTTGAACTATCTGTCCAATGACAGTCAAGGTATCTTCAGCTTGCATGTAATGTTTTTCTGCAACGTTATCGCTCACTAAATGTCTACGATCTCACAGCACTGTATCTACTGGTGCGCATAAATGCCTGCATTCTATCTTAACAGAGGAGTTGGACTGCATGTCATGTTACGCGTGCGTGTTCGATTGTTGCACACCAGTCTGAGCTCGCTATATGCGTACTTCAAAGCTGCCGTGTCCCTGACATAACACCACCTTCACCCGAGATGGAACCAAGCAAGAAAAGCGATTAAAGTGCAGTATCTGATACAGTGAACTAGTGCAGCGGCAGTCGCAGCCACGACAACAGGGGAACTCACGTTTGTGTGAGGAATTTCAGAGCAAGAGCATGGTAGTACAAAGCAAATATTCGAAGCCAGGCAGGGCTAGTACCTCTGTCGAATGAAGCTATATGCTCTTTCACAAAGCAGCTAGTGGCGATAAGGGCTAGTGCGCGTTTGATGATTTCGAACTGTTTTTGTTGGCGGACAAATTAGTTACTCTGATTAGTCGCACTGCTCTTAGACATTTGTTTAAGTGATAAGCCGCGTTTAATAAAGCTTGCCAGGCAATTTAGGTAAACTAACGAAGCACCTTGACTGCTCAGCGCCTGTGGATAGCTGTCAAAAAGCAGTAGTCAATGTTCCCCTTAAATGCATACGATATTGATCTTGTTTTGCTGCTAATCAGCAAATATAAAACGACACTAAAAGGATTATCCTACTGTTGGCATGCTGTACTGAAAATGAGCATTGACTGCTATTTAAGCGTCTACTCCATGTCGCTTCGTCTGTGAAATGCTGTATAATAAGGGTTTTCAAAGCTTACTTGATAGCTACATGAAAATATAGAAAACTTTAAAGCCGTGCCAGTCAGTATTCTCAGGAATTCACGCAAAGCAGGTGCCACAGAATAGCCCGTCACACCTGTGATGAGTTCGGCACCCGAGAGAAACAATATATGTCATGACACAAGCACTGACCGCTACATTAGTGCTAAAGGAGTCCTTATCTACCATTTATTTTGTTGTTTTTTTATGTCGAGAGATGTTGCGGCTTGTTTCTCATGCATCCTAGCTGCTACATATATGAAAGACAGTATAGCACGATGCTTCTTAACGGCCAGTCTAAAAGGAAACTGAGCATACATTACCTATAAAATTCTGCGAAAGAAAATCAGCAGTCCTATCTATAACGAAAGTTCGAACATGCAATACGCAAGTCCCGATATTCTCCGCATATTGTGGCATAGAGTTATCGCAATATATCGTCTAGGGGAAAGAGTAAATACATCCGGATGAAAAAATATCTTTCACACGTTTAGTGGGCATCACTATTAGGAATGCGCACGGAAATTCTAGGGCAAGTTTCTTACGCCCGATTTTTGCTCGCAAAAACCAATGCAAACGTTCTGTTCCGCACTTGCGCCAGGACGATCACCCAGCCTCGTGACAACGCTTGATCCCCGAGTGCGCCACGAACAATCTTGTAGTGGTTGCTGCTTGACCACTAGCCTAGTTTCTTCGCGAGACGACTCGCGGTTTCAGGGTGGCTGGCACGCTGAAAGGGTGGACAGCAACATAGTCAGGCAGAACACGTGACCCCTTTCGGCCGTTGGCGCAATCGCCATATCTCTTGTGAGCTGTCTTCCTGTACTATCCGACAGTCTGCTCCGGCCGCAACATGCACCCTCCAGCGCGGTTGCTTAACCTTCGCTGGGATACAATCGGACAGCTTTTCAGAATACAGACCAAAGATGTCGTCATTGTTTCTCAGTCGCACGCCTCAGTGAAGCGACAACAAAATTATAGGCGCCTTTCTTTCGCTGGGTAATTGCGGTATAGCTTCGTGCTCTCCATTTTTCCAGACATGAAACGCAAGCTGCGTGTTCGTGCATTAACTACTGCAGCAATAAAATTTATGTGCGCACATCGCAGAAACGCAAGCACCGTGATGTAATCCAAATTGTCGGTTCGCGAAGCTCTCGAGGTGCACATCCTTAACTTCACACGCCTCTTAAGACACGACGGGGGCTTATATGTCCTACAAGAGCTGATATCAATCGTAAAAGACCGCATCAACAACGTACAGCTTGGGATCCTCCATCAATACAATCGTTTCGGAGAAATACACCATAGTGACAATGTTTCTCATCAAATTGTAAGGTACACTTTCTGACTTCGTAACTAAACAATAGAGCATATAGCCACAAAAGACGTATGCACAGCGCTCACACTCGCGTCGTGTTACGCTTATATGCACGAGCTTAGATAGCGTAACATTGAGAATAAAGAAACAAATATATACAAATGTACACCACGAAATGCAGTTAGCACTTCTTATCGAATCATTCGGTCAGACGATGCACGCATGTTCGGTGTATTTCTTCTTTTTTGACAACATTTCATGGTATCAGAGCCACACATCTGGTTGACTCCTTTTTCATGCGGCCTGAAAACAGCGTCGGTATCGACTGACTGCCAATCGAACCTAATACTTCAGCCTGAGTTTAGTCTGCGCATTCCATCGTCTACGCAAGCCCTCTTTTCTAATTCTCGTTACCACCATCCGCCTGTCATTCCGCCACCGAAGCCATGTCCTCCTCCGTAACCCCCCAAACCCCCGCCCATACCAAGACCACCGCCATACCCTCCCCCACCACTGCCCTTGAGAACCACAATCTTCGAGCTAGCGCCATGACCTCCGAATCCGCCGCCCCCTAGGCCTCCACCCCCGAGGCCCCCACCGTAGCCACCGCCAACTCCGAGCCCGGATACAAATCCGGGACTGTAGCTTCCTCCACCGTAGCCAGATGAGATGCCGCCTCCGAAGCCACCGCCGCCGAATCCACCACCACCGTGCGTGGGCTTGACAAGATACGCCGGTCCAACTGCATAAGCCTGGCCGCCTCCGCCGCCGCCTCCGCCGCCGTAGGCTGCTCCTGATACGTAGCTCGTTCCTAAACCAGAGCCGAAGCCGGATCCAAAGCTTGATCCTAATCCTCCACCGTATCCGCCACCGCCGAATCCGCCGCCTCCAAGTCCCCCGAATCCGCCACTAAATGCGCCTGGAATCGCGCAGCATACTGCGGCCAGCAGCTGCAAGTCAATAAAGAAAAAAATCGTCATCGTGAAATATATCCTGTATACATATACATTCCAACTTGTCTGTTTGTGCTGCATCACACACACAGCAACAACAAAAAAATATTATATCTTGGTCCATTTGAGACTTTTATATGCTACTATTCATCATGGAGGAAGAAATGAGTGCCGAAGAAGTGTTTGCTCTAGCTGTCTGGTGCCGCAAAAAACCACCCTTTCAATATGTGCCCTCCAAAACCGTGCAAACCATGCTGTACTGTATTATCGTGCTTTATAGGATACACTATATGCTTTTCCTGCAAAACATGTGAATGAGACGAATTATAGGAGCTTGCACGCGGGGAGGGGGGGGCGTGCGCAAGACGACTAAGAACGAAATATTTTGTCCACCTGGCAGCTGCCACGGCCTGAAATCAGACGTGTAGATGTGCAGGGCAGTTGGTAGCGTTGCTATTTTTAAAATAATGGGCAGCAAAGATAGTAACGCTAAAAAAGGACGAGCGCTAATCAACACAACTGCAAATATAGGTTGCGGCACGCGATGTGGTTTACTTCAGCATTTGTTTCAAGCTAAAAAGAAAAAAAAAAAACAAATGAAAGCGTAACTTGCCATCTTGCTTGGTCGCGACTATTTTACAATAGTGTACAGAAAATTAACCGTGAGAAGTTTTGTTTATCAGTTCATACGCATTTCTTACAAGCGTCTTGCCACGGCTACGCACATACATTCTTTGAAAAATAAAACCGTTGCATAAGAGCGAGGGGAATTTCGTTTAATGTTCTATTATTTGAGGTGCAGAAGAAGATTTAGTGTTTGTTGGCCACTCACAACAAAGATGATCAACATTTCAAGCTGGACAGCTCGCAGCTTGCTTTCCCTTTTGCCCATCACCAAAACACGCCGCGTTTTCACGACTTCTCAAAAACGATGTTACAGTTGAACAAAATATTCCGCTTAGCTTGTTGGCAACAACTGGTGCTCTTGAGTGTATACTGGGCTGACCATTGGAAAGCGATTCAACAACCGTAGTGGGCAACCTTTCAACTTGATTTCTTTCCCATTGGCCTAATGCAGTTGTTCAGTCGCATAGCCGCCCTCTAAATTATCAGCTCTGCGCTATCAGTACAATGAATAAATAAGCTCTAAAATGTTTGCTGTTATTCCGATTCGATTGATGGTGACTGTTTCTCTTGCACAAAGAAGCATCCCAGTGCGCCATGGTAACCAACACATCTGCATACTTGAAAGCAATCTCTTACATTTACTTCTGTGCGCCAAGCTAGAGTGACAACGTTTACAACACATATCGCACTCTGACAGTCACGTTAACATCGTGAATGGCACGCTCAGCGCAGGTGCGGCACCCAGCGTATCATTCAAGCGATTGGTCGAATCTGACACCACCGTCCTTGACTCACCAGAATCAGGGTCATGGCTCTGCGGCGTGGTTTCACTCTGGTCAGGTTCACTCCACAAGAGGCACTGTTCGCAGCCAACCTTGGGCCAGCTGCTTTTTATAAGCATGGTGCCAGTGGCTGACCCTTTCTCTCGTCGCATTTCCCTTATCCCCCTCGACGGCAAAAGCAACAATGGGCTACCGCTGCTGCGAGGGTCTGTGAGGATGCGCTTATTGCCGCAGCAGCCCAAACAAGAAACTATGAGCGAGCAGCAGCGCCACACATGGCGCCTTCTCGCACCGGAGACCGTGAACCGGTCAGCAGACACCGCAGTCGGTCGGCTGCAAGAGTATACGCGGCCCATAAGCTGCCCTTCCCCGGGGACTAAATAAATGGAAAAGCGTGCGGCCAGAAACAGCACCCCCTCCGACCGGCGTCCAGCGCGAATCATGGCCTAGATTTGGGAATGGCGCATACGACACGAGCCAAAAAGATGCACCGCTACAGCGTTCTTTGTTTCGTACGAGGATCTCCTCCTTCGCCACGACGGTGGAAGAAGAGCTGAATAATGCGGCGCCGCTGCCGGCGCGCATCACATTCTATATTTAGCGAAGAAAACAAAAAGTGAAACATAAATAGAGCAGAATTGCAAGGCAGATGAAGCGACCGCCCGGGGAAAGTGGGCTCAGCGGGCGTCGTAATGGCGACGACTCGCGCTCGGCCCAGCTCGCTTTCTCCCACGGTCGCCGATAGGGGGGACACATGTTGTTGCGTCGTCGAGGGGATCTGCAAACAGCTTTGACCCTCGCGGGGGACAGTCCGGCAGGGACCTGGCGAGGAAGCGCTCAGGTTGTTCACCTTGAAAAGTGAGGTGGCCGTAGAAAGGAAGCTCGATCCGACCCTCCTTTTGTCAGATCGGCTCCGCCACTCGACGGGCGTGGATTGTCGTACGGTTTCTATATTGGAGGCGGCGCGCGCTCGCGCGGCCCTGGAAGTATCATGGCCCGTCCATTGTCAAGGCTCCCGCCAATAGGATTGCGCCAATAGAGAGCAGAAGGTGCACTGGCTCGGTATCAGCCAGCTTCCTATTGTTTAATCTGGAACTCAACTGTCGTTTCAAGTAGTGTTTGCCGCGCTTTGTTTCTAGTGACCTATAGAGACAGCCACGCTCACGAAGCGTTGTTCTCACGTGCGGCAATGTATACTTCCTAATGCATCAGGGGAGCCGACATCTGAGAATTAGGGCAGCAGCTAACAGTAACTGAGTGGGGCATTCACAAGCCGTAGCAACAGATTTGCACATTTGTTTCACTGAATGCACCAAAATAAACAGAGAGGTGTTAGACGTGGCAACTGTGCTGCGTACTGATGCGGTTAATTTCTTTTCTAAACATTGCTATATATATATATATATATATATATATATATATATATATATATATATATTATATATATATATATATATATCTATATATATATAATATATATTATATATAGCAAGAGAAAGAGCAGAGAGAGGACCGAGGGAAGTAGTTGCTCTCTGTAGCTGCTTCCAAAACTGCACCGTCGGTTTGTCGGCATTTCTTTAGTTACCTAGGTTATAATGTGACTTGACACCTCGAGCTTCTTGAGTATAGACGTACGCCTAAGTCCCTTTAGTATACCGCGGCATGGGCGCTGCCATCTTGGAACACGGGGACATGTCGTCATTGAATGGGTCCTGGATTCCATTTCTCGACAGCGGACGACGGGCTGAATAAGTGTACGCAATCACTATACTCGTTCTCTGTAGGAGTTTGTTTTTGCCGAGAGAGGCACCGGGGAGCTTTCAACGGAATTGCGAATGGGACGCAAGGGCTGGTGATGATTTGCAAACGACATTACTTTAACTTAATGGTTATCACCGAAATTAGCAAGTACAGTGCATATGTGCGTTTTTCGATAAAGGGATACCTCGTTCGTATGTTGTTGTTTTTTTCTCTCGATCTTCTGTGACAACTGGCAACCATTGCCGCTGAGTGCAGTGTAATTCGACGTGAAGGTGGTGATGTAAGTGCAGATGTGTCGAGAATATTTTCATTCCCGTTGAAAAAAAAAAAAAGCTGTACCTCTAACAATCCCTTGTTCTCACGAGCATTCAAGAGGCACTACAAGACGAAGAAGGACATAGACAAGCGCTGAACTAACAAGTGGCAGTTTTATTACCAAGAAAGGAAATAGATGCAAACGAGCAAAGCATCAGTGCACGCGCACGCTCATATCACGGATAATTGTCACATTTTTCTAGAACTCTGATCTCACAGTCTAGTACAAGAATGGATGGGGCGAAAATGCAAACGTCATGCTTTTTTTTTTAATGCTCAGAGCTTTGATAATTTCGCGTGATCTTTGATCAGGGTGTTTGAAAATAACTTTCGTGCTACGGGAAGTTATCTTTGCGCTGTTTTAAATATATGAATGTAAACCAATTCGTTTAATTTTGCACATTGTTACAGAACATGCAAGAGGACGGTAACACCTGGGGATACATATATCAGTGGGCATAAGGGTCTGTCCATTAAATAAGTACGCTAGTTTTATATTAAAGCCAAAGACATATGTGTCTCATTGTACGGTGTCATTGAAAAATGTTACATGGACGGGAAACGTACAACAAATCGAAAACTGGCGTCTCAAAAACTGGCGCGGTATATGCCAAAACTGGTACGGAAGAGAGCGGCTCAATGAATAACATAATTGAAAGGTCATGACATCAATAAATCGAGATGCTTGCCATTTACGTCACGATAAATTATAATGATACCACGTGCGGAGCCTACACGCCTTCCTCGGCCAAGGATATTCGGGTATGAGACACACGTGATATAATGCAATCTTTACAGCCTATGGGAAATTACATTCACTTGATATTTAACTGCTAAAGATTCCGGGTTCAAATTCCTAGGTCCTGGGTTCGTTTACCAAAGTTGTACCAAATGTGTTGGCATTCCCTTTTGCGTCTCTTAGGCGATAGCGAAGTATCCCAAGGAACATTTAGCTTATCGGACATCGAAATATACATTTGAACAAAAATGAAGAGACGGAGTTCAACTCTTGCTCCCAGTGCACGCTATTGCGGGCTTTAAATGGATACTGAAGGCAAATATTAAATTAACCAAGAATGAAAGAATAAGTTTTTGTCATAACCAGTTCGGCACTCCTGACGAGTTCGCCAATCCTGTTGTTCGCAAATGCGTTCGCTTTTGTTCGGTTTTCGCCGCACGTCATTGATCTGTAGCGCGCCGACGTCTTACCGCAGGACGCGGCCACCTTTTTGCATGACGATGTTTTCTCCGCAGGTCGCGTGTTTAAGATCCACGACTAGAAAAATGTTCGTTTTCAGAAAACAGTCTCATTCGTTATAAGGCGAAAAACATTTCGTTTCGTAGTATATACTGTCCATAAGAAGACAAGAAAAGATGCTCATTTCGTTTTGTAGTATACTGCAAATAAGAAGACAGGAAAAGATGCTCGTCAACGTCTAGGATGTTCACCGCTTGCCGATTGGTTGCTCTCACCCTCCCGTTGTCACTTATCTTATGTGCCATGCTGTCACAAAACAGCAGCCATGCAGAGTGGTATTGTAAACGATCATGCGACTGACTGCACGTGTCGCTGCAAGTTAATACGCTATAATCACGTTTCATTTTTTTTCCCCGAAACCGTAACATGAAAGCCATGGGTCAAGAGCTCCGCGTTGCACGTCGTTTTGCCGCGCCTTTTCGCACTGTTGTTACAAAGTGTGATGTGTCAACTCGCCTAAGTTTTAATTAGGGGTGCGCGGATATTCGAATGCATCGATATTAATCAAATATTACAATTTTAAGTATTCGTGTATGGTCGTATGTACGACTATACACGAATTTCTGAACATTCGAAGTAATTCAAACATTCCGAAATATTTAATGTGCCATTGAGTAACGTCGCCGGAAATGACTGATCTTCCGCGTTTGCACTTGGGTCCGAAACCGGCTAAAACCTGCACGAGTAAGCATCGTTGGTAAGTGGCGTGATGGCGGCCAACGGCGAACGTGCGTGCCAGTACGCATTGACTGGTCGCCACCAACATATACGACAGGCATCTTCAAGCACGTGTTTGGTATCACTCTTGGTGCTCATGGAAATATAACGGTGTACTGCATGCGTATAAGAGGCAATCAAAACGTTCTTTCTGCCACAGGATCTCTTCGACATGCATTTCAGCAGCGTGACTATGTGGAAGAAATAACATTGCCTCATAATGACCGTTAGTATTTCTTGTCACTTGCTTTATGCTTTGGTATTTTATATGCGTGGGTAATTATGTGGCAAATAATAATTATTACTCAAAGCTCATTGTTGTTTATATATGTTTCATATTCGATTGGATATTCGAAGCTGGACATCTTCGAAAAATTTGGTATTCACGCGCCCCTCGTGTATCAGCACTCGTCACTCATTCAAACAAGCAGGCAACTATTGTTTCATTCGTAGGAAACATGACGTCTCGCAGATTAATAGAAAAGCGCACGAGTACTAACTTGTCAATTTTTTTTTGTGTATCTTGTCAATTTTTATTCATATTTACGTCCCTGCAGAGCAACATTCACCACTATTCGCTGCGTTTAATAACGACACCCACGAATGGTGTGTCCCCCCCCCCCCCCCAAAAAAAAAAGAAAAGAAAGAAAGAAAGAAAGAAAGAAAGAAAGAAAGAAAAGAAAGAAAGAAAGAAAGAAAGAAAGAAAGAAAGAAAGAAAAATACGCCTGCAGACTGCTCCCACCTGTATACAGTTGAAAATTGGAAGACATGCGAAGCAGCGAGTATTACTGAAGTTATTTTTTGTGTTTGGCTGCACTTCATTGCGTAGGGTAGGCTTTGTGGGCGTGTGACGACACACAATGCTCAGAAGTTCACACATGTGAATATGCTTCTTTTGTCTGTCGCTCTTTCATAATGCATGTGGTCTTCCACGGGGCTTTATTTACCATGATCTGTTTACTTGACCTTATTATGATGCTAAAGGAAAACTCCGTCCACTGCTTTTTCGTGCGACGAGTGCAGCAAACGTGTGTGGCCTGGAAATTCTGCGTGCAGGTTCTGTGACCACTTGAGCTACATTTTAAGTCCACGTCGGTTTTCTAGGGCGAACGCCAACTACGTGTAATGTTCGTGAATACGTTTCTTTTCTTTCTTTTCGTTTCCTTCTGCCACGCTTGCACTGATGGGTGCTGATGTCACGCTCTTGGACTTATGGCAGCGGCTCTGCCCCTGCTACCGTCATTGTTCTGTATTGCTACGCCTGAATTAGCATTTCTGTTCTGCGCCGTCGACCTTATTTTGCAAGGCACCGTCATTTATTTTATGCATATCGTTACTTCACCACCCATCAATATTTACTAGCTATGTCATATCACCTCGTTTTTTTTTTCGATTTATTTAGCGCTTTATTTTCGTAAAGTTCTTCTTTGTTTGGCACAGTCCGTTGCCTTTGTACGCTGCCAGCAGTTTCCCTTCCACGCAGCTTCACTGAACGAAATCTCGTTTTTGAGCCAACAAATAAATTAATTCCGTGAGGCTTTGCGTGCAGAGTAAAAAGAAAGTACGGGGAATTTTTCTGTGTCACAAATTAATTACCGAAAATGTAGCAACCAGAACGGCGAAAAATTCTGAGAGCATTGATAATTGAAATATCGCTAATATGGCGCCCATCGGACAGGCGATCTTAACGAACATACTTTTTCAAGTTGCACTCATTTATTCGAAGGCTTTGCATTTAATCTGTTCACTCTTACAGCATTAGCCAGCGTCACCTGACTGGCGACCATGTGCTCGATTTATTGCTCACTGATTCTAAATCGGCTATAACTTGCATTTTTTACGTATTCTAATGATTCACATTTAGTTCATAAGGCTTCCTATTAGCACTATAATACTGAAGTTTGTATGTGAAGAATACTAGAGGAGTACTACACGTCTTCATTCCTCTTGGGATGCTTGCGAAAATTGCCTTTCCATACGAGAATGAGATTGAAAATGAGTACTTCGTTGCAACAGATAAAACGCAATCAGTTTGCATGTGAATATCACTGAATAAATTTGCGGTCATGATCTCGGAGTACCACAGCGTTTACTCTAAAGTTCACGTCGTATTACCGAGATATGTCGAAGAACAGCCGAAGGCTCACAATTCTTTTTTTCGTTATTAGCTGTATTCAAGGAGACGCTGGTGCTCACTATACGAAGCCTGCCCTCCTCATTTAAGGGGTACAGGTAACTCAAACGATAAAACCATGTAAAAAAATGTAAAGAACTCACTCACTCACTCACTCACTCACTCACTCACTCACTCACTCACTCACTCACTCACTCACTCACTCACTCACTCACTCACTCACTCACTCACTCACTCACTCACTCACTCACTCACTCACTCAACACGCAGACACAATACACACGTGATCAGAGTCATAGTAGGATACAACTTAAAAAAAAGCAGCAGTTGGCAACAAGGGCGGACAGACCGCGCACATAGGTTTTACTCCGCCTGCCAATCACAGAAGCAAACAAAATAGTCGTCACGCTACCTTTTCAAACTGGCGCTGTGTTTATGCCAACGGTACCTGCAAAACGTCTGCCGTTCTTAAGTACTTTCATAGGTATAAGCCATGATGTGCTCGACAAGCACGGACAAAAATGCGCCAGGTCTGAGCGTTTTCATCCGCAAAAGGCCGTGGCACAGTTCATTTACCTTGCGAGCCCACTTTACGCTTGAAACTTCATTGAACTGTGCTGAAAAACTCGGGTGGTGATTATTGTAGCGCGCCGGGCTTTCGCATTGCAGGCCCTTGATTTGAGCTCAATAAAGAATTATGCTTTGCATGTTCCACTCTAATAAACGAAAGAAAACGTAAAGAGTTATGCACCGTATAGATTTTTTTTTTGTCACCCTCGCTTTATTTTGGTGACATAGAAAGTTCAAAGAAGGAACTATTTGAGGCTTCGCGGAGGTACATTGGCTGGCGGTACAGGGCGTGAGGGGGGCTTCACTGCAGACTTGAGTTGTATCCAACTATAACAAAAACATTTCCTAACTTTCAAACTACTTTAAAACTTTCAGATATCCCTGATTATACAAGAAACTATTCGATTTTGCCCATGGTACTGCGTTGAACTTTTCCTTTCGGCAGTAGTGGCGGTTTAAGTGGTATCAGGGGATATACCGTGATGGTAGGATCCGGGTAGACTGTAGTAGCTGCATCACTGCACACATCCCAAAGAAGGGGAACGAAAATAGGCCACTTCTCGGCCATGTTCATGTTTGTTGTTTTGTTGTTGTTGTAGTCGTCGTCGTCGTCGTCGTCGTCGTCGTCGTTGTTGTTGTTGTTGTTGTTGTTGTCGTCGTCGTTGTTGTTGTTGCTGCTGCTGCTGCTGTTTTCGGTAGGTGGGTAGTGTATCACTGTTTATTTTAACATTGCGTTGGCCCAATAGTGCAGTTACAATGACCTCCAATATCATATTCAGTGATAACAGCCTTCTATCTAGAACAACCATCTTCACAGAAAGTTCCTTACAGTGAGTACCATAAATATATCCTTTGCTGGAAAACTGAATATGCTCGTTGTCGTTTAAAGCTCTTTAGAAGAGCCATACAGCGTTGTCGGTTTATGTGTCTCACGGACGAAATACGAGGTGCATTTAGAATATGCTGCGCAAATCAAAACACGACATGTTCCTTTAAGCGATGTGTTTGGATAGACATCTTTGGATTCAGCAGATATTTGGTAGAATTCCTCACTATATGTAAATCAATATTTCCTACATATTCAGCGATGTTGTGTACCTAAGCAAGCACTCACCGCTCAGAGCAATTATGGTAACATCATTTTGTCAGCGGCACGCGCCGTGAATGGCAATGGGCACGACGTTTCGCATAATGTCGCAAGCATTTGTGGTCCCTTGGAATATGGCGTCGTAATGACACTTTGCTCTAGCGCTGTTTTCTTTATCGAAGCTGGTTTACTCTGTTCACCGACCGCGATGAATAAAGTAAAACTGCACCTTGACGGCTAAAGTGTTCAGCTAAGCTGAACACTTTAGCCGAGTACGGTACCAGCTGAGTACGGCACCAACGCTGTTCTTCCCAAACAATCCTTTCGCCTTAATTTCCGTGTATGTGAAGCGCAAATAAATAAAAGGTGTCGAAATAAAACTTTATTCACTCGCAAATAAATGTATTTTTAGCAGTCAATGAATCCGTATATTACACTGCAGATACTCGCCACAGCTGCTGGCGAAAGAAAGAAGGAAAGAAAGAAAGAAAGAAGGAAGGAAAGAAAGAAAGAAAGAAAGAAAAGAAAGAAAGAAAGAAAGAAAGGAAGAAAGAAAGAAAGAAAGAAGAAAGAAAGAAGAAAGAAAGAAAGAAAGAAAGAAAGAAAGAAAGAAAGAAAGAAAGAAAGAAAGAAAGAAAGAAAGAAAGAAAGAAAGCAAGCCTTATTGAACGGCGTTTGTGTCACTTTTTGCTAGTACATGGTTGGCCGGAAAATATGAAATGGTTAAAATGCCGTGAGGATAGCGACAAACATAAGCTATATAATTTTTCACCTTTTTTTTTCTTTACTTGCTTTCATACGTTGTTAGCACACATGTGTTGTTAGTACGCATTTATATAGGTATTATGCTATGTGCAATTGCATGCCATGCACTGTATATTCGAAACTGTGTGTCGCGGCATTTTTCTTGTGCGTAATTTACTGTGAAAATGTGTCAGTGTGCTATATTTATATGTTACCCACTCCTGCTTATGGCTTCATTTTGAAGCCAGCAGAAACCCTGTAAATAAATAAAATAAATAATATTGCACACTCAGTCATATTAATTAAGAGTAATTGCCACCCTTGCGTATTTATATGGTATAGCTAAAGGACCTGTGGACAACGGAAGGAAGGACAGCAACATGCCTAGTGCTTGATGTAGTAATATTTCATTTTTTTCTTACAGTGGTAACCATGCATTTCTGCCTTCTACAGGCCTTTTAGACGTGTCAGGGCCGCACGTACACGTACACTGATGCCTCACACGCATTTTTCACGACAGCGACCATCTGTCGCTCAGTCAGCGGGGCATCGCGACATCAGGGTTCGAAGCCCCATGCACCTTAAGTTGACGTTGTCAACAGCAATGCCACGCTTTTAATTTTTTTTTCTTTCTTAAAACGGCAGTTTTGCTCCAAACTGCACTGCAACTTAATTTTAGGCACACCATGCACTATATTCTTCAAGAAAAATCCTACAGATCCTACGAATTCTGGGAATCGGCGTCATGCAAAACATTAAGCGAGGAAATTGCCTATGGTAAATTCTATGGCATCCAGAAGAGTGTACGGATCAACGTCGATTTACAAAGTGCATGAGTGACTGTATGCTAAACGTGGGCTAATCAGGAGCGTCGGCAGAACCGTGGCGACTAAATGGTAGCTCACGGTACGACGTAACGTTGGCACTCACGTTAGCGGACAAAATTTTGTTTTGTTGAAGAGCAGTGCACACTACGATTACTTGATGTGCGTATCATAAGCGTCATTCGTTGAAATATTCATGCCGAATCGAGCAAAGTTGGACAAAATCATGCCGAGTAATAGTAGAACACTTTTATTGTTTGCTGTGTTGGTGTGATAGCGCTTAATACACACTAGAAGCGCAGTTGACGTTAGAGAAGCAGCATTATCACAAATGCTGGCGTAATAGGTTTATTTGCTACGTGCTAGGAGGAGCCGCCGTAGCTTAGTGTTAGCGTGCTTGTCTACTACCTCGAGGGCCCGGGTTCGATTGCTAACTTCTCTCCCTCAACCGCTTAGCAGGTTTCCCTCCCTAACTAACTCCCTGCTAACTTCCCTCCCTCAACCGCTTCGGAGATCACAACGCACTCGTCTGTGTCTGTGTGCTTATATCTGCATTTCAACCGCAGCCTACGACAAACGGTATACCTTTCTCGTTTTAAGTGTGTTCCAACGATATGTGAAATGCCTGTTTTAGTTGGTCCTTGACTGATACAGCCTGCATAAGATTGAAACACCCGTGGCGCATACCCGCATACCATGGGCCGAGCACTACGAGTGTAAGCCACACGTGTTTGAACTATCGTTAATCGTGACGCAGGTGACGAGTGTACCACGTTAGTGTCGTAAAGATAAATTATTTGTGTGCGTCATAGGTTTGTACAATACCCATCCAAATGTAGGTGTATACCAGGTGAACGAGACGACGAGGAGAGCACCCGGACATAGATAGATAGATAGATAGATAGATAGATAGATAGATAGATAGATAGATAGATAGATAGATAGATAGATAGATAGATAGATGTGGTCAAAATTACCTCCGTTCGCCAAGAAATGCTTTGCATTTGAAATTATGTGTAACGTTTCACACGATACTAACAAACATTTGTTGCTCTGAATACATGGAAACAAAGCATGCCTATATGAGTGAAGGCGCTTTCTTAATAAACAGGGCAGCGGACCGCCGCAGACTCTCCAAAGCCAATGAAACGCGCCGTTGAAGTGCAATGTGCGCTCACAGAGAAGTGGCGACGACTTACTTCCATTGTTCTTTCGTGGGACATGCGTGGCGCGCTGCTTCGCACCTGTTCCTTCCTTCCCCACGTTCCAGACCACGTACTTTCATTCTTTATATAGTCGGCGTTATGACAGGCGCCCTGGTGCCGTGTTTCAGCGGTATAACGCAGGTATACATGTGTGCGCCAGCACGCCTCATTTTCTTTTTCTTGCACCTCCCAGGGGGAACCACCGAGTGGCCATTAGTTTTGCTGTTCGCTTCGCAGCGGAGCGCATTGTTTTCTCCTAGCACTGCCGCGTGCATCAAAGGGGCTCAATTACCGCCGCACAACGGTGGCGGTAGTCGCTAAAGTAGCAATCCTGCGTATACTTCGCTGGGAAAAAAAAAAGGAAAACGGGGCAAGACTATGCGGGAAGTGTCAGCGCGCCCATCCTGCCGAGCAATGCAGGGCTCGGAGATTCATTTCCTCGAGTCACTGCCCAATAAAACATTTGCTTAAACGGTATATACACTAGTCGCAACGCGCGCAGATGCCGACCCGAGCACGAGAAAGATCCGAGGAGACCCATTCCTTTGTCATGCTTATCACGCTTACGACCCAATTTTCGGCGGCCCTTTTATAGGTAGCGCATGCGGCGCTGCACTTTCCAGCGGCGGACGCGCGAATGCTTCGTGTCATGTAGCGACTCACGACTCTTTGTATAGACGCGAATAGTTCAGCTCTATGTAAATTGAATACGACTTGCTACAGGAAGAAGGAAACTACAGAGCCGACGCCTGCGAAGCCTCGCCTTTGTGGCTGGCGGAGGAAGCTATATAGGTGTGTTCCTCGTTTGTGTGAACAAGAAGATATTTCGTTCCCTCCGTGTCCGCGTCTGACTTTCTATATAATTTTTCACCTTCGATTAGCTGCTGCACACTCACCGAGGACTCAAAGCGCATGCAAATGGGGACGCTATTGTTGCTCAGTCAAAGTGCGAGGGAAGTAGGATACACTGTTGTTCTCATGTCTAGCGTATTGTACTCGTGCTTTGCATAGTCGATAGACTCCCGCGTGCTTGTCGATACAGCGGCGCTATGAGCACCATGCACGTCTTGATGGAACAATTATTGGGATAGAGAGATGAAAGAAAAAAAAAAGGTAAGAAAGGTCAGCCGGAAAAAAAAATTGGTTTTGATACCCTACATTTACGAGAGTGAAGTAGTGAAGTGGAAAAAAAATGATGCAGAGATCTTTTTAAAGAAAGTACATCCAGAGGATCACTTCTGTCCATAACAGTGCGCAAAATTTCTCAGCGATATAGTCACTCATGCAGGTTCATGCAGATGTCAGAGACCTGACACTTGTGAGACTGTACCTCCTGCTCTCCACTGGATGACGGAGGTTGCCTTATTCTAGAGGATGTGTGTTCGCTGGCCACTCTCTATGAAAGATTATAGTACACTTAGATCGATTTGCATCTAATGGAACTGTACTTCGATTATATGCGGTGCCCAGGTATGGCAGTATATCTCACATGATATCCACGAAAGTGGGCAGCATTGATATAACTTGGCAGAATGATTTAGGCGCCTCATGCAGCAGTAGGCGCAGTGGCCCCTACGTTCTGACACTCTGAATGAAACCGTGGTTTCGCAATTTCACAATTGCAATCCATTCATTTGCTGAATTGTTTCAACTGACGTCCTGAAGCAGCTTAGTCGTCTGTCGGGAAGCCTACATTATTTTGTCCAGCCGCACGCGCACGTAGGCACGATAAAAGTCTGCTGATGTCAAGCTACACTATATGGAAGGAAGGAAATAGTAGAGAGGGAAAAGCAGGGAGGTTAACCATTGTAGGACAACCGGTATGCTACCCTGCACGAGGGGAAGGGGACGGGGGAGATTGAAAGGTGAAAGGAAAGAGGGAGAGAAAGAGAGGGCGCACATATAGCACATTGTCAGAGTCAGTGGCACCTGCATAGTACGCGATATCACACATCGCTGTTACAGTCGCTTGTGCAAGTCTGTCGTCTTGGATGGATGGATGGATGGATGGATGGATGGATGGATGGATGGATGGATGGATGGATGGATGGATGCTATGAGCGTCCCCTTTGTGACGGGGCGGTGACATGTGCGCCACCAAGCTCGTAAGAAAATTTAAGAACTTTTCTTTTTTTTTTCTTTCTCTTTAAATTGTCCTCATGCCTTTTAAATCTACTTCAATCAAATCGATCATACTATAGGAAAAACGAAAATTCATAGCCCAGTTCCCTGCCCCTTATGGCAGAAAGTCCATATTTTTCCCTATAATTATTTTTGTCCGTTCTCTCTAGTTTTATGCCACCAGTATTCTAACCGTCTCTTACTTATTTCAATCGCGGCTATGTTCAGCTTCCCGTTGTTCGCCCTAAAACCCAAGGCTTCATGTAGGGTGGTGCCCAAACGTACACCTGGGTGGATATTTCCGCATTCAATCAGAACATGCTCCGTCGTTTCCCTATCTTCCTCACAGCATGTGCATTTTTTTAACAACTGCAGCAGTGCCTTTGTCACCTTCAGCTGTAATGTCTTGTGTGGTCGACATTCCAGAATGGCATCAACCGACATCCGTCGCAGGTCAAGGTGTGCAAGAGCGGATGCCAGTGGTTGCCTCTGTATGTCATATCGAGGACAGTCGCATATGATGTGTTGTAGCGTCTCCTCACGACGACAGGTGTCACAAAGCCGGCTGTCGGCCATTCCGATCATAAAAGAATAAGAGTTCGTAAAAGCCACTCTTAACCACAAACGATAAAGCAGGGTGGCCTCCGCTCGGCAGAGTTTTGGTGGCAATCGAAAATGCCGCAAGCTGCACTATATAATAGTCTCTCACCAGGCCCTAATATCGCAAAATCGACTACGCTTTCTTAAGGAAGCAAGTACTCGGTTGACAAAGACTTAACAATAAATAAACGTTATTTATCGTCGTACTGTAGAATAAAATATTTTATCAACACAGTTCTGGGACAAAGATCCCATTCAATAAATGTAGACACGAAAAAGCCTTTATGGCTGTACATATGCCAATTTCATGTGGAATTTTAACCCGTTCTTTCCGATCGCATTCAGTTGCTGTACTTAATAAGTCACACACGTTTGCACTCTGTAGTTTCATTTGAAACAACGAGTCGAAAGTGAACTGTTCTTACATGTTTCTGAGATGCTTCGCTTTAGCTGAACGCCTGTATGCTCGACACATTTGGGCTCAGACGGAACACGTGTGCTTACGTTCGTTCTTCCACGTTATTTATCAAAAATATTTCCAGCTTTGTTGACGTATAGACGTTACCATAACTTGCTTTGTGTCGGAAATGTTGTGGGTATTATTAATGACATTGTCTCTAAGGCGAACCTAGTCGCGAGATCTTGCAATATACTTTCGTGATCAACCTACCCCTATTATGGGAAAAACGGCACGATATAATTTCTCGACGTTAGTTCGAGTACAGTTACAGTTGTCTTGATTTTTTAGGGGCGACGCTCCTCTTAGTCTAACCTAGTCACGCGTCAGGCGTCAGGCGTCAGTCGTCAGTCGTCAGGCGTCGGGCGTAACCCGCGTGCTGGGAGGCACGCGCTCGCCCTCGGCGTTCGCCTCGGCGCGTGCCTCCTGGCGCGTGCCTCTGCTGTCTTGAGAGAGAGAAAGAGAGAGACAGAGAGAGAGAGCGAAAGGCGCGCGTTGGCTATGGAAACGCTCTTTCTTAGAGGAACGCTGTACCAGCTCGCAAAGAAGGAGAACGCGCTCTCACCCGCGAGAGACAACGTTGGCGCAGGCAGCGTCTCCTAGCGAGTTTCTTGATTGAGAAATACCGACTGCTCGCGTTGGAGAACCGTTCACCGGCCACCCATTTATATATATAGGCACTGGATCTTGACTTGCAATGAAGTGCCGGTGGGAGATTTCACTTGTGCATAGTTGAACCATGAGGATTCGTAG